>CAJQZP010001468.1:0-617500 GCA_907164705.1 Parnassius apollo | reverse complement strand
CAATATCTTACGGCTTCTAATTTAATCTCAATAAATTCAAAACTTTGTAAAATACGATGCCGATAGATTGTTTTTTAACTTTTAGAAAATACTCTGTTAATAAAATAAGTGAATAGATATGTAGCGATTTTTCAAAAGTATTCCTTCCAGGAGGGGGGCGTAGGATGTTCAATATAAATAATATCAGGTCAGGTTGCAGTCATCAAACCATCCGGGCTAGCATGGGCAGGAGACACAATTTTTATCTCCCGATTATATCCACTGACAAGGGATAAAATTGTAATATCCCTATGCCAAAGTTTTATCCTATGGACCTACGGTGGATATAATATCGACAGTAGATAAAATAGGAGATAAACTTATCCCCGCGCATAGATAATATACCATAGTATAAAGCTATAAACTATAAAGTGCACGTACAAGTGCGCACAAGGAAAAAAAGCGAAACGCCACGAAACTGTGACGCCCCCGCAGTAAAAAATTCGAAAAGTGGTAAAAAGTAAACAGATTTCAGTGTACTTAGTGTCAAAATTTGCGTATTAACGGGAGGCATCTAGTGGTGTAATTTTCTTTAGCAGCAAAATAATATTTAGTGATTCTTTAAGTGAAAAACCGTTTTTTCTCATATTAGCAATAGAGTAAATCACTTGCGGCACTCGATTAGTCGCCAAACATGTTATTTTTTTAGTGGTTTTGTGCGCCACCTGGGGACAAATCATTCTCTAAAAATTCCAATTTTGTACCTGAGACATCCGAGTTATTATAGGAAAACGAAAACTACGTGGTAGGTGGTTTCGCTAACCAGTAGTCTGCGGCTAGAATTGAAGGTGTCGCTCGCGACGTCTCAGAAAGCTCTTTCCGAAAATATATGCATCATCAGCCGGAAGTGTATATCCTCGGAATAACCACACTTTTGCAACTGGCGTCCCACATCTTGTAAGTTTGGACTCTAATAACTTTTATTTTTGAGTAACGACCCCCCTTCACTATTTTGTATATAGAGGACAAACTCATGCCCTTACTGTGGGTAAAATTTCAAATTTTTTAGATAAGCAGTTTTTAATAGTGAATTTATTTGTAAAACCTTTTCGCCATTCTCTCTTTTTCTCTTAACTTTATTTCATGCCCAACCTGTTTTATCCTATATTTGTTATAACATCTCTGCACGTTGTTAAGTTTACATATTAGATTTAGTATTGCTATAAGGTCCACTTTTTTATTATCCTATTTTAATTTTGGATTCTTCTTTCCATGTTACAAATTTCACTTGTCAACGATAATTTAGTTGTAATATCCCATAGATATAACAAAGAAGTGAAGTGTAATATCCACTTTAAATTTTTAATTAATTTTAGTAGACTTTGTATAGCTGACAAGTTGTTTTTTGTATATATTCGTACTTACCTTTTTTTCTCTTTTAATATTAACATCAATGTTTAAATTATTATTTCATGCCTTTCCTTTAATAATGTACCATATATTAAATGTTACAATATCTTACTATGGCGACTAGAGACTACTGCAAATAATTAATATGTCATTGTAAAATAGTAAATTTAAATTTATATAGACAGTGTGCAAACTATAGAAATATTAGGTATGTTAATTGCTTATGTTTTTATTTACATTTTTTTTTTTTACAGTTTAGGTATATTAATTACTTATGTTTTTATTTACATTTAAATTTGTTTTGTATTGTTTAGTTTTAAGATTATGTTGATTTACATTAACTTATATTTTCGTTTACATTTTGTTTATTATATCGCTTAACTGTTAATATTTTTTGTTAAACAATATGTCATTTATAATAATTGTTATATATAGTTTAAGCAAATTTTTGCCTTGTTTTTATTTTTTCTATTATTCTAATTCTTTCTTTATTTTCTTTTGTATAATATTTAATTTAAGTATACATTGCTTGTATTAAATCTTATTATATAATTACTTATTATATAATAAGATTTAAAATGATTAAGTCAGTTTGTGAAACTGGACAATACAGACCCTTTGGAGGTGGTGTAACCTCTGGAGGAAATTAAAAAAATATTATCCCCGCAATTACTGCCATTATAAGAAAATTACAAAATACATCAAAATTGATGTCTACTTTAAGTCACAAAGATTTAATTTTAATTGAAAATGATGAAGCGTGAAGAATGAAAATATAATAATTTCAAATAAAATAAAGAATAATATGAAGGAGTGTGTTATGTATCCAATATTATGTATATTAAGCCTTTAGAATATTTAACAAGCTTTGCTAAATAATGAACATATTTCTTAATTTAAACCTTTGAATTATAACTTTACTAAGTTTGATAATGTTGCGCGCCTAAGTTGCCGTCAGGTACCTGTCACTAGCGCCATCTAGTATCGGGGACCAGAGCGAGGAAGGCTTCCTAGAATTTGTATATTTGTTGTACCTTAGAAATGTCAATGTATTTGTTGTTCCTTAGAAATGTCAATTTTGACTTTTGACCAACAGCGCCATCTAGTATCGAACAGAAGAATTAAGCTTTCTAGAAGCCACACACTCGAACTTTCTGCGTCTGATCGGTCGGTGCCCGTATCTACCAGAATATTCTGGATGTTTCGGTGTAAAAAGTGTATTTAAAGCCGCTGCATGCCGCGATCGGGGCTGTATTGAATTTGGCGAGACAAGCGAAGCTTCGGAGCGAAATAAAATTAATCAGTGTGATTAATTATTAGTGTTTTAAGTTTAATTGGTGTTCGGTAATAAAAGTGTAAATTTTGGTAATTCAATCGGCAGTTTTTATTGTCACGAGACTCGTAACAATTGGTGTGAGAAATGGGATAAAATCATGCCGACATGGGTGCAGTCAATAGCCCTAAGAATATCTGGGAGACCATGCTCTGCTAGGTATCCTCTAGCTACATTTTGCCTTGCTTGTTATATGCCCGGAAATGATATTCACTTCAGTATTAGTCAAAAATAAAATGAAAGAATTAGATGCACTGAAACTTGTATTTATATTGTTCCCCACATTCTAATGATGGCCCCAATAACTTAGGTTAAGTATTTGCTGATTATTTGTTGTTTGAACAACAGCCATTCCATTGTCTTGACTCGACCTTTCTGGTAACTACCATCTGCCAAGAGACTGAAAGATGTAAACTACCTACCTAGAAAAAAATATTAAGATAAGTTAGCCACATGTATTGATTGCAAATATACGATGTTTCTGCACAAGTTACCTTAATATGAACTGGTAGTCCATCCACAACATTAATAGGCTTTAAAGCCTCATAGACTTCTTTACACAAATACAAAACACAATCTTTGAGCATCCGAAACCGGCGTAGAAATTCACTGTCGGGGAATCCCAATAAGGGCGGCACTGAAAATTTCGGGAATCAAAGAAGTGACACAACATTACTATTTAAAAATGTATTTATTGCTTTTCGAAGTATTCTCCGCAAAATTTGACACATTTTACATACGATGGAACCAATCATTGAAGCAACCATTCCATTCGGAAGTTGGGGTCTCCAAAATGGACGTTTTGTAGGCGTCCACAGCTTTTTCAGGTGATGAAAATCTCTGTCCACGCAATTTAATCTTTATTTTAGGGAAAGTATAGAAATCATTAGGGCTTTGTTCGGGACTGTATAGCGGATGGTCTAATAATTCTTTGTTTTATTTGACTCATGTCAATGTCTAAAGTTGCTTGAATTTCGCGGTATGTCACATGTCGATCTTCCTCAATCAGCTTACGCACAGCATCAACGTTTTCTTGGGTAACTGCAGTTTTTGGACGACCTTGACGGGGATCATCACTGAGCTTGACACGTCTACGTTGAAATTCAGCAAACCAGCGATAAATTGTGGTTTTGGATGGGGCTTCATGAACAAATGCAGAAATCATCCGGTCAACACACTGTTTTTGTGTTAAACCACTTCGAAAATCATAATAAATCATCGCTCTTGAATTTTCTCGAGTCAATTAAATTTTCTCAACGAATAAACTAGTTTGAAAAAACCTTGTGAAAAGACCGAGAATCTTTTTTTTTTTACTTACTTACTTACTTATCTTCACGCACAATCCCTAACGGGGTAACCAGAGAGAACAGATCGCCAAGTGTCACGATCCTTACATACCTCTTTCGCTTCTTTCAGGTTCATTAACTTCTTCATACATGCACGTCTAGGTATCCGAGTACTCTTGACCCTCCCCTCTTCGAGCAATTTGCTCACATGGTCTTCGAAAGTTAGTCTCGGTCTACCTCGACACCTTTTAATATTTACTTTCGCTCTATATATTTTCTTCACCATTCGGTCTTCACTCATTCGTTCAACGTGCCCAAACCATTGGAGTACGCCCCTATCAATTTTTGTGATAAGGTCATCTTTCAATCCTGCCATATTGCGAATCTCTTCGTTTCGCTTTCGGTCGGCTATGGTAACGCCACACATTTTACGAAGAGATCGCATCTCCACTGCATTCAACTTGCTTTTATGCTTCTTCTGGTATACCCAGGTTTCACTGCCATATAACAAAGTCGGTACCAACACTGCGTTATGTATTGCAAGGCGTGCACTCTTCACCACGCCTTGCCTTTTTACTAATGCATTCAGGGCACCATTGACTTTGTTTCCGGCAGCGACACGCCTATCCACATCTAAATCACATCTTCCATCCCGGCTGAAAGCACTCCCCAAGTATACAATTTCATTTACCTGTTCTATACATTCCTGATTTACCCATATTTCACATTTCGTTCTCTCTTCGTCCTTTTCAAATACCAGAACCTTAGTTTTATTAGCATTCAAACGGAGACCTTTAATTTCACATTCCTCTTTCATACACGTGACTAATGCCTGCAGTTCTGCTTCTGATGGTGCAATAAGCACTGCATCATCAGCATACAGCAGACAATTAACTTTTATGTCACCCAATTTCACACCCAAACAGCTATTTTTCGGCTTCTGTAAACAGCTGTCGAGATACAGTATGAACAGTCAGGAAGACATGACACAACCCTGTTTTACGCCCGCTTGGACGCTAAACATGGGTGACAGGTCACGCCCTACCCGCACACAGGCTTTACAGTCATAGTAAAGTGACTGCACAGCCCTTAACAATTCCCGCAGGCAACACTTCCAACATTTTCTTCCTTATAACCTTATCAAATGCTTTCTCCAGATCCACAAAAGCACAGAAAATCCTCTGGTTAACACTCAAAAGCTTCTCCGTAATCATGCGGAGAGAAAACATTTGATCCGTGCATCCTCTTCGAGGTCTAAATCCGCATTGTGCCTCCCATAAGAATCTTTCCGATCTCTCTGGTCAAAACCTTCGAGTAAACTTTACTTGCTAAACTGGTCAAGCTGATCGCCCGATAGCACCCGCAGTCAAAATGTGAACCTTTACCTTTATATAAAGGCACAATGACCGCGGATCGCCAATCATTCGGGACATCTCACGTCCGCCAGCACAAATTGCACAGCAGATGGAAGCTGTCCCAGACGCGAGGCCCACCGTACTTGACTATTTCAGCAGTAACTCTGTCTAGTCCCGCAGCCTTACCACATTTCAAACTTCAAATTGCACGTTCAATCTCTTTCATGCTGATGACCTCAGTGTCATCGAGGTCCGTGTCTGGCGTGCCAGTCACGGCGTCACCCCCGGATCCTTCACTAAGATCATGACACGCATACATTTCTCTATAAAATTCACTCCATCGCTCCATGACGTCCGATTTTTCTTAGAGGACGTCATTGGTTCTCGAAAGCACTTTGTTCATTCTTAAGGCTGTCGCACCACTCCGGGACCTTCCAACCTCTTTCCAGAAGAGTTTGGAGTTTTCCCTAAAGTTGTGCGACAACCTCTCGTCCGCTTCTATTCTACACCTTTCACGTACTTCCTCAATCAATGTTTTCGCATGAACTTTCTGCAGCTTATATCTTTCTTTCATCTTCTCTCTCATATGTTCATCGTTACTAGAGGCCAAGTAGTCTAAACCATGCTTTTTTCTTCTTTTTTTACAGCTTCTCTCACTTCATCATTCCACCATGCATCTCTTCTTCTTTTTTTTAAATAAATAAATGGTATTCGATTTTTAAAACCAAGTAGTTTTCAATTAAAAAGATTTTAATGTGTCAGGAACAGTGGAAATATTCCTTTCCCGATACTTTTTGTGCAGCCTAGTAAGTAGATTAAGTATTCTGATCACGTATCGATCGCCGATGTAATTTTCTTTCTTGTTTTTAATTTCTGATACGAAAGTGTAGTTCTTTAGACAGACAGACACATCTTTTAGAGACATCTTTTTTTGTATTAAAATGGTTTGAAGATAAACTTAAACCCGCGTCCACGAAAGAGGATAAAATTGTCCCTTTCAAATGTTAAAAAGGGATAATTTTTTCTCTTTCCTTTGGCCCCATGCTACGGACGGGGAGATATATTGAAATAATACTAGTTTTTACGGAATTTATCGTATATTTAACTTTTTAATACCCGACGTTTCGAGAGCTTTACAGCACCCACAGTCACGGGAAGGACTGAAATGTTCAACGTCCAGATGTCATAGTTAACCGCGGTTACCATAGATTAAAATTTAACTTTTTTCCGATACCAGTATGAACTTATGGTATCATGAAGTCTTGCAGTTGTATGCTTGGGTTGGGATTTAATTTTATTTATTATAGGATCCCAAGCAGATGGTAGCACCCAGCCATCTTCTCTATTGAAATTAGGATGTTTTTTGATTTCAATAGCCTCGCGAATCGTCCTTGGAAGGAATCGGTGTTCTTTAGCGAGGATCTGTGGTCTATCAAATCTGATGTAGTGACGGGGGCGATCCTGTACGTGTCCACAGACTGCAGACTTCCCGGAGCGTCGATTCCTTACATCAGCTATATGTTCTTTAACGCGGGTTTTAATTGCTCTTTTAGTTTGTCCTATGTAGGAGAGATCACATTCACAATCAAGCTTGTACACTCCTGCATCTTGTAGAGGGACGTTATACTTGACTGATGGTAAAAATTGACCAATATTCTTCGGCGGCTTGAAGTATGTTTTGATGGAAGCGCGCTTCTAGATGTAGCCAATCTTGTCAGTGACTCCTCTAACATATGGCAGTACAGCAGGTACACGCTCGACTGTGGCCGGCTTCACTCGTTCTCTGTGACGTAGGCGCGGGACCCGAAGCTCATGCAAAACTTGCTTGACGTGTTGGAGCTCGGCAGCCAGGTGTTTACTGTCACAGATCCCTCGTGCTCTCTGAAACAAAGATTTACCCACGGTTGCTAACTGTGAAGGATAGTGGTGAAAATCACCGTTTAAATATCTATCTGTATGGGTCTTTTTTTCTATACACAGTATGGCTCAAGGTGTTATCAGGATTCCGAATTACTAACACATCTAGAAAAGCTAAGGAATTTTTTGCCTCTAACTCCATTGTGAACTGAATTTTAGAATTTATAGAGTTAAGATGGTCTAAAAATGCAGTTATTTTATCTAAAGGTAGAATTGTGAAAGTGTCGTTACGTACCGCTTGTAGAATCTTGGATTTATGGGAGAAGTAAGCAGGGCTTTCTCCTCAAAGTCTTCCATGAATATGTCGGCGACAATGGGAGATACATGTGAGCCCATCGTCACACCATCTACTTGCTTGTAGAACTCCTCCTTCCATATAGGTATTAAAAAGTTAAATATACGCGATAAATTCCATAAAAACTAGTATTATTTCAATGTGTAGTGTTCGCGTAAATACAATAAATTACGGGGAGATATATGTTTACTCGTTATGTCAAACGGGGATATACTATAGGAATAAGATAATTTTATCCCTTGTCAGTGGATATAATCGGGGGATATAATTTTTGTCGCCTGCCCATGCTCGCAGGGTGAAAACTGAGCAAGGGATAAAATTTTTATCCCTTCCGCTGGGATATATTCTATTTTTCCCGTGCTAGTCCAACATGAATGATAATATATCCCTTCTTTATCGGGCCACCAGACGCTTGGCTAATTTCCATACTTTGCTGTCTGAAACAACACAAATTCGGACCAAACGGTTTGTTTCGTTGTTCGTAATATTCGTACTGCTAATAAATAACGAAACACAGCAGCATTAAGCTGCTAGTCGACGCTGATAATCTCTGAGAACATGGCCCTACCCCGGTCGGGCCGCCTCATTCGTGCCACTAACAAAACATAGCTGCAGCTTACTTTACCACGTAACAAGTGGTAAAATTAAAAATATTGTACAACCGACTTCAATATAAAGAAAATGAAAACATCATCATTACATTCGAAGTTAATTAAATACGCATTATTAATAATAACTCAAAAACTACAGGTCAGCTTTGGATCAAATTTTTATGGTGGTCCCATAAAAATTTGATTGACAGGATGATACCAGCTTTCAAATATAAAAACAATCATCAAAATTAGTTTACTCAGAAAAAATTTGTGAGATAACCACATATAAAAATACATATAGTCGAATTGAGTAAATCCTCTTTTTGAAGTCTTTAATAAAATGAGAACAACATCATCAATGCAGTCGAAGACAATTAAATACGTATCTAGTCATGATACGATGAGTTTAGAGCGTAAACTAGTTTGACCTTTAATAAATACCGTTTGGTTATTCTGAGTACCTATAAGGTACAAAACCCTCGTCGACACACTCCTAATCGTTACATCGTTACACGGTACAACGGACAGATAGTTACCCTTCCGTTGATAGAATAAATTTCCGAATTCAGAATTACCGCGTCCTCCTCCTATCTTCGGACCTAAGGTAATTCTAAAATATCCAAGCTCAAATGTCTATCTCTTTTTCCAGCTGCAGGACTCGTCAGTCCTTTGGGTGCGTAGCGTAGAATTTGTCTTTTTAATTATTAAAGATAACTCAAAAACTACTGGTCAGATCTAAATCAAATTTATATGAGACCACAGGAGAAATAAAAGAATCATCAAAATCGGTTGACCTAGAAAAAGGTCTGAGATAAATACACATAAAACGTCGCATTAATAACCCCCTCCTGTTTTTGAAGGTCGTTTGAAAAAAGTGATTCTTAAATTAAAATAATTCGTCCTATTAACCGAACAATCAGATTCAGCCTTTAATGTAGAACATTATGAACGATGTATTAGGAATTATGTATTTTCCACAATTTTAACACCTCATAAAGATAACATGTACATAAAATTAATGACACAGTTTTAATTATGCTATTTTTAATTTATTTCCATCAGTCTTGTTTGTCTCCTCGGCGCCAGTTAGTAATGAAAAAGTCATTCGTACTAATTCATTCGCTGGGGCTTCCACTAGCAACTACAACGGTGTTGCAAGAAGGAAGGTCAAAATCACCATTGACATGCTTGTATAAGCCTGTTAAGCAAAAAATTACAAACATTAAAATTACAGAATCTTCATCAGCCTATATACAATACACAATGTGTCTGTTTGGGGACCAGGCGTCTCGAACTTTTCACACCTTCTCTCTGTGTATTTTGTACTCCAAGAGTTGAGGGGCCGAGGGAGACTGGGACGCGTTTTTGAGTCGCTTTCTTCTGTCGCCTCTAACATCGGTACCACAGGACCACATTTTGTAGCACTTCTTTGGAGTGGCCTTTGTTCAGTATTGGACTTGTGATGAGGTTATAATATGATGCAGTTGTCCAACAAAATATGAGCACTAAAACTAAAATACCGAAAATGTATTTACCAGTTAAGTAATTAAATTATATAAGTTGACTATAGTGCTACTTCATTTCTTTTCACGTATGGATGTTAACTTTTCAACTCAAAAGTAAATACTGCTAATGACATGAGTTTGTCATTACCTTTTTTGGTTAAAAGTTGTCTACTACAATATCTATTATACTCTTACTTTAACTAGGAGTTATCGGATTTTTAGCAAAAAAATAACGACTACTGGCTTATAAAGAGATAGCTCATCTGAAGGTAATATAAAGCAACATAGAAAATATTAATTATTTGTTATTTTCTTACAAAGTGAAGGAACAGCGCATTCGTTTGCGTTTTGGAAGTGCCGATGTATGTACGACTGACTGATAAGTGTAGAACATACGCGCTGTATGACAACCGCGCTGGTGTGACCCATCTCCACCACTCTACTAATATATTTCGATTTATTTCTGAAAAAAAAAAACATATTTAAAAATGATAAATAGTTTGTCCTTATTTTAAAAGAATACTAGTAGCATAGATAAGAATGTCTTTATTTTGTAAATATAGGTGATACAGAATGTAGTCTAGTCAATAAGTTCAAAAACGTGTTAATTCTTATTCCCTCTTCTAAAATATGTGCGATAACGCATTCGATTAGGAAAGACGTCCATAAAAATGTATCTCGAGGATTTATTAGCATATAAAACTTGCAATTGCTATTAACAAAATAAGATGAAAAGAAAGATATTTAGTTTTTCCTCAATTACTCAAAAATTATTGATATTTATGAACTTTAGGAAAAGGATCATTAAAGCGGAGGAATTTTCCAAAAAAAAAATCTTTACTCCTGGAGTTCCATCTCTACTATTTATAACTTTATATAATGCCTAAAATAGGAATCCGTGTGACCGTTACGGCATAAGCGCATCGCCGCTAAAGACATCTCATAAAATAATTTATTTTATAGTATTAATATTATTTTAAAAATTTGAATTAATTATGTTGTCATCAGATTACTTGAATAAATAAAGCCCTGTTAGAAAAAAATACGTCGATGTTTCAAAAAGTTGTACATTTGTTAATTAATTAGCTTTTTTCAATCCCCGTTTCTTCAAGTCTACATAAAAGTTTACATAATTGACATATACATTTTTATTTCCTGGGGTCATTCTTATATACATACGTAACAAAACAAATTTCATATTTTGTTTGTGATAATTTTGTATTTAACATTTTTGTGACAAATGTAATTATATTGCTGTTTTTGAATCCAACAACATTCATTAACGCATGAAAAAAAGTTTTACGTCATTTATTAAGAAATGGTTTATAATCAAATATACAAGTTTAACATTTTATCAGTAACAGTTTTTTTATATTAAGATTATTTCAATAATTACTTAAGAATTTTTTTCCTAAAAAATCATGATTGGTGTTTCTCTATACTTTATAAAAAATTGTAAATAATTTTATTGTTATTAAGTTAGTAATTTGTTATGCTATTATTTGATTGTACAAGTGTTCTCCTTTTTAGTAATCTTTTTTCAAAACTTCTTAAATATTAATAGTTTTTAAATAATAAAAGAAACATTAAAAATCTTCTTTTTATCTTATTTAGTCAATAACAATTGAAATATTTATTTGCTGATAAATCCTCGAGATACATTTTTCTAGACGATATTCCGAATCGAATGAGCCATCCTACATATTTTAGAAGCGGGAACAAGAATTAACACACATTTTTGAACTTGTTGACTAGACTAAAGTACTTACGCCGCAATATTTTACAAGATGGTGTGCCAAAAATGTAATTAAGTACATTAATTTTATCTATAAAATAAATCAACAATCAACTGAACTGGAAGAATACGATATAAACATCAATGGCAAGTACATCACTCACCTTCGATTTGTCAACGATATCGTCCTTATGGCAGAATCGCTGGAGGACCTAAGCACTATGCTTAATGACCATAATAGTGTCTCCCAACGGATAGGTCTTAAGATGAACATGGACAGAACAAAGATCATGTTTAATGTCCATGTCACATCTATGCTGATAGTTGTTAGGAGCACTAACCTCATTCCTCCATACCATACCTCCTCAGCAGATTTAAAGAAGTGTTCCCCAAGAACCGATTCTGGGCCCTATGCTGTTTTATTCGTATAATTCGGACATTACCGTTTGGTTTAAAAATTGTGAATACATATATATATATATATATATATATATATATATATATATATATATATATGTGTGTTTATATATATTCTTAAACGCCGTGTAGTGGCGGTTAAGAATATCCACTACCCCATATCTTCCCGTGGGTGTCGTAAGAGGCGACAGAGGGAGACAGGCAGGAGATGGGCAGCAGCGTCTTCCTGATGACAACTGTGACGTAATAAAAAAACTGCGGTTGCCAACCCGCTCGCCAAGCGTGGCAACTATGGCAAATACCCCCCAATGAATAAATACACAAACAGACGGCCCCCAGTCCCAGGCGGCCCCGCTATTCCTGGCTACGGTGGCGACCATGGTAACGGCGGGGCAGGGGGTGCTAAGAATCTCCGGTGGAGGTTCGGTTGCCACCTACGACGACTCGACCTGGCAACATATAACGCACGCACCCTGAGGACTGACGAGAAGATACTGGAGCTGGAAGAAGAGGTAGACAAGTTGCGCTGGCATATTATTGGATTATCCGAGGTCCGAAGAGAGGGGGAGGACACGGCAATCCTCGAGTCCGGCAACTTGTTCTATCACCGGGAGGGCGACCATCCGTCCCAAGGAGGTGTCGGATTTATCGTCCACAAATCTCTCGTCAACAACGTTGTAAAGATTGGGAGTGTGTCGACGAGGGTCGCGTACCTGATACTCAGAATCACCAAACGGTATTCGCTGAAGGTCATTCAGGTTTACGCACCAACCTCGGCACATCCCGATGAGGAGGTGGAGGAAATGTATGAGGATATTTCCAGAGCCATACATTCCTCCAAAACCTACTACACGGTGTTGATGGGAGACTTCAACGCAAAACTGGGCACAAGAGAAAGCGGTGAGCTGAAGGTAGGGAAATTTGGAGTAGGGCAACGGAACCGAAGGGGCCAGCAGCTGGCCGACTTTATGGAGAAAGAGGGACTCTTTATGATGAACTCTTTCTTCCAGAAGCGGCCCCACAGGAAGTGGACCTGGTCGAGCCCCGACGGTTCGACAAAAAATGAGATTGACTTCATTATGACGACCAGACGCCAACTGTTCAGTGATGTCTCAGTGATCGCAAGGGTGAAAACTGGCAGCGATCACCGAATGGTTAGAGGCACACTGAACCTAAACGTTAAGTTGGAGAGGTCTCGTCTAATGAAGTCAACGCTCCGTCCCCCTCGTGCTCTAATCCAGAATCCCGAAACCTTTCAGCTCGAGTTACGTAACCGCTTCCAGTGCCTAGAAGATTGCAATGCAGTGGACGATATGAACGACAAGCTCGTGGAAACTGTCCATGCGGTCGGAGCTAAGTTCTGCAAGACCCGCCGCAGAAGAACACAAAAACTCTCCGATCACACTCTTAATCTCATGGCTGTTAGACGGGAGATGAGGCTGCAATCGTCAACAGATTTGACAGCATACAGGCAACTGAACAGACAGATCTCCAAATGCATACGGCGAGACTTACGCAACTTTAATACTTCTCGTATTAAAGAAGCGATCGAGCGGAACCAGGGCTCCAAAGTCTTTGCCAGAGATCTGTCTGCCAGAAAGAGCCAACTGTCAAGGCTGAAGACTGAGTGTGGCAACATCGTTTCCGGGACACCTGAGATTTTGAGTGAGATTGAGAGGTTCTATGGGCAGCTGTACACATCATCGTTGGAGCCACACGCAAGTGTGAGTAACGATCCAAGAGCAAGTCTTATCCGACACTATTCCGATGATATCCCGGACGTCAGTCAAAGCGAGATTAGAATGGCTCTCCAGCACCTTAAAAACGGCAGGGCCCCAGGCGAGGATGGAATTACAGCGGAGCTTCTGAAAGCGGGTGGAACACCGGTACTTGAAGTCCTTCAGAAGCTCTTCAATTCCGTCCTCCATGGTGGCACTACTCCAGAGGCGTGGAGCAGAAGTGCGGTGGTCTTGTTCTTTAAGAAAGGCGACAACGCTCTCTTAAAGAACTACAGACCGATTTCCCTTCTGAGCCGCGTCTACGTGCTGTTTTCGAGAGTCATTACGAATCGTCTCGCACGCAGACTTGACGACTTCCAGCCTCCCGAACAAGCCGGTTTCCGAAAAGGCTTCAGTACCATAGACCACATACATACCCTGCGGCAGATTGTACAGAAGACTGAAGAGTACAATCTGCCACTTTGCCTGGCGTATGTGGACTATGAGAAAGCCTTTGATTCCGTCGAAATTTGGGCGGTGCTACAGTCCCTTCAGCGGTGCCAAGTTGACTGTCGGTATATCGAAGTGCTGAAGTGTTTGTACAGTAGGGCTACGATGGCTATCCGAGTACAGAACCAGAGCTCGAAACCTATCCAACTGCAGAGAGGTGTAAGACAGGGTGACGTTATATCCCCGAAACTCTTCACCGCTGCATTGGAAGACGTTTTCAAGCTACTGGACTGGAAAGGATACGGTATTGACATCAATGGCGAGTACATCACTCACCTTCGATTTGCCGACGATATAGTCCTTATGGCAGAATCGCTGGAGGACTTAAGCACTATGCTCAATGACCTCAATAGTGCCTCCCAACGGATAGGTCTTAAGATGAACATGGACAAAACAAAGATCATGTTCAATGTCCATGTCACACCTATGCCGGTAGTTGTTGGGAGCACTATGCTCGAAGTTGTTGACGAGTACGTTTACCTGGGACAAATAGTCCGACTAGGTAAGTCCAACTTCGACCGAGAGGTCAATCGACGGATTCAACTCGGCTGGGCAGCGTTCGGGAAATTACGGCATATCTTTTCGTCAGGTATACCTCAATCTCTAAAAACTAGATTGTACAACCAGTGCGTGTTGCCAGTGATGACTTACGGATCTGAGACGTGGTCCTTCACCGCTGGCCGTATGAGGACGCTTAAAGTCGCTCAGCGAGCTATGGAGAGGGCTATGCTCGGAGTTTCTCTGCGTGATAGACTCAGAAATGAGGATATCCGCAGTAAAACCAGAGTGACCGACATAGCCCAACGGATTAGTAAGCTGAAGTGGCAATGGGCCGGCCATATAGCTCGAAGAACCGATAACCGATGGGGAAGAAAGGTTCTCGAGTGGCAGCCTCGTACCGGTAGGCGTAGTGTAGGGCGACCCCCCACTAGATGGAGTGACGACCTGGTAAGACATGCAGGAAGTCGATGGATGCAGGTGGCTCAGGACCGTGCTTTGTGGCATTACTTGGGGGGAGGCCTATGTTCAGCAGTGGACTTGTGAAGGGCTGTAATGATGATGATGATGATGATATATATATATATATATATATATACATATACACAAACACTGACGACTATCAACCATAGGGGTAGGCAGAGACTACGGACTTCCATTTGGCACGATCCTGACACACCTACATGCTTATTGGTTAATAGTACTCTTGATTTGGCCTATTTTCAATAAATCGTCAATTTGGTCGATAAACTTTCACGTATAGCGTCCTTTCCCGCCTCTCCTTTAGATTCTGCAACATAGATTTGCTTTTGTCACTCTTTCTTCTTCATTACTTTTTCATGACAAAATCACTGAAGCATTCCTTTCTTGATCCTGGTCAAAACATCATTTTGCCAATCACACGTTATTTAGATTTAGCTCTAACATACTCCTACTAACTAACCGTATTTCCGCAGCATTTATTCTACTCTTGTGATTCTTTTGCTACACCCAAATTTCACTGTCATTCATTAAATAGGGACTAACAACAGCATTATGAATTGCCATACGTGCCTTTTTTGACATATTCTGACTTTTCACAATAGAATTTAGAGCCCCATTTACTGCATTTCGTGCATTCATTCGTTGTTTTATATCCTTATCATATCTACCATCCCTGCTAAATACACATCCCAAATACAATAAACTCGTCAAATTGCTCGATCAACTCCCTTCCATTCTTATTTAACGTTTCGTTTTACTTTGTACTGTTTTAATAACATATATATGCAAACGATACTCAAGTTTACACCTTTTAAAAGCCCATAAATAATGGAGAAGATATACGAGGCCTCAATGAAGATCTCGATAGAGTACTGAAGTGGTCAGAAATAAAATAATCTCGTGTTGAATGCGGCAAAGATCAAGTTTTTGATCCTTTGTACTAAACAACAAATAGAAAAAATAAATAATTTCAAACCAAAAGTATATATTATTGAAGAAACGTTTTTAGAAAGATTGGAATAGACCCATAAACTAGGAGTATTAATTAGCCCTGACGTCGGATTGTTGTTAAGAATTGCTTCTATCGGTTAAAATCTTGAACAGTTTACGTGAATATCTGAGTATCGAATAACGTAAGAGGTTATGTGATGCACTTAATTATGATGACACTGTCTACAGGCCATGTCTGTAGGCGAGCACCGTACACCTTATTCAACGGGTTCAAGTGCTTGTGCAAGGTTCTGTTATGATGTGATACAAGAACTGGCTGAGGTTGCCAATGAAGAAGACGTGATTCCACGATTATCTGATAAGCAATACGTGGAGTTAACGAATGCAGGTGGGTCAGGACCACGCTGTGTGAAAATCTATGGGGAAACAGCCACCCTTAGGTTCACTGCTGGACAGGCTTTGTTCAGCAGTGGACTTGTATATGGTCGTATCGTTGGCGATGATGAAGGTGATAAATTATTATATGCAAGTACTATTGCAATCACGATCACGATTAAAATACAGAATAACAGGTATTGTCTACATAGCATCATACTACCTAAAAGAATTACTTAACCAATAGAAGTCCTTAACAAGTGCAAGGGTAGCTGCATTTAACTGCAAAGGAAAAAGAGATAGGCAATATTGCTTTTATCAAAAACGACACACTTATTGTATTGAACAAGCACAATTCTCGCAATCAGTCGAATAAGAGAAATTTGTCTGTATTTCCGGAAATATTTCACCCGAGCAGTCAAACAGGTTACCAAGATATTAAACAACCATTGAAGAAAAAAGCAACCAGCACGAAGAAATATTTACCATAAAACCAAAACTATTATATACTCACACACACGACTCTCAAAATCAAACAAACACAATACAGCTCAACATAGTACAACATGGGAGACTTACTGGCTCATGGTGCAAAGGGTTAAGCCGATCTGCTAGGCTCTCTATTTGCATCCAACTTGACTTTAGATGACGGGAAGAACACACCACCGATCATCCCGTGGCGTGAGTGCTCCATGTAGGATGCGCTGTTTACACAGCACTCGGTGCGCAAAGGACTCCTCTCCCTGGCCGTGAACAAGTCGAGTAGGATTAATGGAGTCCCACCCATTGTGCCGAAGACGTCTGCTTCGGAGTTGGTATCGATTCTAACGCGTCTTTTTCGATACCCCTCCTCCTTAGGCATAGTCCCGAATTCATGGAAGACAGCTTTGGTGCGCCCTATCCATTAAAAGGGCGATTGCTCAGATCCGCCTATCTACAGACCTATCGCTATTACCGCCTTGTTCTCCATAATTTTGGAAATAAATATTAACTGCCAGCTCATGAGGTATCTTGAGAATCACCGGATAAGTGACCGTCAGTACGGTTTCCATAGGGGTCCCTCAAATGGTGATCTTCTGGGTTACCTAACTCATAGATAGGCGCAAGCCATAGAGTCAAAGGCGGTTAGCCGTTAGCCGTTGGTTTGAACACTGTGAAGGTCTTCGATCGGGTTTATCACAAAGCACTCCTTTCGAAGTTCCTGTTCCCTTCCCATGGGCTCCCCGAGATATTGTGCAATTAGATCATCAGCTTTCTTACAGATCGGAGCTTCATGGTCGTAGTAGACGGTGTATGCTTCGATTACAAGCCCATTAAAGCTGGTGTTCCACAAGGCTGTGTGCTATCACCAAAGCTGTTTCTTCTGCATATCAATGATATATTACAAACCGGTGACATTAATAGCTATGCATACAACAGCACTGGTGAAGCTTTATGCACTGACCGTGCCAATATTTCGCGGGAGAATGTCGCCGAGTGCCGAAATAAACTTGTGTTCAAAGTCAAGACACTGTTGAACAGAGCCTTGGAATTGGGGCGGCTAAATCTAGTCCAGTTTAATCCCCTGAAGACACAAGTTTGTGCATTTGCCGCTAAACGTACAGGAGTGACGTGCAGTTTCGAGGACACTTGTGAGAGAAGGCCAAATAGGCCTCTAGAAGGCTTGGTGTATTCAGTAGAGTGCGACAATATTTTATGCTCTCACGCCGTTTGCAACTCTATAAAGCGCTGGTTCGGCCTCACATGGAATACTATCCCCAAATCTGGGCTGGGGCTCCCCAATATCATCTCATACCAGTTAATCGTATCCACCGCAAAGGGGTTCGAATCGTCGGCGGCCGAGTTATTTCTGATCGGCTTGACTCACTGGTACTGCGGATAGATGTTGCGTAATTTTTCGTATTTTATCACATTGACCACGGAGAGTACACTGAGAAATTGTTCGGACTCAATCAATTGCTCAATTTCACCATCGCACATCGTGACACAACTCACGATACCGTCCATAGCATCTGGATGATTGGCGATCCAGCACGTGCAATTTAGAAAACGTTTTCTTCCTGGCACAACTTCCTTGTGGAATCGACTATAACCAACGATTTTCCGAACTGTCACGATTTAGGAACCTTCAAGGAAAATCCTACTCTTTTTTAAAAGGCCGGCAACGCATTTGCAATTCCCTGGTGTTGCAGTTGTTAATGGGAGGCAGTAGTCACTTACCATCAGGTAAGCTTATTTGCTCCCTCTCCTATAAAAATAGTGTATTAGTCCGTAGTTGGACCCACCTCAAATCTTCCACGGTACGGTAACCACGAGAGAGTTCAACAACAACCCTCCAATTATATGTTCACGCTATTTTCATACATTTTATTCTAACATTTTTCGTTTTTAACACTGGTCTTGCAAAGCATACAATATACTGGAATTTAAATATGCGAATTATATTATTTCCTTAAAATTCCAGTTTTTGATCTACATTTAATAGCTAATAATATAACTCAACCACCTCCTGCAAATTTCAAACGGTATCATGACCCAAGTAAATTTTATTTTTTCCGATTTCATCTGTACGCTGAAGGTCAGAAGGAAACCAGTCATTAGGAAGAAAACCTAAACAACGAGTGTGCCGTTTATAAAAGTGTGATACGGCAGAATGTCATAGGTCTGAAACAGATATTCGTACATATTTAATAAATTGTTTTCTAATATTATTTTTCTTTATGACCAACTTAGTATAATGAAGTTCTTGATAGATATATAAAAACAATGTGAAGTGCAGGCAATTTTTCTAATTTTATGACCATCTTGTTTTGAATTTTAGCGAACTAACTCACTCATGTAGTGGTGGGTAAAAATATCCACTATCCCATATTTTCGTAGTGTCGTAAGAAGTGACAGTGCTAAACTAAATCAGAAGATGGGCAGCAGAATCTTTCTGATAAAAGCAAAATAATAATAAAAAACTAGGTAGCGAATCCAATACCAAGACGAGATTTACAGAACGAGTAGAGCTACGATGGCTATGTGAGTGCAGAATCAGAGTAAGTACGAAAACTATCCAATTGCAGAGAGATGTGAGACAGAGTGATGTTATACCCCCGAAAACCTTCACTGCTGTATAGGAAAATATTTTCAAGCTACTGGACTGGGAAGGATACGGTATAAACAACAATGGCGAGTACATCACTCACCTGCAATTTGCCGACGATATAGTCCTTATGGCAAAATCGCTGGTGGACAGAAGCACTATGCTCAATGACCTCAATAGTGCCTCCCAACGGATAGGCCTTTAGATGAAATTGGACAAAAAGGGTCATGTGTATCTTTCACCACACCTATGCGGTAGCTGTTAGGAGCACATAGCTCGAAGTTGTTGACAAATATGTTTACATGGGATAAATATTCTGACTAGGTAAGTCCAACTTCGACCAATATGTCAATTGGCGAATTCAACTCGGCTGGGCAGCGCTCGGGAAATTACGAGTCGTCTTCTCGTCAGGTATACCTTAACACTTGAGGAAGGGATTCTGCAACCAGTGCGTTTTGTGAGACAAACATGATCGAAAATACATATACTCAACGTCAGTGACACAAACCCTTTCTAATGGCAAATTATTACTAACATCTTATAAATGCTTTTTGGCTATATCTGCCGTTGTATTGGTTGGTGGAGCATGTGTGTCGACCTCATGTGGGTGGTAGCTGGCGGGACAATCTGAGGAGACTTTCATGGCTGCGGCCGAAAGCCGAACAACGTGGGACGACATTCCTTTGAGGTGAGCGGTAGACTCCTGACACGCTCTGCGGCTAGTAGCCATGCTGATCATGGAATTGGTGGTGATGTCATACACTTACATCACGTCTGCAGGAGTGGCGGTCAGGCAGGTGATGGCGCTTACGGAGGGTTTATGGCCAATGTGCCTATTTTCTTAAACCGTATGACGTACATTCACTGTGGCTGGATTTGTTCGTATTCTGTATGGCGTTTACACGCATTGACATGCGTGACTTCGGTCGATGTTTGTGCTTACGCACTAACAAGGGGCCAAGCCTCTTTTACTGGTTCACCAGTTATTTTGCTGTGGACTACGGTTCAGTTCCCGAATTAGCGTTCACTGCGGGAGGAGTGCATCAAAATGGTTGGCGCTCACCGCGCACGGCGTGTGTGGAGCCGTGTGCCTCCCCTTACATTTTTTTTAAATAAATGTAGGAGAATGAAGCCCTTGTATAGGGTATTTTGTATAAATATATTGTGAGCCTTTTCCAAGCGGGAAGGGATAATTAATAATAAATTAATAATGTAAACCTGATACAAGTGGAACGTCCCTATTCCTATTTTATGTTCTTAATATTTCTCGAGCCCTGTCTTCGTGAATGGTGTTCACATAGCTTATAAGACCTACCAACAGCTTTTAATTGCTCTAGTGAATATTCATTCTTCCAAAAGACACCTAAAGAACTAAGTTACTAAACAAACACAACGTAAATAGGGGTCCTAACTATGACGATCACGCCAAAATATTACAAACGGCCTATTATTAAACCTTTAGGAAGTTCATTTAGAAAGATCAAAACATATCCTATTTATCCTGGTCACAGATATATATAATATATATATATATATATACATATATATATATATATATATATATATATATATATATATATATATATATATATAATTTTGTTGAAAAGGGGTAAATTAATCATATATAATATATTTAATATCATATATATTTATATAGTGAGGTTATATCACGAAGAAGCAGCACATATTTGGTCAGGTTTCCTCTTCTCTTTTCTTTAATTGCTTCTCACAAACAGCGTAAAGTGGCTGAGTATATGTTTGCGTTGATAATTTACCGTTTTTTTGTGTATTTGATCAATATTATTTCTTTGGAATCCCAAAACACTGTGGTAATGATTTTACCAGTCGATGGGGTGACTTTAAATTTTTTGGGGGTCTGATACCTTTTTATGTAATTTCACAAACTTCTGTTTACTCTCAGGATAGTGTAGTCATAATGGTGAACCTATGTTTCATATCCTTTAGTTATCTTATCTAAACACTTGTTGCATCGTCACTATATAACACTTAACCTACAACAGTCAACCCACGCCTGCTTTTAAACCGCAGTGAGAATTTGCGTCACCCACCTTGCACTGACCTATGTGAGGTTGAGATGGTCATGCAACATGGTGTGTACCAACGAATTGGTTAGTCATTTCTGCTAACATCTTAATTCTTACTCGTGTACCATCTAGTATAAATTTCCCAATATTTTTCACAATTTCTTCTGCTATAGCCGCTGTGATTGGCCCACCCGGACAGGGCTTATTTTTTGATGCTTTCCCTGCCTTGTTTTAATTCACTTGACTACATCTGTACGGTTTACATTAAAGGAGCAAAGTCTTAGTAAACGGCCACCCTTTTTTATAGAATAGGGTGACAAACGAGCACAAACTCTACTCGACGGTAAGTGCTTGCTGTGGGCCATAGAAATCTACATCTATCCTCAATCAAAAAATAGATGCGTTGTCACCCGTGAGGACTAAGATGAAATGCCTCGTTTCCAGTAAAAAAGGGTCTCCGGTTCTTTACACTCACCATACGAAACATAGCAGCATTAAGCTACTATTTTACGCTGGTATTTTGTGGTACTTCCCCGGTCGCGCCGACCCATTCGTGCTACAACTATATTACCAAAATAACTGCAGCATGGCCCTACCACGTATAGACCCACCCTGTGTTTAGTAAGAAACTTAATCACCACACGGTGTTCGTTGTTTTTTCAACATTGTCGAGGCAGTCATTTCCATTGTCTATGACTGAAAGTTACATAAGAATTAATGAAGTTTTCCTGACGAAAATTTATATTAATAACCTCAGGTAGTGTCGATAGCGTTTTTAATAAGATCACGGTGCTATAGAAATTATTGACATAAAAATAGTAACCTTTTTTTTCTTGTGTTTGCATATAGAATATATCGTTAATGCTTCCAATAAGATTCATCATCAACAGAGCAAAACAAAGTATAGCTACTGCATAGTCTCTATATCCTATATTTAATTTATTATCTACATTATTGTAATCCACGACTTCCAATAATTTTGTTTTCAACTTATATTTTTTTCCAAAACGTATTGTTTAGGCATTCTTCAAGGGCTACCCATAAGTCCCGTTTTTCATCTCCGTTATGGTAGTATACCGCTCGTGTTTTTGTAGGGCACACTCCGTAATGAAGTTTTGAATGGTTGTAGTGTCTAATTTCGTGTTCAGAGAAGTTCTGAAATAAATCAAAATATATCATAAAGGGGCAACTTCGTTATTAATATTCAGTGAAACATTTAGAGCCGCGTAATGAGTGATGGCTTAGTATACGTTCTTGGTAGTGGTGGTGGCAGAATGATTAAATTCAATATCCCATACCGTAAGAATATTGCAAGAGGCGAGAGAAACACTAAAGCAGAAACCGCCTTTTGTTTCTCTAACATTATTTTGTAAAACTTGAAAATTCATTTGTTATGGGGAAATATGGGAGGTAGCGTTTATTGAAAGTGTAATACTGGGAAATACTTTTCAATTATAATTGCAGGTGTCTTTTGTTAAAATTATGCTATATATTATACTATTATATGATATTACGCAAACATCGAGTATGTAGTGTACGTTGAGGCGACCTCCAAAACCAACTGCACTTGATTTCACTTTTTCAAATATACTGATACTATCAGTAAAGCCACGGACATCTAGTAGATCTTAACGGACTGAGGAAAAACTAGTTTGTCCTAGAATCTGTTTTGGTCAGTAACAAAGTACTTTGAGTTGGCATATATTGATTCTAGAATTGCTAAACAGCTCATCATTATAGGAAATTGATTTTGATTTTGATGCACGTATTGCATTAGAATTTACTAAAAGAAGAAGAATTTGAATAGTATGTCATGTAAAGCTTAAAAAGAACCGAGTCGAATTTAATTGCATTCTAGAGACTATCCTGTATTTATATGCAGGTAAAATCCTATGCCATATTTGTATCTACTGATATTATCTGCATTTATAATTATATGAGCAGATAATGTTGTCACTATCTTTCGATATATGGCGGTGCTTACAAATACTTGAAGATAAAATTAATGTGTTTATTTTGTATGTAATTATTGTGTGTAAGTTTCATTGAGATTTCATAGAGAGTGATATTGAAAGATATGCGCTTAGATACAGATATTATCTTATCGTATCTGTGTAGTGTGTGACACGTTTTATACTTACACTGCTATCTGTACAAATTAATGATAAAAACCTAGTAGATTTTCCGCGCTTCTTTTATAACCCGATGAGGTACAACTTATTCTCTGGGGTTACCTATAAATCTAGTATAATATTTTCAAGGGGTCATATTTTATTTTTGCTCTTGAATTGTTATTATAGAATCAGGGTGAACGAAATCGAAATCGCGGTGAAACGAGCACACTGTCCAGCACTGTGGTTAGTGGAAGCTGTGGTCCATGGACATTCACATTTATTCTCGATTAAGAATCAAATTGCAGATGCATTGTTACATCTGAGGACTAAGATGGAATTCCTGCTTTCCACTAAAAAAGGTCTCTCCAGTTCTCTACATTAACAACACGAAACATAGCGGCATTAAACTACTATTTTACGCTGGTATTCTATGAGAGCGTGGTCCTTCCCCAGTCTGGCAGACTTATTGGTGCTACAACCATAATATTCCTGCCTATACCATAATACTCCGCCCGTCTAGGAGTCTGAAAAATCAGAATAACATCAGCTGATCGACCCGACGAACGCCCTATTGGCGGTTATTAATCAGCGTCCTTAGTCCTCAAGGTACCTCATGAGCTGCCGGTTGATAAATTCTGTTTCGTGCTTTATTAATAATCCCTCATTAAATTTTGTTTCTGACTAAATATGATAAATAACGCCTTAAATCAACAATCTCCAGAACTAATGCTGTTGAAGAGTCTAAGATTGCTGATTTTAAAATTGATTAAATACATTAATTCAAAGAATTTTTCCCTTTCTTAACCCAATTAATTACTTTTAACGTGTGTGATTGGCATCTACTTTATTCGTTTGAAAAAAAAAAACACTATCTCAATAAAATTTCTGTATTATTATTTATTTTGTGAACCTTGAAATAAGCAATTTGCTTTATTTGTGTTTCCTACACATTTCAACGGTATGTCGTTATAATAACATATCTTGAAAAAATATTATATTATGATTTTATTATTTACGCTAAGTAACGCCTAAAAAGCTAATTACCTATCCTTTGTTCGTTAATGTCATAAGATTCAACTGTGGGCCTAGTTTAAGTGTTGTGTTGCAAGTTCATCACTGCAGTGTGAGTCTGTAATTGATGCGTCCATAAGTATAAAATATAACAAGGCAAGGTCTAAGTTTTTATTACAGCAGTCAAACGTCTAATAGAAGTGTGCTATCCTTTGCCTTTCATACAACAGTTCCAGTACCTTGTTTAAAAATAAATTTATTTAATCTTGCTGCAGGTTTCGATAAGAACTATCTTTTAAATATGCCACGTGTTCCTGTTACATCTGTGCTGTTTCTATTATTGTAGCTATAGTAGAACTATAATTATATGATTAACACCAACTCGTAAAACAAATTCTAATTATTATTAATTATACAACATATCGGCCATGTCTGCCGCAGAAGTGACAACCAGTGGTGAAGGCGTATTATTGAGTTGATTATCGTCTTCATGCGCCTAGGTGCATGGAGGTTTCGGGCCTCGGGGTGTGCCCCCATTACCCGTGCTGTCCTCGCGGTCCACCACTATGGACCGGTCCTGGGAGCCTTCTATTGGCATTGTAAGTCTAAAATCGGTTTAGTCCGTAATCGGTACATTTTTTCGTAGTCGGGTAAGACTACGAAAAAGGGAGGTTATCTGGTAAAGTCGGGGTTGGACTATCAGCGGCGTTGAGGGTTGTTACTCAACTCTCTAATCGCATATAGAGAGGAGTTCTCTTGGAAGAGGTCGCCCGTCCGGTGGTCGGGTGTGCAACGGCGCAAAGCCGTTGAGGTGTTCGTGTGGCCCGTTATCAGCACGGTCAAACATGCCGCGCGCTAACCGGGCCACGAATTCGGTGATGTTCTCGATCTTCAAGTCCGCCGCTATTACGTCGTTCCGGACGTAGCGACCAGCTCCGACGATCGTTCTTAGTGTCAAATTTTGCTGGGCCTGCAATCGCCGCCTCAGAGGTTCGCTCAGAAGCGCGTACCAGGCCGGAGCAGCGTAGGTAATAATGGGTCTAATATACATTTTATAAACACGCACTTTTGTTTTAAGTGGTAACTTAGATGCCAGTACCGGACGTAGGATTGCCCGCACACCCCGTGCTCGGCGGACAACGAAGTCGACGTGTGCAGTCATACCCAGCGTCCGGTTAATCCGGCACCCAAGGTAGGTCACGGCCTTCTCGTACGCGATCTTCTGGCCGTTGAGGGTTAATGGAGGTGGTAGATTTCTGAGGCGGCGGGTGAGCAGAGCGGTCGTCTTACCAACATTGACGACCATCCTCTACTCATCTAGCCATGGTTGCAGTAGGTCCAGCAGTCGTTGCATCTTGGCAGTGGCAATGTGGGCCCTTCTGGACGAAGTGAAATAAGCGCTATCGTCTGCATATAACGCCAATTCCACGTCATCCTCCCACTCTTTCAGCCTACCTGCCAATGTTGGGATGTCGTTGGTATAAGCCGCGTACAGGACTGGAGACAAACAGCTGCCCTGAGGAACGCCGGCTCTGATGGTTCTGGTTGCGGACTCGGCGCCCTCTACGCAGACGTAGAACTTCCTGTCTGCCAGGAAAGACGCCACTAGCCGCAACATAACAGGAGGGACACTGGTCTGTTCTTCAAGTTTATAGAGTACTCCAGAATGCCACACCCTGTCGAACGCCTTCTCGATGTCGAGAAAGACGCCCAACGTAGTGCGGCCACGGTTGTATTCGGCCGCAAGCAGGTGCAGCACTCTGGTCAGCTGTGTTGCTGTAGAGTGACCTCTCCTGAATCCGTGCTGCTCCGCCCGAAGTTGGATGCACGGGCGGAGGCGTCTTAGCAACAATCTTTCTAGCAGTTTAGCTATATGTGGTAGCAGCGTGATCGGCCTGTAGCTGGCAGCTCTAAGCCTGTCCTTCCCGGGCTTCGGCAAGACGATAACTCTGCCTTTTTTCCAGTCCTCCGGGAAGTGGGATGTCCGCAGTATCCCATTGTAGAGTCGACCAAGCTCTACTAGGACTCTATGGGGCAGCTGTCGGAGTGCAGCGTTGGTAATCCTGTCATGCCCAGGCGCCTTCCTCGGTTGCTGGCGGGTTACTGTCCTCCGCAATTCAGCGGGGGAGATAAACCACTCTCCTGCAAGAGGTGGCGCGGGCGACGACAGGAATTCCTGTACACGGCTCTCCTTCCGGACATGAAGTTCCATGAACTCCGCACTTGCTGGGTTCGGCATAAATTGCTCCTCTAAGTGCTCTCCCAGGATATCGGCTCTACCCTTGGCATCGTAACGACGTTCGCTCGCGTTGTTGGTCAGCGGGCAAACGGGAGGTTTGGATCTAGTTAACTGTCGGTTCAGTTTGTAGAGCGACGCATCGTGCTCCTCCGCCTTCCATATGCGCCGCTCCCAGGCATCTCCTCTGTGTGCCTGGACTGCAACCGACAGTTCCTCCGATAAGATGTTTAATTGCGTCTTGATTCTCGGGCAGCGAGTACGCGGACAGAGCCTCCTCAACGCTCTCTTTCTCCTGATCTGCATTTTGATCTGTAAGGGCAGATCGTCTTTCCTTGTGGACATCGGGACGACCGTAGAGGCAGCTTGGAGGGCCTCCTGGATCGCCGTAGTGATGTTGTTAGCAGCAGCCTCTACGTCGTCCACTGTATTTAAGGGATGGTGTGCTGGAGGTCTCTCCTGCAGGCGTTGCTGGTAGAGCCTCCAGTCGATACGTGTCTTAAATGCTCTGGGTGGCGTAGTCACCGCCTTAGGCCAAGGGTAATTAAGATCGGGAGGTTCTGTGAGGGATGAGTCGCTCGCGTCCGTAGGCTTCGACCACCTAACCTTAGGCCCACCCTACACGTGTCCCCCGGGTGGTGCTAAACGAGCGACAAAGCCGGTAAAATAGACTCGGCTCCTCGCCGTATGGTAGCGGCGTAAAATCTACCACCAACCCTTGTTCGCACCATGACTCAAGAAATAAAAGAAATGGCCCCGAGTTCCCGGCGCCCTTTAAATGGGGCAGGGGTGCGAAGAATCTCCGGGAGAAAAACCGGCGACGAGGTTCGCCACCCGTCACGTTCTGTCTCCCGGAGGGGCGAAAAGTGGATTGCGGAAACCCGTCTGGCTACGCTGAATGTATGTGGAGGAATGAATGATAAGATGGATGAAGTATGCGAAATGATGAATGACAGAGGAATAGATGTGTTATGTGTGAATGAGACGAAACGAAAGGGAAAGGATGTCACTGCACATGGCACGTATACCGCGTATTGGTCTGGTGTAGGCGAGACCGAACGGGCATGCCAGGGAGTCGGTTTCATCCTTTCAGAAAGAATGGGTCAATGTGTGAAAGAGTATGAATGTGTAAGCCCGAGACTGCTATGGATACGAATGAAAGTGGGCTTAAAGAAGCTGTTCTTGCTAGGGGTGTACGCCCCAGACATGTCTAAGCCCACTTACATCCGAGAGCAGTTTTGGGACATGGTAAGGATGGTGTTGACAAAATGTAAGGAAAATGAAAATATTATTATGTTAGGAGACTTTAATGGAAGGGTTGGGGTGAAGAGGTCTGGTTATGAAAGGATATTGGGAACGTTTGGTGATGAAAGTATAAATGAGAATGGTGAAGACCTCCTCACCGTATGTGCGGAAAAAGAATCTTTTTGTGACGAATACTTTTTTTCGTCATAAGAAGATTCACATGTATACATGGGAAAGAGGTGATGATAGAAGCATGATAGATTTCGTAATTGTGGATGAAAGAATGAGGAGCGCAGTCGTAGATACAAGGGTTTACCGGGGGTCCAACGTAGGGACGGATCATTACTTGGTCTTATGTCGAATTAATGGTCTTTTCAAGCGTTGGCGGCATCGGACATCTGTATCTACCACTGCGTTCCAGCGTATAAGAATAGAGAAGTTACAAGATGAAGATGTGATAGAGAAGTATAAATGTAGACTGAGAGAAAATATTAGATGTTTGAATGAGTTGTGTATGAATGATTTAGACTTGAATACTGTGTGGGATAATATTAAGAAAGGTTTGGTGGATACCGCCACCGAAGTATGCGGTGTAAGTAAGAGAACAAATGAAAGGAAAAGTAATACGTTATGGTGGGATGATGAGGTACGGGTGGAAGTTGAATCAAAGAAGAAAGCATGGTTAGATTTACTAGCAACCAAAGCTGATAATTCTTCTGGTATGAATGATGAGATTGAAAGAAAAAAGGCAGAATTTAGACGTATAAATAAGAGAGTAAAAGAAGTTGTTGAAAGGAAAAAGAAAGAAAGAACGGATAAGAATGATAGAAGGATATCTGATAATTTCCAGGCTAACATAAAAATGTTCTGGAAACTCGTAAGAACTGCCAGGGGAAATACAAAACAGCCTATAATAAATGCTATAAGAGACGAGAATGGATGTATTCTGAATGATGAAGTTTCGAATTTAAACAGATGGAAGGAATACTTTGAAAGCGTGTTTATGAGTGAAGAGTCGTATGAATTAAATGAACTAGAAATTCCGAAAGAAGTGGAAAGGGGTATGGAGATAAGTGTAGATGAAATAATGAAAGCAATGAAAAGCATGAAAGCAGGTAAGGCAGCTGGATATGATAGAGTATCACTCGAGATGCTAAGGGCTGGAGAGGGAGTGGTGGCAGGCCTGCTGTACACCTTGTTTAATTTATGTTGGGAATTAAAACGGGTACCGGATGACTGGTGTAAAGCAGTTATAGTACCAATATATAAAGGAAAAGGGTCACAGCAGGACTGCAAAAACTACCGCGGTATCAGCTTGCTTAGTATTGTGGGTAAACTGTATGCTAAGGTGTTAATTGAAAGAGTTATGAAAGAAACTGATGGAAAAATTTGGGATGTGCAAGCGGGTTTTAGAAAGGGAATGGGGTGTACAGATCAAGTCTTTTCCATGCGCATGATTGCGGAGAAGTTTTTGGCCAAAAACCAGAAAGTTTTTTGTGCGTTCATGGACTTGGAAAAGGCTTATGACAGAGTGGACAGGAATGTGTTATGGCAAACACTGAACTCATATGGGTTGAGCGCTGGTTTGATACAGGCATTAAGGTCTCTTTATAGGGACTCTAGTGCTTGTGTCAGGATCAATGGGGTCTACTCGGACTGGTTTGGCATCCAAAAAGGTGTCAGACAGGGCTGTGTGGCTTCCCCTTGGCTGTTCAACCTATTTATGGACCGGTGTTTGCAAACTTTGAAAGATGAAGAATGTGGGTTAAGAATGGGCGAGTTAACCGTCAAATGCCTTTTGTATGCCGATGATCAAGTCATACTTGCGTCATCGGCGGCAGAGTTGCAAATGATGGTTACATTAATGAACTGGGAATTAAAAGAAAGGGGAATGAAAGTGAACGCAAGTAAGACGAAAGTGATGGTTTTTGAAAGAGAAGAAAGCAAAACGGTATGTGAAATAAGAATAGAAGGAGAGTTGATTGAGCAAGTGGATGAGTTTGTGTATTTGGGATGTGTATTTAGCAGGGATGGTAGATATGATAGGGATATAGAACGACGAGTAAATGCAGGGAATAGAGTGAATGGGGCACTACACTCTATTATGAAGAACCAGAATTTGTCAAAACAGGCACGTATGGTAATTCATAATGCTGTGTTAGTCCCTACTTTAATGTATGGTAGTGAAAGCTGGGTGTGGCAGAAGAAGCACGAAAGTAGAATAAATGCTGTAGAAATGCGGTCTTTAAGGAATATGCTAGGGTGTAATCTGAATGACAGGGTGAGAAATTGCGTGATAAGAGATAAATGTGGTATGCAAGATGATGTTGTGACCAGGATTAAGAAAGGAATGCTTCGGTGGTTTGGTCACGTAGAAAGAATGAATGAGGAAAGAGTGACAAAGCAAATTTATATGGCAGATGTGAATGGCCGAGTCGGGAAGGGACGCCCTAGGAAAAAGTTTATCGACCAAATTGGCGATATTTTGAAAATGGGCCACGTTAGAAGTACCCTTAATCCGACGAGCATGTATGCGTAGATATATGGATGTAAAGGAGGCGAAAGAGGTATGTCAGGATCGTGCCAAATGGAAGTCCGTAGTCTCTGCCTACCCCTCTGGGTGACAGGCGTGAGTGTTTATGTATGTAGGTTCTGTGAATTGAGGTCGTACAGCACCTCTACCACTATCGGGTAGTTGATGTTCCTGGAGAGCACGATGTCCAATACATCCGGACGTTTCCGTGCATCGGTCGGAACATGGGTAGGTTCTTCGGGACCTAAGACGTCATAGCTGTTTCTCTCAGCGTCTTCAAAAAGTGCATGACCCGGCGGGTTGATCACTCTGGACCCCCACGCCGGGTGTTTGGCGTTTAGGTCCCCGGCGATGATGGTTGGTGTTTCGCCATCCATTATCGTCCGGACGTCTGAGGAGCAGAATGGAGTCCCTGGCGGGCGGTATGCTGCATAAACCCTTAGTTCCTCGCCCGCCGCCTCCATTTTTATACCGATAGAGCGCATCGTTTGGTACTCAGCTAATTCAAGCTCTTGATGGACGATGTCCCTTCTCACTAGGGCCGCCGTCCCTCTGTAGGCGGCCCCTTGAGAAGTGACCTCGTCCCTCCTGTATATGTGATAATTGGGCAGCTTTACGTGCGTATTTGGATTGAGTTTGGTCTCTCTCAGCAAGATAATATGTATATCCTGTTGTTGGGCGACCGTGCGGAGTTCATGTAATTTCTGCTGGATCCCGTCCGGGTTCCAGTAGAGGAGGCGCAGGTTAGACTCCTCCACCGTAGTGTCGAGCCAGTAGATTAGCCAGCGCCTTCATAACCGCTGTGATCGGATCTGTCCCGGCTCTGATATCAGCCAGGACTTGACTGCCGACTTCGATTGCTATGCCAACCAAACGTTGGATGGCATCGGCAGTCTCGAAGCCGGCTGAAGATGTTCTAGGTGTCTGTGTCATAGTTGGCGCTGGTCTCGGGAGTTGGTTTGTTGCTCTATTATTGAGTGAAGACCGCGTTGAAGCGGGGACGCGACGACCCCTGACTAGATGGAGCGACGATCTGCGCAAGGTGGCTTGCAGAAACAGGATGCGTGTTCATCTACACGGGCAACAAACGGCAGAACGGGCTTAGTGGCGTGCCTTGGAAGAGGCCTATATCCAGCAGTAGACTGCCGTAAGCTGATAATGACGATACAACTAAGTCTTCATCTTGGGACTGCATTGCGGGATAGAAATATGAGTCGATTAACAAGATTTATAAATAAACCTAAAATTACTAAAAATTAAAATTATAAAAACCGACCAAATTGCATTGCAAGTGCAGAGGAAAACCTTCATGTAATTTGGAGGTGTCACTGACACTCAAAGTAATTATCATGTATTTAAGGTAAAGTAATGAACTACTGTTAGAAAAATTGTGTTTGCGACTAAAACATACAGTTTAACTCCACTGATCAATTTAAGATTTAAATCTGATTTCTATTCATATTTGTTAAGACTTCAAAGAACTTTTGAACCTATAATTATTGCAAGATGTATGTAAATATGTTAAAAAAATTTAAAGTAAAGTGATAAAAATTTACGGCGACCACGAAAACTTTTTTTTAATATCAAAAATAGTAACAAAACGAAAACTATATATATAGTCGAAAACAAATATTTAGGTCGTCAATAACCCGTTTAAAGCGATTGAACAAACTGACAATGGTCTCTATAAACAATGGTGTGAAAGAGCGAACCTTGAAAAAATTTTTTTCAATAATTCGAAGCAAATTATAAGTGTAAATAATTTATTCACGGTTTTTTTCGTGGTTTGTGGCAACAAAAAATTTTGTTGATAAAAACATTGACGTACATTACACAGTTATATTAAAGCGGATATAAAATTTGTAATACCTCTCAACCTATTTTTGTTAGTACAAACATATTTTCTCAAAAATTTGGTATTACATTCTATACATATAATAATGAATATTCCATGTGCGTTCTAATTCCGCATGGAACAAGTATGGCCTACATATAATGTTCCGGTGCCTCCACAATACGCCTAAAATACAGTTAAAATATGTTAAACTTTTAATTTAATTAATGCAAATGAATAGTATAATAGTTTTTCGTAATCAGTTATTGTATATATAGCTTTTGAAATGTTGACTTTTATTGCTAAAATTGTGCTATAAATAATTTAAATTGATACAACAGTGCGAATATGAGAAAATTCCTTCGTTTGTGTGCACATCAACAGGTACACGGACGAAGGAGTAGAGAGATATTTTTCGTCACAGAGAATTTGAACCGCATTGTTACCTGTGACGAAAAATGGAATCTGTTTGACAATCACAAGCGTTCTGCAAGTTGGATGGGATGGATCCTGCTTCAGCACCTAAACAAAAATTACTCCTAGAAAAGTGATGGTCACTGTTTGGAGGTCTAGCGACTACCAAACGGGATGAGCATTACGGCAGATATGTACTATGAAGAACTGTTCACAATGATGGAGTAGCTCGCACGTCTCTGACCAGCTTTGGTAAATCACTTCTGCAAGACAATCAGACAGTCATGACTGTCGTGCAGGAGCAGCAGGTACGCGCGATTTACCAAAGCTGGTTGGAGACGTTGCAAGCTTTCATTAATGATGGTCATATTAAAAAAAACATATATCATATAATATAACATATCGTTCATTAATGATGGCCGTATGCACAACAGACGATCTCCAAGTTACAAGGGCTGGGGTTGGAAACTCTCCGTCATCCGCTATATTCACCACAACTTGCGCCTACAGACTTCTATTTTTCCATAATTTGGATAACTTTTTGGCCGGAAAAATTTCAATACCCGAGAGGCAGTACAAAATGCCTTTGAATAATTAGTTGCCTCCCTTCCAGCTGATATCTTTAAGAAGGGCATCAATAAACTACCGCTGAGTTGGCACAATTACTTTGCTTAATTGAAATAAAAAATATTGAAAAAAAAACAATTTTAAATTATATAATATATATCAAACCCAAAATCCCCTATAAACCTTGTAGAACTTAGCAGGCTATGTTAAAAGGTATGTTATGTTACTCTTCATCACGTGATATGAATAAATTTACAATAGTCAAAAACACGCATACTATAAAATTTGACTAAGTATAATACACCTACCTATTTACTTAGAGTGAAGTAGGTATCTTTCAAACTCACGATTGTTTTCAATGCCTCATTTTATTGTATTAGAAACCTTCCCGGGCGTTTGCACAACAACCCACCAAAGTTTCGTTGTATTCGAATGAATGGTGACATTTGACATTTTTATTGGTTTAATAATACATTAGAATACTTATTATGACGATAAGTGAAATGAGAATAGAAGGGAAGTTGATCGAGCAAGTAGATGAGTTTGTTTATTTGGGATGCGTATTTAGCAAGGATGGTAGATATGATAAGGATATAGAACGACGAGTGAACGCAATAAATAGAGTAAATGGGGCCCTACACTCCATTGTGAAAAGTCAGAATGTGTGAAAGAGGCACGTATGGCAATTAACAATGCTGTTTTAGTCCCTACTTTAATGTATGGTAGTGAAAGTTGGGAGAGGCAGAAAAATCACAAGAGGAGAATAAACGCAGTAGAAGTGCGGTCGTTAGGAGTATGTTAGGGCTGAATCTGAATGACAGGGTGAGAAATTGTTCGATAAGAGAAGAGTGTGTCTTGAAAGATATTGTTATGACCAGGATTAAGAAAGGAATTCTTCGGTGGTTTGGTCATGTGGAAAAAATGAATGAGGAAAGAGTGGAAAAGCAAATGTATGTTGCAAAAGTGAACATCAGAGTCGGAAAGGAACTTCCTAGGCGATAGTTTATTGATAAAATTGGCGATATATTGAAAATGGGCCAAATCAGGGGTACCCTTAACCGACGAGCACGTATGCGTATATGGATGTGGAGGAGGCGAGAGAGGTGTGTCAGGATCGTGACAAATGGAAGTCTGTAGTCTCTGCCTACTCTGGGTGACAGGCGTGAGTTTTTACGTTATGCTAGAATACTTATTTCTAATATAAAATAACTAATATACCAAATAAACAAATTAAGATATATTTATCATTATCTACCGCATCTATTCCCATAAAATAATTTATTAATGTTGACTAATGTTGACAAATAATACTGCGTTCGTACAGTAGGTTGCGTCTTAGTAGATTTCTTACGCGATATATTGTAGTGAGAGAGCACGAAGTGGCAGGGTAGAGGTGGTCAGAATGCTCAAGGTAATTTGCTAGTTGAATTGCCTTGAAAGGGATTCAAAAATGAAACATCGACCTGCAAAAAATCGTCGATACATGCTATCATCTTTATCACGTCGCTAATTATCTAGATTTCTGTGCTACTGTGTACTAGTGCCACGCATGGTAAGCGCGACAGTTTCTCTGTCTACGTTTTAAGTCCAGTATTTTGACATTTATTTCTTAATAGAAACTGTATCGTTTTCCCCTAGATGTTTTTATTGAATAATTAGTCTGTTGAAACTTAGTGTGTACCTAATTACTCTAAGGTTGAAACCAATAAGGATTTATGTTCTTGCACTTAGATTATATGCATAGATCATTAACAACTTTAATTTCCATTTATGCTTGAAATATGAACAGTTATTTTGTATATAAAACTATTTCATATTGTCGTTTTGTGGTCATCGGAAAATCATCGTAATATGGTATCAAAAAAAAATATAAACGATATATTTTTAAAATATTAAGATCTTCTGAATAGTAATTAATGCCGATGATGATATGTCTTACGAACTTTTAGATTTGTACGAATTAAATAAAGTATACGTAAATGTTGAATCATATAATTAAAAGTATATTATTATTCTTATAATATAACGTTAGATCCCATTACTTGATTAATTTTACCTAAAATAAAGCTATAAAATTATAGCATCCGCGTTTACTAAGTACTTTATTTATATTTGTTTTCGCCAATACAGCGTTCATATGAATGTAACAAAATCAAACACGAAACCATGTTTTTATTTTGATGTGTAGCGCAATGATTTCAAAAGGAAGGAAGAAAAGTATCACAGTTTCACACAAGAAAAGTAGCACATCTGTCATAATACAAACGTCATATCGAAACACAACGTGGCCAGGGTCGGACTTCGTAGATAATTATCCTAATTGTACCATTATTTCATAGTTTGTAGTATATAGTATCGTAGTAATACTAAGCGAAAATACCATAATTTTACCTAAAGGTCGACTTGTATTATTATTGGGTCCTTTTACATTTTAATATTAACCCTACGATATCGAGAATTTCTGTGTTGTACATGAGTACCGCGTTTTTTTAATACAATTAGAATTAGCTACCTTTCTGATCAATCGATTTTCGATCGATGCATTTATGTTGCATTCTTGATACACTATAATGAAGGGCTACCACAATAGAAACTCTATGCTCCGGAAGCAATCGGTTTGAAAACAGAACCTAAAAATATTTTATAAATCAGATTTTCAAATATGGTTTCTTTTGTACTCTTTTCATTTTACCCTTATTGAATATAAAATATATTAGGTACCAATATTCAAAATTTAACTAACACTAGGTTCTTTAGACAAAAATTAACCCTTCAATCCCCGTAATTCCCATGCAGTCGCATGCGCCTGGCAAATCCCGAGCGGTCGCAACCATCCACAGCACTTAAAACCATTAAAACTTATATTTAGAGACTACTTTTCTATGAAGAAGTTTGGCATTACAAAATCTATATAAAATTCCATATTCTGTGGACTAAACAAAAGTCAGGTTTCACTTCATTACAAAAAGATTTTATTGTATTTTGTTAACAAAAAAAATACCAATCAGATGGCGGCAGCGTGAAAATCACAATTATTTTAATTTTACCTCTTGAATTTTGACGGAATATCGAAGCGGTCAAATTTGGACACTTGGCGTTTGAGAGGGTAAACACAAATAAAAATAAAACCGCCAAATAACGAAACATGTAGATAAACTAGACGCGTGACGCCAAAATCTCGGCATATGGGAAAAAAGAAACATGACACGTCAAACGTGATATAATTTTTTATAAATAGTAGATTTTATTTTCCGTGTACAATATTTTTGAGGGTCTGAACCCAACCCTGACCTAATCTTGGTAACGTAACTAAACTGTAAAATAAAACTTTAAAAATGCGTTTATATAATCCATGCAATGAAAGTGTTAGTATATTATATATCTCCTTAAATGAAGCAAGGAAAAATCTGAAAAAAATATTAATGTGTTATTTAGCCTATAGATTACGAATCTGACATAACGGTTCAAACTTCATAATAGCACATTACCAGATTTTTGCTTGAATATACATAAATATTATTACATAAATAATATAATAATTTTATAAATTGGTAATTTCTTGCATTTTACCAATTTTTGTTCTATTTCCGTTTCCCTGTTTCTTTCGAGGTCACTAAGCACTTAGCTAATAATAATTGCCTTTTGAATTCTCTTTAGTACGTATTTCAGTCGGATACGACCACATCACTGGTTAAAGTTACTGACGATATCCGACGAGCTATGGATATTAGGAGCTAACTATGCTGGTATTATTCGATTTTAGTAGTGCATTCATTACTAATTAGTTATTTTGATATATTGTTGAGTCTGTTGGATTTTAATAAATTATCTCTATCAGTTGTTGGCTAATGTCAAAGTTTCAAACATCTTAGATGCCAACGGAAACGTACTCGTATCAAAGATACGTTTTTAACGTGTTATAAATATCAATCTGGAGTGTTTCAAGCTTCGGAGTGCTTAATTTTGAAAGGAGTAAATTTTAAGGACTTAAGATTAATCCTTGTAAGTTCCAGGCTATAATTAATGACTTACTGGCATGGTAATGAAAGATTACTTAATTTTAACGTTGTTTGAGAGAGTTCGCTTTTTTAGTGATAAGACCCCCTAACGATACCTATATACTATTTTTTTCATCTTGTAATCTTTTTTATTTTGTAGTGTAAAATAAATCGTAAACGTATATTCAATCATACACAATCACACGTACTAAGATTGTTAAAAAATACTTACGTGAATCATGTTTAAAAGCTCACTGTTAGTGTCTGAAACAAGGGCGAATTTTGCGACGAAATTTGTCATGAAGTACACGCCGTCCGGTTCACTTATACAAGGCTCATAGTCTTCAAATTGAAATACTGGCGGCATTTTGTTGTACATTTCGTCTTTAAAATAAGTTCAAAAGATTCAGTTAAAAATTCAAAAAACAAGTACAAAATAATCAGTTAAAAAAATTCAAATGAATTTACAGAATATTGACACACTAATGGTGACTTTAGATCTACGCCGGCATCAATGAAATGTTTAACTGTAATTTTAAATCCAGATTTACCACGTGCTCGGGGATAAAGGAAGAATTGTGAGAAAATCCCTAATTTCTGAGAAATAAAATACTTAGAGGAAGTGTGAAACTCCCCAACACGCTCTGAGCCGGACGATGGACAAATAACCTTTTTAAAAGTAAAAGCGCTTTGCCATTATTATACCGAAATAGTAAAGGAAATATATTTCAGATTAAAATATTTCAAAATTATCAGTTTGATAAATATTTGAATGTATGGAAATCCAATTGATCAGTAAAGTTAATTATTGGACGGTAAGCACTACTTACTAAATGTGAATCTAATGAACAGCTTCAGCCTAATGGCAGGGCGCGGACCGCGAACTCAAAAAGTCGTGGGTTCGAATCCACCATTCGACTACTGGCGTGACCACTCGTAACACAAGCAATTTAAGCTTACCACTAAATGTTAAGGCTAATATTAGTAAAGTTTTTAGCATTGTTAATATTCTTTAAAAAAAACTGGTTTAGGCTTTATAGAAACGTTAGGTAAGTACACTAAAAACGTTAGAATAAACAGTTTCATAAATACTCGTACAGTATAATTAAAATGAGCTAGTAAAATGATAGTGCATGTAATATAAGTTGTCCGCAGCTTTTAGGTAGTGTCAAGTTTAAAGCCTTGCGCTTTTGGAGAAGTTTCAAATATCAATGAAGAATTTCGGCGGATAAAAGAAGCAGAGGCAAATAAATCTAAGCCTGAATATAATGCTCGAATAGTAATGGGATAGACGTAAAATAATAAAAATTAATTTGACCAAAAATAGTTTAAAAATTTGAGATTAGTACTAAAACGATTAAATTACAATTATACCTTAATATGTATTTATTTTTCCCATTCCCCTCTGAAATTATGATGAAATTTAATAATATGTTTGCAATTAACCTGAAATATAATTGTTATCAATTACCCAAATATTGCTCTCATGTTGTAAGTATGGCAAGTTTTGCTTTATTCACATTGATCCTCTATTGCGGTAAGCACTTCCATCTGAATATAACATTAATAGCAGCATATTATACATTTTCATAGTCACAAATATATTTGCTATGATTTTATGGGAATTGGAAACACCTCGTAGGGTTTTTTTTTCTATGTTGTTTACAGTTACTCTGCTGACTCTAACGTGTATTATAATGTAGTAATTATAAGGAGGTATCCGCTATTTTTATCGTTTCAGTTATTACAGAATTGTTGTGCTTATTATATAAATAAAAAGATACAGGTTCGCACTCACGGAAAAACTACTGGATAGATTTTAATTAGTTTCTAAATTTTATTTCTTATACACTTGACCCCTATCTTAACCTGGTAGAGTCGATCAGCCTACACATGTGTACCAGACATAAACATCTTACGCTCGATCAATATAGACATGTGTACCACAAGTACTACCCTTTGAAAAAGAATTTTTTTAATTAAAACAAAACCAAAGACAATATGCAATAGATAATAGTATCAAAGACAAAGATATGCTATTTTATTTTAAACCATAACCTGGCAATGTTTCTTAGAAAAAAAAAATAAATCACTCTGAACTTTCGGCGTTCCACGTGTCGCTTTGATGAAGGTGCTCCGTCTTTTTTATAGAATTTTATATTTGTGTCTGGACTAAAAAAAAAAGTATTATACTTTTTTATATTCTTTTTAATATAGTAAACACGTAGATATATAATTTGTGGTATAAAAAAGTGAAAAGTAAATTGCCAAAAGTACTTCGAAATACGGAAGGCCCATTTTGGCGGTTGGGTCATAAATATGTTATTTTTCCAATTCTCATTTATTTTTAGTGTAAAATGTAAGTAAAAATATTTTTCTTACATATTTAAAATAACTTGACGTTGTATTTATTTCAAATTCACACAAAAATATTTTTGAAATATTGTTCGAAATGTCATACAGATAAATATTATTATTTTTATTATGCTATAAAGGGTAATTTATGAATTTTATTATAATTTCTAGCAACCAAAAATAATTTTATTCGATATTTTATACATTCGACAAGAATTCCTGTAAGTTTTATCCATAAATATTGTCTCAAAGTGAAAATATAGCAAAATTTGCAATATAGCAAAAAAATTTGCTAATTTGCAAATTTTCCCGCCATTACGGTTCCGAGGGAACGGGAATATACATAACATGTCGCGAGCTGTCTGACCTTACGGGATTGTTGTGCTTATTATATAAATAAAAAGATACAGGTTCGCACTCACGGAAAAACTACTGGATGGATTTTAATTAGTTTCTAAATTTTATTTCTTATACACTTGACCCCTATCTTAAAAAATATCATTACGATATCTTTATTTAATTTAAAGTTATTAAAGTTTTAAGAACACGTAGTAGCTAGTCGACTATATTTTTCTTGTTGTTACTGTAAAAGTCCATAACTTGAATAATTTTTCATGTCGGCGTTGTTGTATCTAATAAAGGTTGTATAAAAGGGGGTTTTGTAAAATTAGTATAGTATTAAGGAACGATGTGATCGCCACCAAGCTATTTCTAAAATGAGTTTTACTTCCCATGCCAGAGATATTTTCTAAACCCATGGTCAATTAAAAGTCAGAAAGACCTTCTATAAGTGTCCTTAGTATAAAAATCAATTACTGTTTTTTTAATAGGATAGGGGTGACAAACGAGCACACAGTCCACCTGATGGTAAATGGTTGTTCCGGCCCATAGACATCTACATGTATCCTCGATTACAAAACAAAATGCAGATCCGTTGTCACCCATGAGAACTAAGATGGAATGCCTCGTTTCCAGTAAAAAGGGTCTCCGGTTCTCTACACTTACCATACGAAATACAGCAGTATTTTGCTACTATTTCACGCTGGTATTCTGCGACAGCGTGGTCCTACCCCGGTTGAGCCGACCCATTTGTGCTACAACTATACTACTAATATAACTGCAGCATGACTCTACTACGTAAAAACTCGTAATAACAGGAGAAAGAACTCGTAAAAAGAGGACAGTAGAGCTTTTACATTTTCACATAAAAGAAGTAAAAGCTCTACTGTCCGTTAATCTGGCTAAAATTCAAAAACCGCGCAACCGATGTTAATGAATTCTTTTGTGTTTGAATCGTTCCCAATGGTTAAGTAGATGGCGCTTTTGTCGACATTCAGAAATCACCCATCTGAAGCCGGAGCGGATTGCTAGATGTATATAAAACTTTATTGAAAAAAAACTTCTCTTTCTATTTGTGTTTTTTTTATGTAATTGTGGTCCATTTTCTTAACGCATATCTTGCGTTGTTTTATATGCAACTTTTTATTTTATATTTTTCATTTATTAAAAATTTGTATCATTGTATTTTTTGTAGTACAGCTTAATAAATTATGCCCTTTGATATCCAGGTAGTGTGAATTTTAATGTTACGTTAAATTTCTATTACTTAAAAGTAAAGTATAAAAATCAGATAAAATAGTTCATAGAATTTATTAAAAGCTTAGTCCCAAAAATCTTCAAAAAAGATAACGTTAAGAAATAAATCAAAAACTTTAATAATTACGCGAGGATAACAATTTTGAAAGAAAAAAAAACGTTTTCAAAAAGATATAACTATAATTTGTTTTAAAACCTATTTTTTAACGCCAATATCACATTATATGGTTCAAAGTGACCGTGAAACTAAACGTATTGCAAATATATGCAATTAAGTACACCTATTTTGTCATTGACTTCCGGATATAGGTAATTACCGTACGGCATTGACGTTCGTCACGTTGCTGCTTTTTTTGTAATTATTTACCTATCATCTTCATCATATAGCGTGTATAGGTAATATTTTAAATGGACATACTATTCATTAGTCATCATGGCATTAATCATATTTCTATAATTACTCTAATGGTGTTTGGGATTAATGCTTACTAATCAATCAAAATATATGAAAAATAGTTTCCACACCACGTTTGTTTGCCTATGCACTATGTTTTTTCGAAATTACTAAAAGGATTCCATCTATCTTAAAGTACATATGAATTCTGAATTACCTACAACGTTACTTTCTACTATTAATTTTTAAACAGTGCACTATTTTAACTTATAATACTAGTAAAAATCGGAACAAACTATACAAACGCTTTTAGGTTGTTATTAGGTTTTTTTTTTATAGGATATGGTGACAAACGAGCACACAGTCCACCTGATGGTAAGTGGTTGCTGTGGCCCATAGACATCTACATCTATCCTCAATTACGAATCAAAATGCAGATGCGTTGTCACCCGTGAGGACTAAGATGGAATGCCTCGTTTCCCGTAAAAAGGGTCTCCGGTTCTCTACACTCATCATACGAAACACAGCAGCATTAAGCTACTATTTCACGCTGTTATTCTATGAGAGCGTGGTCCTTCCCCGGTCGAGCCGACCCATTCGTGCTACAACTATACATCTAATATAACTGCAGCATGGCTCTACCACATATAAAGGTTATTGTAGTATTCATATTTTAATTGTTCATTACCCAGTATTATCGTTAGATGCGGTAAAACTAATATGCTTTTTGTAATTTATAGACTATAAGGAATAAATCGACGTGCATGTCGTTAAGTTACGCCACAACTCGTGGTGGGCCCATTCTACGTACAAAAAACAATTTACTCCTTTGTTCGCTGAATTGAAATATTTCCAAATTTTGCGTTGTACCTCTAAAAGTAAAACTGAGAAAATGTGAAAGAAATGAAGATAAGTAACAAATAGTAAGAAATAATCTAAAATGCAACACATGCTGAGTCAGAGTACTTTCATTGTTTAAGTCGTAAACAGTTATTTAACTATTGAATTATTTATTTAATCATTTTATTTTTAAATACAATTTCAGAGTATACAGTGTTAAAGCTTTTTTGAATCTTGAGAAGAAAAAAATGATTACCTATTAAAAACCATGAAATAGCGTGGACGGAAAGGTGGACAACGTGTTTTGATGATTTCGCTTTCTCACCCCAATGACATTCTTTGTTAATCCCCAATATTTTTTTATTTATAATATGTTTATATAAAACACCAAAAAAGTTAAAACGACAATATATATCTTTTTTTCAAAATAAGAATTGATACTGCTTGAATGTAATCTCAAATATTAAAATAGGAAATCTTTATAAACTTTGTTCGCGGTTGTAACAACCATTCATTATTATTCATAAGCATATTACGCTTGTAAATAATCGCATACATAAAAAAATATCAAAACAACTAGCTGTTACCCGCGGCTTCGCCCACATGGTCACTGGGAAATGAACTATCCATTGCTTTTTGAATCGAAAGAAAATCGAGTTTTATAGATTTTTCAGAGATGCAGCCATTAAAAGGAAAAGGAGTAAAATTGATTCGGCAGCCTATTTAAATGTTTTGAAACGAAGCGTATAAGAAAGCCTGAAAATAGCCTGTTTATTCCAAATGGAAATGGGATATTTTTTTAATTAAAGGAAACTGAGCATAATTATCCGTCAGGGATGCAGACTTTTGAAAAGAAACTGAGCTAAATTGATTCGTCAGAGATGCAGTTTTCTGAATTGGAAGGAAACTGAGCCAAATAAAAGGTCCGTCAGAGATGTCGCCTTTTGAGTTGAAAGGAAACTAAGCTTAATAGGTCCATCAGAGGTGCAGCATTTGGAATTGAAAAGAAACTGAGCTAAATAGGAAATTTTGAATTGAAAGGGAAGATCTGTGGGAATTCTGATTTAATTGATTATGGGAATTTTGGAAAAAAACTAACTGAACACTATTTTAAGACGCTACTGTACACAATGTTATATGTTTTTCCATTCGGGGAAAGAATGTGGAGATTCTGGGCATTTGACACACGTGAACATGCTACATACAGCTGACCATGAGAGAAGCACGGTTTTTCTAAGTTGACCCCCGCTACCTGTAACGTTTGCCCTTTCGTTTTATTAATTGTCATTGCAAAACTGAGCTTAATAGGGAACTGCAACCTTTTGAATTGAAAAGGAAGATCTGTGGGAATTATAGGAATCCGTGGTATAATAACATTTTCGCCTTTTCCTACGACTGTCAAAATTGTAGCACCGATTATGTTTCGTCCAAAATGTACCACAAGCAGCCTTGTCCCGTTACATAACCGAGGAGCATCTAAATTTCGCATTAGCGTAACTGGGACGGCTAATTTTAATTGAAGCTTATGTGAGGGCACACCTGACAACTCTAGAGAATTTAGAAACTCTACGAGATACGACGTGCTCTGTCTGTCTACTGACAAATACTCTGTTATTTCTCCTGCTACTTCGCTTAATATATCTGAATTTATTTTTTTAACGCTCTTATTTTTTGGTGCAAGAATCGCCCTTTCACGTAACCATTTGTCTTCATGCATGTTGTTCGTTAAATCTGAATAAACGCTCGCAATTAATTCGGAAGGACTCTGTACTAAATTACAAAAATCTCTCGTCAATTTAACGCAGCCCTCAGCATCCGTTTCCAACCGCCCATCGCCAATTTTTAATAGTGTGTCAGCATAGTTTCCAGCATTGATATCACTATACAAATGCTCTCTCATATTCGTAGTTAAACTGAATTTTGTCACCTTGTTCCATAAAATAGACGACTTGAGGCATGCTTTATCTGCATCTGCATGCATCTGCAGGTGTGCCCTTTTGAATGACAGGTAAAATTTGGCGAAAGTCACCAGCCAGTAAAACCACCATTCCTCCCATTACATCGGTATTGCTGCGAAAATCCTGGAGCGTTCGATTTAGTGCTTCTACAGCATTTTTATGCGACATTGTACTTTCGTCCCACACTAAAAGTTTGCATTGTCGTAGCATTATACCTCATGCACTATTTCTGCTAAAGTTGCAGATCGGCGATTCTTCCTGGGCTAGATTTAGAGGGAGTTTTAAAACAGAATGTGCAGTGCGGCCCCCGCTTAGCGGCGTGTCGGCTATACCGGAGGAAGCTACGACCACAGCAATGTTTTTATCTAAGTATGGAAAGCCGTACTTGTGCTAATAAAAAATTTAACAAAAATGTCTAACCATTTCCTCCAGGGGCATCTAAAAAGAAAAGTGCACCATTTCCAGATTCAATTTGTCCTAATACTTTGTCAAAAAACTCGTTTTTGTTCGGGGAGCAAGCGGGGTACATATTCGGCTACTTGCTGCTGCAAAGCTGGTATATCGTAGTTGGTTTCACGAAAAATTTCATCACTTAGTTCATTTTTGCTTGTTCGCTGAGGGCTTATCATTCCAAAGTCGTTTAATTTTTTGCCTACCATTGCCATTACTATATCTTCAATTTTTCCAAGTGCTTCATTATAAATGTGTTCATTGTATGTCATGTTCGCGTGTGTCTAATGTAACCTTCGCAAAATATCTTCCGTCATGTACTCTTTATATTTGTCCCACAATTCATGTGCATTAGTTAGCCCGCAAGATGATATGAGAGTTGCATAAAGATCCCTAATTTTGCTGGTGACTGGCACTGCACAGCTTCCTCCATGGTTTCATACCAGTGATTATCGTTTTCTAAAAAATGCAGAGCTTCACATGCTTCTCTATAGGTTGGCATTCCTGACCGTTGACAGTTTTAAGATCTTTATATCCTGTAGGACACCGAACATGGTGCAGCAGCAATCAAAAACAGAAACATTCAAAATTAGTTACATGGACGGTATACACACGACCAAGGGCATCTTTACACCGGGCCAATTTGCAACAGGCGCACCTTGAATACGGCGTTTCCACTCCTTCCTAGATGTGTTCCAAGTATAATAGCGGGGGACTTCAGAACATAACAAAGTTTTTGCAAAGGGATTGGTTTGACAAAGTTCAAAGAAGGCTTAGTGTAGTTTTTGGCGGTGGTGCAATTCTTTCTTGGAAATTTCTTTCGGTGAAATATACACGCTCTCCATTTTCTAAGTGCACAGCAAGCTGAGTAACTGTTGGGTACCTTTCGTGTAAAGGGAAGCCAAGGAGACGCCACGCTGCCTCGCTACTACTGACATAACGCCCTGCTTGAAAAGTCTGTACTTCATTAACGGAATTTGCCTCACCTTCACTACTGAAATTAAATATTGCTTGGTCGCTTCCTTTATTTAGTACTTGCAGATATACTTGATTGCGCGGACAGAGCTACATGCCTCTACATTAATGTGGGCATTAAACATTTTACATAGAATGGGCGAATACGGGACAATCCAGCTGTTATCTAAGATTTCGAACGCTCCAGAGCGAGATTTGATTGTAACTTTCCTGCCACCATCTTCGGGAGCTCTGCGCCTGTATAAATGGTAGCCATTGTCATTGTGCACTGTTTCTTTTAATAGCTGTTTAGGGAATTTCTTTGTAGATTTTCCTTTTTTCATACACGGCGATATTGAATTTCGTACTCCACATGGACCGTGAATCATATTTCGGACGATAGTATCATACAATTCTTTATCTTGCTCAGGTTCCGGAATCTCGGCGCTTATTATGTCGTCTATTTGGCTGTGCCGCAACTTCTCTTTAAGCCATATTAGAATGTGGGCATGCGGTAATACTCTTTTTTTGCCATTCAATTGAATACATGAAGCAATACACCTCTCCGAAAATTTTCCCTTTGTTAATTACATACAATAATTTTTGTACTTTTAATCTAAATACTCTTGTAACTAAATCGTGTCTGTCAGTACTTTTTTGGCCCCGCATTAGCTCCTCGGTTATTTCTTCCCATGTGAGATTGCAAGTAAAAGTAACAAAAAAGATCAGGTCTTCCGTAAGTTCGTACAAAGGCGAATGCGTCTTGTACGAACTGTTGCTGTGTTACTACTCATGTAGGTAGCGGGGACTGTTAATGAATGATGAGGGCAGAATTAGCATTTTACTAAATCTCTGGGGTTTACATAGGTGTCGCTAGAAACTGCATTTTGTAAACGTATAATTCAATAATTCTCAACGCGCAGCTTTTTTTGATTTAAAGATATATAACGGAGACTTTCACTTTCTACCTTCACATACATGTCTACCAAAATTGATGAAATAATTGTCTACACCGGGCTAAGAGGTTAAAATCACTTTCTCGCAACATCATATGATACGCATAAAAATCCATACATGATACTTTTTCGTTCGGAGTTCGGTCCTTTGTAACCGGGTTAATGAGTGGAATTTGAAAATGATAACGCTCTTGTCCTTTGCAATAAATCAATGGGTATTGCAGAGCGTCATAAAACTTGTGTGTATCGGCTACCCGTTGCAACGTATCATCACGTGCTCGCAAGACAATGTCTCTTGAAGAAAATTGATCACCACTAATTACGGCTGCTATTTCGTTTATCAAAGGTGCATTGTAGCGCCTTTCATGCTCTCCTCGAGGGGTCGATCTGCGTGAATGACGACTTTATAATCCTCTTCAGGTAGGTTTTCTAAAGCAGTTTTAAATGTTTTGACTAAAATGTTACATTCATGCAAGAATCTTTGAATTTTGAACACTGTGTCTATCTCAACTCCCTGGATAAATTGGACGCGTCGATCTACCTCAATTTCTTCGTCACCCATAAAATATACTTGTTAAAATGTATGCTTTTCGTTTTCAGCTGGAAAAAGTGAAACTATTCCATGATAAATTTGCCCTTGCACCGTAAATGTAGGTGAAAATACCGGCATTATTATTTCCCGGTCAACTCCGAAGGACGTTATTTGAAAGCATGAGTTATATTTCCGGATCCTGTTTAAAAAGCGCCGTAACTCATTAGCATCATATAAAAAGAGAGTTTTCAAAGTTTCTTCTGGTTCCCCAAGTAACGGAAGAGACACTTTGTCATTGGAACAGAACATGTCTGCGGTCTCATCTTTCCATTTTAAAGCGCTGCAAAATCGACACGCCTTGTCCATCAGTCCGTTAACAACTAACCTGTGATTTTTGTAATCAATCAACGGATCATAATTGAATGCTGCGTCATTAAAAACCGACCAATTGTTTCTTTGTAAATTTTGTCGACATTCAGCTTGGAGCTGTGCATTTGCATCTCTTCGCGCCTGTGTCTGTTCTGGTGTTTCAGATGCCCTTATAGTAGATTGACGTTCAGCTTGCTCAATGAGTCTGTGTTGAGTTTCATCAGGTGTTTCCGCGGCTCTTAAGGCGGCCTGACGTTTCGCTTGTTCGAATAGCCTTTGCTGACTTTGAGCAGGTGTTTCAGTAGCTCTTAAAGTAGATTGACGCTCTGCCTGTTCAAGACGCCTTTGCTGACTTTGATCAGGTGTTTCAGTAGCTCTTAAAGTAGCTTGACGCTCTGCCTGTTCAAGACGCCTTCGCTGTAGCATGATCGAGGGTTGAGAAGGTGTGTCAGAAGCTTTTCAAGCAGCTTGACGCTCTGCCTGAAACCCAAAACCAATTCAAGACACAACACGAATCCGAAAACGATAGCCAAAAAAATCGAATCAACTTAAACCAAATCACAAAACAAATCGCTGATAACCGAAATCGAAAGCAGTAGTCAATATAAATATAACCAACGAAAAAAGAAGTAAGTGTATAGGTACCGTATACACTATCTGTACTATTAATATTCCTTTGAAATATTGTTAAACAACCTAAAACAACGAAAACCAATTCACGATTCTAAATAAACAAAATCCAAAATCAAAGCCAGAGTCTAAATCAACTAAAGATCCAAGAAAATACACAAATCCGAAAATGAAAGCAAATATAAATCCATTCAACCTTACCCAAATCACAAAGCAAATAACAAACAACCGAAAATCGAATCAGGTAGATCGATCGAAAGTAGGTATTCGAATAAGCTACCAAATAAAAACAATTTAAGCGTATAGGTACCGTATACACTATCTATACTATTAATATTCCTTTGAAATATTGTTAAACAACCTAAAACAACGAAAACCATATCACGATTCTAAATAAACAAAATCCAAAATCGAAGCCAGAGTCTAAATCAACTAAAGATCCAATAAAATATACAAATCCGAAAATGAAAGCAAATATAAATCCATTCAACCTTACCCAAATCACAAAGCAAATAACAAACAACCGAAATCGAAAGTAGGTATTCGAATAAGCTACCAAATAAAAACAATTTAAGCGTATAGGTACCGTATGCACTATAAGTTGATTGTTTAGTTATCGCGTTTAAAAAACCTAGTAACGACATCTAGCGGAATCAATTTAAACTATGTATACGTTAGTTAATTAGAACTTTCAAAAAAAATGTTCTTTAAATTTTGAACAATTTTTCTTATTGTAATACATATTCATTCATAACCACATATAAGAACTGTATTCATTTCCATTCAATAAATATTACTAAGGCTTATTAATAAGGCTTGCTAAGAACTGTTTATACCACAGTTAAGTAATATTTAAGGGTGAAAGCGTGACAGGTGGTGATAGTATTTCTGATTTATATTTATAATCACGCCTGTAACCCGGCAGAGCATCAACGGATTACTTAATATCGTCTGCGAGGTTATCGCCTATTCTGTGAATTACAATGCACCAAAACGTTTGAAGAAAATCAGCTGGTGAATTTTATGTTTTTTTATTTCTTCCCGGTCCTGCGTGGAAAAATACAGATCTACACATTTTTTATCTTAATTTTGGTAAAAAAACCATATTAATCCAGATATTCTGACCTTCTGTGTTCGTCCATCGTACCGTCGTCCGTCTTGTAGAATCACGGTGGCGCCACCTAGCAGAATTTAATTTTGCAACATATTCGATTTTCCCACGGGAATGATATGTTTTTCCGTTGAAAAAAGTAGCCTATGTCACTCTACAGCCACCGAACTATCCCCATACAAAAATCATGCCATGCCGACGCTCTGTTGCGACGTGAAAGAAGGACAAACTTTTGCAACATATTCTATTTTCCCACGGGAATGAGATGTTTTTCCGCGGAAAAAGTAACCTATGTCACTCTACAGCCACCGAACTATCCCCATACAAAAAATCATGCCATGCCGATGCTCTGTTGCGACGTGAAAGAAGGACAAACAAACAAACAAACACACTTTCGCATTTATAATATCAAGTATGGATATGGATTAACTACAAAGACAATCCTGTATTAATCTGTTATAAGTCACATAACCTAATATTTCAGCAAAAGCTCTTCCACTCACGTTATCTAATTATGAAACTCCTCAAGTGTTAAAATTTAAAGGCTGGGTTTATTCCAACTTATTTATTACCTTTCATTTAGAATAATTTTTGTTGTATAATGTTCATCATCATTATCAGCCTGCGGCAGTCCACTGCTGAACAGAGACTCTCCCTAGGCGCGCTACTTAGCCCGATCTTTGGTTTCACGCATCCAGTTGCTGCCAGCCGCCTTCCGCAAATAGTCGCTCCATGTGGCCAAGAGACGTCCCACACCACGTTTACCTAAATGCTGTCTCTACTCTATGACACGCTTACTCTAATGGTTATCGCTTCTGCGACAGATGTGTCCAGCCTATTGCCACTTCAGGCTGCAAATACGGAAGACTACATCGGCGAACTTGATTCTCCAGAGGATTGCTTTGTTACGAAACTAATAAATTTACAGGAGAAACTCCTATCATAGCTTTTTCTATCACCCTCTGGGTGACTTTGAGTTTTTGGAGTAGTAGTACCATTATTATCTACGTTTCGGCACCAGATGTGAGTACAGGTAGGACGCACTGGTCGAAGAGGTCGAATTTTTGTTATCCAGCTGTGGTGTATGTGAAACAAGAAGACCCGACAAAGCTTCCCGAATGCTGCTCAGCCCAACTAAATCCGCCTATCGGCTCCTTTCTCAAAGTTGTTTTTATCTAACTGCACTATCTGGCCGAGGTAGATATACTCTTGGACAACTTCAATAATTTCATCATCAAAGATGTTCGATACCCTTTCATCACAATCCACGTTCTAATTTGTTTTTATATGTTATACAATGTTGTTATGTATATATAAAAACAATGCTACGATGTATTTTTTTATTATTTCTAGTTAAGGAATATTATGTATATTCCCTTCCACTTATATTTAGGTGAAATGGATGGAAAATCATAAAGATGAAAAATGTGAGGATTATTTTTTAAATTAAGTCAACTTGACCTTAACAAAGCACTTTTGAAATTTAAAAAAGCTACACCATATCCATATTTTTATTCGTTATACCCATAAAATTTGTAATTTTATTACTTTATGAATTGCCTTTAAATTTAAACGTATTAAAACGACAAGTTTTCATTAAAAAAAATATTAAAAACGGTTGACTATGCAGGCCATCTCAGAAACTTTCCACTTATTTTGAGCGAAACGCCCGAAAATCTACCGAATTTTTGATCTCGAAACGATTATTTGAGATGTTTAAAGAGTTGTCGCTGCTGGTGATAAGAGCGCTGGTTCTTTCCTTGTTCAAAGGCTAAGTATAGCTATTCAGCCAGGAAACGCAGCCAGCGTTCTTGACACTATACCACGGGGAAGAGGACTTTTTGACAGTTTGAATTTTTAATTTTAGTTTTCCTGAATCCTTTATTTTTATTTTTATTGTGTGTTAGATATTCAAAGTAATAATCTGCAAAGATTAAGAATTGTGATATATATTTAATACCTATTATCTATTTACATAATGGCTGCCTCGTTGGTCTAGTGCTGCTGATCATGAGGTTCTGGGTTCGAATCCCATATCAGGCCAAAACCAGTTGTTGGGTTCTTCTTAGAAGCAATCCAGATTCAGAAAGAATTAGATAGAATAAAATAGAGTAGAAAAGAATATTACTTACTTTTTATTCAATTTATTTAGATAACATTTAATTTTATTGACAGCCATTTTTTTACTTTGCCACTGGTTCGGAAAAAAATCTTTGTTCTGGAAAGAACCAGCAAGAAGCCCAGCAGACTTTTTTTAAAGTAAATTATATAATATGAAAGGTTGCTTTTTATAATTTTTTCAAGAGGGATTTATAAACCTATTATGATCCTACGCCCATTGTATTTACATTTATTATCTTCCTTTAGGTCCACTTTGGATACTTTTGTACAGCATTCAGGCTATCTCAGACAATGACGAAGCCAGAATACTGTTATAAAATTTGATATCTAATCTGTTTGCATTATATTTACTGATAAAAATTGTACTCCACCAAAATATGCAACGCTTACTTTAATTGTCCACACTCTACACAGTTAGGGGATTCGAACTTTAGCCATCAAAAATACGAAGCTATCCCGATCGAAGTCTTAGAGCTGTAATATCATACCCATTTAAGTTCTACCCACTCAAGAAGAACTGGAAATATTTGTTTGAATAGTACCATTCTGCTTTTCTAAAAAATTTCTCGTTAAATTAGTCCTTCCACAAACTGATACATCTTTCTTTTACTTAGTATACAACAACTGTTAAAAAGTTAAAGTTAAAAACTTTTAACAGTTGTTGTATATGTTTAGTATACAACAACTGTAAAAACATAAATATATAACATAAACACTCACACCTGTCACCCAGAGGGGTAAGAATACAGACTTCCATTTGGCACGATCCTGACACACCTCCTTCGCCTCCTTCATATCCATACACCTACGCATACATGCTCGTCGGTTAAGGGTACACCTAATTTGGCCCATTTTCAATATATCGCCAATTTGGTCGATAAACTTTTGCCTAGAAAGTCCCTTTCCGAATCTGCCGTTCACTTTTGCAACATAAATTTGTTTTTGTCACTCTTAACTTATTTATTCTATCCACATGAGCAAACCACTGAAGCATTCCTTTCTTAATCCTAGTCACAACATCATCTTGCAAACCACACTCTTCTCTTATCACACAATTCCTCACCCTGTTATTTAGATTCAGCCCTAATATACTCCTCAACGACCGCGTTTCTTTTGCGTTTATTCTACTCTTGTGCTTTTTCTGCCACACCCAACTTTCACTACTATACGTTAAAGTAGGGACCAATACACGGTCACACGCAAAAGACGTACGGCTGGAATAATCAGGCCATGACTGCTCTAACAATAGATAAAGTTAAAATAACTTATTAGAACTTATTAGAAGCAACCACAAGAAAGAAATGCAATTGATATAATTATAAGTGTATTTATAAATCTGTTTGATATAGAATTATGGATCTCGATCACCCCTTGTATGTGAACAACATACACAAAAACTTATAACACTACTAATACATGCTACTTTTTTAATAATAATAAATAAGTAAACGTAATAAAATAGTCATATTTTACTTAAATCATTAGAACAACGGATGTGAATTACACGTGAATCGTCACTTTTTCGTAGCAAAACGCAACTGTTTTTGACCCACACAAATTTATATCCCTTCGCCTTTGCCAGTTGTCGAGCGTTACTGAATAAAATTTTATTTTTAAGTGTCAGATGTTCATTTATGTAGTATTGTTTATTTTGAACTGCAGCACCGACGCTGTTGGCAGAGCCGAACAACTGAGTAGTGATGAATGTTCAGCGCGAACGTGCCGCTGCTGTTATGTCATCACGCAGTCATCGTGTGGTCAGCTGCAGGACAATGTTTTTGGATGGTTATTTGGTACCTTTGGAATCACGCGATGAATAGATCAAGTCCGTAATCATAAGTGAAGTAGTGGTGCCGGGAGTAGTGGTGTTGGGAGTAGTGTTGACGGAGTTAGCGTATTCAATTGAGGGAGGGCCTATATAGTATACCTATAATATATATTACGGCATTATCAAGATCCAGCCTTAAATTTATGATTTCGAAATATTTTTATTCAAGGACATAAAGCCTTGTTAAATACAGTTAATGGTTATCCATTGAGCACTTAGTTAGAAAAGTTAAAGTTACAGCCTTTATACGTCCCACTACGGGGCATAGGTCTCCTCTTATTTCTGAGAGGGTTTTTGGACAAGGAAATGCCGGGCTTCACATGTCTTCTAAATATTTTTCTTATTTCTTGTACATGCAGATTTCCTTCACCGCGAGCACGTGGTAAATCAGCACTTAATATTGCAATTAACAATTTAATTGGTGCCACCGGGGATCGAACCCGGGTTGCTCGCCTAATGTGAAATTTACAGCAAGCGCTTAGACCCAGAGTTACCACGGCACATATTTTACACGAAATTTCTTTATAGAAATGGACAATGATCTAAGCCTGAAACTAATTATAAGATATTTTTTGTAATATAATCAAAGTTGTCTGGTTTTTGTGCAACTTTTCTCGTATCTCTGATAGACTCTAGCTTCGATCTTACTGCATAAACTAAAGATAGATTGATTTGACAAAAATAGATTGATTTTAGATTTCGTCAATCGCTGTCGTACTGTATTATTTGGTTAAACATCCAGATTGATGACCTAGTCGGTCATTAATCTGGATGTTTGTTTCACTTGTCACATTAGAGGGAAAAAAAGAAACTTTAAAGTGTGTGTTTAAGTTTCTTCTTTTGCCGTGTGACGTTTGTAGTGACATGCACGCACGTTGCTTCAGATTCTTAACGCACTACATTCGATTCAGTTACTATATTTTATGCATGTGTTTGCAAAAAATAAAATAAGTTTCACATCATAGCTAAATGAATTCGAGGCTTTAATTATGCAATACCTAATGTCTTATTACCAAGATGTGTTTTTGTATCAAGTCGAATTTAAAATCAAATTCTAGTCTACGGTTTCGTGGAGATTTAAAATATTCTAGCATATAAGTTAATGTAATCAACTTTCATATCCACATATTTTGTATCACACATTTTGATACTCGCCATAAAAATGAATGAAATGAGTTGGTCTTGCTTAAATAGGAGGCAAGCGGCGGTGAGGAGGAACTTGTACTTTTTCTTGCTGTTGCCTTTTCAGTGGCTGGAGAGCGACTGCCGACCATACCGGCCGGCCCGTCTTTTACATGATTTGGCCGCTGCTGGCCAGCGGACCCTTGCCTCACGCGCGCCTTGCCTTGCCAAGCCAAGCCTTGGCCCCGCGCCTTTCTTTATTTGGTTATAACTCTTACAAACTAACAAACAGAATTAAATGTGTAATATTCTTATAACTACTTATTATACTATTACGTACACAACAATTTTTTTACATATTAAAAAGGTTTAAACTTTATATTTAACAACTTTAGGCTGAGGACCCTGCCCCGCGCCTCAGCACTATAAATATAAAACGTCGTGGCGCGGTGCGCGTAGCCTCATTTGCTCCGCGGCCGCGTCACGATAACATGCCCTGTTGATGTTATAATATCTTATTTTAATTACTATACAAGAAAGGTAAATTAGATATAAGAACAAATACAATTTACATTTTAAATCTATGCTAACTCTCGCTATTCATTTGGTGTCTTTATTGGGAGATTTATTGCATAGTTACAACACTACTCTTTTTATCATCGAATATAAAGTTATATTTTTTAACATAAATATAAATATAATGAATAATGCTGCGCCTGTTTTTCCGCGTTGCTGTGTGCAACCATTGCTAGTTGTCGAACCGTGACGATCGTAACACCCTCATGGCTCCGCCCACTGACCCTAGTTGTTCAACTAGCGTCGGTTACAACAAGCGTGTATTTCGTTCGATGTATCATGTTGTTTGCGTCGTGCACAATAATATATCTTAATATAAGAAAAGGAAAGAATCCGAAAATTTCAAATTTTTAGTTATATTAAATTTTTTAGCGATTACTAAATTATTTTTAATTAAATTATTGACCGTTATGTCATGGTGATAAACAACACAAGGCATTATATAAATGCGATAAACTTGTCATTCATTTGGACTTATCTTTTCATTACAACAACGTTCGTTTCTAACTTTACCCTTACCCTGACTTATGAACTTCATCGTTATTTTGATGAAAGTAGGTACTTATCTAAGTTTATACGGAACCCTCATGACGCGAGATCTACCCACACTTGTCCACCTTTTTTTCTTTCTTCTTCTTCTTTTATTAATAATCTATTTTAGAATGTTTTATTTTTATTTCAATAAAGATCGGAATGATGAGAGCAAACGGCACTTAATTGCTACCTAATGAAGAAACATATTACAATATGAATATTTATACGAGTTTTTATGAAAAATAGAATTTCATATTATAAATCTCTATAATACATAATATTTATTGGGGAGAAGATGTAAATATATTGTTTTTTATACAAGTAAAAAGGACAAACGAACACAACCAACTTGCTGGTAAGTGCCATATTTTCTCGATTAAGAATAAAAATGCAGAATAGTACTGAAGACTAAAATGGAATTTCTCGTTATCAGTGAAGTGTCACCGGTTCTCCACATTGTATTGTGAGTGAAATATAACAACATTATGGTGAAATTTAATTTGAAATTTAGTACGACCATTTCAAGTGCTGATTTACAACATGTTCTATGGTGGCAGAACATCGTGAGGAAGCCTGCATATGTTAGAGTAATAAATGTAAAGGATATGTGAACCTAATAATTTCTTATACTTACGCGAAATATACACATAAATGGAACTAATTTTACGGATCTTATCACCTTTTTTACACTCAATAACTTTAAGTATTTTTAAATTCATATAATGGATAAATAGTAACCATTTTCAGTAACACATAGATTATATAATAAATATTTTATAATTTTATGTAGAAGGTACATTCCATATTAAAAATGTATGCAAGTGTTGCTTTTATCAATATAAAACAATGATTTTTTGACTAATACGACCAAAAACAAAAAACATTACGGTAAACTACTATAAAGCTTTATTTAATAGCTTAGCAGCTTTTTAATAATTTACTAAGCGCCCAATGGCCCCTGGTAAAAGGATTTAAATAAAGAACTTTCTTCGAAATAACATTCTAAAAGCAGTAAATATAATGCTTTTAGAATGTTATTTTGCTTTTCCTTTTTTTTTAACATTGGGGCAATGCTCAAAAACCATTTAGAAATTTATTCTAGAGTAGTGGAGTTATTATGTAGGCATAACATAACCATTTTGATATTTGATATAGTCTATAAACAACCATTCCATTGCATTAAGGCCTATAAAAGTCCACTGCTGAGCGTAGGCCTTCCCAATAGATTGCCTTGGAAGGATGTTGTCATGTTTGGCAGGGGATTAGGCTGGCAACCGCAGTTTATTATTATTATTATTATTGAGATGTTTTTCAGGAAGATGTTGCTACTCATCGTTTGTTTTAGTTTCCCTTTGCCGTTCCCACACGACGGTATGAGGTAGTGGAAATTCTTACACAGTCACTGCAAGGTCAATATAAACTAACTGTAAACAAATAGAACTACAAACATTTGTTCGTAAGTCTAATAAGTCGGATCAGTCAGCCAGTTAAATAATAGGTAAAATGGGAGCAACAATACTGACGTGTTTCATATTATGGTTAGGTAGGAGAATCACAATTTAATGAATAAGTAACTGATCGCACTATCAAATAAAAATATATCATGTTCGCAAACATATAATGTGCGTAATAATACCTGACTGTGACAAATAAGTACACCGACAATATTACATACATTAACTAAATGAGGTCTTTTTTCGTGTGGAAATCCTAATGAATAACTTCCGCTGTGAGAGCGACGGAACGGATATGTTGGTCTGTTACTGGCTAAAACCCCACGGTGGCCACCTTTAGCGTATACCCTTCATATATCTCTATAATAGTGTATCTCGGGATCTTTGTTCTGAACGCAACCGGAGTCCTTCATCATTTTACTCTATTAAAGATTAGTAGAAGCTCGTCCCTGGAGCAGCACTCCTTTACATGCAACGAGCATACGGCTCACCTGATGGTAAGTGATTACCGTCGTCCATGAACATCTGCATCACCAGGGAGATTGCAGATGCGTTGCCGGCTTTTTGAAAAGGAATAGGCTCTTTTCTTGAAGATCCTTAATTCGCATCGGTCCTATCTGGTGGTGGTAGGTAGGCGGTGATTCCACAAGAAAGTTGAGCGAGGAAGAAAAGTTCTTTTAAATCGCTTAGTAGTGGACTGCCAGTCATCCTGATAGTATGGATGTTATCGCGAGTTTTGTCGCGATGTGCGATGGTGAAACTGTGCTTCTAGAATTAGTCCGAACGATTCCTCAGAGCACTCCCAGTGGTGACGAGCTTGCAGTACCGATCGGAAAGAGCTCGGTCGCCAACGATTCGAACTGCTCTGCGCTGGATGCGATCAAATGGAAGGAGCTGGCATTGGGGAGCCCCGGCCCAGAGATGGGAACAGTATTCCATGCGCGGCCGAACCAGCGCCTTGTAAAATTGCAGGCGATGAGCCGGCATGAAATACTGTCCCGCTCTGCTGAGCACACCAAGCTTTTTAGAGGCCAATTTGGCCTTTTTTCCAAGTGACCACGAAACTACACATGACTCGATATGTTGATGCCGAAGATTCCGATACTGGCTAAGGCAACAAGGGGAGTGCCTTGAAACTGAGAAGATACGACGAAGGGGTTTTTAACGGTGAACGCGTAAACTTGTGTCTTTTGGGGATTAACACGTATTCATTTCCCCATAAATGAATAAAAAAAAATAAAAAATTAACCCAATCTCTAAGCTAGGTGATTATCATACATTTGACAACGAGTTTTTGTTACATAAATGGATATTTGCGCCTTTAACACTTATTGAATTTTCACCGTATAATGATTTTGCATTATTGTATAACAATATATTAAAATATTCGATGAAAATAATTAAGAAATAGTTTCCTATCTGACACACTATGAAGTACACAATGAGGGTCAACTTACGGCATCGGATAGACGCGACGTGACAAAAATATTCTGATCCAATTTATTGACTCTGCTTATTATGTGTTGGAAGGGTCGCTTGTTAAGAGCAAAATGAAAGCATGTGCTTTAATAATAGCTCCGATTTTGAATAAATAATACGTTTTCTAGTGAAATCCAACTACCGTGTGATGGCTTGATATGATGGACAAAATCCGCAGAAGAATCAGCGTAACTTTCTCAAGTAATGTGCAACCAATAAAGCACACAACTTATAAAGATACACACAGATATACTTAGTCAGGTCATAACTTCTGTCAAAAACTTTTTATAAAATTAATGATACACTTTTTAATAACTATATATAATTATATATGAAATGAAGGGTAATTTAATTTAGAATACAATTTTATTTACTTTATTCGAAATTCCCTCCCCTATTTTGAATATGGCCTATATTAATTTATATATAATATATAATTTATCCATATTCTTAATCGACGCGGCCAATCATCAATCGCAGCACGCACCACACTCATATCTATTTCTGCCGCTACTTTAGCCAAAGATGGTTGGTGAGAGACAGAATTTGGAAATTCTGATGAGGTTTAGCGTAGACTTTCTCCTCCAAATGTTACCATATCTTATAATTCAGTGGGCTTAAATCTGGACTAGAAGAGGGCCAGTCTTCATGTCCGATAAAATCAATTCAATTGGCGGTCAACCAGTTTTGGTTGCTTCCTGCTCTATGAGCTGGTGCAGAGTCCTGTTGGAATATCCAATGTTCGGTTTTGAACATTGTATGAGAAAGAGGTTCCACTATGTTTGGTAGGATGATATTTTGGTACAACTCGGCACTAAGCATGAATAATCATGAATATGAGACTCCAATCCAAAGCATGAGTGACGAAGGATAATGTGCTCGTTGAACCCTTGGAATACGCGTGCTGACTTCTTCACTGCTATCGTCATACACCTTGTCATTTTGTTTATTGTAACTTTTAAAAAATTATTATTAAAAAAAATATATTATTAAAAATTTTCATCCGTAAACATAATTTCGCGGTATTTTTCCCGTGTACCGCCGTAACAAAGCGCGGGATCTATCCAGCTTATTTTTTTATCAAACGCTCGTTCAAAAAATGTCCGGTCTTTTTGCGATAAGCTCGTAGACCTAGGTCTTCACTGATCACTCTTTTGATCGTGGTTTTGCTTAGACCCATCTGAAGAGCTAAGATTTTTATTTACGTAGAGGATTTCGTTGGATTCGCGCCTTTACTGCTTTGATGAACGCGGGTGTCCAAATTTTACGAGGTCGGCCGGTGCTCTTACGATTTTCGAACATTGAATCTTCATTTGATAGTGCGATAAACAAATCGTAGGGTTATTTTAAATTTTTGCAGAATATTGAAAATCTCTTTTGGCGCGTAATCATAGCGGTGGAACGCGATAACCGCTACTCTGTCTTCTTTATTTGAAAATGAATGAAAATTTATGTCTTTTTTTTATTTTTGGCAAACGCAAACACTATATTTTTAAAATTGGTGAAGTTCATTTAGCTAATTTTCAAAAATTCTAAATAATACAGTTTTGACAGAACTTATGACTCGACTAAGTACATATACTTTAAAAGCAGTAGAGACAAAATCAACAATACTCGTAGACCAACAACAATAGACTTGTTACGTGGTAGAGCCATTGTTAGCGACGATATGTGACTAATTCTCTATATGAGAATATTTTTAATGACTTTATTGTTCTGTGTGATAAATTTTGTAAGATAATAATTATTATAGGTAATAAATTGTTGCGCATTCCTTGGGCGCCACTTGTATTATATTACAATATAAGCTTAAGTACTAAGAAGCTTTACCGTAAGAAGACCTTTTTTGTATTTTGTTATATTTTAAGGTGTAAATTAAGTATTTGATAATATGTTTGTGTAAATAAGTAAAATAAAACTAACTCAATGCTAAGAAACTAATATAAACATTGTAAGAGTGTTAGATCACGAAAAAATAGCAGATGTAAGTTTCCCATACAAAAGCGTTTCAGTGCCGTGTGCAAATTATCTACACATTGATTGGTTTCTTTTTGTTGAAGTTAAAAAAAGATGCCGTGTGCTAAACTAAAGCGCTCTGGTTGGTTAGAGCTGACTATGAAAGATGGGTACTTGGAGGTGATCAAGGCAATAAAAAACTTCAGAGCTAATTAGGTCTAAAGTTCTTCACCTGTGAACTTCGCTAATTTATTCTGTCTAAATGTATTACACACCAACAGCCAGAATAAAACCTAGGTTGATAGCTATCGTCTTTTATAATGCATACGATCTTAAGGACCAAATAGACGAAGTCAAGTCTCGTGCAAGAGACCTTTCTCAAGTCGAGTATTAGAGGTCCCAACATAGCTAACTATAGGTTAGTTAGGAACGACAGGATAGGGGCTAGTTTAGGAGGGACGCTTATATATTTTAGGTCGTCGTCCCCATTGAAATGCCTCAATTGACACACATAGAGGCTTCGGTTTGCAGAGTTGCCATGACCGGTCATCAACCGACCACGGTAGCCTCTGTATACGAGTATATCTCTCAGAACAAAAAAGTGCTTAAGGGCGACTTTGAGGCACTTTTTAATCTTAGTAACTCCGTAATTATAGCTAGAGATTTAAATTGTAAATAAGGTCCAGCCTTGATTTTGATATTGTAGCTCCTCCTGATGACACTAGGTACTCATTAGTAATGGCTCATGGCTCTTCTAGAATCGAATTGGCTCTCTTCAGGAACGTAACATTGCCGTTACACACCATTGAAGTATTAAACGAGCTAAGATCTGACCATAGCCTGGTCCTAATGACTCTGGGTCAGCCTAGCAGTGAGGTTCTTTTAATCAAATCTGTGACGGACTGCCATAGTTTCGAGGCTAATCTCGAATCTATGATTTCGGAACATTTAGATCAGGTGCCAGGTTGTTATTGACTTGCAAGCATTGAGATAGCATTAGAAGCCATCTCCCACCTCTCTTCTCATATTAAGGAGATCGCCGCAGAATCCTCGAGGCAGGTCAGGGCGACGAGTGATTGTCCTTTTGAGCTCCCCAGGGATGTGCGACGGTTGCTGAGAGAGAAAACACTGTGGTTAGGGCCTGTGACCGTTATAAAAGTAATATATCATCTAAAAAGGTGCAGGTAGTTCAACCTCATCTCGATGCCGTGCCCAAGATAGAAACCAGACAACAGACATGACATGTGCACAGCAGCCAACAGTGCGTCTGCCTACCAAACTGTTGCAACAGTACGCAGTAAGAGCAGCACTAGTGTTAGCAATTGATGGGTTGGTGTCAACTAGTATATAAGTTTTTTTTATAGAAAAGGGGGCAAACGAGCATGCGGCTCACCTGATGTTAAGTGACTACTGCCGCCCATGATCAACCGCAACACCAGGGGAATTGCAGGTGCGTTGCCGGCCCTTTAGAAAGGAGTAAGCTCTTTTCTTGAAGGTCCCCAGATCTTATCGGTCCGAAAAATCGCCGGTGGTAAGATATTCCACAAAGAGGTCGTACGCGGAAGAAAACTCCTTGTAAAACGTACAGTGGTGCACCGCTAAGCATCCACAATCACAATAAATGGATGGTATCCGGACGTTTGCCGCGTAGTGCGTTCATGAAATTTGGCGGCTGGGATTAATCCGAATAATTCCTCAGAGCACTCCCCATGGTATATGCGAAAGAAAATGCAAAGAGATGCAACATTTCTTCGCAGTGCCAGTGAATCGAGCCTATCAGAAAGCACTCGGTCGTCGACGATTCGAGCCACTCTACGCTGGATGAGGTCAAGTGGAAGGAGCTGGTACCGGGAAGCCCCAGCCCAGACATGTGAACAGTATTCCATGTGCGGCCGAACCTGCGCCTTGTGAAGTTGCAGCTGGTGTGCCGGCATGAAATACTGTCCCGCTCTGCTGAGCACGCCAAGCTTTTTAGAGGCCAATTTGGCCGTCTCTTCCAAGTGACCACGAAACTGCACGTCACTTGATATGTCCGGTTGAGGATTCCGATACTGGCTGAGGCAACAAGGGGAGTGCCCTGAAACTGAGGAGATACGACAAAACGGTTCTTTTCAGCGGTTAACACGCAAACTTGTGTCTTCTGAGGGTTAAACTGGACTAGGTTCAGTCGCCCCCAATCCGAGACTGTTCAGCAAAGACTCGAATTCAGACAGAAGTTTGTTCCGCTACTCGGAGACGTTTTACCGGCGTACAGAGCATCACTAGTGCTGTCATCTGCATAGCAATGAATGTTACGGCTTTGCAACATATTATTGATATGCAGAAGAAACAGCGTTGGCGATAGCACGCAGCCTTGTGAAACACCAGCATTAATAGGCTTGTAATCGAAGCTTGCACCGTCTATAACGACCTTGGTGCTCCAATCTGCAAGAAAGCTGGTGATCCAATTGCACAATTTCTCGGGAAGTCCATAGGAAGAGAGCAATGTCCAAACTAACGGCCAATGCCTCCCCCTTGGACTCTACTTCCTCCGCTCATCTATGAGTTAGGTAGACCAGAAGATCACCAGCTGATCAACCACGGCGAAAACCGTATTGGCGATCACTAATCAGCTGATGATCCTCAAGGTACCTCATGAGCTGGCAGTTTACAATGGACTCCATTGTCTTAGAGAACAAGGATGTGATTGAAAGACTGTAGTTAGACGTGTCTGAGCGGTCGCCATTTTTAGGGATCAGGTGAACGAAAGCCGTCTTCCATGATTTTGGTACTACGCCTAGGGAGTAGGAGTTTTTTTTACTAGTGTGCCTTGATTGTATCCTACCTCGCATTATATAACTATTTGGACCAAAATAATGTACAGATTGCAGGTATACCTCGATTTTATATTCTCCAGAGGTCCTGACATGCTCCCCGTAATAACTAGGAACTTGTTTTAGTTGATAAATTCCTAGACCAAACAGAATTAGATCCTGGAATGTCAGTTGAGGAAAATTATCCAGCTCTGGAAGCTTAACCGTTTCTCTATTGAACGAACTGTCCACCTGGTGGTTACTGAAGTTAAACATTAAGCTTTTAACCAATGTTCAGTAATACACCATACTTAGGTCTGTTATAAAAATATGGTTGACCCTATATGCCATCTTTGCAATTTCCTGCTAATTTAAAAAAAAATTCAAATTTTACGTATTTCGTTCAGGATAGTATTGTTATATAACAATATCTCTCGAACGATTCAACTGATTTAGATGCGGTTTGCAGCAATTGACATCGTGTTTTGAGTAGAAGAGCTTTTTTTGCTTTGAAGTTTTTCAGAATGTACCATGCCGATTCGGTCTAAATTCACAGGGAATATAAGTTCAGCGAGGCCATTTCAGAACCGCTTTTCGATCGTACACTCCGTTACAAATTTATGAGATGATTACATGTTTACCACACGCAAATACACGCAAAATGAAGTTGAAAAACTGAAATTAGGATGTTTTTTTCAAATTTTAATAGCCTCACAAACCATCCTAGGTGCTAATCGGTGTTCTTATGCGAGAATTTGTGGTCTATTATATCTATGCAGTGTCGATCTTGAACATGTTTACAGACTGCAGACTACCCAGAACGTCGTTGCTTCACGTTAGCTATATTTTCTTTTACGTGGGCTCAAAAGTCCTATAACGTACCTCGTACGAGAGACCACATTCACAATCAATCTTGTACACTCCTGCATCTTGTAGATGATGAAAATTGGCAACATTTTGAAGCGAGCTTCCATTAAAACCCACTACAAGCCGCCGAAGAAGATAAGTCCATTTTTACCATCCGCCAAGTGCAATATCCCTCTACAAGATGTATGCGTGCAAAGACAAATTGTGTTGAAGAAGGCTAGAAGCTACTAAATTATGTGTAAATTATTGGTTCTGCGCCTAAGTTCTCTCGGACCGTGTCGGATGGCTATTTGATCATTGTGAGGGAATAGAGGGTGCACCTGTGTTAACTCATATGTACATTCGGACACTATATATCTGTACTGTGCAGATAGGCTAGTCTCCGTGGAGACTAGCCGCTGTGACAAAAATTTGTTTGGGACGAGGACACTCAACCCAAGAATCAACCCAACAATCGACCCAACAATCGACCTAACAAGCGACCCAACAATCGACCCAACAATCGACCCAACAATCGACCCAGCAATCAACCCAACAATCGGCCCAACAATCTACCCAACAATTGACCCAACAATCGACCCGAAAATCGACCCAACAATCGACCCAACAATCGACCCAACAATCGACCCAACAATCGAATGACCCAATAATCGACCCAAAAATCTACCCAACAATCGACCCAACAATCGACCCTACAATCAATCCAACAATCGACCCAACAACCGAGCCAACAATCGACCCAACACTCAACCCAACAATCGACTCAACAATCGACCCAACAAGCGACCCAACAATCGACCCAACAATCGAGACAAAAATCGAGCCAACAATCGACCCCAACAATCGACCCAACAACCGAGCCAACAACCAACCCAACACTCAACCCGACAATCGACCCAATAATCGACCCAACAATCGACCCAACAATCGACCCAACAATCGACCCAACAATCGACCCGACAATCGACCCGACAATCGACCAGACAATCGACCCAACAATCGATCCAACAATCGACCCAAAAATCGACCCAACAATCAACCCAACAATCTACCAAACCATACACCCAAAAATCTACCCAACAATCTACCCAACAATCGACCCAACAATTGACCCAACAATCTACCCAACAATCGACCCAACAATCGACCCAACAATCGACCCAACAATCGACCCAACAATCGACCCAACAATCGACCCAACAATCGACCCAACAATCGACCCAACAATCGACCCAACAATCGACCCAACAATCGACCCAACAATCGACCCAACAATCAACCCAACAATCGACCCAACGTTCAACGGAACCTCAACACACTCGAGACACAACAGACATAGTTGTTTTTACCTTAGAGTAAAAAACTAACTAACACTTGAAGTAAATTTTACAGGACAGACAAAAAACTTAATATGTTTTTTTATAATTGCTGCTTAGGAAACAAAACAAAAATAAAGTTGATTTATTTTAATAATATTTTATATTATATTATAGTTTTTATAAATAAACCAAAAAATAACTAAACCTGCTCTTTTATATGCGATTTTGTGACTTAGCAGGTTTTTGTATGTGTTCTGAATATATTGTGATGGACTTAGCAGGGTTTTTGGGTAATAAAAAATAAATGTAATTGGTGTAATTAAGAAATGCACTTCAAATTCAAATAAACTTCAATAAAACAAAACAATCATCTAAGTAACATTGCAACTCAAAAAAAAACTATTTAACAATTCAATACATTGTGTTGATAAATCTTTCCATTATTTAATAAGATTAAGGTGGGTAAGGTACTTGATGTAACTAGGAACGTTAAAATATTATCCACTGTAATTTTTCAGTCATGGGGTAAATTGTCATAGTAAGAACGGTAATCCTCAGGAAGTGATCTTTTTAAATATTGCAGATCTTCAAACTTTCTGGCAGTAATCTTTCTTCTAGTTGCATGGAGATTTCGAAGCTGAGTGAACGGCAAGGGAACAACATTCGACGATTTTCTTTGCGGAATTGTTTGCCATTCATCAGGGAATCTCAATTTGAAATATATTTCACCACTTGGTGTGTAGCGCAGAGCTTTAGCTTTAGCGTCACCTATACCACGACCAGGACGAATGCTAAAGAACTGAACGTCGTTAAAATTTTTGAAAAACTTATGACTAAGGTAGGTTACGTCATAAGGTTTTGGTTTTTTTTTCTAGCTGACCTACAGACTCCAACATATTCTGCAGGAACATTGATATCTTTGTTCTTAAGTGCTCGTTCGATAGTGGAATGCATACTATCAGCCTCCATTTGAGTATGCCCAACCTCGAGAAATTTTTGTTCAATGATTATGTTGTGGACAACAAAGCATTTGACATCACACAGTTCCTATTCTGGTAAGTATACCCATCACTGTAAAAAATTACTGTAAGTACTTCTGCTGACCTACTTTGTGATAAAATCCTTTTATCAATTAAATCAACCCATACACTTGCAAACTCTTCAGAATTTAGTCCTCCTTCAGTTTCATTCCATAAGTAACAAAATCCGTCTCTGTTTTTTAAATTAAAGAATGTCAAATTATGTACTTGGAGTTTTGTTCTGTAATTACAGAACACTTTTACTTTTATTATTTTACAAACTACTTACGTTTACGTTTACGTTTACGTTATTACAAACTACTTAATTTTGACTTTGGTGTCATCACAACTGCTTGCATGTCAACTGTGAACACAATCTTTCCTTCATTCTTGTCTTTGTCCTTTTCAATTCTAGCTTCTTCTTTTTTCTGCTGATGTTCTGAATATTCTTCTGCCGATAAATTTCCAACTTTGAACAAAGAGCATTTCTTGCATTGATCCTTTCTTGGGAAATATAATCCTAGATTTTTGGCGTCGAAGGCTTCGTAAAAAGTTGCTATAGATAGAGGCCTCACATCACGACTTTTACACCGATCGTCTTGGTAGAATTTGTAAAGAGATTGTTTTGTTTTCCATTCTGGTAACAAATATTTTTTCTGAGTTTTGGCACGACAGTAGTGTGATTCCATAATAGGCAATGAATCGAAAAAACTGTCCATTTCTAGGCGTTCTTTGGCAAAAGGCTTAGAAGAAGAAACTTCGGTTTCGTCGTCGTTCCTTCTTTGTCGAGTTCTAGTGGCATTATTTAGTTTTGTGCCATTTAATTGCTTGTTTTTTCAACTAAGCACAGTCCACCTGCCAATACCAAGAGTGTTGAGAAACATTTTCCTGCAGACTTTGAATCGCTCGTCTTGTTTTTTTAAATAGTATACTAAAGATTGACTTCTTCTAGATTCTTTATTTTCTTTCCTTCCTCGTGGTCTTTTTATTGGCAATGATGTTACAAGACTATCGACGTAAACTTTTTTCTCTTGCCAACTCATGCTCCAAAATCCTTTAAATATTTCTTTCCTGTCTTCCTCTGTAAAACTTGAACACTTAATAATCCCATGTTCAGTTTGTTTACATTTACACCTTTGTTTTATTATTCGTGGTTCTTTCGGAATTTCGTAATTCCATGTTTCTTCCTTTTTCTGCCATAATATTTTTTTCCAGATTCTCTTAACTTTCTATTTTTTTCTGCAAACCAATTAGACATTTGTATTTGTGCTCTTTTCTTTCTTTTTTTACTTTTATCTGGATAATCGCTATCAGACATAGAGTCAGAATGAATATCATAAGGAACTAAGCCTTCGTGGTCGCTTCCATCTTCTATATTATTCGCACCATCTTGAACATAGGTTTCATGTAAATCCATATTTTGACTGCCTATTTCATTACTTAAATCTTGAACGCCGTGAACGTTACTCTCAGCAAATGACAGGTTCGGAGAAATCAAAACTCTGTCATTATTGATTTCTTTGTCTACATTATTATGGCTAGTAACAGATGTGGACGGGGTAATGCTACTATAGTTAATAGTCTCAAGTAAGTTAGGTTCAGTCATTTCAATAACAATGGGTTCCTCTGTTGCTTTAGTTATAGGTACAATTTGACAATTTTCAGGTAAGGTAGGTAATTCCAGTGTGTCAGATAAGTCAATATTAAGATATTCAAATTCTATATTTTCAACATCTGATAATAATATTTCATTGTTAGGAGATTTCTCAGGTGATAAATTTTGACATTTATTTTCTGCATTGTTTTCCTTGAGTAAGTTAATTATCTTTTTAGCTCGCCAAAGCTGATAGGAAGACATCTGTAACAAGCAGTGGTCAATATTTTTTAAATAATAATTTTGCTAATAAATTGTAATAAAAGTCACTGAAAACATTTAAAGTAGATTATACAAGTTACCTGCTAAGTCGCAAAATTGTTCTAACCCGTTTGAAAAGAAACTTGCTAACTCCCATAATAACGAAACGTCTAATGTTATGAATTTTATAACGATAATTTTACTTAGTTTCCATAAATCCCAAAAAAAAGGACATATAAAACTGAATTAATTTAATAGGTATTAACTTTCCACAATAACTATCACTAAAATTAATATTATTCCAACAACACGAAAATTACAAGTCCCAAAAAGGTTCAGTCTTTAGAAAAAAAACCTGCTAACTCCCATAATAACGAACGTCTAATGTTATGAATTTAAAACGATAATGTTTTATTTAGTTGTCAATAAATTCCAAAAGAAATAAAACTAAATAAGGATGATAAGTATTACCTTTGCACAATAACTATTATAAAATATTCCAACAACACAGTATACACATCCAAACAAAATATTTTTGTAGTAGAACAGTGAGCTGGCGGCAGACACTATACAAAATGGCGGCGACGTTGGAGTTAGCCGCGAAATTTGTATTGTTTGGATTTAGCAGTTTTACTCATAGCACATTTTCCGATAGTTTCGGCCATAATTTGATATAGTTGTTTTACTTGGCCGATGCAGCGTCTTTTTATCTTTCGAACTGTATCAAAATGTCGTATGTGAGAGAAAATGGATTTAGCAGGTTTACACTCTAAGGTGACGCTGATGATAATCACGAGGAGTGCGTTTGTTTCTCAGTTTGTTTAACATTATACTAATGAGTTTCAGTGCTGTTAGGCGAGGGAATTTATATTTTTTACAACTTTAAGTCTTAATTGCTGCATTTATGTAATTATTGATTACATATGTATAGTATAGTTTGATTATTTGGGTTAGTTAAAGCAGTAGGCTTTATTACCCTGCCATAGTGAAATAAGGCCTAATAGGAAGGTTTTTAGAAATGTTTAATTTTGTTTTTCTTTATGGCAAATGTGACAGTTTTTCGTTAATACGTACTACGGTACTTTACAGAAACGGTAGGTATTAGGCCAACGATTTTATTAAAATCTGTAGACCAAGTTGGATATTTCCCACTTTTTTTTTCGAATTTTAGCTAGGTTAGCTATTTCTTACGAGTAGCTAGGTCTTAATATTAATTATTCATTAATTATTATAATTATTAATTATTTATTAATATTTCTTAGGATATTAATTACTTACATTAGGCTATTTATTACTTACGTTAGGCCATTTATTACTTACTTGACTATTTTATAACTTACGTTAGGATAGAATACCGTACAGAATTCCTCCTTACAATGGGAGAAGACCGTGTTTAGCAGTGGACTTATATGGACAAAACAGAAGATATAGGGCGATGGCTGTAAGCCATACATACATCCATCGCAGGCGCAGATAATGTTGAAAGATAAAATACATTGAAACAAAATAAAGTTTTCCAGGGTAAAAATGGCTATAACTTATGTTTTTTGTACTAATTCTTGTTAAAGCGAAATCTTTAGAGGAACCAAAATTAAATAAGTTACACTACCTACTCGTGCATAAAGTATCAGTCAGTTTACATTATTATAGCTTTTTATTCATTTTTCTTCGACTATATATTTTTTCTATACATTATCAATGATATAGAATAGAATAAACTCATACACATTAAATTTAATTATATACCTACACATGTAGGTATATAATTCAAAACGAACAAGGACGCCATGCGGCCGCGTTTTTGCGTATTTTACGCGACTGCCCTAGAAGCCAGAAGGAGGGAAATGTTTTTCGAGTATGTTTATGTGAATGTGTATATAATAAGTATGTATGTATGTATAGACATACATACTTATTATACTTATTATACTCTGTAACCTAAACTTGATCTGTAATCTAGGCTTGATGGATTTTTACATAATATTTATAAGGGAAGTAGTTAGATTCATCTTAGTTGCTATTTTATTCGTTACTTATTTTTTTGAATTAGTTTTTAAAGTTATAAAATTTTTAATAATTTATAAAAAAAATCTTGTTTCAGTAGATAAACTTTTAAACAGTTAGGTTTCTTAATTACTGGATTTACATAATTTTGACGAATATAAAATAAAATTTCTGATCCAGTTTTAAAATACACTAATAATATCAATAAAAATACGTTGTATTGAATTTAAAATACAAAAAAATAAACATTTGTTTACAAAATATTCTATCAAAAACATGGCCAGAGCTTGTATTAAAAAATTTAAAGCTCTTTTATAATTGTATTACTAATTTACTAAAATAAAGTATTGGAGAATTCATCTAACGGCACAATCATAAGCAGCCGAAATGTGTTTATTAGCTAAGATTTCTATACAAGTGGACCCAATTGTAATAAAATGTTCCTATTCATTATACAATTGGGTTCACAAATGACAAAATTAATTATTAAGTTATGGTTCTACGAAATAGATATGTATATATATTTATTTCGAATTTGAGTTTATTTAGTTTTCTTTTAGTATAAAGAGTTTCATTTTATAATCCACGTGCTAGCGCCATACTGATTTGACTTTATTACGCTTAGAGAACAAATAGGTTAGTTCGATCGGGTGAATGATCAGTGAAATCTGAATAGTTACTACTCGTGTACAAATATCTACTCGCTCATTATATTTCACGCCGCAATGAGACGAAATCCACTGCAACTTTATCGATTTCGACCTGGATGTTAACCCATGTATAGTATCCAGAACGGTGTAGACTATCGGTGTGCCTCGTGTACCCAAGGTGCACCGAGCCAAGTGTTGGAGTGCGCTTCTTGAGTCTGTCGATATCACAATATTATCTTGTGGTAGTGACGCAGCGTATGACAGTGCTTCTCATATTGCTACTAGCTCAGCCTCCATGATGCATATACTACTATTTATCTTAAATTGTAAGCTAAAATTCATTTTTTCATTAAAAAATTCATTCGCATTCTACCCGCGAGAACAGTACCAAACGGACACGTTTACTTATGCTCCTTGTATAAATTCAATAACAGTGCAAAAATAAAGTTTGTGAAGTGAAATTTAGACGTTAATATCGTTCAGAACCTACTGGACCTAACAGTTGTATTAGTGTTATCTTTTGTCGTGGATTAATTGGTGTATTTTGGCAATATTTATTGCAAACATTGTGTTTACGTAGTATGCGGTGTTAGAGCTATTCTTGACAAACAAAGGAAAGGTCAAGTCGATAGTTATAACTAAGAATACTCGAAACACTTCCATAAATTCATGCTTGCTGCTAGCGGCTTAGTAGCGCAGTGGTATAAGCGGCTACTTCTTGTTTTAAACGTGAAGCGCATTCAAGAATTGGAAGATCGAATCAAGACAAACACCAACACTTTTTGTGAATAATTTTTGACAAATTTATTATTTCAAATATGAACTCACCCTGCAGCGGTTGTAAAAAACCAATCAAACCTTCAGAAAGAATTACTTGCACTCAATCTTCGTGCGGTAAAAGATATCATTACCTGTGTGTTAATTTGAATGTTGATAACTTCAAAAAGCAAAAAAATTGGAAATGTCCTGACTGCTCCATTAAACACTTGTCAATAATACGTAAGGAAGGAAATAGTGATGATACTCCAATTACATTGGCGACCAGCAGCGAGTTTTTAGACGACTCTCAAAATATTACTGTAAGGCGTCAAAAAGAGAGCGAACCCACTACTGAACACCAAGACTGTGTATCTCGTACTGAACTAGCAGAAATTATTCGTAGGGAATTGCGTTCAGTGATACGAGATACATTAAATGAGGAGTTCGCTAGTATCAAAAAGTAAATTCATGCATTTGAAGAAACGATTAAATTTATTAATTCACAATATGATGCTATAAGTACCAAAGTTAAAGTCCTATCTGATGATACCAAGATCGTTTCTACAACTAATGTAATGTTAACTGGCAAGGTCAGGGATTTAGAGGAAAGGTTATCACAAATGGAACAGTCTGCCCGTCAGTCAAACGTCGAAATCCACTGCTTACCTGAGCACAGACAAGAAAACCTGGTTAACACATTCGTTAATATCGGGAAAGTTATTTCATTTCCCATTTTGGAAACTGATATTATATCCGGCAACCGAGTGCAAAAGCTTAATGCCTCATCCAAGCTGCCAAGGACTGTTGTATGTAAACTAACAAGTAAAATAAAGCGAGACAACTTCTTAGGCGCTGTACTTACATACAATAAAATGAACCCAAAAAATAAATTAAATACGAAAATCCTGGGTTATGGAGACATTGAATCACCAGTATTCATTAACGAACATCTCACTCCATCCAACAAGGCGTTACATGCAGCTACCAGATTGAGAGCAAAAGAGAAACAATACAAATTTGTTTGGGTGCGTAATGGGAAAATTTTTGTGCGCAAAAATGAGACATCACCAGCACGGGTAATAACAAGATTGGAAGCACTGGAAAATCTCAGTTAATTTTTTTTATTTATTATCTAATTTTGTACTAAATTTAAATCTTTTACACACTCTGATTTAAACATTTACTATCAGAATGTTAGAGGTGTTAGGACTAAGCTGCAAAGTATATATAAAAATGTACTGTCAAGAAATTTTCATATAATAATTTTCACTGAAACATGGCTCAACGATTCTGTGGCTAGCACGGAGCTATTTGACAGTAGGTATCAGGTATTCAGGAGAGATCGACAGGTCAATACCTTCTATACTAGAAAGGAAGGTGGTCGCGTTTTAATAGCAGTAAAGAGAAATATAAAGGCTAGAACGAATACATCCTTAGAAAGTTCTTGTGAAGATTTATGGATTACTTTAGACATAATGCCAAATTACTCTCTTCATATCTGTGCTGTTTATTTACCCCACCAGTCTCAAGTGATGATCTAAACCACTTCATCAGCACCAAAAGTATATTTGTACAAAATCTTGATCCTATCCTTCTAGTGGGGGATTTTAATTTGGGTCATATAGATTGGACCTCAGATCATAGCAATCCAATAATTAAGTCTAACACAAAAATAAATCAGATATTTATAGATTTTACTTCATGTAACGGTTTCAAACAGTATAATCAGGTACAAAATAATGACTCTAAAATACTTGATTTGGTTTTATCTAACGTTCAATATCCTATCTCGGTCCGTAAAGCGGTAGATACTTTATCGAAGATTGATAACTTTCACCCGCCGTTAGAAATTGACATATATTATAAAAAATAGATAAACTTCGATACAATAATTTCAATAATAATAATAGTTCTTTATTTCCAAGAGGTTGTATATCACGATATTTGCATAACATTATTTAATAAAGCTACATTAGTACATATACTTGAAAACATAGCATCTGCAGCCGAACTAGGAGACCTGTGCATCAGCTGTCAGCGCCATATCCCCACCGTTAATTTATAGAAATATTAGGATGCAAGCAAAAGTTAAATAATCAAATACTATCTAAAAATTTGTACATTCCGCTAATATAACCTAAGTACAATGAAATTAATTGTATCACATATTATGTTTATATACTATGTTACCACTTATTACTAATACCAGGGTACACACAAAAGGGGTGCGAAGTCAGAAGTCCTCCACGTGTGCTTGGTAGTTGCGGGTCCCTCTCGATACGTCTGGAGGGAAGAGCAGCAACTGGGCCGGTGCACCCTGAGCGCGGCGGTAATCTTCCTCGAGAAATGAGAAGAAATTCTTATTCCTTGGGGAATGTTGCTGCCGCAGCTAATTGTTCTGACATGGGGGGGGGGTCCGTCCCGGACCAACAGTGCGTTCCTCTGCGTGACCCTCTGATCAGCAGAGGGCATAGCAGAGGAGCGAGGGCGGGCTCGGTGTGCACTTACCCTGCCTCCGGGCAGACAGTGAAGGATTCATCCTTTGCTGTCACCGCCGGTCTCGTAATCCCAGTATCGAAGTGTCGTGGATCATGTCTCGCGGCTTTGATAAGGACCGAGGGTCTTGGCTTAATCGCCCGGACCGCGAGGGAGAAAACCTCTATAAAAAGTTACTCCGAATCCCAAGCGGCGACGCACCGCGAGGGGATGGATGGCTGACGGGGTTCTATGAACAAATCGGCCGCTAGTGCGCTCCTCGTCAGGGTACCTGCAGACCCCCTGGCGAGTAATAAATCCTCTAAATCTGCTTACCTTGGTACAGGGGTCTCTGCCAAGGTGGACCTATAATTCCCCCATACTCGTGGGTACAAAAAATGGAAAACCAACAAAAACAAAAAAAAAAACAAAACCGCCGGCAACGGCAACGTAGAGGAGAGGAGAAACGATGCGGGGACAGAGTCCGACGCCGCATCGAGCAGCGTGGGAGGCTCAGAGAGCTCCCGATGCGTGGGGCCTGGGACCGCGGAGACCAGTAAGTTCTTCCGCAAGCGGTCCAGGCGGGATGGCGACCAGGGGCCGTCATCCGGTGAAGAGGAGGTATCGGCCCGGAAAATCCCCACCAACAGGCGGGGCGGGCTGAGAGGCAAGGGGAGGGGGCTCTCTGACAATCATATGGCCGAACGAGCGGCAAAGCTTGCCGAGGAGGGGCGCCACCCGGGCGATACGGCTCGGGTATCAGGCGAAGAGACGAGTGCGACTGGCGGCTCCGAGGTGGAGCGTAAGGCCAGATTCGTAAAGGAGGTGGAGGCCGCGATCAAGGTCGTGGCCTACAAGGAAAAGCCCTCCTCAAAGTTCACGGCCATTCCCGGGGCCTCCGCCTCCATCATGGCGGCTGCGGAGGCCAACTTTGTTGGGGCCGGGCCTAATGCGGACGAGGTGGCGAAGCTGCGGGCGGACGTGGCCCGCCTGACGTATGCCATGGAGACTCTTCAGAAGGAGAACGAGCAGCTCCGCGCAGACCTGGCCAGTCTACGTCAGCCTGCCTCTCGCGCGGCGCCCCAGACGCAGCGCCCAAGCCAGCCCGTGCCGGTGGAGAACCAGGTTTTAAACCTGGTCCGACAGGAGCTGGCTGCCTTCCAGCACCGGTTCTCCGTGCTGGAGGGCATCGTCCTGCGCCCCCCTAGGGGCACACAAGACGGCGGCGAGGCCGGCAACGTACGCGGCGGCCACGGCTACCGCATCCAGGCCGGGGCCGTCCAGCCAGCCCTCGGGCGGGGCTGCAGTTGCCCCTCCCCCCCTGAAAAGCCGGCTCCGGCAAAACCGGTACCGGCTGAACCGGCTCCGGCTAAGCCGGCGACGGGAAAGAGAGGCAAGACGAAGGCGAAAAAGGGCAAGGCGGCAGCACAGGTGGTGGCTGCACCAGCCCCAGTGCCTGCGGCGAATGTGCCAGCGCCAGCGGCAAGCCAGCTGCCGCCGCCGTCACCGTTCCCCCAACTACCTACACCTCCCGCGGCTGAAGTCGGTTGGCAGGTGGTCGGGGACAAAAAGAAGGAGAAGAAGGCAACCAAAAAGGCCAAAGAGCAGGAGCGGCAGCGCCAGTTCAGGACGCGCAAGATCGCGGCTAGGCTCCGCGCCCCGAAGACCGCAGCTGTAGTGATTACACTACAGCCGGACGCGGAAAAGAAGGGCGTTACCTACCGCGATCTGCTCGCGAAGGCGAAGGAGGCGGTGGATCTCGGGGAGCTCGGGATCGCCGGGGGCCTCCGGCTCAAAGTCACCCAGACGGGGGCCCGTATGCTGGAGGTCCCCGGGGAATCCAGTGGCGCGACCGCGGACCCTCTGGCTGCGAAGCTCAGAGCGTCTCTGGACGCGGACGAGGCCCGAGTGTCCAGGCCCGTCAGATGCGCAGACCTGCGCATCATGGGTCTGGACGTCTCGGTATCGGAGGAGGAGTTGGTGGCCGCCGTCGCCAGGTCCGGGGGGTGCGCTACTGACCAGGTCAAGTCAGGCGCCATACGCCCGGACCAACAGGGTATGCATGCCGCCACGGTGCGCTGCCCTGTTGCGGCCGAAGGCTTCTGGTGGGCTGGGTCTCAGCGCAGGATAAGCTGCTGGAGCCCAGACCTCTGAGGTGCTATCGCTCTCTCGTGGGGCACCACGTATCAGTGAGACGCGCCTCGGAGGTTGACCGCAGTGGCCTTTGCTTCCGCTGCTGTCAGCCCGGACACATATCGGCGACCTGCTGCGCCACGCCGCACTGTGATGCATGTGCGGCGACCGGCAAACCAGCCGATCACCGGGCCGGAAGCAAGGCCTGCGTACCACCCGCCAAGGCTAAGACCGCGGGTAGGGTAGGGGCCAAGGCCGCCACCGTCTCTGTGGCCTCAGCCGCAGCCGCAACTGCCACCGCCACCGCTATCACTGTCGCCGCCGCCGCCGCCGCGACACCGACGCCCGCAGAGGGGCCCCCCGTGGAGGAAGCTGAAATGGAATGCCTATAACGGCCCCATTAAGCTTCCTCCAGGCGAATATCAACCACTGCGCCTGCGCTCAGGATCTGTTGCTCCAGAGCATGGCGCAGTGGTCGATTAACATCGCTGTGGTCGCTGAGCCGTATTTTGTCTGGCCTAGGGAGGACTGGGTGGCGGACCTTAACGGCTCAGTGGCCATCATCTCTTCGGCCGCCGCTGGTACCCCGACACTTGAAGATGTCAGGAGGGTTCAGGGGTGCGTAGCAGCACGGTTTGGGGAGTTCGTTGTTGTGGGGGTGTACTTCTCCCCGAACCGATCTCTCGCCGAGCTCCACAACTCTCTTGCAGAGCTGAGAGCAGTCGTCGTCGGAAGTTATCCCCTCCCCGTACTTGTCCTCGGGGACTTCAATGCCAAGAATTTGGCTTGGGGTTCTCGTCGTACAGATGTGCGGGGTAGGATGGTGGAAGACTAGGCTCTGGAGACCGGCCTGGTCGTCCTAAATCGGGGTTCGTCCCCACGTGTGTGCGGATGCGGGGCGAGTCGGTGGTGGACATCTCGTTCGCTAGCCCCGCTCTGTCGCCGCGTGCCATTGACTGGCGTGTCATGGAGGGGGTGGAGACCTACTCCGACCACCGGTACATCCGGTTTGATGTCTCCACCGAGCCCTCGAGCGCGCCAGTCCAACAGGCCCCGAGTGGTCCACGTTGGGCGCTGAAGCAGCTGGACCGGGAGCTCCTCCTGGAAGTCTCGATCGTGCAGGCCTCGGTGTCATCACCGGACAGGCCTGCCGACGTCAATGATGAGGCAGGGTGGTTCCAGGAGGCCATGTCCGAGATATGTGACGTGGCAATGCCCCGCGTCCGGCCAGGAAGCGCCCGGCGTCAGGTGTATTGGTGGTCGCGTGAGCTGACGTCTCTGCGCGAGGCGTGTGTCGCCGCGCGGCACCTGTACGCCAGGCATCGCAGGCTCCGCATTCGTCCACCGAATGCGGCAGCCATTGAGGTGGAGCTGTACGAGGGATACAGAGCGGCAAAGACCGCCCTCTGGGAGGCTGTCCTGCGGGCCCTGGATCGGGCCCGTGAAGAGATGCTGGAGACTCTCGACAGAGATCCGTGGTGGCGCCCTTACAAGATGGTGCGGGATAAACTCCGCACCTGGGCCCCCCCGCTGACGCAAAGTCTCCGGCCCCAGCTCGTGGAGGACCTGGTGAGCGCTCCGTTCCCTGCGCGAGGGGAACATCCGCCCCCGCCTATGGCTCCACCAGGACGACGACGACGACATCCCGGAAGAGACCGGGGTAGACCTGAGAGTGGCGGTACGTAGGCTCAAGGCCAGGAATACCGCCCCAGGACCCGATGGCTTGCCTGGCAAAGCCTGGGTCCTGGCCTCGGAGGCTCTCGGGCCCCGACTAGAGGGGCTCCTAAGCGCATGCTTGGAGAGAGGCCAATTCCCGCTTCGTTGGAAGACGGGGAAGCTGGTCCTCATTAGGAAGCCGGGGGCGCCCTGTGGACTCTCCATCCGCATACCGGCCCGTGGTGCTGCTCGACGAGGTGGGCAAGCTCTTTGAAAGAGTCATTGCAAACCGCCTCGCCGAGCACCTTGCGGGGACGGGGCCGGATCTTGCGGAACACCAGTTTGGTTTCCGCAAGAGGCGCTCTACGGTGGACGCCATTATGCGCGTGAGAGCCCTCACGACGGGGGATGCAGTGGCCAGAGGGGGGTTGTCTCGGCGGTGTCTCTCGACATCGCCAACGCCTTCAACTCCATGCCCTGGAGCTGCATTAGGGAGGCACTCCGGTATCACCGGGTGCCGACCTATCTCCGTCGTATAGTCGGGGACTACCTGACGGACAGGGCCGTCATCTACCCCGGTCGCAACGGTGAGTGGAACCGGCGAGAGATATCGTGCGGTGTCCCACAGGGTTTGGTTCTGGGGCCACCTCTGTGGAACATCGGTTACGACTGGGTGCTGCGCGCCGATCTCCCTGGCGACACGCTGGTACTGGCACAAGGGGGGTCGTACGAGGCGGCGGCGGAAACTATGACACGCGGGGTTGCGATAGTCGTTGAGAGGATTCGGCAACTGGGTCTCGAGGTGGCTCTGCACAAGTCCAAGGCCATGCACTTCCATGGTCCTCGGAACAGGCCACCACCGGGATCCTCAGTGATGGTAGGAGGGGTATTCATCGGCATCGAGTCGACGCTGAAGTACCTAGGCTCGTCCTCGACGGCCGATGGAACTTCGTTGAGCACTTCCGACGTTTGGCTCCCAAACTGGAACGGACCGGGGCTGCCTTCAGGCGGCTCCTGCCGAACCTGGGAGGGCCAAATGCCTCCTGCCGGAGGCTCTACGCGGGGATCGTGCGGTCCATGGCCCTTTACGGGGCCCCGGTGTGGGCGCGTGGTTTGGCGCGGCTTGCCGTCCACCACCTGAACGCGCCCCAAAGGGTGATTGCCGTGAAAATGGTTCGCGGCTACCGCACGATCTCCCGAGAGGCGGCGAGCCTCCTTGCCGGATTGCCGCCATGGGATCTGGAGGCGATAGTCCTCGCGCACCTGCACGAATGGCGCGTGGAGGCACTATGCCGTGGGGAAACCCCGCTGCCGCGGCAAGTTGTCGCGCAGCGGACAGACTTCCGGCACGATCTCATGGCGACATGGAGACAGCGACTGTCGCAACCCCGTGCTGGGCACGCCACTATAGCGGCGATAAGACCCCTCTTTGAGGAGTGGCTTGATAGACGCCAAGGCATCCTCACCTTCCGCCTGACGCGGGTTCTCACCGGACACGGTGTGTTCGGGAGGTTCCTGCACCGAATCGGGGCGGGAGGAAACGTCCGGGTGCTCCCACTGCGAGGATGGACCGGAGGACACGGTGGAACACACCGTGGATGTGTGCCCTGCTTGGGCGGAGCACCGTCGTGTCCTCGTAGCGGCGATAGGCGGCGGCGACCTCTCGCGTCCGGCCCTAGTCGTAGCCATGGTCCGGAGCGAGACGGAATGGGATTCCGTCACCACCTTCTGCGAAACAGTGATGCTAGCGAAGGAGGTGGCGGAGCGGGAGAAGGAGAGAACAGTAGCTTTCCTCCCCGGCCGCCGCGGGAGACGCCCCGGGCGTCGGGGGCTACGTCGTGGCCCCCGGCCACCGTAGGCGCGGGCCTGTGGACGGCGAGCAATGGGTAGCTCGCCGTCCGTCCGTCTAACGACGACAGGCCGTGTCGACGACGCGTTTTATTCCACGCGCGCCTCAAAGAGCTGTCAGCAGCGTGAAGGGGCCCGCAAGGGCCGACGCCTGCCGGGGCTGTGGGCTGTTCGAAAGAGATACCGCGGCTCCGGAACGTAAGGGCACTGAAGGAACACGGATGGTTTTTAGTCAGTAAAAGTCTGACACTCCCTTACGCTCCACCCAGAGCGAAAGGCGTCATTAGATGATTTTCCATCCGCAAAAAAAAAAAGGATACAAACAAAATAATAATAATTTATACTACTAATGCCGTTCCTCTCTCATAAGATGTGTAATGTATGACTGTAAGAAGTAATTGTGTTATGAGTGTAATGTGTGTGAGCAGTTATGGGAGAGGAGCGTGTAAAATGTGTGTGTGTGTGTGTGTGTGTGTGTGTGTGTGTGTGTGTGTGTGTGTGTGTTTGCGCACGTGCGTGTGTATGTGTCTGGTTATTATGATTTTATACGGGTAGTATTACAGGTGACAGTTATATAAGAATTTATTTTTAAGTCTGAGTACTAAGCAGGTTTTCAGTTTCATTATAAGTTAATTTTTGTAGGTAATTATGTACAGTTTCTTTTACAATTTATTTTATTAAGGTGGTAAATGTCCAATGTTTTATTTAGTTTATTATTTAAGTGTTGTCCTAAAAAAACAAAGAATTTTCTTATAAAAGTTGTTTTAAAATTGGTTGTATCTACGGAAAATTTCCTGCGTTTATTTAAGTTCGGTTGTATACTAATAAGCTATGTTGTTTCTGAATGATCGTTAATATAAACAGTTGTCTTACTGTAAGGAACTTGACAGTTATCATAAAGCTGTGATGTAGGATAAAGAAAAGGTTTAAATGTTGCAACTTTGAGTATAGCACGTTGAGAGATTTCTATGTTTTGTAGCACCGTTTTAGAGGCACCACCCCACGTTGATATGCAGTATGTTATAATAGACTGACATAAAGCTAAGTAAATTCGTTTTAATATATCTGTAACCAAAACGTGTCTAATAGTTTTAAAAATATATATTAATTTATGAATTCTTTTGCTAAGTGTGTTAATATGTTGTTTAAAATTTAAATTACTATCTATTATAACCCCTAGATATTTAATATATTCGCAGGCTCAAGTGAAAGGCGGGAACAGCTGTTATCCCTTTTTAAACAATCATATGAATGAATCACTAAGTTAAAATTTTCAAGGTTGCGAATAGGTTTTCTTAATGAATAAACTATATATTATGTTTTCGTAATATTGATTGAAAGTTTATTACTGTAAAGCCAATTGGTAACTGCATTTATACCTAATTGTGCAGACGAGAATACATCTTTCCACGTTTCCGCAGCAAATACCAAAACAGTGTCATCTGCATATGAAATTATATGTCCTTGAGAGAGATTAAATTTTGTAAAATTATCAATATAAATAAGAAATAAGGTTGGGCCGAGTACACTCCCTTGTGGTACGCCGTGTGTTACTAGTGAATCATTGCTGGTAATATTATTTACACTAACCCATTGATATCTCTCAGAAAGATAACTTTTGAATAGTTTGAGTTGAGTGCCTCTGATACCGATATTTTCCAGTCTTTTTAATAGTATTTTTATTGACACGGTATCGAATGCTTTCGCCAAATCTAAGAAAACAGAAATACACTTTTTTCCACTGTCTAAATACGATGACAAAAAATTTGTAAGAGTATGAACGGCATGCTCTGTTGATTTGCCATGTCTAAAACCAAACTGCGTAAAGTAAAAAAGTAAAGTTACAGCCTATATACGTCCCACTGCTGGGCTCAGGCCTCCCCTCATTTCTGAGAGGGTTTAGGGCGAGGAAGTGTCCGCCGCGCTGCCCAAATGCGTGTTGACGAACCTTCACATGTCTTCGAAATATTTTTTTTTCTTATTCCTCAGACATGCAGGTTTCCTCACGATGTTTTCCTTCACCGCCGAGCACGTGGTAAATCAGCACTTAAAATTGCAATTAACAATTTCATTGGTGCTGGCGGGGATCGAACCCGGGTTACTCGCGTTCTGTTATATTTACAGCGAGCGTTAACCACTGAGCTACCACGGCTCTCAAACTGCGTTTTAAACTGCGTATTTGACAATAAATTATTTTTCTCCAGATATTTTGTAAGTCTATCATTTATAATTTTCTCCAAAATTTTGGATAAAGCGGGTAATATAGAGATAGGTCTATAATTACTTAAACAGGTTTTTTCACCATCTTTAAAAATAGGTCGAATTACGGACTTCTTAAGATATCTAGGGAAATTTAAACATTGATTGAATATACAAGTTAAAGGAGGTATTAACAAATATTTAAAATTTTTAATAAATTTATTCGAAATTCCATCCCAACCAACTGAACAGTTTGTTTTCAAATTGTCAATTAATTGTTCTACTTCCCTTTCATCCGTGTCCAATAAAGCAAATGAATTTAAGTAATAATTTGATTCTTCACCAATGTTAATATTAGAACTTTCACTGTTTTTATTTCCTACCTTAAAACTCTCTGCCAAACTTTTTGCTACATTTACAAAATAATTATTAATAAGGTTAACAGATACTTGCGGCGTACTAGATATATTTAACAGTTCTCTGTTACACCCTTTCTTTTTCATGTTACCTATAATATCAGTAAGTACTTCCCATAGCTTCTTATTATTATTTTTAACCATATTCACTCGCTCCTTTTCATAATTTCTCTTTACTTTTTTTAACAATGCGTTACAGTGATTACGATATCGTCGGTATATAATATGATTACTTTCACTATCTGGAAATCGCCCAGCCCTCTTACGTAGTTTATCACGGTGACGAATACATCTAAGAAGACTAATCGTAATCCAAGGTTTAATGATCTTTTTTTTGTCTTGGCAACTTCACTAATTTAGTATTAACTTCAATTACTGTTTCTATTTTATTAACTAAGTATTCAAGAGACTTATTTGGATCTTTAATATTATATATAGGTAAAAAGTCAATGTTTTGCATATCCGAATTAAGTTTATCGTGATCTATTTTCCTGATAGTAGTTGTATAAAACTGTTGACTTTGTTTATTTTTCATACATAAAATTACAGGTTTGTGATCAGTGATTGAAGTTTGAGGAACTATAGTAAGTGAAGGATTATTCGTTTTTAGCAGAACATGATCAATACACGAACCACTTGCGTCACGTGTTACTAGAGTATGAGTGGGTAATAAGCCATGGAATGCTGTCAGTTGTAAATACTTATCCGAATTAATATCTGTTTTATTGTTAATGTTAATATTTATATCTCCTATTATAATTATGTTTTTATGTTTCGAATATTTCTGTAGTACACTATCCAAGAAGGCAAAAAAGTTTTCTACATTTTTATAAGACGGTGACCTATATATTGAGATTATAACAATATCATTCAATGTTGTTATGATACAATTCCCTTCTTGAAAATGAGGCTCCTCGGTCGTGAACAAATGTTTTTCTTTTACATATATTACTAATCCGTCATTTTGGTTGTTATTAAAATTAGTGGAGCATAAATTATAACCAGTAATTTTAGGTAAGTTGTCCTTATTAAGCAACCAGCATTCACTTAGTACAATGACATCAAAATCTATTTTTAATCTAGTCAGTAATACTTCGAAATCTGTAATATTGCAGTTAATACTTCGTATATTCTGCGTAATAATTGTGAAGTTGGATTCACCAGGTGACAAATACTTATAACAATCTTCAACGTCACAGGCTATCGGTCTTTTGATACCGTAAATTTATCTAAGTTAATAGTGAAGCTTAGAGCGTTATTATCGCCTTTTATTTATTACTTTAAATTTCTCTAACAGAGTCTCGTTATTGACCAAATAATATCTTTTATTCGATAAATTGATTGAAAAAAATGGAACTGTAAGTAGTATATATGAAATGAGTGAATATGATTTATTATAAAATGTAAGTGTGATTTAAAAGATGTAATTAAGGTGTATAATGTTTGATTTTTGTTTATGTACTGTGTGTAAATTGTGACTATGTGTATTATAATGTATAGTGTTAGAATATACTTTATTCTTATTATACTAGTTAAAAACAAAAGAAAGGATGCGAAAATATCTAATCTATAAGTTAAAACTACTCATTCGGTCTGCCGTAGATTTTCTAGATCTGTTTCATTATTTATTCTAATTTGAGAAGAATTTTCATTCTTGCGTAAGTATACAATGCCTCTAGATGTCCAGCAAAATAAATATTTATGACTTTTTTGGAAAATTCTTGCCTGATAGAAAAATTTTATGAGTATTTTGTGTTAACGTCTCCGTGACATATATAGGGATGTTTTTTTTTGTGAGTAATTTAGATGCGAAGTATTTAATTTCTAATTTTTTGGTTTTGTTTTATTAATTTTTTTTTTACTTCATGTAACATCTTTTCTTTAATAATGACTGAATTAAATTCCACTATTATCGGTCTAGTCCCCGTCTTAGAATTAGTTCTATACACGTCTTTTATGTCCGAATCCTGCAAATTTACATTCAAACACTCCCCCTAATTTTTTAACAGTGCTACATAGATTTTCTTTTGATTCTTCATTGTTTTTAGGTGTTTCTTATTTCTATTCCCGAAAATCTGGACTTCCTTTCCATATTTTCTATTTTATCCTGTAGTTGTTATATAATATATCTATCCTGCCTTTTCTCTGCCTCTAGAACGGATATCCGTGATAGAAACTCATCGTACTTGCTTGACATAGTATCGACGCTCTTTTTTTAATTCATCGTTCTGTTCTTTTATACTAGAAACTATAATTTGTAAATCTTTGAAATGCTTTGGTTGTTCATTTGTATAAACTGAAAACATTTCACTCATATAAGACATAATGTTAGGATTGACTCCGTCATGTTTCCTTTTTTTACGCTCAGTAACATTTAACGTAAGCGATGGAATATCAGGCGCCGATTCACTGTGAAGTTTCGTCGTCCGTTCTATCGCGTCGATTGCGCGCGTCCGTGATGTCTGCGATTGCGATGTATCATCAGAGCTCACAGGCACGGGCGAAGCGGGCGGCGGTGTACGGTTGATCGGCATTGTATAACCGGTTTTGAAGTAAAAGACGCCTCAACGTTTAATTACCAGGACAATATGAGTTAGAAAGTGTGATCGCAGTATATTTGCGAACTCGTACCCCTAATGCAACCGTACAAGTAAAATATAACCGTCTCTCTTCTTATCGTTTTACTAACGTGTGGTGTCTTATGCTGCGTCCTATTTATTTGTTGATTGTAAATGTGATGGTTTTACTCACACATATAATTTAGTTTGTTGAAAATTAATCACTGCCGCAGATGTCCTTAGCACTTCGTAAACTGCATCGGGCTTTATGCACTCCTAATATTTTATCAATATTTTGTCAAAGCATTTATTAGAAAATATAAGTAATAAAATAAACTATAAACACGTCTTTACTCTTTGGAAGTCCGGGGGGAAAGGGAATCAATGTCAATGTGTATAAGTTTTATAAAGCAGATTATGAAAATATAAATAGGTCTCTATATGAACTAAAATGGGATAGTGAGTTAAATAGCTGCCGCTCAATTAATGAATGTTTAGAAAAATTCTATACCATAATTCGAAAAAATATCGGGAAATATGTACCCCTAAAACCATCTGTTAAAAATAAATATCCCGTATGGTATTCACAGAGACTTATACAACTTTTAAAGGAAAAGGAAATTAGCCGCAAAAAAATGAAAAAATATCAAAACAATCGTGACGTATACGAATATGAGTTGTTAAAAAAAGAGCAAACACGCTAATTAATAAGAGTTACAGCAACTACATAAATAATGTGCAAAGAAATATTTTAAATAATCCGAAACATTTTTGGTCTTACATAAAGAATAAGCGTAATAATAATGACTCGATCCCTAAGGAAATGGAACTAGGGAACAAAGGTGCTAATGACGGTAGTGGTATTGCTAACTTATTTGCTGAGCACTTTGAATCTGTTTATAACAAACCCTCCAAAGTCCAAGATAAGTCTTACTCGAGAGTTAACGACAGTGTGACAAATTCTCTTAATCTGAATTATATACAAATACCTAAAAAGGATATTGAAGTTAAACTTGCTAGGCTTAATACCAATAAAGGAGCCGGTTGTAATGGATTACCTCCAATATTCATAAAAAAATGAGCTAAAATATTGTCGACACCACTACATTTAATTTACAACCGATCTATCTCGGAAGGCATTTTTCCAAACATGTGGAAAGAGGCTATCGTTTTACCAATCCATAAATCCGGAAGTATCAGTGATATCTGTAATTATCGACCTATCAGCATACTTTCCACTTTGTCAAAAATATTTGAATCCCTTGTTAGTAACCATTTAAAGTGGCACGTAAAACAACTTTTGAGTGACTATCAACATGGTTTCTTTGCGAAGCGTTCCACAACAACCAACTTAATGTTCTTTGTCGAAAAGGTTTTAACCGAACTAAGTAATGGCAATGAGGTTGATGCCGTTTACACCGACTTTAGCAAGGCCTTTGACAAAGTGGACCATAAAATATTACTGGCTAAACTTAAAATTATTTTTTTATTGACGGATGTCTTTTGAGATGGTTTGAATCCTATTTAGGAAATAGGGTAATGAGGGTTGTTAAACGGATTTGTATCTCACATATTTCAAGCTACTTCTGGAGTTCCTCAGGGTTCAGTCCTGGGTCCAATTTTATTTTGTTTGCTTATAGATGACATAAAACATGTATTAAATAACAGTCAGTTTGTATTATATGCCGATGATCTGAAATTTTTTAGAACCGTTAAGTGCACGGAGGACCAGTTACTATTACAGAGCGATTTTAACGATCTTTGTAAATGGTGTGAATGTAATAAGATGGAACTCAATGTAAAAAAATGTCACCACATAAAATTTTCAAGGAAATATAAAAAATTCGAGACTAATTACTATTTTGCAGATACTCGTCTTAATCAAGTAAAATATGTTAAAGATTTAGGCCTAAACATTGATTCCGAAATGAGATTCACACGTCATATTGATATCACAATAAATAAGTGTAATAGATTAATAGCATTCATCTCTCGTAACACTACAGAATTTAAGTCCATACCATCTTTAAAGCCCCTCTATTTCACGTTGATCTGTAGCAATATAGACTACTGTTCCTTTGTTTGGTATCCCAGTTATCAAAACAATATACAACATATAGAAAAGGTACAAAAAAGAATGTTAGCTAGACTCAGTTACATCGAAGGGACTTATCACACTTTTAATAGCTATAAGAAAAGACTTGAGCATTATCATATGATACCTTTAGAAAGGCGTAAGGATGTATTAAGTATAACTTTCTTGCACAAGCTCTTAAGTTTTAAAATTGACTGTCGGTCTCTCTTACTTAATATCGATATCACTGTTCCAAGAATTAGTGCACGTCTACATAACTACAAACCGTTTCATATTAAAAAGAGTCGTAATGAATATGGCAGAAACACACCTTTATCATCCTTGTTGAATGCATTCAATTCAACATTTCAAAATTGTGATGTGGATATACATTTTGATAGCTTAAATGTTTTAAAGAGGAAGGTACTAACACATTACACAGCCAAATAATTTTTTCATTTTAAAAGTTTTTGTACTTCCTCTCCTTTTTTTCCATTTATACATCAATAAGAAAGGTTTTTTTGTTTGTTCTAATTTTATTATTTTATTGTAGTGATAGTTTTATAGGTTACTGTTCTCCCTAAAGGAAGTCTTTTATTATATGTTGTTTTTACCTTTAATTTAAATGCATATATACAATTTTTTAAGTGCACCTCATAATAATTATTTCTATATGTATTTAGTTGGTAAGCCTTATTAAATAAATAAATAAATAAATAAAATTACATTGTAGGTCAAAAAAGGCTGCACCGATTCCGCCTGCATCTTTAGAGCCGCCTGTAAAAATTTTGTAATAATTTTCATACTGCCTATTAAGGTAGTCCAAACATATTACTTTTAGACTAAAATTGTTGTAATTTAAGAAAGAAAGAAAGATTTATTGCAGCACGCCATATACATCAGTAGGGACTTAAATTTTAACATTTGTGGACACATCAGTTATAAACATTATAACAAACAAAAACAAAAATAGGAAACAAAACAACAATTTGACGGATAAAACAATTTAAAAGTATGTATACGTATAGACTATAATTTATTTATAGAAGACATGTACATGTGCTTATTATACATGCACTTTATTTTTATTTTCAAAAAATTTTGTGTTACCAGTGTGTTCTTAACTTTATTAATTAATATGTTATATTATTTTAAAAAGTTATTATTACGTTGTATTCGTTTTCTTAAGGTGGCATATAATATTTAATTATACCAAACAGTAGTGTTGCTAAATGAAAGTGACGACGATATTTCATTTTTAAAATGTTGCCTTCGTTGATGTACGATGTAACGTGAGTGCGTGGCGGTATCCCGAAGCAAAATCTTGCACAAGCATTCTGAACTCGCTGAATGAGTTTTTGACTACGTATTAATAGACGAGGACCATAAACTACATCCATGTAATTAAATTTAGAAAGAATTAATGAGTCAGAGAGCCTTATTCGAATATCTGTATTCAGGAAGATACAGGACTTTAAGTTTGTAGAAGTAATTTCTAGTAGTATTAAGTATGTGATTCTCGAAGCGCAAACGATCATACATAAGCAGACCTAAATTGCGAGTTTCAGTCACACGTTCAATTTGTTCCCCTTTTATGGTGACATGAAGCCGTTAATTTGCAATGTTTTGAATTTGCTTAGCCGTTCCTAGAATCATATACTTTGACTTATTTCCGTTTAGAACAAGAGAATTCGATTTTGACCAATCAGCAATGCCTTCTAAATCTTCGTTTAATTTTTTTTATTGCTGATTGAGTTTCATCAGGCTTACATGATATATAAATCTTTGTGTCATCAGCGTACATATGGTATCTACAATGTTTGATGTGATCTACCATATCTGCACAGTACATAGCAAACAAAAGTGGTCCTAAAATTGAGCCTTGAGGTACATCTTGTTTCACAACCTTGAAATCGGAAACTAGCGGCAACCCTCCATGGTCAGAAATTTCTACTCGCTGTGCGCGATATTAAAAGTAGCTCTCAAACTATTTCACCGCAGTTACATCGAAACCATAATAGTGCAATTTTGACAAAAGTAATGGTATATTCAAGCAGTCAAATGCTCCAGAAAAGTCTAATAGAACTAATATTGTGCCTTTTCCAGAGTCCTGGTCCGACAGAATATCATCGATTACTTTAATCAGAGCGGTAGTTGTACTACAATGTTGCCTAAAACCCGATTGTAAACTAGGGAGTATTGCATTTGTTTCCAAATGCTTTCTTATCTGCTCGGCCACAACCTTCTCTAAAATCTTACACACACGGCAATATGCTGATCGGGCGGACGTCCTTCATGTTAGTTGGATTTGCGTTTTTAGGAATAGGTCTGACCAATGCGTGTTGCCATTTAGTGAGATATGTATGGGTTTCTATAGATTTATTAATTATATTTGTTATTACAGATATTGTGTTGGGTATTGACATTTTGAGCATATTAAGGGATATGCCATCTATACCAAACGCATTTGATTTTAATGACTGTACTATTTTTAAAATATCAATTTCCTGTACTGTCTTTAGCTTAAATTTACTGGAAACTTTTATATGAGATTCAAAGAGAGACGTGTTAGAAGTAAGTATTTGATCATGTTCAGGAATGTTCAGGATCATTAAAAATATTATACGGTAGTTCTGGTTTACTTTCTAACTTTATATTTTTTATGTGTAACCATATGGTTTTAGGATCTCTTTTAGTATTGTCGATGTAGTAGTCATAGTATGCCTGTTTTTCTTTGCGAAGCGCGTCTCTACAGTTTATTTTTAGTTCCTTATAATAGTTCTTATGTATCTCTGAACCAGATTTACGTGCTACTAATCCAGCTTCATCCCGAAGTTTCATAATAATATCATAAGTGATCCAGGGATATTATAAATGTCTTACAGTTTTTGTGCAAAGAGGCGCATGAATATCAAATATGGTCAACATCATTGTGTTAAAAAGAGATACCATATCATTAACGTCATTTAGGGTGTTGATGGTTTTCCAGTTCATCGACTTTAGATCTAATTCAAACTGTTCGACATCAATGGAATGTAAGTCTCTGCTTGATATTATAAGCGGCTTTTGTTTGGGCTTTTTGAAATTAATTTCACAACAAATAAATGCATGGTTACTCAGATCGGGTATGTGATTAACAAAAATATCGTATTCCTGGAAGTCTGGACAAACTATATCTATTAAGGTTTGACTATGATCGATGAAATGAGTCGGTTCAGTTATACATTGGCCCAGTTTGTAGCACTGTAAGAATTCTCTAAGTTGTTTTAAAATTACTATCCGCGGTGTTCAATACATTTATATTAAGGTTATATAACAAGATTAACAAGATTATATAATTGCACCATGCAAGAGTCCCGATAGTTTCAGACAAAGCATCGAAAAATGTGTCTACATTTAACCATGGTGGTCTATAGGCAGTACCAATCGCGATCTTATTGCCGTTAATAGTTAGAGCAAGCCACATTTATTCTACAAGCGGAGTTGAAGGATGAGGCAACGTTCGAACAGCTAGACCCTGCGGTCGGGGAATGTGACGTAACCGGTATCCCGGCACCGCGGGCGCGCGCGCTTCCTCACCCTCACGCAACCAAGTTTCGTTAAACGCCATTAAATTGACAGCGTGGCGATCTATAGCTACTACTAGTTTTTCATGGCCTGTTCCTAATGAACCTACATTTAGAAGCCCTAACTTAAGATTACTTATCATGCTATATGATATAAAGGAATATTCACTATCTTTGACCAACAAATATCAGAGTAATACTCACAATAATTCTTCCTACTCTGAGCTTGTTTCATTACACTATTTATGTTGTTGTAGGTTTGTGATATTATAAGAATGTTAACTGAATTTAGCAAATAATTATAACGGGTAGGAATTAGAGGATATATTTTTTGTTACATTTAAATAACGAATGCCTATAAAGCTTATAAAGGAAGTAACATAAATATACATACGTATCGGCCCTGTAGACATTATCCTACTACACACATAATAACAACAACAATGAGCGTCAAGCTTTATAAAGTCTGAGTAATGTAAAAGGACATTTACTTTGTTTGACAAACAGTTAAGAACAAATGGTGCACTAATAAAATTCAAGAGACTATAACAAATAATATATATGGGTAGCAAATAATTTATAAATGTTGGTGGAGCGACGAGCCTAAGGTTACCGAATTTCTAATTCCCCCGGTCGAGCCTTAAGCCTATTACTCGAGATGTTAAACCAAAATGGACTGTATACGCGAATTGCTTCTTCTACACAAAATGGCGACTATAGCACGCGTTTTCCCATACAATGCACTCGCTCTTCCCTAAAACGAACTATTGCTTGCCAAAACCTATGAAGGAACCCTGCTTGATTAGGAGAAAATGAAATTGGAGCGGATTAACCAATAAACACAATTTTATCAAGCAGGCATGAATATGAATTAAGGTGGGGTTCACTCACCGGGGTGTCGTTTCCATGTGCCTTGGGCGCCTTGTTGCTGCGGTGCGACTTCTGGTGGATACTCTGGGGCCCCAGGGATGCGTTCCGGTCCGGTGATGCGATGGAAGAGGGAGCGCGCAACTATTTCTCACACGAGGTGAGGCAGTTACTCCCGGAACTCGATTGCTCCGGGCTAATGCGGTTGAACTAGCGGTGCGCGTGGGCAAGAGCTTTCTAGGACACTACTGTCCTAGGCGGTGTGGTTCCAACGAAGAGCGCGACGGGAAGAGAGCGCGCGTGGGCCGCGCGCGCCTTTTATTCCTTCGGTTGCGATGATCGCGTGACATTCTAGAACTATCTTCTTTCCGCTCCCACCCCACCACCCCGATGTGTCGATAGGACGGTAGGTTTTTGGAAAGGGACAAACGCTTTGGCAAGCCTACCTTCTAATAAAATAAATACGAATGGTTTTCCGCGCAACCATTTCCCCCCGGCTTGAAGGATTTCCTTCAAAATAACTAAAACAACTAGCTAAGATTAAACTGACAAATAACTAACTAACGCTAAGATTAAACCTAAAATTCAACCACAATTTCTAATCTAGAAAGCTAAAACTATGGAAGAGGCAAGGGGCACAAACGGACAACAGGACGCATGTAAGACCCAACCGTGGTCTTAACGCTAGCTCCGTCGGAACCGGGAAAAACCTCTTCGACAATCCCTAATGGCCAATGGAGAGGCGGCGTATTCTCTTTGGTGAGCACAACCACAGTTCCTACAGTTAAAAGTTCAGTTGCTATGTTCCATTTTTGCCGAGACTGCAAAGTATGCGAGTATTCCATCCTCCATTGTTTCCAAAACGGTTGCACTAACCGGTCTAATAATTTATGGCGTGCGGAAATGCTAAGTTTGTTCTCGTCCATATCTACGGCGGGCAAATACTTCAAAGGCGTTAAATTCAAAAAATGTGCTGGAGTTAGAGACAGCGGCTCCGAGGGGTCACTAGACAACGTACGACAAAGTGGGCGACTATTCATTACGCACTCAATTTGAGCGAGCACAGTACTTAGCTCTTCGAAGGACAAAATTTGATCTCCTATTACTCGGTATAAGTGACTCTTTAGACTCTTAATATTAGTCTCCCAATTGCCCCCAAAATGACTCGCGGCTGGGACGTTCAGAGACCACTCGATGCGGTTCTCGGCTAGAATGTGAGCGAACTCCGAATTATAATACTTGCTAGCTAAGAGCTCATGTAGTTCTGATAAACTAGATTTTGCACCGACGTAGTCACCGTTATCTGAATACAATTTATTTACAGGGCCACGGCGGGAAAGAAATCTTTTAAACGCACCCATAAAGCCTGCTGTGCTTAGATTACCAACGAGTTCTATATGCACCGCTCGATTAGTTAGACATACGAAAATGCAGGACGTAAGCCTTTGTGGATCTTATACTACGCCCGCGAGTGAGCGTGACCTTAAACGGACCAGCAAAATCAGACCCGGTGTGCGTAAAGGGCTTTACGGATTGTATTACTCGACAAGACCCAAGTTCCGCCATTTCCGGAAATGACGGTTTGGGACGTACCCGAAAGCAAGCTATACATCTGTGCACCCGATTGCGGATTAAGTTACGTGCGGAAAGAATCCAATAATTCTGACGCAAGATCGACATCAGCAAGTCGGGGCCAGCATGAGAATTCAATTTATGATGGTAATCGACTAATAAATTCATGATATGGTCTTTACGCGGTAAAGCTATAGGGTGCCGTTGGTCGAAACTCAACTGCGAGTTGGACAAACGTCCACCTACCCTTACAATTCCATCCTGTAAAAATGGCTTAAGGCGTTGAAAAGCACGACTACAAGCTCTATTCGATTGTAATCTTGTAATTTCTTCAGAGAAATGCGCACGTTGAAGTTCACGCAATACCAGCAACTCGGCATAGTTGTAATCGGACGCTAAGATATACGAACGTCGCGGTAAAAGCTTCGCGAATCGGCAAACGTAAATTACGCTACGCAATAATTTCGACCAAGAGGACAAGCGGTTCGCCAAAGCAATGATTGGAGAAACCTCGCTCGAAACGCTTGCCACCAGAGCGTGCCTCTTCTCTTCCGGCGGTTGTGACACTGACGAAGGGTCGAAATCGGTTATTGGCCATTGCGAGGGCTCCAAGTGAACCCAAGAAGGTCCGTGGAACCAAAACGGATGGTCCATTATCTGCATCAGAGTGAATCCACGGGATAGGCAATCGGCAGGGTTTTCCGTACCGGATACGTGATAAAAGTTCCGCGTTCCTAACTCGTCTTGGATCTTGGCCACTCGGTTCGCGACAAACGTATCCCAATGGTGGGGTGAAGAATGAACCCAACATAAAGCGACGGTTGAGTCGGAAAAGGCAAATATCCTTTCTATGTGAACTCTGTCCCTACATGCGCTGATAACTGCGGTAATAAGCTTGGTGAGTACTAATATTGTGCAAAGCTCTAAGCGCGCCAGAGAGACAACCTTACGGGGGGAGACTCTCGACTTAGAACTAATGAGGCTAATCGAATTTCTACCATTATTCTGAACGTGGAAATATACAACGCCCCCGTAAGCCTTCTCGCTGGCGTCTGCAAACCCAACGACCGTGATGACGCTATTTCTATCTACGTTTATATGACGTAGTATTTTATTTTCTCTTAATAAAGGAAGTTCCTCTCTAAAACGCTGCCACAACCGAACAATGCTGTCAGGCGGCAAGTCATCCCAATCGCATTCAAATAACCAAAGTTGTTTAATCAAAAGCTTAGCGTATAATACCACCGGAGCTACGAAACCCATGACATCCCATAATCTAGCAACGCATGACAGTATTGTGCGCTTTGTGCACTTCTCTACGGGCGGATTTACCTTAAGGTTAAACACGTCGGACTCTGGTGACCAACACAGACCGAGCACCTTGTGTGTATCAGAATCGTTGAATTCCTTTATCGCCGAAAGACGGTGTGATAGTGGGATTGTGTCTAAGACCGGACGCGAATTACTAGTCCACTTGACAAGATCGAATTGACCCGATTTCATGAGCTTTATAACTTCGGCGGTGGTTAGGGTGGCCTCCTCCACGCTATCGACCGAGTACACAAAATCATCCATATATAATCCACTTTCAATTGCCCTCTTAGCTTTAGGATAAGAGGGACCTTCATCGTGGGCGAGCTGTCTCACCGTGCGTAACGCATGAAATGGGCTCGACTTTAAACCAAAGCAAACGCGGTTAAATTCAAACACCATTAGAGGTTCCTTTGGGTTGAAACGATATAAAATGCGTTGGAATCTATGGTCGCATTCACGGACCCCTATGCAAAGAAATATTTGGCGAATATCGGCGGATAGTGCTATAATAAACAAACGAAAATTGGCTATTATATTAAATAAACTGCCCTGTAAATTTTGCCCACTATAGAGGATATCGTTAAGCGACAGGTGAGTGCTAGTTTTAGCATTAGCGTCGAGCACTATACGTAACTTAGATGTAAGTTTGTCCTTCCTAATGACCCCGTTGTGTGTTATGAAATACGACGGTGTGTCTTCGTGGTTATCTAATTTCGAAGCCACAAGTGATATGTAACCTTCCCTTATATATTCGTTAATGACGCCGTCATAAGTTTCTTTTAACTGGGGTGAAGCAAGCATCCTACGCTCCAAGCAGTAGAAACGTTTTTCCGCCATTTGACGCGAATCGCCGAGAGATAAAACATCTCCTTTAAAAGGATAGCGCTACACTATATCTACCGTCGCGATCACGACCGGTCGTGCGGACGTAAATTTCCTCACATAATCTGTCATCTGAGCTAGCTATGGGTGGGACGTTCACCTCCTCTATCTCCCAAAATTTGCGGACTAACGACTCGAGCGGTTCGACAGCCATACCATAATAAGAGGTTGCCGAAATACTATCCATGATGGGGGCGGAGCCAACGATGACACAGCCCAAGACGGTTTCCAATGCGTAAGGCGCGGTATGCGAGGAATTGCCCCTGACCTTATTGTTTAACAAAAGATGAGGGAAAAGCGATGCTCCAATGAGCATGTCTATGTTTCCAGGAACGGCGTAAGTGTCGTCTGCTAGAGTCAAATTTTTAAATTCAATCATTGCCGAGGTGTCAACCGAAACGGTTGGCAGCCGTTCAGTGACTATCTACTATTAGTGCATTTATATCAAAGTTAACATTACGATCTATCCGAGAATAAAATTTTAAATTTATATATCCCTGGGTAACTTTACTAGTACCTCCGATGCCTTTGACTACGGGACATGAAAGTGACCTATTTATTACCAATCCTAAGCGCTGACAACATTGTCGCGTTATAAAGCTATTTTGGATCCGATGTCCAGCAGTGTACGGACGCTTTGTTCATTTTCACGCGAATCCCTAACTACAATACGGGTTGTACCCAGTAACACGGTTGAAGGAGGCTGTGCTCCCATATTTGCCAATGAGCACAGAGCGACATCACCAGGTCGATCGCTAGAATCGTTGACTTTAGTAGGGGTGAATTCCTTGTCCGCTTTACTTGACGCAGATATGTTGCTATTTTCGAAATGTAGCAACGTGTGATGTTTTCTGGCGCACTTGTTACACGCGGAACTAGAATTGCATTTTGCAACTAAATGCTTATCGCTTAAACAATTCAGACATAAGTTATTCGTCCTCACTTTTCTATAACGTTCGCTGGGTGAATGTTTACGAAAGGTCGCACAATTGTATAAATTACCGTGTTGTTTATCTTTACATAGGATAGTAGTTACGTAGGATAGTACCGGTGCAGCGGTTACGTACGTTAACGACCCTGCGGTTTTAGGTGATGGAGCCTGTCTACGGTCGACACCTTTCCTAACCTCCTGTCTAACGTTCGAGGAGCACTGCATCACTTACTACTTACACTTACACACTAAAGGATGCTAATGAATCAAAGGGGGGCATCTTAGAGCTGCGATGCTCCATTTCAAACGCACGCACGGTGTCGGGGTCTAGTTTCTTTAGTGCAATATGGAGAAACACCACGTCCATAAGGTCATTAAATTTCAAGTTTTTAAGTTCAGCCACCGATGCCACAAATTTATCTAAAAACTGCTCTAAGCCGTTGATGTTCGCGGATGATACAGGCGGATGATATTTGATATTAAATATTTGGTCTAAATATGAAGAGGCTAACATTCGCTTATCTTTATATCTGTCCTTAAGCGTTTCGAATATTAACAAATAATTATTTGCTGTTGGTGTGAAACCCGAGCAAATTGACTGTGCCTTGCCACTTAGTTTACTAATTAAATAATATAATTTTTCAGCGTCCGATAACGATGGATTATTATGTATATTGTTTTGAAAACTACTAAAGAAGAAGGACCATGTCTTAATATCGCCATTGATTACCGGAATATCTATTGGCGGCAACCTAATCGAATCACGTGGGCGTACCTGGGCTTCCGTCTTTGCTTCGTTTTGAGATGGGGACTGCAAGAGCTTCGCCTTTCTTTTCACGCGACACAACATAATATCTTCAAATGCTGGAAGCGGTTGGTAGTTCACTATATATTTCGGGTCGACTTGTAATTCCAAATTATTAATTTGGTCTAATATCTTTTCGTAATCCGTCCGCAAAGAATTCACTGTTTCTATTTCATTTAAAAACGTTTCCTCGCACTGCTTCTAAGTTGATATTCTTTATGTGATCACTAATATTTTGTATACATGAAAAAAGTATGTCCCTCTTGGCGTAAAGCGTTTTAATTTTAAATTCATTTCCACTAACTGCCATTTTAAATTATTATAATTAATATTAGATTAATCACACTTAATCGCACAACGTTGGAGGATGGACGCAATGTAACACAACTATATCTCCCAACGCTATTGTCTTATCGTGCCGTATTACGTCGTTAAATTGAACACCTGTATAACGAGCCGAGGTGACGCGTGTCGCTCGCGAAACTCAATATTTTATATGTCGGGTAAGCGCGTAAAACGTGTGTGACTAAACTGTTTTCAATTACTAAGCAACTAATAAGCTTTAAATTTAAGCTAAATACAAACACTATTTAAATGAATAATTCTATTTGCGAGTAACTAACCAAAGTTTAAATTTAAACTAAACAAACACTATTTAAATGAATGAATTCTATTTGCGAATAACTAACCAAAGTTTAAATTTAAACTAAACAAACACTATTTAAATTCATTCAATAAAATTAGGGTGCATTGTCTAAGTAATTAATCTAACAAAAAACTGAAAATGGTTGAGCGGCTACTAAACACCAGTCCAAATCCGGCCGAAGGTCCAGAAAATGGTGGAGCGACGAGCCTAAGGTTACCGAATTTCTAATTCCCCGGTCGAGCCTTAAGCCTATTATACAAGATGTTAAACCAAAATGGACTGTATACGCGAATTGCTTCTTCCTTCTACACAAAATGGCGACTATAGCACGCGGTTTCCCATACAATGCACTCGCTCTTCCCTAAAATGAACTGTTGTTTGCCAAAACCTATGAAGGAACCCTGCTTGATTAGGAGAAAATGAAATTGGAGCGGATTAACTAATAAACACAATTTTATCAAGCAGGCATGAATATGAATTAAGGTGGGGTTCACTCACCGGGGTGTCGTTTCCATGTGGCTTGGGCGCCTTGTTGCTGCGGTGCGACTTCTGGTGGATTCTCTGGGGCCCCAGAGATGCGTTCCTGTCCGGTGATGCGATGCAAGAGAGAGCGCGCGACTATTTCTCACACGAGGTGAGGCGGTTACTCCCGGAACTCGATTGCTCCGGGCTAATGCGGTTGAACTAGCGGTGCGCGTAGGCAAGAGCTTTCAAGGACACTACTGTCCTAGGCGGTGTAGTTCCAACGAAGAGCGCGACGGGAAGAGAGAGCGCGTGGGCCGCGCGCGCCTTTTATTACTTCGGTTGCGATGATCGTGTGACATTCTAGAACTATCTTCTTTCCCCTCCCACCCCACCACCCTGATGTGTCGATAGGACGGTAAGTTTTTGGAAAGGGACAAACGCTTTGGCAAGCCTACCTTCTAATAAAATAAATACGAATGGTTTTCCGCGCAACCAACTGTAAATGGAAATACAAATAGATTATTACGATAATTTGGCCCAACTATATATTTTTTTTAAATCGGATTTCGTATTATTTCGTAGTTGTAAATAAATCTTATTAATAACTATGGGTATATACGAGTAGTCACATAACACTTGACGATAGTAAACAGTGACAAAATTAAATAAATAAATTAAAAACACTAATTCTTTTTTTGTAAGTAACAAACAGTACAGTACTGAGAGACAGTTATGGTGATCGAACAAATTCGGACCCAAAAACCTTTGCAATATCCGCGTTGAAGCGAATGCGATTTATTGGAGCTCCTGCTTCTAGACGTGCAAAAATTCGGCCTCCCTTCGTCCAAACATATCGCCATCCCTGCTTGCGGCCTGTCTCGCGTGCCATGCGAAACAACTGCCTATTTGTTTTACTCAGTCGTTCGTTTATATAGATATTACAGGGTGCAGACTTAAGACCTAGAGTCTTGGTTGTCAGAGACCGGCGGACGCACGCAGCGCGCAGCACGTCATTACGCACGTCGCGCCGCGCCAGCCGCACAGTGATGGGCCGCGGACGAGACGTGGCTTCCTGGCGGGCGCCCCCCACTCGCATACAATGGACCAGTTCCTTTTTCTCCAAATGAATACCAAACTTGGTTACAACTGATAGAACCAAGTGTGTTGGTTTCTCCCGACTCTCCTCTGGAATGCCACTTAATTCGACGTCATTTGCAAGCAACTCCTGGTCCCTATCGTTTAAGTCGGCTTGCAGCTGATTGACGGTCGACTCGAGTTTTAGGATTTCAATTTTGAATCCTTGAGAGCCATATTGCTCTTGTGATTCCAGGATAGTTTGGACCATGTTCTCGAGCTTATCTAAACGAGCATCGCATTTGCTGACAAGGGTTCTTATGTCCCGAAGTTCTTCTCTGAATGCCCGAAATTCTTCGCGGGTTTGCCGCATTTCTTCTCGGAAACATCGCAATTCCTCCCCGAGGTTTTAAACCTCACTCGAATTAGCAACAGTCATTGTTGAGGGTTTTACCGGCGTTGTGTCCTTGTTGCAACGTTTTTCTTTCAATTTGCATTCAGGTCAAGCTCAGGATGGCATTAGTGAAGCGCACGCACGATGTAGCTGTTTATTACACTTTGTACAAGTAACATTAGCGCCATCTTGCGGAGACATGTATTTGCCGCACGCACTGCACTTAACTGCCATGATCAATAAGTTTTAATAGTTGATAAAGCTAAATTATGCGTTGATTTATTAGTACACAACGGAGGCGTGAGATGGAGCTGTGTTGATCAGTATTATATGACAGTATTATTATTAAATTTTATTCGATGACACTTAAAAATAAAAAGTTTTAAATATGTAAATGTTGTTTTTTTATGATTTTACACAGTACACAGATGTTTAACTTTTGCACAACATTTCTGACTTAAACAACGTCCAAATAATTTTAAATTTACATAAACTCTTCTGACTCACTAACTATGTATCTCAGGACAAGCGTTCGTAACGTTATCTTTTGTAATTTCGTATATCTTTTGAAATACACAGAATATTTAAATCAACTATGTTATTTAAATCTATGTTACTGACCCATGTACTTATATTAAACATTTCAGATTTTTGACTACTGTGAATACCTTATAATATCAACCAAGTGGTCATAAACAGATAATAGTAAAGGTTTCTTTTTATTACGCCAATATTTATTATTTCTAAAATGTGCTAATTTATTCAATAATTTAGTGTGATGTTATTTCTTATTGATTTAGCTTTTAAGATGAATTTCCCTGCCAAAAAGGTTCTTCGTACATTTAGTGGAGGTAGGCATAGCTCACTCTCCGTTGTATGTATAGGAGTAGTTTTAGTGAATTCTCCGATTACTCGTAATGCCTGATTTTGTATTTTGTCTAACTTACTTAAATATTGACAGCTCTTATCGAATAAATAACTCCCATAATCTAGCCTACTTCTTAGATGAATTATTACATAACTTAAAAATACAGTGACGGGAAGTAGAAGCAGCATGCTTATAATTAGCCTTAGTAATTGTTGATACCGCTCTGGAAATGGCAGAGGTTACAGGTGCAGGTATGGGGGGTGGTTTTGGGATGTTACCGATGTCTTCTATATTCATGGATTGTAACTCCATATCCCTGTTCTCATTTTGTTGTCTCTGTCTCCACACAGCTCTGGAAGCCCTCAGCCAGCAAGGACTGTTTACTCATTCAGTTACAGTTTTTTTATCAACTAACAGAGTGAACTATAGTTTTACAGTGTCTACTCTAAATATTAATAATATTTATTATTGTTCTATTTATTGAATTTGTGAATTAAAATATTATGGTCAACATAGCCAAAAGCCTGAGTCATAGCACAATATATCGAACATACCGGTGTTCTGTTATCAACGCGTGTTATTACATTTTTATAAAAATAGTACAGTGCCATATTTATTGTTTTATTATGCAGAAACCTTTGTGTTCTCTACACAAAATGTCGTTTTATCCAAATAAACATTAAAAAGACATTTTTCAAATATTTTAAAGAACATTTATATTAAGGCTATAGGTCTATAACATACCATTGATTCTTTGCCAGCTTTTTGAATACATGTTTCACGATGGTGACTTTAAGTTCATCAGGAAAAATACCCTTTTCTATACTCAGAATGATGATATAGCTCACGTGATGGCAAATTTCTTTATTTACGGAGTGGATTATATTTGTAGCAATGCCGTCATGCCCTAAGCTACTTGTGTTTGTCATATTTTTGATGATGTCTAAAATATTTTTAGTCGCGGTCGCGAGCGGAATTGCCCCCCCGCCCCCAAATACGTGGGGCAGCCTGAGCACCCACCCGCTACCGTAAGAGGCATTACTACCACTGAATAAGAAGGGGGGGGGGGGAGGGATTTGACTTTTCTCCACCTACACTTACCAAGCGAAACCCAGAAGTAAACCTCAACTTCACGCTGATAGGTCGCTGTGAGGTCGAGGTATCACTTCGGTTCGAGCAGAAGTTGTTTAGTTCATAAACAGAAAAAGCTGCCGTGTGGCTCTACTACTGTTAAACTGTTTATATTATATGTATTTTGAATTGCGATCAGAAAGATTCTGCTGCCCAGTTCTGCTGATTCAGTTGTTTCAGTTTTAGTCTGTCGCCGCTTACGACACCCACGGAATGGTATGTGGTTCTCTTACACTGTCACTACACAGCGCAAATATATACTATATTTTCCAATATACTAGTCCATTCACTATTCTTAATGAATTCATAATAGTCCGTTTTTAGCGATTACCCTCTTCTATTCCAGGGAATTTGGAGTAATCGCCAAACTTAATAATAGTGATCTTCCCCACTTTGCCGCTGCTTCTTGTTACTGGTCTAGTAATTATACCATTTGGTCATTTATCGAAGTCGTAGTCACCTCTTACGGCACCTATAGTACATGATATTCAGATATAGTATGATAAATGGGCGTTTGTTTTTTTATGTTTTGACAATACTTAAATTATATTTTTTTGCCATTACAATTATAGCCTCCTTCATAGATTTCTTCGTGGGAACGATATTTTCCATGGTAGCCACGTGGATTGGAAACCGTAGTTTTTTTATTCAGCTATTATCAATAAGGCGCTGCTGTATATATTCGTCTCCATTTTCCTTCGTCACCCCTGACGATATCCACTGGATGATATGAGATGTTCTTGCACAGCCACTACACGATTAGTGAAGTTGAAGGTGGGTAAGAGTACCGTTTTGCATTAATTACTTAATAAGTATTGGCTATTTTTTGTTTAAATAACTAATATAATATGATATTATTTATGAAAAATTTGTTTTAAAAATTTTGGTACTTCTTATAGTCTCAGTAACCTGTTCTATTTTTATTTATTTTTAATTAAATGAGGCTTTCATTATGTACGTATTTAAAAAAAATCAACTAAAATATTCATTTGAATACAAGGAACTAAAATTATATAATGACAACACTTAATCTTTTTATTTATTCGTAAAGATAAACGTTCACAGTCATAGAGATTTTACTATTAATTCTATGAATATTTTTTGGTGATTAAAATAATCAGCACTATGTAATTACATAATTTTTAAGTTTTTGTACTTTTTAAAGTCAAACAACCTGGTCCATTTTCCTTGTTTACTAAAAGATTTTGTTATTTGAACACAAGGAACTAAAATAAATTGACAGCACTTAAATGTTTTATTTATTCTTAAATTCAAACTTTCACAGTTATAGGGAAATATCAATATCGTCATCATCAAGTTAGAGAGAAATTTAGTGAGACGCAAGAGAACGTCGTTGCACTAAACAAGATTAATGTAGCATAACTGTATAATCTCAAGTCGTTTCGTCAATTTAGGTGTCTTGAGATACAGTCGTCGACACTCTCTGTAGGCTCAAGCAGCCGACAAAATGTCCCAAAATTTCATAATGTGACAAATCAATATATTATGAGGTTTTTTTCACAAATAAATGATAATTTCTTAATACTTGACACTTTTAAAACCACAACCGTACGAGCCCATTACCACAAAAAATACCAAAACTTCCTCTTAATGTTTGATGTACATAAAATTTGTGGTATCCCGCGTGAAGGTTTTCAATAAATCATAAAACTTATAGAAGAACTCAGCAGATGGTGTTGCATTTTTAGGCAAAGCGTTTACTTTTTTAAGGAACTTTTCATATCGCGCTTTTTCTTCTTGCCTATACATTTGTAGTACATCAAACTCTTCGTATATTTTGCGAATGCGGTCTATTTTCTTCGGATCCCAGCTGCCGTAATTCTCTTCGAAAATGCGCCTTTGTTCTGTATTACATTTTTCTAAAACAGTAACAGCTACCCAAGAACATTTTCTTTCCTGTATATCTGTGGCATTCTTACCGGTCACTGATCCGTCTATGTTAAGAACATCGATTACATCGTTCTGAAATACAAAAAAATGCAAATTAGATTTTCTTTGTTACTATTAGGTATTTTATTCATAAGGCATTAATGAATAATCCTTACTATAGAATATACCATAGGAATTTAGTTTTAGATTATTAAAAAGCAATAATTTAAACTCAAATATAGTTTGCGTTTTTATAATTTGTACGTAAGCATATTGACATCATGTTGATGTTAGCTTAGCTAAGAATCCTAACAAAAATCCACGCTGCATTAATGTTTTAATATAACGACGCTCTTGTTACGTTTCACTAAATTTAACTCTAACTGATCATCGATGATGATGTAATTTTTCTACAACTGTGAAAGTTTATATTTACGAATAAATAAAAAGATTAAGAGCTGTCAATTTATTTTAGTTCTTTGTATTCAAATAATAAAATATTTTAGTTAATTATTTTTAAATATATAGTGAAAGCCTAATTTAATTTAAACGAGGAAAATGGACCTGGTTGTTTGACTTTAAAACGTACAAAAATTTAAAAATTATGTGACTAAGCGCTGATTATTTTAATCATCAGTAAAAAAATATTCATAGAATGAAAAATAACAGAACGTTTCTTACAACTGTAAAACGCTGTCTCTTCTTTGATCATGTTTTAAAAGGTAAATATTAAAATTGTAAACTGATGCATGTCTAATTTTAATTTTAATTTTACTTAATTATTATACTGAAAATTTCGGCAATCAAGGAAGTGACACAACATTACTATTTAAAAATATATTTATTGCTTTTCAAAGTATTCTCCGCGAAATTTGACACATTTTTCCATACGATGGTACCAATCATTGAAGCAACCATTCCATTCGGAAGTTGGGGTCTCCAAAATGGCCGTTTTGTAGGCGTCCACAGCTTTTTCAGGTGATGAAAATCTCTGTCCACGCAATTTATTCTTTATTTTAGGGAAATTATAGAAATCATTAGGGCTTAGGTCGGGGTTGTACGGCGGATGGTCTAATAATTTCTATGTTTTCTTGCTCTAAAAACTCTTTTGTTCTGTGTGCGTTGTGAGAACTCGCATTGTCGTGATGGAGGATGATGCGGCGGTTGCAGTTCTCTTTACGGAGTTCAGAAACGACCTGTGGCAAACAAATGCTAGCATACCATTCTGCATTAACCGTTCTTTGTCCCTCAAGAGGAATAGTCGTAACATGGCCGGTTTTGGAGACAAACGTGGCCACCATTTTTTTTTTACAACACTCCGTGATCGAACAATTTTTGTTGGCTTTAACTCATTTTCGAACACCCAAACTCGTGACTGGTTTTTTGTTTCGGATTCGTTCGCATATATCCAGGATTTTTCACCTGATACGATGTTGTATACAGCATTTGAGGATCCTGCGTGGACTCTTTCGAGAGTTCTGACGCACCAAGTAACGCGAGCCGCTTTTTGCTCTTCACAGAGCGAATGCGGTATCCATCGGGAAAACAACTTTTTTACCACCTAATTTTTCATGCAAGATTATTTGTATTTGACTCATGCCAATTTCTAAAGTTGCCTGAATTTCGCGGTGTGTCACATGTCGATCTTCCTCAATCAGCTTACGCACAGCGTTAATGTTTTCACTGAGCTTGACACGTCCACGTTGAAATTCAGCAAACCAGCGATAAATTGTGGTGTTGGATGGGGCTTCATCACCAAATGCATAAATCATCCGGTCAACACACTGTTTTTGTGTTAAACCACTTTGAAAGTCATAATAAATCATCGCTCTTGAATTTTCTCGAGTCACTTCCATTTTCTCGAGACTATAACGACTAAATAAGTTTGACAAATCCTTGTGACAAGACCGAGAATCTTTTTTAAAATAAATAAATGGTATTCGATTTTCAATTCAAATATTCCATTCCCGATATTTTTAGCGCAGCCTGTGTATTTTCTAACCATAAGTTTTCATATGCTAAAACTAGTGAAATATGTGATATTTTATTATTTTATACGAACATCTCTGTACCATATTTCTTATGAATAAAAATGTCTTATTATTATTTATTATAAAGTACAACATAAATAAATTTAAAATTACATTTGTATAAATAAAATAGTTCAAGTGATTCACTTTTATATTCAGTTAGATTATTACTTATTTGATGGATAATTTTTATCGGATGATTAAAAAATCAAGCCTTGATTTTTTATTCATGATGTTGCTAACGAATACAGTAATTTTCTTTCTAAGGAAAGTGTAGTTACGGCCTATGTAGGTTTTTAATATATATTGATAATAAATGTTTACGTCTTTCGTAGGTGTCGTATAGAAAAAAAAATATCTATTGGTTTCTTTGTGGTGATAACCCGACCAATTTGGATTTCTTATTCTTTTTCATGATCCAATAAAAATCATTACCGGACATGTGCCTTTATCGTTGTAGAAATGGATTGCCTTAACCCTTAGACTGGCGTTGTTAAGTTTATATCTCGTTGCAATATTATTATTTGTTTGTATGTGTAAATCAATAAAAAGTATACTTACATGAATTTGTACCAATATGCCAATATCTTCACAAATGTTATCCACGAGATTGTAGGACTCCTCATTGAACTTATTAGCAAGTGCTAATCCTAGTAAAATTGGTGATTTGATCGCGTAAAACGATGATTTCATTTCATTTGTAGTGTTATATTGTGCAAGTGTAAAGTTATCGTAATTATTTGATCTGGCCGCAATTGTATCTAAGTATTGTCCTATAGAACCATTGAAATAAACCTGCGAATGAGAGCATTTTTAATAAATAAAAGATTAGATAAAGATTTTATAACCTAAAACAAGAATTATGAACCACCTACGCACTACCTCTTCGAATCCAAGGTAGTGCAGGGCTTTTGATAACTTTGACATTTCTATCTATCAAAGTGACTGACAAGTTTGATGTCAAGTGAATGTTTAATAGTATGGTAATACGTATAATTTACAATCTCTCTTAGCAGATCGGCTTAATTCATGTGTCCTTGAAATGGTTTTAATTTTAATACATATTGTATAAGTCTTTTCTATCAGTGCGTAAAAGTCTACTGTGGGTCATGCACGCTTGGTAGGCAGATTTACGATCGCAATATTAGACGTCTCACATCTTTGCTGTTGCGGCTGCGGCCCGTCCAGTCATGAGGTTTTTTTTGACATTTCCCATAGCCGCCTCCCGCGAAAACTATAGAACGAAATTGGGTCGTGATTATTCTAACGCCAGCATTACACGTCGACGGCAATTATGTCTTATAAAAATTATATAAAATTAAAAAGTAAAATAAGCAAAGAACTCGTAATTTACTTACTCCATTATATATGCGTAAAATATTGTCACGTAGTTCAGCCGTGAAATTTTGTCTAATTAATTCATTTATAAAGCTTCTCATGATACAGGCGTCGATTAACGCTAGTGACCCAGTGTCTGGACGTAAATGCCAACATAGCTTTCCGCAACGTGTTTTACATCTATCTTCAAAATCATCCCAAAAAAAGAAATATGTTTGCACCTGCAATTTTTTTAATATACTGAAAGTCATAAACGAACACAATAATAAGTGGATACTGTAGACAATAAACACCTACCGCGTTACTAGTAAAATGAGCGGTTCAATTCACTCCCCATAGCAAGTGTGCTTGGCAAATGACAAGATAAACAATGACAAAAAATGACACGTAATTTCGTATCGGAAAATAACGCTATAGCTACTGCCCCCCCCGTGTTGCTTTTTGGTATGTCACCTTGCTTTGACCAACGGAAGTAAGAATAATACGGTCTTTATGAGTGAATCGCTTTCCCGCGTTCAATCTCGTAATAATAGTCATCGTCTTCTGTAAAATTACACTTCACAACATGTTTACGAGTAACCTAATATCAAAAGCTTAGTCGGAACAATTCATGATCATAATCAATATGCTGTTATGAAATTATGAATACTTTCAAATATCACACGTATAGTCGTAATAATTTAGGATCAACAGGTTGTTATGATATTATGGCTACTTCCAGAATGCATTATTTTCCATAGAGCCTAAAGAAAATACTATTATTATACATTTCAATGACAACCAGATTGATCAGTATAGAGAAATAGGATGCTAGTTGGCCAGGTGGGCCAGAGAGTCAAAGGCAAAGAAAATAAAATTACGGAATGTGATTTGAGCGTTGAGGATTGCATTTCAGATAACATAATAACGGATTGATATACTTTTACTATTAACTCGCCTACGTGTGTGTCCGCTTGATTTGAACGATCGATCGGATCAGAGACTTGAAATTTTGAAAATAGCTCAGAATCGGACGATAATGTAAAGGATACGTAGAAAAAAGTAAAATAATTTTATACTTTTTTGTCCGTTTTAAAAAAGTGTTATATTAATTTTTTGTATACGTAAAGTTGTTCATAATATGTTTGGATAACAAAATTCTTCAAAGAAACAAAGATTTGGAGGTTGAACGAATACATTATTTTTAATCTATCAGAAGTGGACAAAGTGTCCTTTCTTTCATGGTCAATTTTGGTTAATAAGTCGGAGTCAAAGTACCTGAGTTAACAGTTTGTTTTTATTGTAACCAATTTATTCCTGATTATGAAATAAGAGTGCTATGTGGCTGGGGTTTAAGATCTATCCAGGTGTGAGAGAGCTTCCTACAAAGACATCATTACCCTAAACATAACACGTAACAGAACATGGAACGTAAGTGTTGCTGTGGTTGTGGTTTAACTTCTAACCAGGAGTGAGAGTTTTATCTATGAACGTATACCAGACCATTGAAAGAGTTTTGTTATGACTGGAATATAATATAATATCTAGGAGTGGGAGAACTGCTTGAAATAAAATTTAACTGTCGGAGGATAGAGGGAATGTACTTACGTTGACTGGTCGACACATATCTGATTAGAAAGTTAATGTGTTTTTGGCCTAAGAACCAAAATAAAATTAAACTTAGTTAATATTCTTTATAATATATTCAGACTTGAAATTAGTAATCTACAAGCAAACGACTGTGAGACTATTAATTATATACAATAGTTGATACAAATGAAGATTTTGAACATTTCTAAATAGAAGAATGATCGAAATTGTTGGTTGCAACGTACAACGAATACAAGGGGTAACAGAAGATTAATTTTAAATGTTATAATATTATGATTGATTGGTTGGACATAAGCTAGAATGGTCCAATATTAGAGAATCATTTTTTTTCTTTTTTTTTTTTTTTGAATAAAACTAAATTTACGGATTTTATCGCGTTTATTTAACTGATTTTACTTATTTTTGATTCTCGACGTTTCGGGTGCTTAACAGCACACATTGTCACAGGGGGGGGGCTGAGATGTTTGACGTCCCAATGTCATAGTTAGCCCGGCTACCTTCAGTTCTTTAATATTAATTTTTCAGTCTGATTTACGCAAAACGAGCTTACAGTATCTTGAAGTATTGCAGTGGTATGCTTGGGTTTGGGTTTAAATTTGTTAATTATCGGATCCCAAGCAGATGGCAACACGCATGCATCTTCTCTATTGAAATTAGGATGTTTTTTAATTTCAATAGCCTCACGTATCATTCTTGGTAGGAATGGGTGTTCTTTTGCGAGGACTTGTGGTTTATCAAATCTGATGTAATGGTGGGGACGATCTTGAACATGTTCACAGACTGTGCAGACTTCCCGGAGCGTCGGTGCTTCACGTCAGCTATATGTTCTTTCACACGGGTTTTTATCGATCTTTTTGTTTGACCTACATAAGAGAGACCACATTCACAATCTAACTTGTACACTCCTGCATCTTGTATTATATTATACTTGACGGATGGTAAAAATTGACTAATCTTCTTCGGCGGCTTGTAGTATGTTTTAATGGAAGCTCGCTTCAAGATGTAGCCAACCTTGTCTGTGACTCCTCTGACATATGGTAGTAAGAAAGAAGAAGAAAGAAATGCATTTTATTCCAGTTTAAGTATGCAGCATAACAAGTAAAAAGTAGTTAAATGCCAAAAGATAAATATAACTAAACTAAAAGTAATTTAGCATTATTATAAATTTAAGAAAACATTTTTAAAATACCCTGTGCTGCAGCATGAAACCGTGAAACGGACCGGACTCAGTGATAGCACTGGTTTTCAGTCCAGCCCTCAACACTGCAGATAATCTTTTATTGGATTGTCTGTTTAAGAATAATATCGGTAAGAAATATGTTCTTGCACCGAGCACAACCTCTTATCTTTGGAACAACGGCGTGTTGTGCTTGACGTGGCTTTTTTGTATGATGTGATAAAAAGTAATGTTGATTGTCCAAATCTTGTCTCAAGAATCTTCTTCCGTACTCCAAAATACCGTACCCGCAATACAACCTTGTTACAAACTCCCCGGCACCATACAAATTACTGCCGAAACTCTGTTCTCTCGCGACTCGCTCGCACGTATAATGAACAGTTTGGACACATTGACATCATTGCGAAATCTAAGGTTTTGGTTAGGCATGACATCATGAAAACCATTAAGAAGCATAGCAGTTGCGGTAAAACCATGTATTCTCTTTTCTTTTTTTTTATATGTTTTTTCTGCCAGTATGATTAATCATAATAAGTTATTTTATTTATACTTAATTACTTTTATTATTGTTACGCGCTCCAGTCAACGATACACCAGCGCCATCTAGTGTCAGGAACGAGAGCGAGGGGAGCATTGAGAAAATGACATCACAAATTACTCAACCGACAGCGCCTAGTCTAAACTCTAACGCTCGGTACCTTGCCCGTGTTTACTTGAACATTCTGGATATTTCTTTGCTTATTCAAATATATAGGCGCTGCAAGGTGCGATCGAGGCAGGTAGTGTTGATTTGGGCGAAACAAGCGAAGCTTCGGAGTGGAATTAAGTGAATTAGTGTGTTTAAATTATTAGTGTTTTAACTTTAATTGTGTAAAGTAAATTAAAGTGTTAATTTAGGTAATTTTATCGGCAATTTTTATTGTCACGAACCTCAAGCTCGTAACAATTGGTGTCAGAAGTGGGATAAAATCATGCCGATTTTACCTAAGGAGGAAACGGAGGGTGTCCGTACCCGAAGTCAACGCCAGCAGGAGACGGACCAAAGAAGATTTGGTGGTGCAACGCCGCAGACGTCGGAGGGCCAGCCACTGGCTGAAGGCCCGTCGGTAGCTCCTACATCTGCAGCACCTGACTTAGGTGCTCTGATGGTGATGCTGCAGGAGCAGGCTCGCCGACAGGAGGAGCAGGCCCGCCGATTGGAAGAGCAGCTGCGGGGCGGACAGGAGGAACAGGCCCGCCGACAGGAGGAACAGGCCCGTCGTTTAGAAGAGCAACTCCAACGCGATAAGGAAGAGCAGATGCTCCTCATGAAGGACCTTCACGCTATTTTCGGAAAAGAGATACGGGAGGTGAAGGATAAGGTTGCTCAACATGACAACCGCCTGTCGGAGGCCGAAACCCGAATCGACCAAGTAAACAATCGGGTTGACAACGTAATGGCTGACGTGAAGAAAACGCTGGACGACCTCAAACTTGGGGATGGAACAACAGCTCCCGTAGTAGCTACAACACCTTCGCTACGTGGATTCAAAGTGCCGCCGTTCGACGGGACCTCTTCCTGGTCGTCCTACAAAATCCAGTTCGAGGCCGTCATGGAGGCAAACAGCTGGAATAAAAGCCAGGCCATGACTGCACTCACCTTAGGCCTGCGCGACCAAGCCTTAACTGTGTTGGAAGCTCTCGGTAAGAAAGTGACCTACGAGCAGCTCCTTGAGGCATTGGAGGCGAGATATGGCGACGCCCACCTGGAACACGTCTTTCGTGCGCAGCTTAAAGATCGTGTGCAGCGCATCAACGAAAACCTGCAGCAGTGGGCTCTAGAAGTGGAGAAGCTGGTGCGAAAAAGCATACCGGTCTGTACCTGCGCTCATTGAAGGGAACCTGGTGCAGACATTCATCGACGGCATCCGCGACCTGGAAGTCAGAGCTGCTGTGAGGCTCGGGCACCACGAGACGCTTAAGGACGCCTTGGCCCATGCACTGGAGGTAGAAGCCGTGCGGCAGGATCATCGTTCCCATCGCGTCAGGGAGGTTGCAGCCGCTACAGTTCGCGACCGCAACAAAGGATACAGCCCAAGGTGCTATGGCTGTGGGGAAAAGGGCCATCTTCGAATCAGCTGCCCTAAGCGAACCGTTGAAAGGAGAGTTGATCGATCTCGAGAGGGTAGTGCAGCTAACGACACTGCCTGGCGGCGACAGGATCATCGTTCACCTCACGCTAGGGAGGTTACAGCAGTTACGGTTCGCGACCACAATAAAAGATACAGCCCTAGGTGCTATGGCTGTGGGGAAAGGGGCCATCTTCGGTCCAGCTGCCCTAAGCACACCCTAGGAAGGGAAGGTGAACGGTCTCAGAAAGGAAGTGCGGCTAACAGCACCGCCCAGCAGCAGCAGGAATACGACTTTACTATCAGACACTGCAGCGGGAAATCTCACGGCAACGCAGATGCATTGACAAGAAGACCTTGTCCTGAAGATTGCAACCATTGTAGTAGGCAAGAGAGTATGGAAGTGGTATCCGTGAGGATGCTCAGGACAGACCACCTCAGCAACGGGTGGAAGGACAGCCTACGACATGCACAGCAGGAAGATCCGGACATCAAGCCGATTCTGGGATGGATGAATGCCCGTGCTACCAAGCCTAAGTGGAGGGACGTCTCAGCGACGAGTTCAACCACGAAAAGCTATTGGGCCCAATGGGACAGCTTGCTGATTCAGGATGGAGTCCTGTGCCGTAAATGGGATAATGGTCGAAGGGACAGCTGTCGTTTGCAAATGGTTGTCCCTAAAGCTAAAGTGCCGAATGTTCTACAGCTGTGCCATAATGGTCGTTCAAGAGTCCATCTGGGAGTTAAACGAACTCTACTGAAGGTCCGAGAACAGTTTTACTGGGTCCATTATCGTGACGATGTCGAGGATTGGTGTCGTACATGTACAAGTTGTGTGGCCGAGCGGGGACCTCGGACACGTAGTAGAGGAGCACCGAAATTGTACAATGTTGGTGCACCACGGGATAGGACAGCCCTTGACATTGCGGAGCCGTTACAGAAAGGCGCAAGAGGGACTCCTAAGATCGTCCATGTGAATCGCTTGGCGCGTTATTATGGGGCCGATAATGCTCGGGACGAGCATGTCTTAGGAGGGGGCAGTGTTACGCGCTCCAGTCAACGATACACCAGCGCCATCTAGTGTCAGGAACGAGAGCGAGGGGAGCATTGAGAAAATGACATCACAAATTACTCAACCGACAGCGCCTAGTCGAAACTCGAACGCTCGGTACCTTGCCCGTGTTTACTTGAACATTCTGGATATTTCTTTGCTTATTCAAATATATAGGCGCTGCAAGGTGCGATCGAGGCAGTGTTGATTTGGGCGAAACAAGCGAAGCTTCGGAGTGGAATTAAGTGAATTAGTGTGTTTAAATTATTAGTGTTTTAACTTTAATTGTGTAAAGTAAATTAAAGTGTTAATTTAGGTAATTTTATCGGCAATTTTTATTGTCACGAACCTCAAGCTCGTAACATTATGTTTATATATTTGTACTATTTATGTTCGTATTATATATATGTATATGTGTATATATATATATCTATATATATATGTATATCTAAATGTGTATATATGTGTATGTTCGTATATGCTTATGTGTGTATGTATATGCATTTATGTAATATATAATATCAATCTACCAGACCCTCCAAAGAACTCAACTTATCTGTAAGCTTGTGATCACCCTCGTTACACTAAATTGTATTTTGGATTGTTTGTATTTGTATTTCTTCCAACAACAATATACCATCAAGCAATATAAGGGAAACCTGTTATTGGCCATACCTTTAGTTTGTTACATTAATGTTAAATATTTTCTGTGTACGCTGTTGGTTTTCGAAATAAATAAATAAGATAAATATAGATGTCTATGGGCCACAGCATCCACTTACAATCAGGTGAACTGTGCTCGTATTTTATTCGTAATCATATCAGAACCCATCTCTGCAATTCTCAACGCTTAAATCATATTCCAATATTTTATTTTCTTCACATTCGATCAAGTGGTCAGCTACGAGTAGCATCGTATTAGTTTATTCCGGTTTATGCTCGTTCGTCAGCTTATTCTATATAAAAAAAGGTCAAGATGGCTACCCACGCTGATATCTCGCACTTTTAATGCTGGTCTAGATCCTGGAATAAATGTAGGAGATAGTGCAGTGCTGCCTCTCGGAGGCTTTAAGATCTTTCTGGTCTTTCAGACATTTTTCTCTTGTTATGAAACAGAACGAAATGGCAATTGATTTCTTTACCTCACCATTACATATCATTTTTAATATATGTGCTAGTATAAGAGATACTATAGTTTTACAAATTTAAAAAAATTATCAATATCTTTAATTTTTCATTAAATAGACGTACCATTTCGACTGTGCATGTTATTACTTGCATTTTTTTAAGCAGCTCTTCACTAATCACTTCGGGATTTTCAAGTGTATCGTATGCAAACGCCATAAATTCTCCTTGTACTGGTCTTCGTCCAATTAAATAATATTCTGAAACCTTTATATTTCATATCATTAAGGTGACAAACAAGCTATCACACTTACAACCAACTTGAAACAAAAAGGGCCTCAGATCCTCAAAGGTTTGATTTTCTCCCACCAACAAAGAAAGATAGAGGCAGCATGTGGTTGATAAGTATTATAAAAACGTCTCGCAATAGCGACTATCCCTTAAGTTTCGCAATGTGTGTGAGGGTCGTAGTTGTGTGGTTTGTGGGGCTTATCTCCTCAAACACAGAGTTTCGTGGTACGAACCTCGCAGCTGTTGTCAGATGCGAAGTCGGGCGGGTGAGCCAACGCGACGCGGTGATTTTTTTTATTATTTACAGAAAAAAAACTAGCGAGCCGCATTTTGTAACAAGGTTAGGAATACTGATTTTTATCAACTTTCACCGAACAGACTCTATGTACATTTCAAGTGACGCCGAAAACATGCTCGGCTAATTATATACACACACATACACAACAACTTAGTTTTCGGTGCGTATGTGCGTGTTCTTACAATAAGTTGAGCATGGTTTAGGCGTCAGTAGAAACAAACATAGAGTTTAGTCTATCTTTCTTTGTTGGTTTTCAGTTCAGCTAAGTTAGAGCCGTGGTACCTTACCACTTAAATTGTAATTAATAATATCATTGGTGCCTCTCGTGGTGGCACCAATGATATTATTAATTACAATTTTAAGTGCTGATTTATCACGTGCTCAACGGCGAAGGAAAATATCGTGAGGAAATCTGCATGTCTGAGAAATAAAAAAAATATTTCAGAGACATGTGAAGTTCGCCAACTACAAAAATTGGGTCAGCTCAGCGGACACTTCCTTGCCCTAGAATCCTCTTAGAAATGAGAGGAGGCTTTTGCCCAGCTGTGGAACGTATATTGGCTGTAACTTTTCCTGTAAAGTTTCCTCGTTTAATATAATTTTTTTGCTAGGTGATTTTGTAGTTATTTTTGGAAAAGGATTACATGAGTAGAATCATATCATGATACTCAAAAGCCTACCCGATATCCTATCGGATCAAACAGGATATTTTTACATATTGTATAAGTCCAAAGTGGGCTTTTGAACATAGTGCCGATACCCTCGCAATGCTACCCTTTTTTCTCAAAACTGAACACTGCTCTTTCTTTGTTTATATAATCATATGCCATATACGAGGTTTATAAGAGCTACCACGTCTCATAAAACATACGATGTAATGTACTACTAAGTGAATATCATATTGATGTCAACGAAGTTAGCGAATAGACCGGCTGGATCCATCAAATTTGGATAAGTTTTCAATCATCACTCACTCATCTATTAATCAGCAGATATCATCATAAGCAGGCGAGGTTGAAATTTAAGAAAAAAATGCCACATTTTTTTTAACTTAGTATGTATTAAGGGTATTATTTAAATACAACGGCTTAGATAGGGTTTTTGGCTTAATTAGTTATAAAGTAATAATTAAAATGCAAAATAATTACGAAAATAAACTTTAATTATAAAAAAGAACACAAAATACAAAAGTTCTCCTAAAATTCAACGAATTTTCCTTATATCTAAAAAAAACACGTGGGTCTTATATATTAATAGGAGCTTTTAGTCCAAGCCAATATTATAAAACTAGAAATATGTGACATTATAAAAAAATATAGAAATAACTAAGTTTCTTTACTCTAGCGAGATCATTCGTTATCTAAATCAGTACAATTTTGGCACATCAGATTTGCGTGTTCCTTACATATTGCAACATTGCATTTGAAACAACTGTTTAACGTCTTCCTATCTTTATTTCTTGGGCAAAAAGAACACCTTTGCGACTTCCTTGGTTGCTTTTGTGGCGGACCTGGAACCTCTTCATCCACAATTTGGTGCACACGTTTTCTAATATCTCGAGGAACATGAGGATTGTCTTTTCTTTTTCTTAGATGATCTTCCAGCAATGAAAATCTTAATTGCTTGATAAAGTTCCCTAAATTTTCAGCAGTTTCGAAGCTCATAAAAAAATTATCCATTGTTATATTTCTTCCAGATCCAGACACACATCTAACTAAGCGGTCTACAACATCGAATGGCTTGTTACTCACTCCGTAAAAGCTACTGTCAGGCTGTTTACCACAGTAAATTTCCAGGTTCATTGTATAAAATGTTTTTGCATCCACTAGTGTTGCCACAAGTTCTTCGTCAATAGTCAAGTACTCAAACGGTGTATAGGCATCCTGACAGTTTTTGACGAAAACTTCAAATACGTCTCTTATTGGTGCCAAACGATCGATAGCAGCTCTTTCTGTACGCGTTGATGCGTCATCAAATCTCAAGTTATTTATTTACCAAGAACGTAAATCTCTGTCTAGTCATAGTATTTCTAAATATTTCGATACCAATGCCATTATTAGCCCATAAATCTATAATACTTTGTCTGTTAGATCTATATAAACCTGCCAGTATCAATAATCCGAAAACAGCTTTTAGCTCTTCTCTGTTCGTTTCTTTGGTTGACGGATTAGGTTCAGAGTTTTCCAATCTCAAAAAAATCTTTTGGTTAGTATACTTCAAAACAATGTCAACAAGTTCTTCTGAAAAAAATATTTCAAAGCATTCCAAATGTGTTTTTGTCACGAACAGTACGTTTACACCCATGCAAATGCGTAATTATGTTCTCAGACCTTGTTCGAACATTGGTCCGTGGTGGCGTTTTGTACCACTTGGTTTTGCCATCTTTGCCTGTATAAAATGGTAGCGTTAGAGGCGTTTCTTCCATAGGTTCAGGGTCTTCCACGTCCGTATCACTATCAGATTCAGACTCCTCTTATTATGATCACTGTCGAAGAGATAGTTTTCATCGTCTTCTGACACATTTTCTTCAAGTTAAGCCGCCGCAATATCATCATCTTGCATCCTATTACTTACAAGTCGACGTATTTTTCTGGAGCTGTGGTTAAAAATACCCCACGTTGTATGCCGAAGGTTAAGATGGTAAAGCGTATATCATATTCCCTATTCTATAGTTTATATATTCAAAATATAGTATTAAATTATGTCAATCATTACAGCCCTTTAAAAACCCACTTTTGAATATAGGTCTCCCCCGAAGTAATGCCATAAAACACGGTCCTGAGCCAACTGTATCAATCGACAACTTGCTTGTCTTACCGGGTTAAGACTAATTAGAGCCATCCCACATTTTGCTTACCGGTACGAGGCTGCCACTAAGGAACCTTTCTCTTTCTATTGAAGTGATACTTTCTGAGATAAATTAACCTGAACCCCAGGAAACCGGAGGATTCAAAACTCGGCCTTTAACGTTATTCTTTAACGGTCTAACTCATATCGTTGATTACTTCTCACGTAAGTTAAGTATTAACTCTATTAGGTATAAAGTTAGTTAACACTTCACTTACGTATTTCTTTCTATTGCCATTTAGTGGAAAAAGAAAAAGAGCAACTTTAAGCTTTTCTTAAAAATTGACGTTGATTTTGAAGAATAATGTCTTAACTGTCTTAAACAAATTATATGGTATGGTACTTTGTATAATTATTAGTATGAGTATGATAACTGTTTAAAAAATTCACTTTTTTTAAAGCAAAACTTCATTTTCAATTTTTTTTATAAACTCAGTTAAATAATTACTTTTTTATATTCATCTAAACAACACATTGATTAAAAATTCATTTTAGAGGCCCCTTGACCGTGGTGATGCTGAACAAAATGTGTAAAATTATTTTTATTAAATTTTTAACATTGTTGTGTTATTGAAATGTATCCTAATTAACATATTTATTTCAAGGTTAGTTTTTCAATTATCATTTAAAACGTTTAAAGATATAATGCAATAGTACACCAAATAAGACATATCCTTAATATATATATATATATATATATATATATATATATATATATATATATATATATATATATATATATATATATATATATATATATATATATATATATATATATATATATCTGTATATTGTTTATTTTTTTATGTTGTATTTTATTCTAAGAAAAAATATTATCTGCAGATTGACAAAATGGCCCCTAATTAACTATTTATGATTAATTTTTTTTAATATCATACCTCTTTTATTCTTGATTTTACAGCTGCCGACTTTATAAACGTGGCATTAGCTAATCCATCATCAATTATCTTCGGTACGTAATTATCAAAATCTTTAAAAACGTCTTTATAAAGAGATGATAAATTTGTTTGAGTCGAACCCCTGAAAATATAAAAATAAGTTTGTAACGCTGTCACCTGTCCCATGCCCAAGATGGAGATTACGGTTGATTACGGTTGATTCGGTTGATTACTCTTATGCCGCCATTATGCGACGAGAACTTACTACAAGGTACAAATTCTTTATTTTCTAATTAAAAAACTACGGAATGATTGTAGTTTTTCAACTATCATGGTTAAAGTTAGCAGAGATGAAAAAATTTAATTTTCCTTTTACTTTTTTAGCCTTGAAGATAATTAACATTCAATCAAGTTCTGGTAATCAGAGTGCTAGAACGGCCGTTTTAACTACAATTAATTATAATATGACTAATCAAATAAAAGCCTCATATGGTATACCGATGGATCAAAAATGGGCCTCGACGTAGGCTTTGGAATTTATGGGGAACGCCGTAAGTTCAAAGTATGAATAATTTGGGTAGTTTCACCTCTATCTTCCAGGCAGAAATTTTCACCATACTTCAATGTGCGGAAATCAATTTGCAAAAACACTAAGTCAACCATATAATTTAGATAAATTCTGACAGCCAAGCATCACTGCTAGCGCTGAGGTCAAGCTTAGTGAACTCGAAGCTAGTTGAAAACTGCGTGTACCGTTTAAACGCCCTGGGATAATCAACAGGGTCGTCTGAAAATGGGTTCCGGATCACGCGGGTATTGTAGGCAACGAACTTTCTGACAAACTCGCACGGGAGGGCTCAAGTACTCAATTTGGACCCAAGGCATTTAGTGGAATCTCAAAAATCCTAGCCCAATTAACCCTTGAAATTCTTTATTACAATAAATTACTTAATATCTGGTCAGTTACACCAAGCTAAAACATTCTAAAACCTTAATGTGTGTTGTCTTAAAAATCAAATGTCCATCCTGGGATTAAGCAACTCTGCAACTCAAGCAAGGATGTTCTGTTCCATAACGGAAGAAACGCCTCTGCACATCCTAATTGACTGCGTATAGGAATGCCCGATTTTTTGTTTTTAATCGATCATCTGGATCGTAATGGATCGTAATCTCGTGAATTGATTAACGATTTAATTATATTGCGTTGAATCGATCTTATTCGAACTTGTAAAATCGTATCGTAAAATAATAATTTTATAAAAATAAAGAAAAGCGTAGTATGCATGCAAAGTTATTTATTTTAACAATGTCTTTTACGGTATCCAGTGACTTCTTCAAATTCATTATTTTTTTAAAGTATAAAATAGGTTTTTCATTATAAATTCTAGCTATCTTTTACATTTAAACTCTTCAAAAATAATAATTTTGACAGCCACACCGGATCTGCCCTATTACGGTTATCTATTAATGTATTTCCAGCAAGGGAAAATATTTCTGAAAGGACCGATGTTGCAACAATTGTCAGATACTTCAATGCACACAAACGGACACTTTTATTTTTTTCAATATTATTTGTACAGAAGATATATACTTACGATTTCTGCTATTGCTGTAGTAGAACTTTCTTTACTTTTGCTTTTTTACTCAGGATAAGTGCCTATGTCATGATGTCTGAGATGATTTTTTAAATTGGTAGTATTTCTACTAGTTTTAACCATCTGTTTATATATTTTACATTGTCCACCCATGTCACGTTTAATTGAAAAGCCCAAACGTTTGATTTGATACGCTCACAAAACGCTTACAAAGAATGAAAGATCATAGAACACTAACGTGATAGTAAAATAAACGAAGTATTATCATCCCTACCTTCATATTTCATACATTAAGCTTTCAATGTAACTCAAAGATACGCTTATTCAATGTGTAGGTAGGTAATCTTTCTTTGTTTTAGTTATTCTGTGTTCTTCCCGTCAATACAATAGGTATGCAAAGATCAGTTGGTACGTTATAGTACGTTACGATTCGGTTGATGTTTAGGTTTCAGTTGATACGATTTTTTCATACCATTTCGACTGTGCACGTTATAGGCATACAATTCGATCTGGGTGAAGATCGTATTCCCTTGAATCGATTAAAAAATCGGTATATCGTATGGCCGTGAATCGATCTTCCAGAAAAACGATTCGGATCGGGCATCCCTAATTGCGGACCCTTAATGCGCATACGGAACACTCATCTGGAAAACTATTTACTCTGCCCAGAAGAACTGAAATTACTCACAGCTAAGCAACTCCTTCTATTCATCGAAAACATAGGACTTATCAGTACCAACATTCGGTGTAGCCATAGAAGCGATCACTATAGATATTTATGGTTGCAATGACACTGGTCTCTTTCCTTTCCCTAGACCTGCATAGCTGCTCGCATAAAATAAAAAAAATGTCTAAATAAATTGAGAATTGAATTCGAAGCGTAACAAAATTTGTTTACATTCTTGATGTAAGAAATCAAATTTCGTATTTTTAAATCTATCACTGTTTAAAAAAGTGATTGCAATGATTTAAGAACAAATTACAACATAAGCTCCGTCCGTTAAAATAATTCTTTATACCTACATAATATGATTTTAATTACTTGACCAACGAACGGAATTATACTAAAAACTGTTCAACTACCAAAATTACAAAAAAAAATAATAAAAAAATTTAAAAACAATTATATAAATTTGAATACTTATCAAAGAGGAATTTATTAATATTTTTATTGCAACATTTATCATTTTTATGTGAGGTTTTGCATAAATTATAATTTAATTTTTAAGACCTTTGGAATTTTTTTAAAAATTATTGGATGTAAGTTCGCAACGCGACTTTTCCGTCAAAGAGTAGGTTATTTATTATATCCCGGTGAATGACTTAGGCATGTTGTCTCCGGTAATTTGGCGCTTTATAATTCTGAGTTATTCCGCAGATACATACAATCTAGTAGCCAGGATTATACACCAGAATTTCGCTCTGAAGTACGGTCTCGTCGATTGGAAACTGCCTTATTTTAATTTATTGCTGGAAGTCGTGCTAGTCTCTACTGGAATCAAGCTGTCATCACAGACGGGTTTATTATTGCGAATAAGCCTAATTCCGGACCAAGCACTGTCAAGGATATTTTCAATAAGCAAAAGAAGTATCTGGAACTGTTCACGAGCTGACCGACGTGTGGGGTGGTCTGCCGACCGAAAATACTCCGGTAGTCGTTTCTGCGAATTTCCAGTCAGCCTCGTTTCATCTGAAGCGACTGGGACTCAAAGTCGGACCGCTTCGGGATCAAATGCGAAAATCGGACTCCTCGATACCGCCCACACATGTCCGCCGGGTTCTTTTCTTTTCTAACTAACCCTCGATCGTTAAGTCTACCGTACCGAGAGCTCCGATGGATTTTTATTTGATTATATGTCGCATATTTATCACTTTCATTTATATATTTATAAAGCCCAACCAGATGAGAAAAGTATATTAATACGCCACGATATAATAATATATCTCGAACGAATATCTGCTGACCGATTTTTCTGAAATGTGAATTGATATAACCATATTTGTAAGAAGTCCTTACAAATAGGTCTGTTTCAAATATAAATTTATAGCCATGAAAATGTGAGTATTTCGTGCTCGAGTAATTACCTCTCTATAGTATGCAGTTTTTTTGCATTTAAAAATCATATATTTATTTTTAGATTTGCCATACTAAATAATAACAAAACAAAGTATAGCAATATATGTAATATAAGTGTAACAATATACGAAACACGTATCTAATTAACATTATTTATAACAATATAAAAATATGATTACACTCAATATGTATGTCGTAGTCAGATCGTAGAATGGATCTGCTATCAGCTCCGCTTGCGGTGAATAATGAAACTATTTACGATATGACCATATCGTAAAATAGCAATATCGTGCTTAGTTGTTAATACTGTCAAAATAACTTCATTCATTGATTTGTTCAAGCCATAAATAGTCAACAAATAGTGTTAATTTCATGCAGTGCTACTATTTTACGAAATGGCTATAACATGTGTATATCCATTCTAGAACTTTTTTAATTACTCTCATTCTGAAATAAACTATTATTAAATCTGGTCGCAAATTATTTCTTTGTATTAGTAGTAATAGTAGTAGTATTTTAAATCAACAAACAAAGCCGCTGGTTAGAATTTTTTCTTTGGTAAAATATTTAAAACATAAATATAAAAACTAATCCTTAAATGTACTATGTTTTAGATTAAAATTTAACTTACCATCTAACGTTTTTTCTAAGACATTTAAAAATCGTCTTTTGTAATATCATGTTAAATTAGCGAAGCAAAACTACAAAAGTCGAAAGAGGTACGTACTAAACCATTTCAAACAATGTTTGCTTATATAAATTACCCCCTCTACCCGTATGCTACTTTTCGTCTAATTGTTTTTTATCTTATTGCAATCATGTTAATTACGATATTAATCAAGCATAAGCCCGCAATTTTTTTTAATATTATGTAGTTCGTTAAAGTGTTATTGATTTCTTGAATTTAATCACAAATATTTATTAGCTTTACTCGCATATATCTGTACGTTTGTATGGTTATATAAATGTGATGACATATTTTAACTATATCTTTTGATTATTAATATTCGTATTCTATTGCTACCTAATATTGTTAATCTAGTCAATAAGTTAGCAGCAGCACGGTGGACACTTCCTTGTCCTAAAACCCTCTCAAAAACGAGAGGAATCTGTGTCCAGCAGTGGAACGGGCAGTTTTTTTTTTTAAAGAATAGGGTGCAGCACGTGTGGGTGGTTTGGCAGGATTTCCTGGTGGGGGTGTGGCAGAATTTCAACTTTATCTTTTGCTTTAACCTATAGTCTTTCTAAGTTATAGTCTTAAGCAAAGTGCTTATCTAAGCCTGTTTGTATATTAACGGCTTCTGTAATAGTTTTTACATATTTTATTTCATGCATATTTTATGAAAGGATTATAAGCCAATAAAGAAAAAAGTTCGTGTAAAGCCAGGGTAAGCCGCTAGCGCTTTGCCGCGCGTTTAGATGAAAAAAAAGTAAAACTGAACCAACCAAATAAAAAATATAAATGATTATGGGCCATTACAGTACGCAATATCACAATAATATATAAAGTGTATTACGTAGCATTTGATTTGTATAAAGTCTCTTTTTTGTTTCTTTATTTTTGCCTCTTAATCTACGTCCAAAATTTAAATCGATAGTTTTTATCGTTCAATAATTTATATGTTATAATATTTTTATATTCTATTATATTTTATATTATATTTTAATACTATATAAAGTACATACATACTTTTTTTTTATAAAATACACTCAATTTAGGACATCGATGTGGTCTACGACGGAGTTCTTTTGTACCGGACACTAGAACACCGTGTATAATTTTATATCATAATAAGCTGTAACGAAAATAAATATAATTCATCTATCCATCCATTACACTATATAAAAGTTTACTGCTGAACACAGATCTCCCCATAGATTGCCTCATAGGAGGGATGTTGCCATAGTTGCCACGCTTGTAAGCGAGTTGGCAACCGCAGTTTTTTATTATTTTTGATTGTTATCAGAGAGATGCTACTTCCCATCACCATTTTAGTTTCCCACTAGGAAATTCCCTCTCACGACACCCACGGGACGATATATGGTGGTCCACCATTCCTACAACGCCACTACAAGGTTTACGTACACAGTGTACATTAAAAAATATATGGCATGCATTGCTACTTATAATTTGAGTCTGACAAAAAATTTATATGAAATTTTATTTACATATTTTCTTGAACATGCAGAGAGATAAGCAACAAACATGAATATTGAATTTTTTTCTTTATTTCTTAAAATACTATATTATAGTCCGTAAAATACTATAACTCTTTAAATAATTTATGCCTGTTCCGAGCACGCACGAACAATATTTTTATTTCTTTTTTTTTTTTTTGTTGACTGACGGGCCTTGTCCCGTAAAATCGATGACTGACTATTTTTTTATGTTTAAAGTAATATTTAATACCGCTACAAAAAATTGAAGTGTAGTAAATGAATCGCACATTATTTATTTTTTGCACATACGAGTATATGGCGGCCGATCGACCAGCTCCGTCCTCATCTCAGTATGAGTGAGTGACTGAGTGACTATCACAACTTTTATTTATATGAAATATTATATAAGTTGTATAACAATTTTTAGCCTTAGTAAATTCATTTTATTACCACGGCAGGTACGACACCTTTGATAGCGCATCTCAGTTTAGCGTTTAGTTTAGAGTCACCTTTTCTCAGTTTAGCTCGACTCACCGCAGTATGTTTGTATACGCAACCATTGTAATGAACCATGAAAAAAGTAGCCTTAGTGAATTCAAACAGTTTTTAGCCGCTGGCTCTTGAACCAATGGAAGTGTCCTAATTTCGTGGTGTAACATGTCTTAGAAATATATATTTTTTTAATTTTTAGTCAACTGTGTTTCCTTACGATGTTTGGCTCACCGCCGAGCACGTGGTAAATTAAATCTTTCCTTAAGAAAGAGTAGTCCAAAAATATTCGCAAGCATAGGTACACTGTCTATTCCTTTTTTCACTCTCAATCTCTCAATCAAATTCCGATGGACGGTGATCCGATACGACCGGAGAGAGATCGGGCGAAGTACCAACGGCTTTGCGTGCTTTCCGAGGCATGAGTGTGAAACACGAACTTCCCGACGCCGGTTTGTTACTGAGAATTTCTTGACAGAAAAACCCAATAATTGATTTTGGCTCGACCCAGGGTTTGTCCCGGAACATCACGATCAACGATCGCGCTTACGATCACTAAACGAACGTGGCAGTACAGGGCAATAAAAAAATAATAAGATTTGTTAACGACGATAGCAGGATACTTAACCTCGACAATTGTGATCTTGGCGACAACTTTGGTTCGAGTGTATACTGTTGTTAATTATCATTGTTTAGTTACATCCTGTACATGTCCCGTTACTGAGCACAGACCTCCTCTTATTTCTGAGAAGTTTTTAAGACCAAAGAAGTGTATATCACGCTGCCCTAATGGGTTCTCATTGGCGGGCTTCACATTTCTTAGAAATGTCTTTTTTTATTTTTTTAGACATGCGGATTTCCTTACTTTGTTTTCTTTCACCGCCGAACACGTGATAAGTCAGCGCATTACCACGTAAAACTTACGTGGCCTACATAAGCTACTGTAACCATTAAACATCGGGTGGAGAAAAACTGCAAACTACTAACGATCCCAACATTTGAACATTTTTTCCGCGTCATTTTAATATAGCGCTATGAAAAAATACCCCTTTGAACGTTCAATGAATTCAATAGATTTAAATGATCATTCGAACATTTCATACATACATTGATAGAAAATATTTTACAATTTCGTTATTTTAACAATATAGCATATAATTTTAACTATAATCAAAACATATAATCGTTCAATCTTTTAACCTAATGTTTTATTATTCCCTAAAACCAAACTGACATTTATTTCAATGATTTTATTATATTGTGGTATAAATTAATATTTCCAAAAATTACTAAATAAATATTATTTAAATATATAATAATAAATATTATTTAAATGCATTTGTTTTAATAATAATAATAATATAGGCGTAGGGAAGTGACAACCCCGTCGCCCGCTGACGCAACAGTTAAGTGACAAAATTGCTACGTCGGTGCAGTCAGTCAGCGCCTTGCCAAGAGGTGTGAGCGCCGTGCCTCGGCAGTACTGAAGGCGCAAAGGCCCATTTGTGCTTACGGCCGTACAATGATCCAATGAAACGGTGCTGGGCCCAAAAATGGATGATGGATTATAACAGAAAACGTATAGGGCCGCTGCTTGTGGGTCACCGAGGCGCATTTGGAGCTGTCGCTGGACGCGGCAGAATGCGGACCGTTAGTCGAGCGCGAGGAGTTGCAAGATCACCTAGCAGCTCCCGCATCCATCATCCCCACCAGATGGCTTGATGTCGGCAGGGTTCTATCGGACTCGGCAAGCGGCATCCACCACTGGTCTAGTGCGCCGCATGCGTTGGACCCAAAAATATGAACGCAAACGCATTGCGGGCGTACTATATGGTGAAAGGGGAAGATACTGCGTAGATAGCGTATCGGGCTCGGATGCATTGCTTCCATGCTGAGCTAGAACCGTCCCGTCACGAAACAAAACCTGGCAGACATGAGTTCGGTACATCATGCGCTCGAAAATATTTGACGATGCCGATCTCGAACGACTACAACGTGAGGCCATTCCCTCATCGAATGAATTGGCTATGGCTGGGGATGTTGCTCCTCAGGCGACAAAACAGCATCCACGCGTGGAAGCCACCATGGATATTCCAGTTGTGGTTGATTCCGATGATGATGAAATGGTCTCCCTAGAACTAGAGCAAATGAGGAGCATATTGGAAGAGGCGATTTTGGAAACGTGCAGCATACCTCTTGAAAATCGACCGCGACTTCACCGCATATCCCAAAGCAAACGAAATCAGGCTGTCGTGAGGGCTCTTAACCCAATGCTGGTGATCTATTTGGAAGCCAGGCGGGAAGTTTGCGAGACGAACTCAATTCGTTTTGGCGCCGCAGTGGCAGTATACCGTATAGCAAAGGCAAGGGCCCTTATGGCAGACTGGCTTCAGGTCGGGTAATAATAGACCGAGATTAGTGCGCACCGTTAGAATGGCGTTTGCTGGGACAAATATCAGTTTGTCCCAGGCGGATATCACGCAGAAACAAACGGAGCGCATAGACGACCTGAAGCAATAAATCGCTGCTTGGGGGAAGCAGATTCGACGATTTACCGAGAGATCAAGGCGGTTAAACAAAAATCGTCTCTTCCATAGTGATCAGAGGAGGCTCTCATTGAGGTCATTAAAGTGACCAGTGGTATGTGGAGCGGGTCCAAGACCGGATCAGTCCAACACTGTGGCATTCTGGTATGGCCTGTGGTCAGAGCCCGAAAACCAGAGCGAGGGCCCTTGGATGGAAGTTGTGGCGGGCCAGGGTGCGAGTGTTACGCTTGTGAACCCCATTATCATAACGCCGGAAGACGTGGTTGAGGCAGTTCGTAGGGCCCCGAACTGGAAAAGTCCTGGATTCGACGGGCTGCATCATTACTAGTTGAAGGGGTTCCTAGTGTGTTACACTGTCAGGCTCTACACCAGAAGTCGCTCCCGAGTCTCTTAACTACTGGGATTACTCACTTCACGTTCCTAAAGACCAGGAAACCACAGACCCGAGCAAATACCGCCCCATCACGTGTCTACCCACCATATATAAGATACTGAAATCCATTTGGAGTGCGAGAATCACTTGTCACCTGGATTTAAATCAGGTGATGCCACGCGCTCAAAATGGATGTCAGGGCAGTGGTCGTGGAACCAAGGAACCACTCCTCATTGACGCGGTCATTGCAAAAGTGATGAAACTCAACCATCGGAACTTCTACCCCGCCTGGATAGACTACAGAAAGGCATTCGACTCGGTGCCCCATACATGGCTAAAGAGGGTCCTAGAACTGTACAAAATTTACTGTACAGTTAGAGACTTCCTCGGGCAGTGTATGGAGCAGTTGAGTATGATCCTTTGTCATCTGGGCGAGCGGATGATGGCTGCGGAAAGCCGTATAAGGATAAGAAGGGGTATCTTCCAGGGCGACTGTCTGAGTCCAATCTGGTCCTGCCCCCTTTAAACCCTCTCAGTACTTTACTGGAGGGTTCCGGGAGGGGATTTCAGCTTCGGAAGGGAGGCACAAAAGTGACACACCTTTTCTATATGGATGACCTCAAGTTATTCGCCTTCAGTCGCTCCCATCTTATGGAAGTGTGCGGTCCTCCATGTAGAGAGGAAGGGTTGCTAACTCTGAGGGCATATACTTATCTATGCCCGTCAACTTAAGGATCCTTTCCGAGGCTGAAACATACCGATACCTGAGTATGTCACAGAACGTCGGTATCGATGAGGCTGGTATGAAACAGTCAGTTTGCGACGTGTTTGCACGCTTGACCAAAATGCTTAACAGCCATTTGTCCGGTGTGAATAAGACACACGCATATAAAGATTGGGTCATGCCTGTTCTCATGTATAGCTCTGGCATACTCAGGTGAACTCAGACTGAACTTAACGCCCTGGATAGAAAAGTCCGCACTACCATGACGTCCCATAGGATGCATCATCCGAGATCGTCGGTAATGAGGCTCTACTTGTCGCGAAAGCATGGTGGACGTGGTTTTCTGAGCGCGCTCACCATGCATAATCGCGAAGTGTGCATGCAGCCTCCGTGATTACTTCCTGGCGAGATCGGATGATCCATTCTATAATGACGTCATTTCTAGTGATAAAGGGCTTACCCCTCTATCCTTAGCCCACGAGCAATGGCAGGACCCAGCAGTGCTTAGCATTTCCGACCGGGAGACCGTACGGAAGGAGAAGGAGCTCCACGGGAGGTACTACAGGGCTCTTCATGAGCCCTTCGTAGATACAGTCGCCTCCCTCAATTGGCTACGTTTCGGTGACCTCTTCGGGGAAACCGAGGAGAAACAGATAAGCGAACAAAATATCTGGACCTGGCTCACGAGGTGACCGACATGTGGGGTGGTTGGCCGACCGAAATTATTCCTGTAGTCGTCTCTGCGAATGGGCTAATCCCAGTCAGCCTCTCGGGTCATCTGAGGTGACTGGGACTCCGTGACGGACCGCTCCGGGCTCAAATGCAGAAGGCAGTGGTCCTCGATACCGCCCGCATCGTCCGTCGGTTTCTTTCCCTTTCCCCCTAACCCTCGGCCGTTTGGTCTCCCCTGCCGAGGGCTTCCATCTGGTTGGATCTTTATTTATTTGTGTAATTTTTGTATTTATTTTATTTCATTGATATTTATGTATGTTTATCTTTTCATTTTAATTTATAATTATATATTTATAGAAACCAACCAGATGAGAAAACTATACAGATACCCCAAAAATAATAATAATGTCCTCCAGACCGAATTTCGCCACGGCGGCCTGCCTCAGCTGAGGCTAGCCATCGGTGCAGGACAGGATTATAGTGCCCAAGTGTATGCGCAAGCACAGGTGCACTCTCTATTCCCTCACTCTCATAATCCGATGGGATGGTAAACCTATACGACTGGAGAGAGATAAGGCACAGGACCAACGGCTTTACGTGTTTTTCGAGGCACGGGGGTGAGACACCGCCAACTTCCTGACTCCGGGCGGCTACTGAGAATTTATTATATATATATATATATATATATATATATATATATATATATATATATATATATATATATATAAGAAATAATTGTGATTTTCACGCTGCCGACATCCGGTTCATCATGGTATATATTTTTTTTGTTATCAAAATACAATAAAATCTTTATGTAATGAAGTAAAAACTGACTTTTGTTTAGACCACCAGATAGAGAATTTTGTATAGATTTTATAATACCAAACTTCTTAATAGAAAATTAGTCTCTTATTATAAGGTTAATGGTTTAAAGTGCTATGGGTGGATGCGGTCGCGTGCGACGCTCGGGATATGCCGGAAACATACGACTGCATGGGATTTTTACATCTTGCAGAGGGACATCACATTTGACTGATGGTAAAAATTTACTAATCTCCTTCGGCCGCTTGAAGTATGTTTTAATGAAAGCACGCTTCAAAATGTAGCCAATTGCCATTGCAATATCTGCCACATGGCAGTACAGCAGACAAACGGTCGACTGTTGCGGGCTTCCCTCGTTCTTGTACCCGAAGCTAGTTGTCATGCAAAACTTGCTTGACGAGTAAGAACTCGGCAGCCAGGTGTTTACTGCCACGGATCCCTCTTGTTCTTTGAAACAAAGATGTACTAACGTTAGTTATCTGTGAAGGACAGTGATGAGAATCACCGTTTTAATATCTATCTGTATGAGTCTTTTTTCTTTACACAGTGTGACTCAAGGTGTTATCAGGATTTCAAATTACTAACACATCTAGAAAAGCTAAAAAATAGTTTACTTCTAACTCCATTGTGAACTGAATTTTAAAATGTATGGAGTTAAGATGCTTTATCAAAACTAGAATTGTGAAAATGTCTTTGCTTGTGGAATCTTGGATTTACTGGAGAAGCAAATGAGGCTTTCTACACAAAGTCTTTCACGAATATGTCGGCCACAATGGGAAATACAGGTTAGCCCATCGCCACACCATCTACTTGCTTTGAACCCCTCCTTCCACAATAGGTAGCGGTGTGTTGTATTGAGTTTTTTTTTCAGCCTTCTAGTTACAATTGAGATTCAGTCTTCAACTGGTAAACATGTGAACAATGATTGCACATCAAAACTGACTATAATTTCATTTTCTGCCAGATGCTGAGAAAATGATAGAAATCCTGATGAATGGTGAGATTATTTTTGCTAAGTGTTTAGCCAATCTGTAAGTTGGTGAATCGATTTGTCTCCTTTTTCATTTTTTGTAACCCATACAACTTCGGTGGTTTGGAACACGTGAGTATTATCGATGTTACGTCCAGATTTAATTTTTGGAGTGTTACTTTATGAGGACACAAGTGATTTTAGGTGTGTTATTTGTTAGGTCGACCCAACAAATAACATTCATTTTGAGTGCGAGAATCACTTATCACCTGTACTGAAATTAGGTGATGTCGCACGCTCAAAATGGATGTCGGGGTGTTGGTCGCGGAAGTAAGGCAGCACTAATTAACCACGTCTGTATAGTCTGCAGAAAAACATTCGACTAGGAGTCGCATACATGACTATAGAAGTTCTTTAGGTACTACAAGGTTGACCATACAGTTAGAGACTTTCTCTAGCAGTGTACGTGTAGTGTGGGAAACTGAATGATAGGGCCATTGTTTGAGTTCATTCTGATTCTGCCTTTCTTTGAACTTACTTACTACCCTCTCAGTACCTTACTGGAACGGTCCAGGAGGATATTTCAGCTTCGAGAAAGAGGGACAAATGTGACCAATTTTTTAATATGAATGATCTCAGGTTATTCGTCTCAGTCGCTCCCATATTATGGAATCGGTAAACATCACTTGTGATTTTAGTGATTCTATAAAAATGTAGCTGGGGACGGATAAGTTTGCGCTCCTCTATGTTGAAAAGGATTGGGTTGCTAATACGATAAGGATTCCGAGGGCATAGATCTACTTGTCCATCAACATAGAAGACCCTTTCCGAGGCTGAAATATACCGCTACCTGGGTATGTCACAGAACATAGGTAAGTAAGATTTACTTTTGTATTTGTGTTTATTTTTCTGTTAAAAATAGCTTGTAGTGTTATTGACTGTCCTAAGTATGAGTTGATTGTCTTTTATATGTATAACACAAGTTAGGCCTTCATTTGGCATATATATGTTGTATTGGATACTTTCGAGTGTTAAATCGTGTTTATCATTATTGTAAATTTACCTTTGTATCTATTAATGAGGATCTTTAATTGGCTTACTGTTGTTATTAGTACAATCTATCCTAATTATGATAGCTGTTGGTCTTCCAAATAAAATAAAATAAAAATGAAAATAAGTGTGGAAATGTCTGTTTGCGATGTATTTTATGCACGCTTCATGAAGATGCACAAAAGCCCTTTGTCAGGCGTTAATAAATACACGCATATAATGGTTGGATCATGTCTGTCCTCAGATATAAATAGAAAAGTCCACATTACTGTGACGTCCTTAATAGTGCATAATCCGAGGTTGTCGGTAATAAGGCTGTACTTTCCGCGGAAGCACGGTGGGCGTGGTTTTTTTAAGCATGCTTGCCATGAATAATCGTGAAGTGTGCAACCTAATGACTTCTTTATCGGATGATCCAATCTATTCGGACCTAATTTCTTGTTATAATACCCCTGTATCTAAGCCAACGAGCAATGACAAGAAGCGGCAGTACAGAACATGATAACAACCAATCGGGAGAATGTATGGAAGGAGAAGAAGCGCCACGGGAGGTACCGCATGGCTCTACATGAGGCTATCGCAGACGTAGCTTTGCCTTCCTTTACTGGCTACATTACACCATATAAGAATGTTATGTTTGTGTTTATTGTAGATTAAAACTTTTTATAGAACTGGAGGAGAACTTAAAAATATTCTTAATTTAACAGGTTGAACTTTTTTCTTGTGAAGTGCACTTCTTTGCCGTATGGAGAAGCAGGCGGTTTGACGTTCACAATGTTAGACATTTTGAGATTTGATTCCAGACTGTCTTCTGTAGCCAGACGCAATATGTTACGTCTGGTGTATATCATACATTTATATAGCCATCTATCGAAAGCTACAAGACCACCATCACCACTTACGACACTCACAAAACTAAATAGACCCATAGCTTCTATTACAACTCCATCCCACGGTATCCTAGAGTATTTATAGTAACTAAAATGTTCACCGCACCTCATTAAAAGCATTTATGACTTGAGTATACATTGATTCGTCAATGGTTTGTCTCAATATTTCATTCATAAAACTTCGTAGTAGCATCGTGTCGTTCATAGCTAAAGCACTCGCATCAAATGCCAACAAGGTTTTACACGTCATCCTGCACCAAGAAGTAACTTTGATACTGAAAGAAAAATTAACAACATATTAGTTTAGTAGGTGGTAGGACTCTGTGGTCGTGGAAGAAAAAGGGAAGATCTCCCGCCGAGCAAAGGTGTTCTGTCCGGGGAGCGGCCAACACTCCCAGTGATGGTTCGGAGATGTTCTATATATACTGTTTATGATTCGGAATTTTAATAGCATGATTTAGGCTTCGGTGTGTTTCGCTTGCAGCGTAACGACAGCGCCGTCACATCACTCCTCTGCTCAGACCGGAAGTCAATAGTGCAGCCTCGTTGCCGACGAATGTGCAAGTGCCAGGAGATTGCCTTGTAGTCTGCGGTGAGTCGAGAAGAAGGCAAGTAATCTGCGAGATAGCCGTGAAGCAGAGGCGAGCAGTAAGCCGCAGAGCTGTGCCGAACACTGTATAGCGCAGAGAGTAGCTTGAAGGAACAGAAAGCATTATTATTCCAATGCTGCGATGAACCTTGTGAAGCTAGATGGCTTGCAGGATATGAAAACTGCAGACGATATCTGCTCGGGAGCGAATGGGTGGGGTATTTTACGACGATGATGAAGCTTGAAGTTTCTGGAGGTTGTTGGTTGCGTGTTCAGATCACGTCGGGGTCACCACTGTGGCCGTAGAAGGAAAAGGGGAGATCTCCCCGCCGGGCAAGGTGTTGTGCCCGGGGAGCGGATAACACTCCGAGTTCGGAGATATTCTATATATACTGTTTATGATTCGGAATTTTAATAGCGTGATTAAGGCTTCGGTGAGTTTCGGTTACGGCGCGACGACACCGTCGCCACAACTCCTTTCCGGCCTAGAAGTCTGTCTCGGTAGGAACCAAACCACCCTCATACCTATTTGCCGCCAAATAGCAGTCTTCGTGCCCTGCTGTATTCCGATATGAAGGGCATAGAGAGTCTTCAGACTCTCGTGCATATATTAATGTGCATATATTAATAACATACTCTAAGGTTATTTATTTTGATCCTCAGAGATGACAAAGCATCTGTAGACTGATTTATTTGAAGTTAATTGCAGGTGTCAGTATGTTGCTGTAGCACTTTATCATCAGATGGATTGCAAGTTCGTTTGTCACTTGAGCATTATAAAATAATAATACCATAATATGGTATCTATTTTTACAATATGCGTTTCTTTAACTATGATAAGCCAGTGTTATCCCAAATCACAATTAGCGGTGTTGAAGCCGAGGATGGTAAAATGCACTGATTTAGTTTAACAACAGTCTTTTATAAACAACATTCTAACCAGTAGGAAGACAGCTGCTGGAAAATTATTCTACTCTTATGCTGTATGTATACGTACGTACGTACGTGGTAGAGCCATGGTGCAGCTATATTATGGTTTTAACACGGATGTGTTTATAGATTTAAAACTGTAGATAGATTTAGAGATCGAAGAACAAGAAATTATTGAAAATCTTTCATGTGAGCACGAAATAATTTCAATTTAAAAAGACTCAATACGAATAATAATTTCAGTGGAGAATGGATCTTTTCAGAAACGAAAAGAATTTGTTTCCTTATATCTAACCTTATACCTTTCCATTTTCCCAATTCTTCGGATGCTGGAAGTGCTTTCAAGGTCGTATCCAATTATGGAAAATATATGCCCCAATATGGCTTTGTATAAAAATTGTACGATACTTTTAAATGAAAAAGAAATAAGAGACATTATGGCGAAGAAAAACTGTTATAATCGGAAAGGTCTGGAAATATATTTAAAAGGCAAATGATGGTCCAGAATTACACACTAGAAGCGGGGGTATTGAAAGAAATAGGAACATTAACTATTCACAACTTGAGAGCACACAGAATACACAAAAAATATTTTACAGAGATATAGTAATAACAGAAATACTTATTCATAATAATTCGTCGATGTCAAATAAGGTTATTGAAGGGAAGAGTTCTGAACATAATCATATAGAAAAGGAGAGAGCGTTGGAGAGGAATATTACAGAGGCTGGAGGATCGGATGGAAATAGTAAGACTAGAGAAGGCATCTTTCTATTTTAGAAATAGGTAGTATTTTTCAAAGTGTCAATTATATATGTTTTTCAGATAAGGATTTGTCTACTAAGTTACAACAATTAGGTAAACTCTTACTTGAATTACTTACTCTTACTTGGAACAGAGAAGATATATGCAAAAGAATAGTACCTATGTGAAGAAATTGCGAACGATAGTTAGATTTTTTAAACTACATATATTATAGTGGAATGTACAAAGCTTGCGGCCTAAACGTAACGAATTGGACCTTTTATTAGCACAAGACAAAATACATAAAAAGTTAATATCTGAAACTTGGCTAGAACCAGATTCAAATATGAATATAAGTGGCTATAATATTTTTAGAAAGATTAAGGTGAAAAAAAGAATAATAGTTTTAGAAAGAAGAAGTAAAGAAACAAGTTGCAATTTAATTAAAGAATTACAATGTCCAATCATTATTAATTATTCGATAATTTCGGTCAAACTTTTGAACTGTAACGAAAATAAAAATATACTTCTAATAAACTATATATTGCCCCTCTTCAATGCGAACAGGTCTGTCTTATTGGGAACAAATTTTTCACTATTTCCCAATAAATGTTTTATAGCTGGGTACTTTAATTGCCACCATACACTTTTAAAACCGATCTTCTAAAACCGATGGAAGAGGAGGACAGATATATTATGCGGCTTTAGAGGTTGGCTTTATATCCCTTGATGATGGTAGCGTAACTAGAACGACTTTTTTTCGTAACATTATTCAGCAGACATCGCCTGATGTAACATTTGTTTCCTCTGACTTATCCGGTTTATTTAACTGGAGTATCATGAATGAAAGCTTGAGAAGCGACCATATGTTTATTAAGATTTTCCACAAGGATAATAGCAATATGAATCGAGTTTGGGTAATTAAAAAACGTAATTTTAAACTAGCAAAATGGCCAGCGTATAGCATGTCTTTAGAGAACTATTTATTACAGCCTATAAATAACTTCAGTGTTCAATCCTTGTAAGATAATTTCATTAAGCAGGTGAATGAAGTTGCGGATTAAGGGTGGGCTTTGAATGAATGAACAGTTTTTTCGACAGTTTTATTGCCGTCGACTGTTAGCCGGTTTATAGTCTACTGATAAACTAGTTTACCCGTAAACGACATTTTGCATCGCGCACATGCACCGTTGAGTGTTTTCTGAAAGCCGAAACTATTTCGCTGGCCACTCGTCAATCAAGTATTCCGTTCTCTTCACACCTGCTCGTTTCGACGACTATCTCTCTTTCTCCACGTGCTCAACTCTCAAACCATTGAGTGGGAGCTGTTTTTTAAAAATAAGCTCTATTTCAATGGAAACATATATGACATATACATGTCAATATAAGGCGTAGGCAGGTTTTTTGAATTTCGTTTACGTTAGTTTTTAGTCTCCAACTCTCCATTGAAATACGCTTTGCATTGGTCAAGGTTAAACGTATTTAGTACATTTATAATTGAAGAGATTAACTAAAGTGTAAATAATTATTCAAAGTAGGTTTAATTTCTAGTGTTAATAATAACTGTGTGAACAATAATAGTGTTTAGTGTTAAATATTAGGTATTTAAGTGGTTAAATAGTGTAAATATTAATTATGTCGGCGTCGGCCCGTAAAACAGTAGTGTGATATGGCACCATTTTGAAAAAGACAATAAAACTTTTAAAGCAAAGTGTAATTAATGTAAAGATATGTTAAGTTATAATTCATCCAATCCACCGCCAACTTAAAGAGTCATCTGCGAAGGAAACATCCTTCGTCGTTTACCAATTAAAAATTAGAATCAACGTAGAACGACAAGTAGTTTATATTGACGTAAATTATTCATCGATCATGTTTCGTCTACAGCATAAACGAGTCGAAAAAAAACTGTTTTATGAACTAGTTTATCGATGACGATAAACTAGTTCATAAAATAATAATAATAATATATATATATATATATATATATATATATATATATATATATATATATATATATATATATATATATGTATAAGTACAGTAATACGCATAAGCCCATAACAATTCACTACTAGACGCGTGCTTTTTCCATTGTAGTATTGGCTGGTGGATTGGCACCAAGTGTTACGTTTCACACGTTTGACGCAGCGTAAGAGACATCGCCATCTGCCATCATAGTCTCTTTTCGTCAACTGTAAGTACGTCGACGACCCATTCCTATTGCGGACGAACATATACTGTTAGTAAAAAGCTGTGGTAGTCTCAAAAATGAATTACGGCCTGTTAAATACCGGAATGGTATTTGGGGAGATTGAGTTGACCTGAACTGTAGCAAGCGGGAATTTTAAATAAAAGACCACAACTTCGTACTGATCTAGGAGTTGATCTCTGGTTTGATCCCGTTTATTGAAAATAAAACAACATTGACCTACACAAATTGCGGAGGCCAAACGTTTACGACTTTTAATTTGACGCCAACGCCATCTATCTAAGACGTTGGAAGCTTTACAAAATGTTAAGTCACAAACATACCGCCCACCAAGGATGTTACTGAAGGAACGTCCTTCTTAAATGAACTATTTATGAACTAAAGAACTATTTATCATTTGAACTGCATAAGTACATAAACATAAGTACTTGGCCTGTAAAGATTGAATAATTTGATGTGTTCTGCAAGAAAGCACTGTGAACTAATTATATAACGAGTATTTACAATATTTTAAAGCTAAACATGTAGCTAGTATTCTAGAGTGTAAACTCAATATGAACTTAAAACTAGCTAAAATATAAACAACCAATGTGAGTTAAAAACTAACAATATGTAAACAGTATAAATAAACTTAATAAATAATGTATAAAAGATATATAATTTGATTTTGCATATTTGGTTTTAAATTAATAATAAGAGTAACTTTTGGTATAAGTTGATTCTGACAATATAAATGTTAATTTGTTATTAAAGCAACATGTGTAAAATAAAATAAAAATAACAAATATTTATTGACCTACGGGTAAAATATATAATTTGGATGTTGGTCTTTTGATTGTTGAGAATTTAGTGCGTAACGTGACAACACGGTTGATATTATCATCCCCAGGATGTTTCTCAATGATCCTACCTAACAACCAACGGCTTGGCGGTAAGTCGTCTTCTTTGACAAGCACAATGTCACCAACCTTTGGCTCAGCAACTTGGGACTACCTCACATCACATTCTTGTGACCTGTGTGTTATAACCTGTGTGTTACAAGATATTCTTGTGACCAACGTTTCCAAAATGACTGAAGAATGCGTTGAATTAATTGCCAGCGAGATAAGTAACTTATCGACCACTCGCTTCAAATGGAATTTTGTAAATTTCACACCTGCCTCCCAAAGTCCACCAAAGTTAGGACTGTGAGGAGGAATGAAATGCCAATCTGTATCATTCGTTTCGAGGTATTCGGCTATTGATCACTGAATAGCTGTCAACTACTGTAACTCCCTGGAGGCACCTCGGAATGTAGTGCTATTATCACTCCACAGTTTTGCACAATGACCTCGCCTTGAAACAAAGCATCTGAACGCCGCCAAAAAGGCTTGAGTGCTCATATCACTTACTGCTTCTAAGTGCAGCGCACGAGTGACCATGCATACAAACAGGCATATATAGCCCTTGTATGACCGATGGCCACGCCCTTTCGTTGTCCTTACGCTAATTGGACCAGCATAGTCAACCCCGATGTGAAGAAATGATCGAGCTGGGGGGTGCAACGAACAGCTGGTAGTGAACACATGAATTGGTTTTTTGTACTGGCTCTTTGCCTGGCACATACTCGTATGACACATTTGAAGGCGTGATGTTTGACCAGATTTCTAACCCCAATAATCCAGTAGGCTGTCCTCAAATAGTTAATCATGTGTTGGGGACCCCCGTGTGGGTTTTATGGTGAGCGTCAGCTAGGATTAACTTAGTTAGATAACTGAAGTGAGGCAGGATGATAGGATATTTCATCTGTTCGCTGAGCTCTGATTTCTCCAGTCTCCCTCTAACTCTCATAATGCCCTTATCATCAAGGTAAGGACAGAGTGACCTGAATGGGCTTGATTTTAATTATATATAGCCTTTGTTCTTTAATTCTTCATATTCTGTTGTAAATAGTTCTTTCTGTGTTTTTCTTACACAACTTTCGAGTGCAGCGTCTAATTCTGTCTTTTGTAAATATCCCTTTCTGTGTATTTTGTTCTCCTTTAAAAATCTACGACAGTATGCAAACAATCCTAACTAATCTTCGTAACTGAGAAAACCGATCAAAGAACGATTCGTTTGGAATTGTCACTACATGTACCTTAGCTGACTCTTCTAAATCTGTGGTACAATTGTTGTGATTTGGCCTATTGTAAACTACGTTTTGTAGCTTAAGAAATGGTGGTCCAGTAAACTATAAAGTGTTTTCTAGTATTGAACTAGGAAGTATCCCTCTCGAGCCACAGCCTGCTGGATTATCCTTCGTGGAGACGTGAAACCATTGCGATGCTTTCATTGAGGTTAATATTACAGATGTTCTATTGGCCACAAATGTCTTCCATCTGCTTGGGTGGCTGTTTATCCAAGCTAACACAACAGTGGAATCAGTCCATGCCTTAACCCTTTCTTGAAAAATATTCAAGACCTCAGCTGTTTGCGATAGCAGTTGTGACAGCAAGACCGCTCCACAGAGTTCCAATCGCGGAATACTTATTTGTTTTACTGGTGCGACTCTAGTTTTAGCAACCAGCAACGATACATTAATGTTACCATCTGTACCGACAACTCGCAAGTTAACAGCAGCTGCGTAAGCTGTTTTGGAGGCGTCACTAAAACCGTGAAGTTCCAGATAGTCGTTCGACCTTGTACCAAGCCAACGAGGAATCCGAAACATGGTGAGAAATAACAACTCTTCACGATACGATCTCCATTCATTTATTAAGTCGTCGATTAGCTCCTGGTCCCAATCAATACCTGCAAGCCACAACTGCTGGATGAAGACTTTCGCTATAATCACACTAGGGGCTAACCAACCTAATGGATCGAAAAGTCGTGCTATCACAGAAATGATAGCTCGTTTAGTTACAGGTGCGGTCGTGGGCATCGGGAGGTTCACCGTGTACTGGAAGCAGTCTGCATTGCGGTTCCAGGTAAGTCAAGTAAGTCAAGTACTGTCAAGTTTTATTTCTTCTTCGTTTTGTTTATTTTCTGGTTTATTTGGTTTATATTGTTCTATTGATTTTATGCCCTGTATGATATTGTGATTATTTGTGTTGTCCTTGTTATCCTTTGTCCTGTTTTGATCTATTTGTCCTTTTAATATATTACTTTCTATGTCTTGTATCTTGTTCACTATTTCTTGATTATTACTGTTCCATTTGTTAAGCGCAAATCTACCCTTTCCTAATAAGTCTGTCATTTGACGATGTATTTCCAGGCCTTCTTCTACGTCGTTACAATCGGTCATCAAGTCGTCCATGTAGAAGCAGTTGAGAACCTTATCTGCAGCAACTGTATAATTGTGACCTTCATCGTAGGCTACTTCATGAAGTGTTCTGCCTGCTTGGTATGGTGCTGATGCCGTACCAAAGGAAACAGTCACTAGTTCGTAGTCCTCGATTTCGGTTTCAGAACTGTCTCGCCATAAAACGCGCTGAAACATTGCATCTTCATCCGAAATCCTGACCTGGCGGTACATTTTAACAATGTATGCTACCAGTGCAATAGGGTAAAATCTCCATTTTAAAACTGTGTGTCTCAAATCAGACTGCAATGTAGGTCCCACCATCAACGTGTCATTAAGTGAGACTCCATTGTTGTTCTTCTCAGAGGCGATGAACACGACACGTACCTTCGAGGTAGTTTTGTCCTCCCGGATTACAGCATGGTGAGGTAAGTATACCGCTGCATCTCTATTCTTGTCCCTTTTATTTATCTTCCTCATGTGTCCTAGTTTTAAATACTCTTCTATTGCCTGCTTGTATCTTTCCTTTAAATCTACATCTCTTCCTAACCTTTTTTCTAAAGATTTAAATCTCTTTTCAGCGATAGCACGAGATCCACAACCTTTACAAGAAGAATTTTCTTCGCGGAAAGGTAATCTTCCACTGATTTCTCTTACGGTAGTTTTACTATACAGCTCTTCGCACTTCTTTTCCTCAGGTGTCAATATTTTCTTTGAACTATTTTGCTCTTTAATTTCCCAAAATCGTCTTAATAATCCGTCATCACTAAGTTGTGCATGCAAGACATAAATTTTTGTTAAACTTTCCCTACTGACAGTGCCAGACAGGACCCACCCTAAGGTAGTGCTTTGAGAAATCAGCGTACCGGGCTCTTAACAATATCTGCCTTAATAATGCAACTGTAAGCATCAGCGCCTAACAACACGTCTATTTTATTGGGCGTGTTGAACTCTGGATCTGCAAGCTGTAGCTTATTAATGCTTAACCTATCTAAAGTAGTGTGTACTTTGTGTTCAGGTAAGTATGACGTGATTTTGGAAAGTACGTAAGCGTTAACCGTAAGACTGAATTCAGTACTCACGATTTTATATTTAAATGTACCATGTACGTTGCTTTGGTTGAACTATTGTCGCCAAGGCCTGAGATAGTTCCATGGATCGGGATTTTTTTCAGGTTGAGCAGCTGAACTACGGCCTCTGTAATAAAACATGCCTGCGAACCCTGATAGAGCAAGACTCGGACCATCTGAAAGTCACCAGAACGTGACTCGGCTTTCATTAGCGCTGTGGCTAATAAAACCTATCGGGGCTTGGGAGTATTACCTATTGACAGACATGAAACAATCGGGCCAGTATTAGGTGAACTAACACTGTCGACAGTCGATGCCGTCATAGGTTGGTCCCTTTTGTCCGACTCCTGGCTAATATGTAGTAGCGAATGATGGCACCTTTGACAAACCTTACTTGTAGAGGGCTTTCTACATTCCAAAAATCATGTGATTGCCGCATAAACAGTTGAAACAAATTTCATGTTTTGCCATGACGTGCTTTAACCGTCTGTTTTGAGAACTTCTTACAGAAACATAATTTGTGTCCTTCTGAGCAAAACTCACATCGCATTGATGAACTCGTTGCCAACATTGCCTTCGAGAGTGAGCAAATGAGGCTTTATTAATGTTGTTGCCCTGGTGAACTGGTACCCTTTTAGGATCTAAACATTCTAACGCACGAAACCGATTTTCTGTAAAAGAGTTTAATAGGTTGAATGTTGGTAAGTCATTGTTGGAGTCATTGATCTCCTTTTTTGTGATTTTTGTGCTCATTTTTCAACGCATTAAGACAGTCACAAATGGTATCAAGCAGCTCCTTCAGAGCTGCAGATGATTCCACCTGCATACGTTTTTGATTAAACAACCGTTTAAGAATACAATTTGTTAAATATTGCTTATTGTTATAACGCTTCTTTAATTGATTCCAGCACTGAATATAATCGACATCAGTTACAGATGTGTGGTGAACCAATTGTTATGCTTCACCGGAAAGGTGGCTCTTTAGGTAATGCAGCCTTTGCACATTATCTAAAGATTCATTATTATGTACTAATGAGGTAAACAGATCGTGGAATGTTGTCCATTCATTATATTTTCCTGAGAATGTTGGAACGGATATTTTGGGCAACTTTACGAAAGAACTACTTGATTTATTAATGGTGCTAGAAGTATTGGCTTGATTTAAAGAATCTTTAGCTGACCAAATTTTGTTAAGAGTAGTTTTCATTAAGCTTTTGTAAACAATATAAGTGTCCTCTGTAGCATCATAAATATCAACAACCCTTTGCGATATGTCTTCTGCTTTGAAACGTTCGTATAACTTAGTATTATTTTCTTTAAACAATGCCCAATCCTTTTCTAATAATTCTTTTCTTGTTTCTATATACTCTATGGTTAATATATCTTTATCACATTTTTAAAATTAGTTAATCCCTTTGTTATAACATTTTGTTGATCTTTTAAAACATTAATTAATCCTTCCATTTTATTATTTATTTGATTTTGTAAACAAATAAAATGTGTCTAAATTGATTTCAATTTGATTTAACCTAGTTATGCAACTACAAGACCATAGGATTGTTACGGTTCGTACTTAGAGGGGGCTGCATAAGCATTAGACAGTATCCAGTAACTGTAGAGTCAGCGCTTTTGGTTGCATGAGGGATCAGGCAGAGCTCATGGGAACAGCCACTTCGTTTTGACATCGACTTCTGTCAAGACGTATGAATTAAGTAGTTATAATTGTAATTGTAATTAGAAATAAATAGATTTTAAATAGTAAGATCGTCACACTTCGGTAGTGTTGCGTCCTTCGCGAATTCGATATAAAACTCTGTCGTAATCGGAGGTCCGCGGCGCGAAGAAAACCGAGACGATCCTCGAACCAAAGAAATTTGTCAAGGAAGCGGAGCTGATCCTGAACCATGAGAGCAGCTGGCGGCTGATGAGTAGAACTTTTCACCATCCTTTCCACTACCTCGAAGTTCTGTTATCTTGAGATCGAACTTCTCTCATTTTAACGTATTCTGGTTAAATAGTTTAAAAATTAAATAAAAAATTGTATGTAATAAATAATTTAAGTTTTACCTATTTTAATAATTTACAAATTATATACAAATTATAGTTTTACAAAGAAATAGTTTTATTAAGCATATACATTTTATTTCTTAATAATTTTGTGTGATATTTAGGTATTTAGATTTCTTTTACATTTTATTTTATTTTTATTGTTTGTGTGTGTGAATTAATACATAATTATAGAGAATATCAGACTTATTCCCGGTGAAATTTTGATGGAGATAAACGTCATTTAAATCTATTCTTAAGAATGTGTGATATAGCTAAATTTACTGGCACGACGGAACAGAATTTGTACGTGATGAATGCAATAACAAGTCGCCTTATCGGCAATGCAGCTGCATTAGTCGGTGAGCGCGATGATATCGAAACGTGGGATGAGTTTAAGCAACTATTAGTTCAGCATTTTAGAGACTCGTGAAGTGAGGAGTGTTTAAATATCGAAGTTGAGACCTTAAGAATTAAACCCGGAGAAAGTTATTTAGATTTTTGCTGTCGAATTCAATCTTTGAGGTCAATTTTAATAGGCAAAGTTAATCGGTTATCGGACTCAAATATGCGCTGTAGTAAAAAGGCTATTTATGAAAATACGTCATTAAACGTTTTCCTGTACAATTTACCGTAACATTTAGTACGAGTAGTGCGTCTCAAGGCCCCAAATTCATTAGAGGAGGCGCTCTCCACTGTATTACAAGAAGTTAACTTCCATAGTCAGTACCAAATGAGAAACAAAATGTCTGGATCTAATCTCGCATCTCATTCACAATCGCATAACGCATCGTCATCATTTAAATTCGGTAATAATAACACTCAATCTCAACATTTTTCTAATTTTAAGCAAATGCCAATGAACCAACCACCTAGATATAATTTTGGCATCCCACCGAATAAGCAGGTGCAGATGCCTCTTCCCACTCAAGGTCAGCAGCGACAATTTAACCAATTTCGGAAATTATTATCGACCACCACAACCTAATAATAACCAATTGAAACTCTATTTGGCTATAGACCTGTAGGCCTTCAGCCTTTACCTTCGATGTGTCCTCAACAGTTACAACGGTATGCAACAGCGATACAATAATAATAATAATGCCCCTCAGCATAACCAACCGCGAATTAATACAGATGTATCGATGCGCACAGCACCTGTAGCATGACCGTAGCAAGGTTTTAGCTTAAGCGAATTAGAATTAAATGAGAATGATTATAGCGACGACATGTATTACTACGAGCCGTGGTAGCTCAGTGGTTAACGCTCGCTATAAATATAACAGAACGCGAGTAACCCGGGTTCGATCCCCGCCGGCACCAATGAAATTGTTAATTGCAATTTTAAGTGCTGATTTACCACGTGCTCGGCGGTGAAGGAAAACATCGTGAGGTAACCTGCATGTCTGAGGAATAAGAAAAAAAAATATTTCGAAGACGTGTGAAGTTCGTCAACACGCATTTGGGCAGCGCGGCGGACACTTCCTAAGTCCTCTCAGAAATGAGGGGAGGCCTGAGCCCAGCAGTGGGACGTATATAGGCCGTAACTTTACTTTATAACTTTATGTATTACTACGAAAACCCATATTATTTCGATCAATATCCTAATGACGCTTCTTACTCTTACCCCGAATATCAATCCGAAGAAACTGTAAGCGCGGAAACTGAGACCAACGCGGCAGATACAAATGACATTAAGACGACGGAAAATATTGAAAATTTTCACATTCAGCCAAACCCCCGAAACCATAGAACTAAATTGTGACTCTAATTTAAAATTACCTCATATATATATATATATATATATATTCCACGAGTTAGATTCTAAATTTATGCTGGACACCGGTAGCACACGTCATTTATAAGCCCACGCAAAGCATACCAAAATTTTAAAAACGAAATTTTTAATGAACCCTTCGAGGTCATTAGTACACATGCTACAAGTAGCCATAATCAGGTCATAGTTATTCCGTTACCACCCACATTAAAAAGCTCCAAATATCATAAGTTCTATATATATAACGTAGATTCGCGTTATGATGGCCTCATAGGTAATGACTTATTAAAATAATTAGAAGCTGTCATCGATTTAAAGCATCATATACTTTCGACAAAATTTACAAACATCCCTATTATACATAATTTTGAAAATCACATTTTATTTTACCTCCTAGAACGGAATTACGTGTTAAGCTACCAACCGATGTACATTCAGGCGACGCCATATTAAATTTATAAGCAGTTTTGTGAAGGTGTTAGAATGCCAAGTGCTACTGTGACTTGCAATAACGGATATGCTTCAACAGTTATCCAAAATACTCTCGAACAAGAAATGATCCCGACCGTGACACGACCTTTGCAAACTGAGACTTTTAATGACAGTGAGAAAACCCTAGTTAATTCCCTTGTAGATAAAACTGATACTGACATTGACCAACTCCTGTTACAAAATTTAGGTAAATTAAGACTAGAACACATGAATGAGGAAGAGCGTAAACTATTTTTGCGTGGAATACAAAGACATCTCTTACTGTGACAAATTGCCCTTGACGTTCACCAATCAAGTGAAACATTTTATCCGTACCGTTAATGAAGACCCAATTTATACTAAAGCGTACAGACAACCACCCGCTCAAGCTCAGGAAATAAAGAGACAAGTAGAGAAACTCTTGAAAGACACTGTCATTCAAGAATCTTTCTCTCCTTGGAGTGCCCCAGTTCATTTAGTACCAAAAAAGGTTGACGCGTCTGGGGAACGTAAATTTCGTATGGTGATCGATTACAGGCGACTTAACGAAGTGACTATAGGAGACAAATATCCTCTACCAAATATAAACGACATATTTGATAAAATAGGCAAATGTACATAGTTCTCGACCATAGATTTTGCAAGCGGTTATCATCAGATTGAATTCAACGAAAGTGACCGACAAAAAACTGCGTTTAGTACCGAGTTTGGCCATTACGAGTTCTTAAGTATGCCATTAGGATTAAAGACAGCGCCGGCAACCTTCCAAAGCGCAATGGACAACATTCTAAGAGGCCTGCAAGGGATCCACTGTTTAGTCTACTTGGATGACATAATTGTGGCATCTTAAAGTCTCCAAGAACATATTGAAAAGTTACGCATGATTTTTGACAGACTACGACAGACTAACCTCAAGGTGCAACTTGATAAATCTGAGTTTTAGCGCAAAGAAGTCCTCTACCTAGGTCATAGTATTACCTAAGATGGACTTAAACCGAACGACGATAAAGTAAAAGCAATAATTACCCACTTCCGAAAACAACCACTGTAATAAAAAGTTTCTTAGGACTCATAGGTTATTACCGTCGTTTCATTAGGGATTTCGCAAAAATAACTCAACCCCTTACTTCTTGCCTAAAGAAAAGAAATAAAATTATTATCGAAAAATCATATATAGAAGCATTTGAAAAATGTAAAGAATTACTCTTTTATTGTAAAAGACCCATCTAATCCCTACATACATACAACAGATGCGTCCTCTGTCACATTAGGCACCGTATTGTCACAAGGGGCTATTGGTTCTGAAAAACCAGTCGCCTATGCCAGTCGCACCCTAAGTGACACTGAAACAAAGTATAGCACAATCGAACGTGAACTCCTAGCCATTATATGGGCCGTTAAATATTTCCGACCTTATCTGTACGGGCAAAAATTTTACGTATATACTGATCACCTACCTCTTGCCTGGCTTTATGCACTCAAAGAACCAAATAGTAAATTAACAAGATGGCGACTACGTTTACAAGAATTTGATTTTGAAGTAAGATTTTGAAGTATGCTTCGGAATTTTGATAGCGTGATTGTGAGGCTTCGGTTTGTTTCACTTGCGGCGCGACGACAGCGCCGCCACACCTATATTAAAGGAAGCTGTAGATACTAAGCCTAATCAAATTCTTATATTCACTTGGTTTAGGAATGAAATGCAAGTTCAAAGATATTTCAAATAAAAAGCACAAAATTTTAGAAGTGAAGAAATTTACAGATGCAGCTTCTAGTATGACTTACGCTATAATGGCTTATAACCACACAATACATTCAACTACTAGTTTGACTCCGTTTGAAGTCTGCTTTGGGCCACTGATTCTGGAAACGTTTTTGATAACGATTTCGATAGGGCCTATACCCAACAGCTGTTAAAAGACCATCAAAGACGCACTAAATATTTATTTAAGTACATTTCCGATCGAATGATTGAACAAAAGGAAAAGGATAGGGAACGAAAAGGAGGAGAAATAAATGTAGTACTCAACGAAGGGCAAATAGCGTACGTAAAGGACATCAATATTAGGAAAAGTAAGGACAAACCTAGGTAGAGCTGTTATTTAAGGTCCTGCAGAACGTAATATCGTTCCCGTTAACATTGATGAACGGGATACAAAAGTCCCTATTAAAAATTTCAAACGACCTCCACAGGTGGTGCGTGGCCATACTGACTATGACTCATATACTTGGGACCCGCAGTCTTCAACTTCAAAAAATTGATAGCAACCCGGGCCTGCTTCCTGTAAAAGAAGGCCAAGCTTTTAAGCAAACAAGCAGGTGGCTTATAGTTAAAGAAGTGAACTTATTAGAAATTAAGGAAAATTTAGATTTAAATATTATTAAGTTTAAAGATTTTAGTAGGTTAATTGATATAAATAAACCTTATGCTTATGAATTCCAAGTCATGAAAACTCAAGCTGATTATTCTTGTGATTTAACTGATGAAAAATTTAAGCAACTTGTACCATCCAATAGATTTAAAATAGGTCTCATAGATCCCCTAGGATCAATCATTAAAACAATCACTGGCAATTTAGATCACGAAGATGCTCTTAGATACGATTCCGTTATATCTAAATTAAAGAAAAACCAATTAAGTGTTGATAGTAAAATCACCGTTGTTTCTAAAATGCTGAATAGCTTGGCGAATAGTACAGAAACTTTACATGAAAATTAACTAATATTACATGAACGCTTAAAAAGAATTGAATGAATAGTAAAATACAAAGCTACCAAAGAAAATAATTCAATTTATAACACGTATATTTTAGGCATATATAATATGTTTATTAGTAACTTTCGTAGTATTTACCTTAAACTTAGTGAAATAGAAACTGATTTAGCTTTTAGTAAAGTTTCAGTAATACACCAATCAATTATTAATTCTTCTGAACTGTTAGTGATACTTAATGATATTGCCAAAGTCGATAACCTAGTGTACCCTGTAAATGTAGAGAATTTAGAGAAGATTAAAAAAACTATTATTATAAAAGCTTACATGAAAGCAAACCAGATTACGTACTTGATGGAAGTTCCACTTAATGATAGTTTTAATAACAATTATTACAAATTATACCCATTACGTGTATTCGATGCATTTAGAAACAGAACGTCTGCAATAATTCCCAAGTATCCTTACATTTTGGTGAAAGGTTCACAATACTTACCGGTCTCACGAAAGTGCACCGAAATAGCGGCGGATGAATTCCTGTGTATGAGCTCCAACATGGTATCCTGTGCTGGAAACACATGTGCTGAACAACTGATGAAATTCCAAAACAATCTCACACTATGCGAACCTCGGCTCGTTGATATTGAGGATGTCAAAATCCAGTCTATCGGCCCTATTATATGGATTATATGAACGCCAACCATAAAATAATGTTAACAAATAAATGCCAGGATGACATAACTAAAGAATCACTTTTGGGCACATACATTATAAAAATTAGTGAGGATTGTGAGACCTTCATAGATAATTATAAATTGTTGCACCGCCTATACTTTGCTAAGGAACTGGGCTATAGAGTGACCCCAGTAATAAACTTACTAAGACTGGATCACCCGAACCTGACGGATACTGGAGCAGTTAACCTGAAAGGCTTAGCCTTAGACGACCTGAAACATCAGCATATGTGTTGAATCAAAATCTTAAATTCAGTGGCAGTGAACATAGTGATCAAAGTGATAATAGTGTGATAAGGGTCAGAGGTGTTAGCTTAGCTACTTTATTACTGTATGTTATTTTACCTATTGTTATTTTCCTTAGCGTTTTAAGAAAATGTAAAAGTAATTTAGTTAACAGATGGCGGAATCATCGGACAACAGCTGAAAACACTGCAGCCGATAATTCCGCTCTTGGAGAGGGAGGAGTTATGCAACCACAAGACCATAGGGTTGTTACGGTTCGTACTTAGAGGGGGCTGCATAAGCATTAGACAGTATCTAGTAACTGTAGAGTATAAAACATATAACAACATAAACATATAAAACATAAACTAGTATATTTACGTAATAGAAAAAGTGACTAAAATCATCGTTTCTCAATTCAAAACTTCAAATATCGTCTAACGTTTTCATAACATAGATAGCGTACATACAGAATATTAATTTCGTTGAGTTTCTTATCTAATTGGTAGCGTAGCGGCTTAATTTTCGGTATTGTCAAGTCAGCCGTCTGGCACGAGTTTGTATCCCGCATACGTGTTCACTTTTTGTAACAGTTTTCACTATGTATAGTAGTTTCTCAAAACGTTTCGAATTTTGAATTGAATGAGATTAAACATTGTCATCTAAGAAAAAAAAATAACAGGCATTCAAACCAATGGAAAATACACAGGAAGAAATAACGCATTACATAACATTTAGAAAAAATGTTACCCAACTAAATACGAGTAATTCGGATGATGAATCATTAATATCGTTTAGATTAGAAAAAATGAACAGAGACATTTTTAAGAATATTTTTAATAAATTTCATGACTTAACTTGTTTATTATACGACCTCTGTTTTCCAGAGTGCAAAGTGGATCACAAATGGTATGAGGGTTGCCAATAAAACTAAAAGAAAACTAAAAAAAAAATATTACAAAAAAAGTTTGGAAAACCAAGTAATTTGTAACAAATATTCAAAATTATTAAAAAGTTGCGCAACATGGTCGAAAAAAATTTAAACATGAAACACCTGTTACATTCAAAAAGTAAAAGTAAAGCTACCTGAGAAATCATTAAAAGATGAATATAATGATAACGAAATAATAATATTGACTGGATTAATTGTAATGGAACTAAAATAGATCATCCTTTCGTCATTGCCAGTAAATTTAATGAGTATTTTATTATTACAGCTGTTCACGATTGTTGTTCTTTAAATAATTAAACTAAAAGGAATATGAATGAAAATGTTCAATCATCGATCTTTTTAAAACTTTGCTCATTAAATGAAATCATAATTATAATAAATTCTCTTAATAATACTCAATCTGTTGGTTATGATTCTATTACTACACACATACTGAAATCATACTGAATTTGCACCAATTCTGACGTATTTAATAAACCTTTCTTTCATACATGGAAGATTTCCAGATAAATTAAAAACATCTATAGTCAAACCCTTATCTAAAAACGATGACCGTCATGAGATTCATAACTATAGGCCGATTACGTTGATACCCATTCTATCCAAAATATTTGAAAAAGCCATGCATAGTCGAATTACTAGTTTTGTAGCAAAATATAATATACTCAGAAACGAACAAAATGGCTTTCAAAAGCATTAATTTACTACACTTGCTACCTTTTCACTGATACGTCGAATAACTGAATGTATTAATAATAGAGTACCAACAGTAGGCATATTTTTTTATATGTCTAAAGCCTTTGACTGTGTAGAACACAGCAAGTTGTTGTACAAATGTGAAAAACTAGGAACAAAGGACCGGCTTTGGAATGGATCGAAAGTTATTTGACAAATCGGAAACAATGTGTTGAAGTATCAAGTATTAATAATAATCTAAGGTTAACATATTACAGACCTCCTTATCTACAAAATGACTATGGGGTACCTCAAGGGAGTGTCTTAGGGCATTTATTGTTAATTCTATACATAAATGACTTATCGAGTATAACAAATCATCAGTCAATACTATTTGCTGATGACATATCAATTTTTATACCCCACACTAATAAGTCACAGATATATGAACAAGAAATAAATTTTACTATGAGTCAGTTGGTTGGTCATGGCTAGAAGATAATAATTTACGAGTCAACACTAACAAAACTAAATATATTCTTATAATTTATATATATTTGTAAATTATAAAACAAAACCACAAAAATTGGACTTAAGATATAAGGGCAAAATATTGGTAGAGGTAGTAAATACACAGTTCCTAGGTGTTACTATTGACTGGTATGTAAATTGAAAATTACACGTACAAAAAGTACGCAAAAAAATTAATCAATTTGTTTATGCACTACGTAAACTTCAAAATGTTGCAAGTCCACAAGCAGCACGTATTGCTTACTACGGGTACGTTGAATCCGTCTTAAGATATGGACTACTCTTGTGGGGCAACTCAACTGACGCAAACAAAGCCTTACTAAGTCAGAAGAAATGTGTTCGTGCACAGTGTAATGTAGGCCCTCTTGAAAGCTGTGACCCCTGTTCAAGGAAAAAAGTATTCTCACCTTAACTGGTTTATATATATTAGAAATCTGTGTTTTCAAAAGAGATCCGACACGTGTACTCATGCCATCTTGTAAAACTACATTATTCCAGAGGGATTGCCTCATAATGTGTATTAAGGTTTATAATAAAGTTCCTAAAAATATTCGTGAACAGCCATTAAGGCGAATGAAAAAAGTTTTAAAGCAGTGGCTAATAAATACTGCCTTTTATAATATCAATGAATTCTTTAACCATAAATTTTGATTTTATTTTTATTAACTGTAAATTACTATAGATCCAGGATTTTGCATGATACTTCTCAAATGAACAAAAATTAATTTTTCTAATTTTGTTATTTTTTTACCTACGTTTTTCACGTATTTCTAATTTAATTTATTGAATTTTAATTTGTTTTTTACATATTTATTTTAAACAATTTTACGCATGCCACAAAAGGCAAAACATGTGGAAATAAATATTGACTCTGTATGCATCCGTCTGTACCCATGTTTTAGCGAAATAAATGATTTGATTTAATTTAAATAGTTGTACTGAAAGTGACTGAATAAATTTATTTTTATTTAGTTTCAATCTTAAATGTTTATAACCTTGCCTCTAGAAATAAGCTGTAACAACAAATATGAAGAAACTGATAAATCCTGTCTTTTAAATTATCCGTTTTTAATTTATTTTGGTATTATTCAAACCGAACTGTAAATGATTACCAACTCTAAATAATTGATATCGATTTTTTCAAGAATCGAATATTGTACGTTCCCATTTTTTGGTTGGCATGTCTGGTGCAATAAGTCTGACAGCTGTCAAAATGTATTTCTTAGATTTGGTTGACTATAGTTCAAAAACTCAAACGTCAATCGAATCATTTGTTACGTTTGTTTCACCGTTCCGTTTCCGTATATACACTTTATCTATGGTTTGTTTGGCTCTGAGCTTACGGTGGTAGTGAATATTTTCTGTTGTTTTTGTGTGCTGTAATAATATTCTGATCTTTAACGACTCTGGCTACGTATAAAGGATTCTGATGGTTTCTTTTCTGATTTTACAAGAATACATGTGCAAAATGATAAATGATTTTCCCCAGCTCACACATAGTGATTCAATAAAAATATTTTTAGCTATTTATCAAATTAAGTAGGTTAGATCCCATTATGGAGAACACATAGGGCAGGATGGGAGATATGAAATAGAAGTGTGTCGAAAAACGGACAGCAACCTACTAAGAGAACTGTCGATATCCAACCATTCTAGCTGGCTATTAAGAGGCTGAATAAAGTTGAGACATATACTTAAGCTCAAAAACATATTTTACATATATTTTAGTTGACAGTTCTCTTAATGGTAGAGAGGCTATCAAACAGTATTATTTAATTGCTAGGTAGGAAAAAAAACTGTGGGTTGCTGTTGTCATGTTATGTCCATAATATGGTACCTAAGCTGAGCAAGGCATCTAGAGAATTTAATACCACATGCACCGTTTTTATACGATATTTTATTTGTTTATGATGAAATGGACGATTAATAAATCGTTAAAAGAGAAAGTGTTTTTAATTCATACTCCCGCTGCTTTTTTATAATTATTTCAAATCCCTAGAATTTGGTTGGACGGCGGCGTCTGAATGTTCTATGTGTGAATGTCCTAAAATACATAAAATTATGGTAAAGTCTAGTTTACAATAAAGTCTAATAATTATTTTCTTAAAGTGTAATGTGAGAGCTTGGTGTAAAAACAACATTGTAAGCATTACATAAGCAATAACATTGTTTTTATAAAAACCAATAACATCCTATATTTTTTCTACCATGAAGCAGTCGTAAAAATTTTAGTTTTTTTTTAAATGGTATTGGTATATAAATAAAATAATGCAGTAATCGTTACTGTAACATCAGGCCCAGCTTTCTATGAACTTTTGCCCGTCCCCTTAATGGCGGCAGTTTTTTATTTACGGACGGAGCGAAGAGTGTGATAATGGATATGGGTAAAGGATATGGATCTGCGTTTTATGTGTCTAATATAGATATAATACAAAACCAAAATTATGATTGTTTTAAAAGAAGTACTGGTACTACTATTATGACTTTAAAACTTGCAATATCGGAGGCTTTGATACATGTTATCAGTAGCCAATATAAAAATTTCGTTATATGCACAGACATCAAGTTTGTTGCAACATATAGCTCGATGCGCCTCTGGTTTCAAAGTTGCATAGATAGCTTATAACAATATATTCAAGATAAATAAAATAACTTCAAAAGGCGTCCCACTGAAATTGCAGTGGGTTCCATCGCATATTGTGTCAAGATACAACGAAATGGGTGACATCTTGGCGAAATATACAGTTACGAGTAAGAATGGAGAGGAAACTCATATAATTTTGGAATACTCAGAAGTTTTACCTAAATTCAAAAATATACGTTATGAAATGTGGAAGGAATAACTTCAACAAACGGTCACTAGAAAAAGGAATATGGTACAAAACCATACAGTGTCAGCCTCTTTATGTGCCCTGTTAATGAATACTAGTTTAAGTAGGAAATTAGTTACTAACTACTCATAGACTCAGATCTGGACACGTTCCTTGTGAGATATTTGCCTTCTAGATGAAAAAAAAAACAACTATGCCCAATTGTGAAGACTGTGGCGTTACAGAAGAACTACACCATTTATCGATTGAATGTATTCGATTTGATCTGCTAGAATTAATTTAATAAGAATCTTGAGAAACTGACGAGGGCACATATCATAATATTATTCCCAACTAAATGGCGACGACGCGAAAGTTCTGTTTGAATCCACCACGTAGTATATAGTTAAAGTTATATTAGTAATATATGTTAGGGTATTGATGGGACTGACATATGCTAAGCGGTAAATATCCCTTAAATGATTGTAGAATTAAAAAAAACGAATGGGTCAGCATGACCAGGGAAGGACAAAGATCTCATAGAATACCAGCGTCAAATAGCAGCTTAATGCTACTGTGTAGCTTTAGGTTAGAGAACAAGCGACATTTTTTTATTGGTAACAAGGCATTCCATCTCAGTCTTGAAGGGAAACAGGGCACCTGTATATCGATTCTTAATTGACGATAGACGTCGATGTCTATAGGCCACAGCGTCTACTTACTACCAGACAAGGTAGACTATGTGCTCGTTTATTACCTTTATTATTTTAAAAACGCATTATAAATGACGAAGCATAGAAAGCAAGTATAAAATATCAGCTTAATGCTCCTATGTTTTGTAGAGCGAATGACAAGAACCAGATATCCTTTGTACTGATAGCAAGGTATTCCATCTTTGTTCTCAGGGGTAACAACGCATCTGCATTTTATTTTTTACGAGTAATCAAAGATAAAAACATAGTTTCTATATGCCACAGCATTCGTTTAGCATCAAATGAAATTGAAACTCTTTTCTCACCCGTATTTCTTATAAATAAAATTATATAATCCATAAAAAATCAAAGGATTTCTTGCTCTAAACCCCCCCCCCCCCCCAGAAATGACACGAGGCCTATGCTCTGCTACTGCTTACTTGTACTTGCTTAGACTTTACTGTAGTAAATTTATTGTTCTTAATGATTTCTTAAATTTATGCGAACACTACCCATTGAATAAAACTATTATTTACGGATTTTATCGCGTTTAATTACTACTTTAATTTATTTTTATTGAGTAAACACAGTCCCACCATGGTCTGGAGAGTGTTTGCTCCCAATGTCACAGTTAGTCCAGCTACCTTCAGTTTTTAATATTTGTTTTTGAGCTTATAGTATCATGAAGTCTTGCAGTGTTATGCTTGGGTTTGGGTTTAAATTTGTTAATTATAGGATCCCAAGCTGATGGCAGCACTCATCCATCTTCTCTATTGAAATTTGAATGTTTTTTAATTTCAATAGCCTCACGTATCATCCTTGGTAGGAATCGATGTTCTTTTGAGAGGATTTGTGGTTTATAAAATCTAATGTAATTGTGAGGACAATCTTGAACATGTTCGCAGACTGCAGACTTCCCGGAGCGTCGGTGCTTCACATCAGCTATATGTTCCTTGCTTGCTTGAAGCTTGTTGTCTTGCAATACTTGCTTGACGTACTGAAGCTCGGCGGTCAGATATTTTCTGTCACAGATACCTCGTGCGTTCTGAAAAATAGATTTACCACGGTAAATAACTGTGAGGGATAATGGTGAAATTCATCATTTAGATATCGGTAGGTATGGGTTTTTTCCTATACACATTGTGACCAATAGTGTTATCAGGATTTCGGATAAAACATCTAGGAAAGCTAAAGAATTATTTGCCTCTTGGTGGCGCGACTACTAACGCCGTCTAGCAACGCACCGGAACACCAAAATTTTATCTACGAATCAGAGCTCGTCATTGTTGGCAACCAATCACAGCACGTCGTGCAATTAGTTATAAGATCTGTCTGTTTTAAATTTTGATTATTACCTGATACACACTGTTAGCAATAAGACGACTTAAATATAACCAACAAACGTTCAATAAATCAATCATTGAAGAGCACTTGCCTCCCGTTACTGTACACCTCTAACTCCATTGTGAATTGTATTTTTGAGTTTATGGAGTTAAGATGGTCTAAAATGCAGTTGCTTTGTCAGATGGTAAAATTGTGAAAGTGTAGTCTACGTATCGCTTGTAGAATCTTGCAGAAGAATAATGCAGGTTGCTAAGGGCCGTGTTTAGTAACTAGGGAATATATAGCGAGATTTTCTGAGAAGGGATATTTTTACTAAAAACACACGCAAAAGCTTTTAATTTCATATACTGATTATAGTAGACATATAGAGATAATAATATAACATGCATGTTAAGAACCATATATATATATATATATATATATATATCAGTTTCTATGTTTTAGCATTTAGATTTATTTCGCGCGCAGCCGAGCTATGATACATACGAATTATGCTGCCCCGCTCAATCTCTCAACGTTGCGGGATCTTACAGAACTTTTACGAGATTCAGTCTCGTAAAATACGCACGATATAACGCGAGATCTCTTTGATATTTGATTAACGGGATTTCATTCCATAATTGTGACAGAATGCAGGAAGGCTAATAATTAATAGTGAACTTTAAACGGACTGAATATTGATGTGAGTCTAGTAAAATAAAGTTGAGCCCTATATACATTCCACGCATGGGCACAGGCCTCCTCTAATTTCTGAGACGGTTTTAGGGCAAGGATATGTCTGCCGCGCTGTTCCAATACGTTTTGGCGAACTTCACGTCTACGAAATATTTTTTTAATCCTCAACATTCTGGTTGCCTTACGACTATTTCCTTCACTGCCAACTACATGGTAAATCAGCACTTAAAATTGCAATTAAAAATTTCATTGAATATTGAAGTGACGACAATTATTAATTACAGTGTTTATCTAGTGTACAAAATATAAATTCCTTTTGTAAATTATATGTAAACATTTGTGTTATAACTTCGAGCTTGGCAGCCCTAGAAATCTGTAGTAAACTTATGATATAGCTAGTATACTAAGCTTGCCAGGCTTACGTTGTTCTATCCTTTTCGACGACCCTTTGTCATGTCTTATTTTTTTTTAAATTCGCAAAAAAAATTGTGTTTCATTCATGGGCAAAAAACCATCCTATCTCTCAAGTTGGACTAAACTGCACACCGTGTGCAAATTTGACTAAAATCGGTTAAGTGTCTTAGGAGTCTTTCGCGGACAAACAACGTGACACGTCATTTATATATATATTAAGATTGAAGTAAAGTTCAAGGCCAAGGCCAGCAGTGAGACGCGTATAAGTAAGCTGTAAACTTAACGTTAAAAACCAGCATTTAACATTATAACTACAAATTAAATGGATCACCGGGATTCGAAGTCTCGTATTGCGAAATTTATAGCAACGATTATACCTTTAGCTACCTCAATGATAAATTATACGGGAAATATAAGGTAAAGTAAATGAAACTTAAGTTACAAACGAAACTATGGTCCACGTGATGGTAAGTGCTCACTGCAGTCTATTAACACCTGCAGCCAACTTCAAACAAAGATTATGCTACAGATACGGTGTCACCTCCAAGATCTAAGTTAGAATACCTCACAACCTGTTATTCTTTTTTATGGAACTAGACAACGAGCACAGAGTCCAACTGATGGTAAGTGGATGCTATGGCCTATAAATATCTACATTTATCCTCAATAAAAATAAAAATGCAGATGCGTTGTCACATCTGAGGACTAAGATGGAATGCCTCGTTTCCAGTAAAAAGGGTCTTCGGTTGTCTACACTCACCATACGGAAAACAGCAGCATTAAGCTGCTATTTTACGCTGGTATTCTGTGAGAGCGTGGTCCAACCCCGGTATAGCCAACCTATTCGTGTTACAACAATATTACAGCTGCAGTGTGACTCTACCACGTAAATCATTACTAAAACAAATTATACTGGCTCTCTATTCACTTCAGACCGGACACGACATTACAACCATTGTTATTTGGCGGAGAATAGGCAAGGAGATTGTACCTACTCTGACGGAGTCCTACCACAGAGCATGTCTAAGAAATTTAAAAAAAAAATGAATGGCTTTTGAAATCCGTTAATATGCATTACTTCATGGAATAAGGGTGGCAAAGGAACACACAGTCTATCTGATGGTAAGTGGATGCTGTGGCCTAAAGATTGAATGCATCGTTTTCAGTAAAAAGGGTCTCCGGTTCTCTACACTCACCATACGAAACATTGCAGATTCAGGCTGCTATTTTACGCTGGCATTTTTTGAGAGCGTGATCATACCTCTATTGAGCCGACCAATTCGTGCTACAACCATAATATAGCTGCAGCGCCTCTCTACCACTTTAAAATTTTAGTTACTAGAAAAGCATTGCGGAATTTAATTTTTCCTTTGAATAGCCTTTTGCTTAGCTGCCGGACATTATCATCATCTTCATCATTACAGCCCTTCACAAGTCCACTGCTGAACATAGGCCTCCCCCAAGTAATGCCACAAAGCACGGTCCTGAGCCACCTGCATCCACCGACTTCCTGCATGTCTTACCAGGTCGTCACTCCATCTAGCTGGACATTATATATATATATATATATATATATATATATATATATATATATATATATATATATATATATATTTAGAAAAACAAATCATACATCAAAAACAGTTTTATACACCTATATTTTTTTAGTATTAAGATTAATAAAAAAAGAAATACTTACCGATTAGCACAATTTCTATCGTAAAGTTACATTTTTGCTTTATCATTTTTAAATCAACTGAAATAGTATATGGTACGGCTGGAATAGCAGTCAGAAGTGTCTCTGATTTAAGTTACGCTTTCAAAGTTACCTTCAACCAAATCTCCCTCTACTTTGAATTTAAATGTGCTCTCTATCCTCCATACTCACTTAAGTTTATCATCGAAAAGCACTTAACTCGTCAGTTAAATGTAAGAAGTAATTACTAAAGGCCGAAATAGCAAAAAAAATTTTTTCGTTTGTAGCGAACTAATGTTATTGTTGTCTTTGACGCCATTATCGTCTATTTGAACACCAAACCCAATAACGGCTTCTTGACGCAAAGCAAAGCGTTAAGTCACGGCGCTGAGGGTTCCGGATTCGTTCTCTCAAACAGGTATTTGTATAGCCCACAAATGTTTGTTATGAGTCTGGATCTTTATCTGTAAATTTATGTTATGTATTATAAACTACCCCCACGATACAGGAGAAATTCCTAGTATGTGGGTAACGTTTTTATTTAAATATGTTCGGCAGGTCAAGGAGAATACTAGTAAAGAACTATTAATTAGACAAATGATCTACAACGCACTTGATGGTAACTGGCTGCTGTTATTATTATTCCAAAAGGAAGAAAAAAAGGAACTTTTAGACATTTGCATGCTCTAAAAAGGATTAGGTGTGTGAAACTCATATTTTTAATATATCTTGATACACGTTCTGGCCTACTGAAAATTAGCGCTGTTGTTTCGGCGACAGCATAAGCTGAGTGTGGTCCATTTTCTTAACGTCCGCATCACACGACGCACGTATTTTAACAGTAATTTATATCTGTTACATACTATCGTTAAATTTTCTGCCAAGTTATAATTTTTTTAACTTCCCGCATTTCTTGAAAATGAATGATTTTCAAGAAATGCGGAAGTTACTGTTTTCACCTCGGTTTTTGAAAATAGAGTTGTCCTCAGATCTCGAAGTTTCAAAAAGTAGTTTTCTTGAAATTACTTCTACACCCCTGTTTTGATCAATTCTATAATCAAATCAGCTCTTCTAATCTAAGAACGACGTCGATTGCCGTGAACCGATTCAAAGTCGGTTGATTTGTTCGAGAGATATCGTTGACGAAAATAATCTCGAAAATGTGTTTTTTCAAATTTACTTGAAAACTTTCCATGCAATATTTTTTTTTTTTGTAAAATATAAAAGAAAAAAAACGTGGTGTTCTGAATTATAAATAATAAGTGAAATTTGGAGCGGCTACATTGAAATTGCAATGAAATTAGCGGGAAGTTCCAGGGATGGCCTGCATGGTCAACTTATTTTTTTAATTAATTTTTCCTTTAATTGATACGTATTTATACTTTAATTAATTGGTACATATATATAAATTTAAGTGCCTAATTTTTGTGTGTGGCGTTTTGGCAATAAATGTTTCTTTCTTTTTCTCTTTTTTTCTATCTCTAGAAATAGATACACTTTTTGCAAATAAATTATTATATCTCATTGCAGAGTACACACTTGTAACCAACTCTTAACAAAGAAGGCGACAAATGCATTGGCATCCTCGAGAATAAAGATGAAGTACTTCATATCATGTATTTATTCTAACTCTGATACTCCCATATAATAAGCTACAATTCCTACCTTGCTTAAAAAACACATCCTAATTTTAATAGCAGAAATGGTCGGGTGTTAATTTGTTAACAAAACCAAGAGAGATATTATTAAAAAATATTCACCATTGGTAACACAACTGCTAATAATGATTATTTCGTAACTCGCTGGTTACTGATGTTTTCTTGGATGTTTATCTACTATCAGCATGATATAATTTTTTATTTATGATTTGATAAAAGTTAGATATAGAAAAAAACAATCGTAGAAGTCGTAGTATCAGACGTCTAGCTGATCTGAGTATTTTTCGTTGAGGTTAAACTGGTTTACACAGCTAACTTTTAGAAACCATGAGTACCTTCTAGTAATAGTGGCGACATCCGCGGGATGAAATGGGGCGGTGGGTTCTATTGCGCTACAACCTGCAAATTAAATGCATAAAATTTTGAAAAGTAATAAAACGACTGTATCACTTTCCTCATTTGTTTTAAGTTCCAATTTATATTATATAAAATTTTGTGCTCAGGGCATATAAAAAATAAGGTGAAAAAGTAAGATAAATGTAGTGTAATAAATAAAGACGGTAATATAGTGTTCTGTAACATTTAATTACGGCCGAGCGACACTGTCGATAACATGTCGGATAGTGACAGTGATTTATTACTGTAACGAGCTTATTATGCCACTGATTTAATACGCATAATTACTGATACGTAGATGTCCTATTATTTTGGCGTGGCACACAGTACGAAAAATTAAATAACGCTCGCTCATCTTTTGCTCTAATATTTTAACCCGACTGCCAAGAATGGGTTATGTTTTTCGCGCGTATCTTTTATGTATGCATATTTGTTTGTAAATTTCTTTATTACCTTCTATGTTCCAAATGGTTCCACAATTATTATAAATACCTTTTTATTTTTGCGCTCCTTCTATTGATTAAGAAGATCTGATGTTGTAAATTGTTTATTTGTAGACAATTTTCTAAATATGTAACCTTCCATTAAAGACCTGCATGACAAACTCGCTGTTATATAGTTATGCCCTCCACAACTTATTTCGGTACACTAGCAAACTGCGTAGGATAGGATTATATTCAGATTCAGATTTAATTTCTTTATTTGTCACAATATAGGTACAGGTATATGGTGACACAACACTATGTGTTTCCGCTACATTCTACCTTACGGCATGCAAAGTTGTAAAAGCTAAAAGATACAGATACTACGAGTATAATGCACTAATATGTGCACACACTTCTAATACTCTCCTAACCCAATGAAGCGACATTTCAACATAGCTGTACAGAGATCAGGTGCAGGACCGACGACGACGACGACTTTACGCCCTTTTCCGAGGCGCGGGAGTGTAATATCGCGACATTTAAAACTTCTTTACGCATGCTTGACTTGGGGAGTAAGCTTGCGAACGCGTGACGAAAGCGTTACGAAAAGTGTGATCGGGAGAGGCCAACGGGAGTTGAGTTGAGTTTTGAGCACATTTTCTCTCTCTCTCTCTTTCTCTCATATCATATAGATCATATAGATGTGAAATTCGCCAACGCCCATTGGGGCAGCGCGGCGAACATTTCCTAGTCCTGAAACCGTTTTAGAAATGAAGACGTATATAGAGTGTAACTTAAACTTTTTTTACCTTGCATGATAAACTGTTGATGTATTCAATATAATTAACCTTTCTGTTGCAAGGTTTTCGTTGAACGACATCAAAAATTTATTGTATATAACTTTTATTTACAGATTATTGAACTTTGAATCTATAAAAATAGATTCTTCCATTGTGTAGTATTAAAACTTATTCTGTAAATTTTAACTAATAGCGAATTTAAAATACATCCTCCGAGACCAGTGACAGGCAGAATTGCAAGTTGTTAGGATCAGCAAACGTAACGATTACGCCAAATTTTTTTAGTACAGAAGAAAACCATGGTCATCAGTGAACTGATAACGAACTAGAAGATAAAATCGGATGCGATACGCCTCATGAAAATTTATTTTGAATGTGAATTTTATTAAATTCAAATTTATGAAAATTCAAAATACGCATGTGTTTAAATTAACTTCCTGCAACGCTGGAGTTCATCGGAAGTGTTAAGCGGCAGTAATTGAGTTATAAGCTCCTATAGTTTACGATATTTAGATAGAAATTCAACAAAAGTTCTGTTTTGCTAAATTAATGTTTGCCTAGTCAGGAGGCAGTTTTGATAGAAAAACTCTATCACACAATTATGCTGACATGAAAGTTCAATTAAGATAATGCCTTGGAAACAAAAATGGCAAACATCTCATGAATTCAATCTTATTCAGAAATTTAATAGATAGCAACGAAAAATTTAAAAAATGAAATTACCGTATCGTGTGACTTAAGAAAAAACCATTTTGTCTCGAGAGTGTCCCAAAACTGACTGAAGTGACCTTGGATAGATTGAGTGATTTTTTTTTACTATAGATTAAAAAATATTTTTGTAATAAAGAATAAGCATGTCTAGAAGCGACAGTAGCCTAATGGCAGAGCGCGGACCGCGAACTCAAAAAGGTCGTGGGTTCGAATCTGGAATGGCGTCAACCACTCTTAACACAAGCAATTTAAGCTTACCACGAGTGGTTAAGGGGAATATTAGTAATGTTTATAGCATTATTAAAAATTTAAAAAAAAATGTGATTTCTTACTATCGCTCCATGAAGTACCACCATTAACAATAGTTACAATAAAAATAATGTCCATTAGACCAAAATCCGGTCACAGTGGTCAATCTCAACGGAGACTGGTCCTCCGCGCATGAACGACTTATAGTGCCCAAGTGGATGCGTTATCACAGGTGCACTCTACACTCAATCTCATAGTTCGATGGAACAAGACCGGAGAGCGATCAGGAACAGAACCATACACATATCTTTACGCGATTGTTGTGATACGGTAGTAAAACACTGCTAACTTCCTGACTTAGAGTTGCTATCCGATATATGATTTGATTGACCTGGGATTCGAACACGGGACTACATGATCAGCAGTCGCATTTACAACCACTAAACCAACGGTGCAGTCAAAAAGTCTGATGTCAATATTGGCTTATATGTTATAATATCAAGATCTGACCAGTAGTTTTTGAGTTATCCTTAAAAATGCGTATTTAATTGACTTAATTGACTTTATGCTGAAGTATGTTGTACAAAATTTTAATTTCATCACTTGTTTTATGAAACTAAAGTTACAAAGGATCTTAATGTCTATTGTTAGTTGCTACTGCAATCGATGGTAACATTTTTCTTATAGTAAAGTAAACAAAACAAACGCAAACTTAAAGGTGATTTACGGTTTTCATCGTACCACGATGTACCGTGGCAGGTACATCGTGATATATATTAAGTTAAAAAAATGTCTAAAGTAAATACTTTTTCATTTTCTCTAGAAGAAATTGGTAAATTACTGGATCAAAAATTAGACTCAAAACTCAAAAGCGTACATGTTTCTCTAGCCACAGAAATCAAGCAAGAATTTTGTGACGTTTTTAATAATTAAGAAATCGATTTCAAACAAATAACTGAATCATTAACACAAGAAGTACGTAACTTAAAGCATGAGGTCAATACCCTTAGTGAACAAGTCCAGACACTCGAGAATGAAAACATATGTATTCGCAATGAAACTGAATCTCTTCAATGTAGAAATAGTCGGAAATCCCGGAATTTCAGGCGAAATAACAATGCATATTGTGTCGACCGTTGTCTCTAAACTCGGAGTATCTCTAACGGGACAAGACATAGTTTACGCTGAGCGCGTCGTTCACCATTTAAATTGGCCAGATAAAGCTACGCAAAGAGGTTACTAAAACAACACATCACTATCTGTTAGTGTGCGCCCCTTAGCTGTAAGGTTGGTACATTACGCGACCACTTATTAAAGAATTCTCGAGTGCGCCGTACGCTTACTACAGTAGACCTAGAACTGCCACCTCAAGAATCAAATACTTTTTATGTTAATGAACGATTAACTAAAACAAACCACATTTTCTTTACTAAAACACGTGAAATGACTTGAAGTTTAAATTAAAAATTTGTCGTGTTTGTGTTAAACGTGAAGACTCTTATAATATTTCCGCGCGCATAGTAAACTCCGAAATAGATATTGAACGTATTTTTGGTGTACCCTATTCAAAATTTATGCATAATGTTAAATTTTTACGTTTTTTATTATTCCTTATACTTTCTTATTTAGCAGGTATGGGAGATGTGATAAGGATATAGAACGACGAGTGAATACAGGAAATAGAATAAATGGGGCTCTACACTCTATTGTGCAGAGTCAAAATGTGTCGAAAAAGGCACGTATGGCAATTCACAATGCTGTGTTGGTCCCTACTTTAACGTATGGTAGTGAAAGTTGGGTGTGGCAGAAGAAGCACGAAAGTAGAATGAATGCAGTAGAAATGCGGTCGTTAAGGAGTATGTTAGGGCTCAATCTGAATGACAGGGTAGGAAATTGTATAATAAGAGAAGAGTGTGGTTTGCAAGATGATGTTGTGACCAGGATTAAGAAAGGAATGCTTCGGTGGCTTGGTCATGTGGAAAAAATGAATGAGGAAAGAGTGACAAAGAAAATTTATGTTGCAGAAGTGAATGGCAGAGTCGGAAAGGGACGTCCTAGGCGAAAATTTATCGACCAAATTGGCGATTTATTGAAAACGGGCCAAATTAGGAGTACCCTTAACCGACGAGCATGTATGCGTAGGTGTATGGATGTGAAGGAGGCGAGAGAGGTGTGTCAGGATCGTGCCAAATGGAAGTCTGTAGTCTCTGCCTACCCCTCTGGGTGACAGGCGTGAGTGTTTATGTTATGTTATGTTTCTTATACCGTACATGTTATTTCATACTTTTTAAATCCTATGTTTTCTTTTAAACAACATTTTATTATGACTATATTCTGCAGTAGCTCGCTCCGAAATACGGTCTCGTGAATCGGAAACTGCCTTATTATAAGTACTTACCGGAAGCCGTGCTCGAAAATGACCGCGCCAGGCTCTACTGGGACCGGGCCATCATCACAAACAGGACTATTTTTGCGAATAAACCTGATATTGTACTGATGGACCGGGCACAGTCAAGGATATTTTTGGTCGACATTACCATTCCATATGACGAGAACCTAGTAAAAGCCGAATCAGATAAGAAAACAAAATATCTGGACCTAGCTCACGAGGTAACCGACATGTGGGGTGGTCTGCCGACCAAAATTATTCATGTAGTCATCTCTGCGAATGGACTAATCCCAGTTAGCCTCTCGGGTCTTCTGAGGCGACTGGGACTCCGTGACGGACCGCTCCGGGCGCAAATGCAGAAGACGGTACTCCTCGATACCGCCCGCAACGTCCGCCGGTTTCTTTCCCTTTCCCCTTAACCTTCAGCCGTTTAGTCTCCCCTGCCGAGGGCTTCTATGTGGTTAGGTTTTTATTTATTTATGTATTTTTGTACTTCTTTCATTTTATTGATATTTATGTATATTTATCTTTTCATTTTCATTTATAATTATATATTTATAGAACCCAACCAGATGAGAAAACTATATAGATACCCTAAATAAAACAATTAAATAATAATCTATCCTTAGCTAACGAGCAATGACAGGACCCAGCAGTACATAGTATTTCCGACCGGGAGACCATATGGAAGGAGAAGGAGCTCCACGGCAGGTACTACAGGGTTCTTCATGAGCCCTTCGTTGATACAGTCGCCTCCCTCCACTGGCTACGTTTCGGTGACCTCCTCGGGGAAACCGAGGGTTTTTGTGTGCAATACACGATCAGGTCATTAAGACCAACAACTATCGGAGATACATCTTAAAGGATGGCACCGTCGACGTCTGTCGATCTTGTCGCCATCCCGGTGAGTCACTTAGGCTCTATCATCTCCGGTTGTTCGGCGCTTTCTAACTCTGATTAGTACTTGCACAGGCACAACCTAGTAGTCAGGATTCTACACCAGCAGCTCGCTATGAAATACGCTTTCATGAACCGGAAACAGCCTTATTATAAATACTTGCCGAAAGCCGTGCTCGAAAATGACCGTGCCAGGCTCTACTGGGATCAAGCCATCATTACAGACAGGATTATTCTTGCGAATAAGCCTGATATTGCGCTGATGGACCGGGCGCAGTCAAGGATATTTTTGGTCAACATTACCATTCCATATGATGAGAACCTAGTGAAAGCCGAATCAGGAAGAGGTCTCGAATAACGAAAACTACTCTGATTCTGATAATGTATTTGAAGGCGTCCAAGATAATAGCGAACGGAGCAGTCTCGAAAGAATAATCAGTTATTTTATAAATTAGCAAAATTTAATATATTATGTGGCCGTGGAAGGAAAAGGGAGATCTCCCCGCCGGGCAAGGTGTTCTGCCCGGGGAGCGGCTCACACTCCGTGTGATAATTCGGAGATGTTCTATATATACTCTTTATGATTCGGAATGTTGATAGCGCGATTTAGGCTTCGGTGTGTTTTCGCTTGTGGCGGCGACGACAGCGCCGCTACATCACCCCCTGCTCAGACCGGAGGTCGATAGTGCAGTCGAGTTGTCGACGAATGTGCAAGTGCCAGGAGATTGCCTTGTAGTCTGCGGTGAGTCGAGAAGAAGGCAAGTAATCTGCGAGAGTGCCGTGAAGCAGAGGCGAGCAGTAAGGCTCAGAACCGTGCCGAACACTGTAGCGCAGAGAGTTGCTTGAAGGAACAGGAAGCATTATTATTCCAGTGCTGCGATGAACCTTGTGAAGCTAGATGGCTTGCAGGATATGAAGACTGCAGACGATATCTGCTCGGGAGCGAATGGGTGGGGTATTCTATGACGTTGATGAAGCTTGAAGTTTCCGAAGGTTGTTTGGTTGCCGTGTTCAGATCACGTAGGGTGGTCACCACTGTGGCCGTGGAAGGAAAAGGGAGATCTCCCGCCGGGCAAGGTGTTCTGCCCGGGGAGCGGCTCACACTCCGTGTGATAATTCGGAGATGTTCTATATATACTCTTTATGATTCGGAATGTTGATAGCGCGATTTAGGCTTCGGTGTGTTTTCGCTTGTGGCGGCGACGACAGCGCCGCTACAATTAAATGTAAAAGTAAGCTATACCTACTAACAAAAAGTCATGACAACAAATGACTAAATTTTATTACGTAAGGAATCGTTAAAATATTACACTATATCACCACCGTTTGAGTACCATCTTCATTTAAAATTATATTGTCGTTCGTAATTAATAAAATTTGATTTGAGTTATCCTGAATATAGCCGCGATTAATTGTATTTGCCTGAGGCCTGTGCCTTTTGTGTTTTTGTTGTTTTATTGTTTTGATCACTTCTGAAGGCTCGACATCTAATTTTCGTTCCATTTCTAATATTTCTAGTGTTAATTTGTAATTTTTCAATTCGAGGAACTCCAATTGTAGATCAAGTTTTCTTTTCTTTTTAATGCTTTTTCTAGTAGATCTGTGTATTGTTTCGATCCTTTTCGGACAATTTTGACAAATAATAATAAATAAAATATAACTTGTTTCAATTACTAGGTCGTTGTTTCATTTTAGCATGAGTGCGATATTTTATTGCAGATAATTAGTTAATTTCTATTTTTTAAGGCTGATTAACACGTATTAAGTCTTTTTAAGTGACTTTTATGCTAAATTCATTGTTTACATGCATTAAGTCACTTAAAATTTAGTAAAATTTTTGTTAATTACTTAATACGTGTAAATCTGCCATTAGTTACAAAGAATTGAGATCACCGCAGACAAAACCGCGAGCAAACCTTTACCTGCAAAACTTATCATTAACATTTAAATTACTAGAGTAGTTTTGACTTGTTGTTGGTTTCAGAGACAAGTCAGGAACATCATTTTGGTCAATGTCACTATTGTCTAGTACTGAAGCTGAAGTCGTCGGTTTTACAACTGTTCCATCAGTCATAGGTGAATCTTTGCCCGGTTTTACATCTATTCCATCAGTTATAGGTGAATCTTCGCCTATGATTTCGAATATAAGGTCATCTATTGGAGTCAAAATGCCCAAAATTTTCCTGCCGCCAGTTCCATTGTTCTTGCATTATCTCTTTTACTCTGAAGGTAAACAAACCAAAAAAGTACCTTTTAAAAATATTCTAAAAATCACTCAAAATTAAACAATGCATAAATAATAAAAAGATGTTTCAAAACAAGGAAAAAAAAACAACAGAATTTCATATGTCTTCCTATGGCTACGATATTTACCTACGACATTATTAGGTATTCATCTACTAGCTAGAGTGTAATCATCTACTAGAGTGTGTATTCCATGCCATATTATTATATCTATCCCCATTTTATTGAAATGTGGCTTAAAATATGATTAGTATTTTTTTAGTACTGTAGTAGACAGGTACATACAGGTAAATAACAAAAAAGTATGTAATTTACAGTAAAAAATATTTTCAATAATTACAATAAGAATTTTTAAAGTTAAGGCCCCAGTCCCGTAAAAATTAGTGTTCTCGCGAAATTTGCAGCAAAACAAATATTTTTTTATAGTATTTATTAAAAAGAAAAAGTGAAACATATTTTATATTTCTTTAAAGTGTAGGACTTGATATTTTCGAAAATGTTTTTTAATTTTATTTTGGTGTTTAAAATAATAGCTCTATTAGGCGTTAAACGTGCCTATGTTTAGGTTACATGCGTAAAAGGTCTTATTAAAGCCTCTGCTATGTACAAACTATAACAATATCAAGAAAAATATTCAGATGACATTTATTTAAATATTGTCTACAATAATCTGATCTGGTCACTTTTTTATAAATGCTTTAATTTTCTTATTTGCACATGCATTTTTTTCTATTAGAAGTATAAATGTAGCAAAGTCTTACTTAAAACCACATAAAATAGAACTATTTTCAAGTGAGTTAGAAATAAATAAAATTAAAAAAAGTATATATTTCGTACTTTTTACCTATATGCCATTTATAAAGCAGAAACGCTTGAAAATTCTCTCAGGTTCGCACTTTTCGCAATTCGCACGGTTGACCTCTTTCCCTCGCGCAGCTCTTATGGACGGAGCGGAGCATATCGTGAAAGTCGCTCTACTTAAATATATATTATTTTTATTTAATTGTCATACTAGTTCTAGTTTTTAGTGTTTATATTAGTATTAGATTAATTGACTAGCACTTTTATATTTGGTATGTTTTATATATTTTAAGTTTTATATATAATTTATTACAAAAAAAAAATAAACGGAAAAGTATGGATAGAAAAAAGAAGAAATATCCTTGTGTCAGTAAAAATAGTAGTAAAAGTAGTAGTAAAGTACAAAATGTACAAGGTAGAGGCGAAATTTGTATAAAGAGGCCGTTTTTATTTTCCTTTGGTTGTATATACCCTTTTTAAACCTACAACCCGTATAAACATTACTAAAAACAACATTTATGAAATATAAAAGGGTAAAAAATTAAACTACCACGACAAAAGTAAAATGAATATTTTTGGAAAAAATTAATAATTTATATATTTAATTAAGTAGAGCAACCTTCACCTGTGATCTCGAACGTATTTATGCACGGGGGAGAGCGCCCCCCTCCAATGGCTTGGAATCTAAAACAGCACAGCTAGACGGAAGCCTTAACGATTGTTTAAGGCATACTTACCAAGTAGCCCTTTTTAAATTTGAGTAAAATGTATCTCGAACATAGGTGTAATCTTTTCCTGTAAGTACAAAACAAAGCGACTGACATGTAATTAAAATATTCTTCCACTCTTCTATTTTTTTTTTTTGATTGGACAACCTATCGCTAAATGCACCAAATAAAATGTCTTTTTGGTCACGAATCAGTTGTAAAACCGTTACTTTATTATCATTTCTAGGCATTTTTTAAGAAATCGCCAAGTCTTGCCACAAATACACTTCAAATTAAAGGCGGGAATGAATACTTTGTCGCTACTACTTTTTTGAATATCCCATCAAAGTTAGGCACAGACAATATACCATACAGCCATGCGTTTAAATAGGGATATTCAATAAAAAAGCCAAAAAAAAATGGCGGGAAAAGAATGCGGCACACATTTTTGATTTTAGAACTTACAAGTGGAACCTACAAGTGTAAAATTTTACAAGCCCTGTAGATTTTTTTGATGAACGTAGTTTACAAAAACTTTCTTGTAAAGTGTAACTTGTGAACTAGTAGACTTGTGAATTTTGATAAACAGGGCACTGGTCACATATATAGATATAATGATATATTATATATAAAAGGGGAAATAATTTATATAGAAGAGTGGGGGGCGCGGGGAGCGTTACACTGTGTTTAAAGAATGGTTTATAATTACAACGTAAAGTATTTTTATAGAAATATTTCTATCATTGAAATAATTTTGTGAGTTGCTCCTAACATCAGAAATTTGATGTTGATGTTGTCGCATTGGTTCCTATTTCGAAATCGAAAAGCGCAAACCAAAAGTACATACTGACAAAATCAGTGCATTTGCTTTGCACGGATTTTATCGCGTTTAATTTAGCTAGTTTTTTAATTCCCGACTATTCGGGTGCTTCGCACACGCACACGCACACGTACGCACACAGTCACTTTCTACTAAAGAGCGGGACATTCTGGCACAGATATAATATATTTACTTAAAAGGATGTTGCAACAACGGATATATGAAATGAACCCATGACTACTGCAGGTTTACTATTGAAAACAATTCCGATCGATCAGCATTGAAATTATAACGTTTTGTACTCTTGAAAGCGACTCTAGTGTTTAATTAGTTTAATATTGCATGGTGACTGTGTGAACTCATTGAGATTAGAATTGAAATTGTAAATCCGATTGTAAGCAAAGTCGGCACTCCTGACCTCATAGTAATATGTATGTAATTACTCTAAGCTCCTGACGCACTTTTGACAATTAGTTGACAACTGCGTATTGTGCATGATATTGCGTTGGAATTGGAAATGGAATTTAGGCAATAGCAAATCATTAACGTTTTAGGAATTATGTTCATATTATTCGTTTGTTTTCTGCAACTATCTTATTGTTTCCGATAAAATAATGACACGTTTACCGTTTAGCAATGACACGTCTATTATTCTACGATGATTTTAGAGCTAATTATTTAATTATTAAGGACTTTAGTAAGAATATAGTGCACGAATAAAACCTTACGTATGCAACCTCCGTAGAGAATATATTTTATGAATGAAATGAAGTATTGTTAACTAAAAGGTTACAGTACATAAAGGGGAGCACAAGATCCTTTATTAGGCCGGAGAAACTTTTATTATAAAATTTCTAAACGGTTTGAACCTTTTAAAGTCATCAGCACTCATACGTCAAGTAGACAGACATGAGGAAGTTGTTTATAATATTTTGCGTATATTTTGCCTCAAAGATTTGAACGTATAAACACACTTATAAAAACAACAAACTCGGGTTGCTCGCGTACTGTGGAAATTATCGCGTAATGTAAATATTACAGTACGCGACCAACCCGGACTTGATGAAGTTGTGCTGAGTAAAATCTGCATGTCTAAGGATTTAAATATTTCGGGGACATGAAAATTTTGCCTGACTGACGGTCAGTGCCCACTCCATATACTCCTTAATACTCTCAAAAATAACAAGAGATCTGTGTCCAACAGTGGGACGTTGATATTCTTAAAGGGGAATGATAGGCTTGTATGGGAGTTTCGTACCGCTATTAAAATTTCGTGTTTTGGGATATTTTTTTTAATTGGTAGGTAGTATGATAGACAAACACCTTTTAAATTGTTAGATTTTTCGAACTTGGGATATAAAAGTTATAACCAGTTTTAATTTTTAGGATTATCTACATAGACCATAGACTAATATATAATATTATGTACCAGTGTTACAATTTTTTATTTAACTGGCTTTACGGATTTTGGTTCTATCCCTTCTGAGCCTATCATTTCTTTCGTAATCTTCGTTTTTGTATATTTTTTTCATCACAATATGCTAATAATGCGTCACAGTTTTTGGGAGATTATATCAATATCAAACCACTTGTTTCATCGTTTTCTCTAATAGTTCACACGCGCAGACAATTCACAAAATCGCATCACTTTTACGAATCAAAATCTACTTCAAACCATTATTCAAGCAACAAAACAGAAGCGACAAATTGTCCAACAATCCGTTGACGGCCAAAACTTCTCCTAGTGTTACATGTAGGCAAATAAACATTGTTTTTGTGATAAATTAAATACTCTATATTGCTTTTCGCTACTCTGTAGTGCTTTACTAACCGTTATTTTTTTATAGAACAAGGGTGACAATCGAACAGACAGTACACCTGATGGTTAGTGGATGCTGTGGCCCATGGACATCTATATTTATCCTCGATTTAAAATCAAAATTCAGATACGTTGTCACCTCTGAGGACTAGGATCGAATGCCTCATTTCCAGTAAAAAAGGGTCTCCGGGATCTCTATACTCACCATACGAAACACAGCAGTATTAAACTGCTATTTTACACTGGTATTCTGTGAGAGCGTGGTTCTTCCCCGGTCGAGCAGTCATTCGTGCTACAACTATATTATAGCTACAGCGTGGTTCTACCATTAAATAGGTAGATTGAGATAAGGATCAGTATCTACTCAGCGTTGTGAATTAGGAGATACCTATATTCAGCAGCGGACTGCAACACTTGATAATGATAAAGTTCTGATGGGGTTTTGAGTGTAGGTAAATAAAAACATTTTGTCTTTTAAGTTAATTTGTTTTATTGTACTTATAATTAATGAATTCTTATTAAAACTTCATCTAAGTAGGGGGCTCCTTAGGTACCAAATAATACTCATAAAATGTGAGTAGCATCCTACTGCTCTTAAACCTACAATGCAGTTACAGCAATAAATTCTGATTGCGTCCCGCCCAATCATGTTTGTTTCTGCAACTATAAATAAAAAGTTTTAGCGAAAAAATGGCAGGACTTAATTTTAGCATGAAACAAGATTGGGTTTATTCTCTCTAAACCATCTATTCTCGCTCGGGATACTTCTAGTGTATATATTGCATGAAAGCGGAAATTCCTATATTGGGCAACACAATATGCTGGGATCTTTCTTGTGGTCCTTCTGGTACATGTAAGCTCAAATCTCGAGCTTTGTCCCAGCAAACTTCACAAACTTCATTCATGGATGACATCTGTAAATATTTCATGAGATGGCCATAGATATGAAATTAGTATTGATGAAATACAAATTAAACACTAAGTTCGATAGAAATAAGTTGTGCCCAACATTTTCAAACATGAAAGAAACACAAACAAGATAATGGGTAGGATACAGCGATATTCCTGATTGAATTTGAGCAACCCAAGCTGGAGAATGGTTCTTGAGATAAAATAATTGGTTGCCTCCACCTTACAGAAAACCTTTTCCAAACAGCTATATGGTATATCTGTTGTGTGAATAAGTTGTAGAGAAAAAGGGCTCTTTGTTGTTAGTAGAACCCACCTCATGAGTGTCCCAGGTTTAGCAACATTTAAGAATAATGCCCTTTGCATGGCAAGCGTAACCATAAATCGTTGTGGGGAAACTGTACAGAAATCCAAAATTATTTATATATATTATCGCTCAAAACAATGTATAAGAGTTCTAGCAAATATTTCATACAATACAAGATTTTTAACAGTTACATCTTTATACATATTATAATCATCTAAATTAGCATTGTCTAGTTTGAAATACCTTGGTTACATACTAGAGATAATTTTAAACTAATTTTCTAAAATTAAAATGTAAATACATACAAATACAAAACACAGAACAAACATCTATGTTCATCACACAATAGTTTGTAATTGGTGAGAATAAAACTCACAACCTTCAGCGCAGAAGCCATATTTAAGTAGTTTACGGTAATCATGGTCATTAGATATTCCATGCAAGAAAACCACTTCAAACACACCGCTTATACCAAAGGAAGTTTTCTCTGAAGAGCAATAGTTTATTACACTGTTCCTAATATACTCATTCCATTGTACAGTGCCACAAGTGTTATCAGGACGTGGATCAAAACACATATTATTACGTTTTCGTTTTGTGACATTGTATTGTTGTATCTCTAGTGGAAGATCTTCAGCGTTTTTAGGTGATGAACTCAGTTTTTTTTTTCTTTGACTCATGCCATTTCTGTTTGTTTTCTATGGGTGTTTTCTTAATATGCCATTCAGAATACCCCTTAAATTGTAAAATTGCGTAACCTACACAAGTTGTATGCTTACAAACTGCCTTTGGCCCTTTACCAGCAGCGCACTCACACATAGACTGAACAATTTTTCCATCTAATTCAAAGGCAATACTCAAAAAATATGATAATGCTTTCGTGTTTTCAAAGTGGACCCGTTCTTTATAAAAAGTAAATTATTTATGTACATATCACTAGAGCCACTAAATATTCATTTATCATTATAATATAGCCTTTTTGGTGAACTGCAGTATACTCAGTCATTCCCACATTGTGGGAATGACTGAGTATACTGCAGTTCACCAAAAAGTAAGTGGTAATATTCTCTATATCCTAAAACTTCACTAAAAAGTAAGTGGTAATATTCTCTATATCCAAGTTAGGTGATACACTTTTCGATGATATACTGCTTTACAAACTGTTTGATGGCCACTAAACAATATACGCCAAATCATTTTGTAGTATTTCATCTTCTATGTTTCTATTAAAATTATTATTTCTATCATAGTCCTTAAGTCTGTAAAAAGAAAAAAATTGCTGTAAACTCGGTAAATAAGCATAATTTTGATAAAAAATGTATTTGTAAATAGTAAACAAACTAACCTCTGAATTGACTGTTCTTTCAACCTACTTAATTTTGCACCTCTTTTTCTTAACCCGTAACTCATAGTGGCCATAATTAATCTCAGGAATTGCAATATGTATATTCACAATATTATTCTAAAAGAAACAAACACGCGTAGCCCACCTACTACTAACAGTGACATTTGACATATCGGAGACCTCACTCTAGACTAGCGGTAGCGCCTCTAGCTGCGAATTCATACGCGATATCTATCGATCATTGCGTCTAGTTTATGTTTATATTACGTTTATTTATTAAAATATTTTTATTGATATTATTAACTAATCCCAAGTTCTAAAAATATAAAACTTACATGAAAATTAATGGCTTAGTTGCCATAATATCTGGTATTAATTCTATAACAAAACAACAAAAAAAGTATGCGGTACTATATCAGCCGTTCCCCTTTATTATCAACTTTCTTCCATAATTTGTTATTATTTACCCGAAAATTCATAAAAGATGAATTTAAAAATTAATTTACAATTTTATTCACTTTAAACATAGAATATTTAATGTATTGAACAAAATATTAATTTATGAAATTGTTCAAAACGAAATAAAATTACGAAAAATAACTCCCTATGAGAGAAATAGAGAAAGAAAATGTGCGCGCGCACTGCTCTCACTCTTCCTTATATCCCCCACTCAACTCCCGTTCGCCTCGCCCGATTACACTTTTCGTAACGCTTTCGTCACGCGGTCGCAAGCTTACTCCTCAAGTCAAGCATGCATAAGGCTGGTTTTATCGTTACGCGTCTCGGCAGCGCTGTTGGTGCGCGCGTGGTCGGATATGTATTGGGGCTGTAGTTGCGTTTCAAAGTCACGCGCTTGAGCAGCGCTGCTCGGTAAACGCGCGTTGTTCACTGGCGCCGCCGAAGCACGCGCCGCTCGGGCGCCTCTACATCCAGTATGCGTTTTAGTGTGAGGCCGTTGAGACGTGCCGTTAGGTACACAGTACAAAATTACATCGATACGAGACGAGTAATTGAGGAAGTGCGATTTAGAAGATGTTTATGGGACACAAAATTAGAGTGTGATTAAAATAAGACTGATTAAAAATGTTAATGTTATTCAATACTCTTTTATTTCACTTATCTTAGAGTGTTCGCCAATTTTTCCACAGCAGTTATGGGGATGCAACGTAAGCTGTATCGTCGTAAAGAAAACTCTAACTTGCAGAGTAATTCGTTGAAACTGCTTGTTGATAGGCGAAAATATTTATAAAATTTATAATTATATCGGAGAAAGATGTTACGTGTTCGCCTCTCAGTAACCTTGTAGCGTTATAAGGATCAACTACTCTTCTTCTAAACCGGTGTTGCCTTTTCCATAAAATGTAAACAGCCAGTAATCCAACCGCATTAACGACAAGCCTCCATCCAAGCCATTTTGTACACGACTGTCACAGCAGCGGAACGCGCGGTACAAATCTCGTTTTATAGTGCACCGCTGTTCAAGCGCGCGCTGTTAACAGCACGCTGCCCAGCGGCGCGTCTAGCGGCGTGACGATAAAACCACCCTAAAGAAGTTTAACTTCAACGAGTTAAAATCACTCATTGGTTTTTCTGTCGCGATATTACGAGCACGCCCGCGCCTCGGAAAAGGGCGTAAAGTCGTTGGTCCTGCACCTGATCTCGATACAGCTACGTTGAAATGTCTTAGAAGAATGTATTAGAAGTTTGCGCACATATTAGTGCATTATAGTATCTGTATCTTTCAGTTTTATAAATTTTCGTGCCGTAAGGTAGAATGTAGCGGAAACTCTTAGTGATGTATCACCTTTACCTGTATCTATGTTGTGACAAATAAAGAAATTAAATCTGGATCTGAATATAATCCTGTCCTCCGCAGTTTGCTACTGTACCGAAATAAGTTGTGGAGGGCATAACTTATAACAGCGAGTTTGTCATGCAGGTCCTTAACAGAAGGTTACATATTGAGGAAATTGTCTACATCCAAACAATTTGCAACATCAGATAGAAGGAGCGCAAGAATAAAAAGGTATTTATAATAATTGTGGAACCATTTGGAACATAGAAGGTAATAAAGAAATTTACAAACAAATATGCATACATAAAAGATACACGCGAAAAACATAACCCTTTCTTGGCAGTCGGCTAAAAATATTAGAGCAAAAGATGAGTGAGCCTTAATTAATTGTTCGTACTATGTGCCATGCCAAAATAATAGAACATCTACGTCTCAGTAATTATGCGTACTGAATCAGTGGCATAATAAGCTCGTTAGAGTAATAAATTACTGTCACTATCCGCCATGTTATTGACAGTGTCGCTCGGCCGTAATTAAATGAACACTGTATTACCGTCTTTATTTATTACAGTACATTTATCTAACTTTTTCACCTTATTTTTTATATGCCTTGAACACAAAATTTTATACATTTATTTGGAACTTAAAACAAATAAGGGTAGTGACACAGTGGTTTTATTACTTTTTAAAATTTTATGCATTTAATTAGCAGGTTGTAGCGCAATAGAACCGACCGCCCCATTTCATCCCGCAGATGTCGCCACTATTACTAGGACGTACTCGTGGTTCCTGAAAGCCAGCTGTGTAAACCAGTTTAACCTCAACGAAAAATACTCAGCTAGACGTCTGATACTACGACGGTGTAAATTGAGATACTTTCTTTCCAAATCATTGTTTTTTTTTTTTTATATCTAATTTTTATCAAATTAGCTTGGTAGTAGATAAACATCCAGGAAAACATCAGTAACCAGCGAGTGACGAAATAATCATTATTAGCATTTGTGTTACCGATAGTGAATATTTTTTAACAATATGCTTGTTTTTGGATTTCATTTTATTCTCTTGGTTTTGTTAATAAATTAACACCCGACCATTTCGGCTATTAAAATTAGGATACATTTTCTATGCAAGGCAGGAATTTTGGCTTATCATAAGGGAGTATTAGCGTTAGAATAAAGACATCATATGAAGTATTTCATCTTTATCCTCGAGGATGCCAACTCATTTGTCGCCTTCTTTGTTAATAGTTAAGAATTTAACTGACAAGTTAAGTGCTTTTCGATGATAAACTTAAGTGAGTATGGAGGATGGAGAGCACATTTAACTTCAAAGTAGAGGGAGATTTAGTTGAAGGTTACTTTGAAAGACAAACTTAAATCAGAGACACTGTTGATTGCTATTCCAGCCATATCAACAATACTTTAGTTGATTTAAAAATGATGAAGCAAAAATATATCTTTACCATTTATAGAAATTGTGCTAGTCGGTAAGTATTTCTTTTTTATTAACTTTAATACCACAAGATATATATGTTCATATAGCTGTTTTTGATGTATGATATATTTGTCTAAAATTTAAATAAATTCTGTTAGGGGGGGGGGGGAAGGGGGAGTTGGTCGTTGCGTAACATAATTAACGCACCTTGAGAAAGGAGTTTGTTCAGAATCGTTTACTGAACCGATTCATTTTTAATATAGGTAATTTTTATCCCAAAAATAATTAAAACTACGTAAATTACAGTCACACTAAATCTGTACAGTCAAAACAAACTGAAATGGGCCGTAACTTAAGGCAATAAGACTTTTAAGAGTGCAGTTTTATTTGTATTATTACTAATTCTGTCATTCAATAAAAATTAAGAAAATGAACTTTATTTCAAGCAAGTTAAAGCCTTTGCATTCGTAGATTTGTACTGTGACCACAACATTCTTCCGGAATTAGTATAACTAATTTGATAAATAATCAGTGCATAAAAATGTTTAACTAAAATTGAGTGTAAGTATTATGATTATAACATATATATGTGTATATATATATATATATATATATACATATGTATATGTATATATATATATATATATACATATATATATGTGTATCTTAAAAACGGCAAGGCCCCGGGCGAGGATGGAATTACAGCGGAGCTTCTGAAAGCGGGTGGAACACCGGTACTTGAAGTCCTTCAGAAGCTCTTCAATTCCGTCCTCCATGGTGGCATTACTCCGGAGGCATGGAGCAGAAGCGCGGTGGTCTTGTTCTTTAAGAAAGGCGACAACGCTCTCTTGAAGAACTACAGACCGATTTCCCTTCTGAGCCGCGTCTACGTGCTGTTTTCGAGAGTCATTACGAATCATCTCGCACGCAGACTCGACGACTTCCAGCCTCCCGAACAAGACGGATACAGAAAAGGCTTCAGTACCATAGACCACATACATACCCTTCGGCAAATTGTACAGAAGTCCGAAGAGTACAATCTGCCAATTTGCCTGGCGTATGTGGACTATGAGAAAGCCTTTGATTCCGTCGAAATTTGGGCGGTGCTACAGTCTCTTCAGCGATGCCTAGTTAACTGTCGGTATATTGAAGTGCTGAAATGTTTGTACAGTAGGGCTACGATGGCTATCCGAGTACAGAACCAGAGTACGAAACCTATCCAACTGCAGAGAGGTGTAAGACAGGGTGATGTTATATCCCCGAAACTCTTCACCGCTGCGTTGGAAGACGTTTTCAAGCTACTGGACTGGAAAGGATACGGTATTAAAATCAATGGCGAGTACATCACTCACCTTCGATTTGCCGACGATATAGTCCTTATGGCAGAATCGCTGGAGGACCTTAGCACTATGCTCAATGACCTCAATGGTGTCTCCCAACGGATAGGTCTTAAGATGATAATGGACAAAACAAAGATCATGTTTAATGTCCATGTCACACCTATGCCGGTAATTGTTGGGAGCACTATGCTCGAAGTTGTTGACGAGTACGTTTACCTGGGACAAATAGTCCGACTAGGTAAGTCCAACTTCGACCGAGAGGTCAATCGACGGATTCAACTCGGCTGGGCAGCGTTCGGGAAATTACGACACATCTTCTCATCAGGTATACCTCAATCTCTGAAAACTAAAGTGTACAACCAGTGCGTGTTGCCAGTGATGACTTACGGATCTGAGACGTGGTCCTTCACCGCTGGCCGTATGAGGACGCTCAAGGTCGCTCAGCGAGCTATGGAGAGGGCTATGCTTGGAGTTTCACTGCGTGATAGACTCAGAAATGAGGATATCCGCAGTGAAACCAGAGTGACCGACGTAGCCCAACGGATTAGTAAGCTGAAGTGCCAATGGGCGGGCCATATAGCTCGAAGAACCGATAACCGATGGGGAATAAAGGTTCTCGAGTGGCAGCCTCGTACCGGTAGGCGTAGGGTAGGGCGACCCCCCACTAGATGGAGTGACGACCTGGTGAGACATGCAGGAAGTCGATGGATGCAGGTGGCTCAGGACCGTGCTTTGTGGCATTACTTGAGGGAGGCCTATGTTCAGCAGTGGTATGTTCAGGAGTATACTAAGTATATATACATATATTATATACTAAGTAAGTACATTAAAATCATATCAATGGAAATCAGATTATTCATAACAGATATATATGTTATATATATGTATGTTATATATATATATATATATATATATATATCATATACGTGTTACAAATAGTTTGCTATTACTCGACGCCATATTATGGCGTTTGATAGATGCGTAAAATAGCAGCCTGAATCTGCTATGTTTCGTATGGTGAGTGTAGAGAACCGGAGACTCTTTTTTACTGAAAACGAGGCATTCCATCTTAGTCCTCAGGGATGACAACGCATCTGCATTTTGATTCTTGTTCTAGGATAAATGTAGATGTTTATAGGCCACAGCATCCACTGACCATCACATAGACTGTGTGTTCCTTTGTCATCCTTATTCCATGAAGTAATAATGCATATTAGCGGATTTCAAAAGTCATTGATTTTTTAAATTTCTTAGACATGCTATATGGTAAAAAACGTTGCGATTTAATAGCACGATGAATAAGAAAACGAGTAGAGACCGTTGCTGCTGTCTCCCGATGCCACGTTTCCAGTTAAAACACTCAAAAGAGATTTGTAGCTTTGATTGCACAATCGTACGATCAAACTCATCGTACTATCGATAATAAGCATTTCTAGTGATCGCGCGATTACTTGCAAGCTTCAATTAAGACACTCTAAAGATATGAGTGTGTTTAATCTCGTCGTGCGACATAATGGCGCCATTTGCTCGTACGATCCTTGCCTATTCCATTGAGCTACGTCAGTTATAATAGTCTTGTTCTACTGCGGATATACTCCTTTGTACCTATTTGGAGATGTTATAACCGAGTAAATATTTTCCAATCAATTTTCGTTTTTTCGTAATGCCTATTGACTACTTTTTTAATGATAAAATTTCAATTTTTTTAGTTTAGTCATTCCTAACAAATATCATTTTGCATAACTGTCGGCAAAAATTCTAATAATTTGTTAAATTTAAAAATAAATGATTGATCATCCACTTTTTAAGGACCGAATCAAGAAGGTAAACACAATTCTATCATTCGTATACTATCTCTAAAGGTAAAAAATGATGTAAAAAAACAAAAACGATTATTCCAGATATCAGAACATTTTGTATTTTCCAAGTTTCCATTGCAAGGTGAATTCTTAATACATGCCTACGAATTGTTAGAGAAACCTGAAAATATAACAAAAGCAAAGTTGAATCAAGCATATATCTTGGCATGTGCTTCAGAAATGGTAAGTTAAATAAAAATATATAGTAAATAATTTATGTTTTATAAATATTAAATGTAAATTGTAAGAAAGAACAATAAATTTACGACAGTAAAGTGTAAACAAGTACAAGTAAGGCATAGGCCTCTTGTCATATCTGGGAGGGTTTCAGAGCAAGAAATCATTTGATCTCTTATGGATTATATAATTTAGTTTGTAAGAAATACATGTGAGAAGAGATTTTCAACTTTATTTGATGCTAAGTGATTGCTATGGCTTGTATAAACGGCTTGTATAAATGGAATACCTCGCTGTCAGTACAAATAATCTCTGGGTCTTCTCATTCTGTTTACAAAACATAGCAGCATTAAGCTGATATTTATACTTGCTTTCTTTGCTCCGTCGTTTATATTGCGTTTTTAAAATAATAAAGGTAATAAACGAGTAAATATTCCACCTACTTAGATAGTAAGTAGACGCTGTGGCCCATAGACGTCGATATCTATTGTTGATTAAGAATCAAAATGCAGATTCCCTGTCAAACTTGAAGACGAAGATGGAATGTTTTGTTCCCAGAAAAAATGTCGCCCGTCCTCTAACCAAAAGCTACACAGTAGCATTAAGCTGCTATTTGACGCTAGCATTCTGTGAGACCGTTGTCCTTCCTTGGTCGTCCTGAACCATTAGTTATTTTATTCTACAATCATATATGGGATAATTACCGCTTAGCGTATGTCAGTCCCATTATACCCTAACATATATCACTTACTCATATTTACGTTAATTATTATACTACGTGGGCCATGGATTCGAACAGAACTTTCGCATCGTTGCCATTTGGTTGGAATAAAATGTTATGATATGTGCCTACGTCAGTTCTGTTCAAATTCTATATCCTTATTAAATTAACTCTAGCAGACTCAAATTGAGCACATTTCATCAATAAATGGTGTAGGTCTTCTGTAACGCCACAGTCTTCACAATTTGGCGAAGTTGTTTCTTTCATCAAGAAGGCAAATATATCACAAGGAACATGATATAAGCAGTAGTAACTTATTTCCCACTTAAACTAGTATGCATAAATCAAGGCACATAAAGAGGCTGACACAGCATGGTTTTGTAGCATATTTCTTTTTCTAGTGACCGTTTGTTTAAGTACTCCTTCCACATTTCTTAACATATATTTTTGAATTTGGGTAAAATTTCTGAGTAATATAAAATAATATTAGTTTCCTTTCCATTCTTAACTGCATATTTCGCTAACATGTCAGTCTTTTCGTTGCCCCGTAACACAATATACGATGAAACCATTGCTATCTCAGTTGGACGCCTTTTGGCGTTATTTCATCTATCTTGGATATAACGTCATAACGTATCGATGCACCTCTGTAACCAGAGGCACATCGAGTTATATGTTGCAACGAACTGACAATACTAAACGTGACATAGATACGGTGTTTTAAATAGCAATAAGTACATATTTATAACCGAAAATTATTAACTTGTAACGGTGTAGTTGGAGTTGGTAAAAATAGTTGTCTACATTGTCGCATTAGGTGATAAACCTGTAAAGATAATTGTATAGTGGGAAATAAATAAATAAAAAAAAACTCTTGCTGTCTTGTGCACATAACGACATTATATTGGCTACTCATAACATGTGTCAAAGCTCCCGAAATTGCAATATAAAAAAATATTGAATAGAATACTCGTAATTTTTATTCAATATAGATTACAAGTAATTCTTATTAAAAGTCAATATTTTTTACACAATTTTTTTACATTACTACTGGTTCGAAAAAAAATTTCTGTCTTGGGAAGAATCCATGAAGGCCATGGGGCCAGGAAAAATGAGCACTTAGAAGTACTAGCCGACCCCAGCGGCAGATCTGGTATATGGCTCCGCCGCCAACCAAGATTCGGCTGCGGAGGATAGGGAGAGCGGCGCCTCGCAATACCGACAATCCTCTCCCCCCCGCAGCCCCATCACCACCGCATCAACGGTGCGGCCCCGTTTGAGTCGCGGAGGATAGGGCGAGTGGCGCATCGCCATACCAACACTCCTCTTCCTCCGCGACTCCACCTCGGCTGCAGCGGTAGAGGGTGCGGAGTCCCCACTCGCTGCAGTCCACCAGCACACATCCGAAGTGGGCTCCCCAAGCGCACTCGGAGTGGCCACCTCAGGCCGGCCCTTCACCTCGGGCCAGCCACGTGGGTTCCTCTTAGTTCACCGTGGGAGACCAAGCCACGGCTACTAAGCCCCCCGCCACGACAAGGCGGGAACCCGTTCGGGGGGGGGGGGACATTTCTAATCTCCTGGAAACATTTAATGGTAATTATTTTAAAAAGAATAGGTGAAATTGGGTCACTTTGCGCCAAGCCTCGATTTGTGTATCTTATAAAGTGCTTATTCAGGTGTCTTTCGCTTAAAAATTCCATAGATATTGACAAAACTTTTTACCAATCCCTATTTCATCTAAAGCGTTTATCAATATATCTACTAATACATTGTTATACGCATTTGTGATATCTAGGAAACAGGCTATAGTAAGGATCTTACGGGAAAATCTAAATTTGATTACTACTTTGACTAAGCAGTTTTGACATGACTGTCCTCCTCTGAAGCCGGACTTGTACTGAAATAATAATTTTTTTTTTCAAAATACCACTCAAGTCTTTTTGTCAGTATTGAATGAAGAATTTTACAGACACACCATATTAAAAAATGGGCCTAAGTTTAACATTATTATTATTCGAGACATTTGGAATCGGCGTTAGCAATATGTCACGCCATTGAAATGGAATAATCAGTTGAAGATATAATTATGTATATAGCTCAAGCAAATAAAGCCTACTGACATGAGATAAATTATATATAAGTGACTATGTTATCCCTTCGTTACCAGGCGCTGTACCTTTTTGTTTAAAACAAATACACATTTCTTGTAGGCTGAAATTGACTTCCAGTACTGTATTATTTGAATTGAAATACTTAGGCTTCGGGAAGATAAAATCGGGAGCTAGATTACAAAGGAGTTTAAACTTCTGTTCGTTTGAAACGTGTGACCTTGACGAATTAAATCCCTTAATCCAACCCATGCGTTTTCACATATTGGAGTCAGACTTTCGTACATCATTGCTGCTACAGTAACGTCGCCTGATTATGATTTCTTATATTTACGCGAACACTACACATTGAAATTGGTTGCGCGGAAAACCATTCGCGTTTTTTATTTTGACGGTAGGAACTTGTAGAATCATTATTTCCTTTCCAAACAATATCATTCGTACCCTCCTATCGACACATCGGGGTGGTGGGGTGGGAGGGGAAAGAAGACGATTCTAGAACATCGCGTAATCACCCGAGCCGAGGATATATAAGACACGCGCGACCGATGCGCGAGCCTCTTCTCCCGCCGCAGTCGTCGTTGAACCAACGCTTCTCTCCTGACGCACCACTGGGGCCCCAGAAGTGTCTGTCCAGAGGAGGTTCCGGAAGTCGCCGCTATAGTGATCGACAGGAAGAAGAAACCCCGGTGAGTCAATATTCCTTAATTATACCTGCTTGCTAATAATTTAACCCGCTCCAATCTGTGTTTTTTTTCCTAGTCAAGCAGGATTCCTTTCATCGATTCGACAAGTAATAGTTTAGTTTAAGGAAGAGCGAGTGCATTGTACCGCATGCTATAGTAGTCGCCTTATGTAGGCGTAGAAGCAATCGCATATACAGTCCACTTTAGTTAATATCTCGCGTAATAGGTTTGAGGTTTGACCGGGGAACTAGATTTTCGGCAGCCTTAAACACGTGGCTCCACCATTTTATGGTCACTTCGGCAGGATCTGGATTGGTGTTTAGTGGTTATCCAACCATTTTCTGGTCGAATTATTAAATTAATTGTTTAGATAACGCACTCTAATTTATAGAATAGACTTAAATAGTGTTCGTTTAAATTAAAATTTTGATTTGTTACTCGCAAACAGAATTATTCATTTAATAGCGCTCGTATTTGGTTAAATTTAAAGCTTATTAAATAATTGAAACGGCGTGATAGCAACCGTTTGATACGCTTACCCCACAATTTTATAAAATTATTAGGTTTAGCAAACGACGCGTAGCCTTGACTGCATCGGGCGCTCGATCTGATTACGTAATACGGCACGCTGAGTATTCATCCTACGTCGTTTATGCGTGTGAGATTAATTGTGATTAATATAACTTTATTATAATAATTTAAAATGGCAGTTAGTGGAAGCGAAATCAAAATTAAAACGCTTTATGCCAAGAGGGACATACTCTTTTCGCGTATGCAGAATATAAGTGATTATATAAAGAACATTCATATAGAGGCAGTACGGGAGGCCTTTTTTAAATTAAATCGAAACGATAGATAATTTGCGGACAGATTACGAAAGAATATTAGATCAAATTAATCATTCGGAACTACAAACCGACCCGAAATACATAGTGAACTACCAACCGCTGCTGGCATTCGAAGATATGTTGTGTCGCGTGAAGAGAACCGCAAAATTGCTACAATCTCAAGGTGAAGCGAAGCCTGAAATGCAGGTACGCCCTCGTGACTCAATTAGGTTACCGCCAATAGATATTCCGGTATTCAATGGTGATATTAAGACGTGGCCCTTCTTCTTCAGTAGTTTTCAAAACAATATACACAACAACCCATCGTTATCGGACGCTGAAAAATTATATTACTTAATTAGTAAACTTAGTGGCAGAGCACAGTCGATCTGCTCGGGTTTTACACCTACAGCAAACAATTACGTATTAATATTTGAAACGCTTAAAACTAAATATGAAGATAGGAGAATGTTAGCTTCCGAATATTTGAACCAGATATTCGATCTTAAACCTATATCATCCGCGAACATCAACGGCTTAGAGCAGTTTCTCGATAAATTTGTGGCATCGGTGGCTGCACTTAAGAATTTGAAGTTTAATGACCTCATGGACGTGGTGTTTCTCCATATAGCATTAAAGAAATTAGACTCCGACACCGTGCGTGCGTTTGAAATGGAGCATCGTAGCTCGGAGATGCCTTCCTTTCATTCATTAGCATCGTTCGTGCGAGGTCAAATAAAGGTGATGCAGCGCTCACCGAACGTTAAACAGGAGATTAAAAGGTGCGTCGACCGTAGACAGACTCAACCATCTAAAATAGCAGGGTCGTTAACTTACGTAACCGCTACGCCGACATCGCTCCAGCATACTTGTATAGTATGTAAAGATAAACACGGTAATTTATACAACTGTGCTACTTTTCGTAAATATTCACCAAGCGAACGTTATAAGTTAGTAAAAACAAACAACCTATGTTTGAACTGCTTAAGCGATAAGCATTTAGTTGCAAAATGCAATTCGAGTTCCGTATGTAGCAAGTGCGCCAGGAAACATCACACGCTATTACATTTTGAAAATAGCAACATAGCGGCGTCAAGTAAGGCGAATAAGGAATTCACCCCTACTAAGGTCAACGATTCTAGCGGTCGACCTGGTGATGTCGCTCTGTGCTCATTGGCAAATATGGGAGCACAACCTCCTTCAACCGTGTTACTGGGTACGGCGCGTATTTTGGTTAGGGATTCGCGTGGAAACAAACAAAGCGTCCGTGCACTGCTGGACAGCGGAGCCCAAAATAGCTTTATAACACGACAATGTTGTCAGCGCTTAGGCTTAGTAATAAATAGGTCACTTTCATGTCCTGTAGTTAAAGGCATCGGAGGTACTAGTAAAGCGACACAGGGATATATAAATTTAAAATTTTATTCTCGGATAGATCGTAACGTTAACTTTGATATAAATGCACTAGTAGTAGATAGGGTCACTGAACGGTTGCCAACCGTTTCGGTTGACACCTCGGCAATGATTGAATTTAAAAATTTGACTCTAGCAGACGACACTTACGCCGTTCCTGGAAACATAGACATGCTCATTGGGGCATCGCTTTTCCCTCATCTTTTGTTAAACAATAAGGTCAGGGGCAACTCCTCGCATACCGCGCCTTACGCACTGGAAACCGTATTGGGCTATGTGATCCTTGGCTCCGCCCCCATCCTAGATAGTATTTTGGCAGCCTCTTATTGTGGTATGGCTGTCGAACCGCTCGAGTCGTTGGTCCGCAAATTTTGGGAGATGGAGGAGGTGAACGTCCCACCCATAGCTAGTTCAGATGACAGGATATGCGAGGAAATTTACGTCCGCACGACCGTTCGTGATCGCGACGGTAGATATAGTGTAGCGCTACCCTTTAAGGGAGATGTTTTATCTCTCGGCGATTCGCGTCAAATGGCGGAAAAACGTTTCTACAGCTTGGAGCGTAGGATGCTCGCTTCGCCCCAGTTAAAGGAAGCTTACGACGGCGTCATTAACGAATATATAAGAGAAGGTTACATATCACTTGTGGCTTCGAAATTAGATAACTACGAAGACACACCGTCGTATTTTATACCACACCACGGAGTCATTAGAGAGGACAAACTTACATCTAAATTACGTGTAGTGCTCGACGCTAGTGCTAAAACTAGCACTCACCTGTCGCTTAACGATATCCTCTATAGTGGGCAAAATTTACAGGGCAGTTTATTTGATATAATAGTCAATTTTCGTTTGTTTAGTATAGCACTATCCGCCGATATTCGCCAAATGTTTCTTTGCATAGGGGTCCGTGAATGCGACCGTAGATTCCAGCGCATTTTATATCGTTTCCACCCAAAGGAACCTCTAATGGTGTTAGAATTTAACCGCGTTTGTTTTGGTTTAAAGTCGAGCCCATTTCATGCGTTACGCACGGTGAGACAGCTCGCTCACGATGAAGGTCCCTCTTATCCTAAAGCTAAGAGGGCAATTGAGAGCGGATTATATATGGATGATTTTGTGTATTCGGTCGATAGCGTGGAGGAGGCCACCCTTACCACCGCCGAGGTTATAAGGCTCATGAAATCGGGTCAATTCGATCTTGTGAAGTGGACTAGTAATTCGCGTCCGGTTTTAGATACAATCCCACTATCACACCGTCTTTCGGCGATAAAGGAATTCGACGATTCCGATACACACAAGGTGCTCGGTCTGTGTTGGTCACCAGAGTCCGACGTGTTTAGCCTTAAGGTAAATCCGCCCGTAGAGAAATGCACAAAGCGCACAATACTGTCATGCGTTGCTAGATTATGGGACGTCATGGGTTTCGTAGCTCCGGTGGTATTATACGCTAAGCTTTTGATTAAACAACTTTGGTTATTTGAATGCGATTGGGATGACTCGCCGCCTGACAGCATTGTTCGATTGTGGCAGCGCTTTAGAGAGGAACTTCCTTTACTAAGAGAAATTAAAATACCGCGTCATATAAATGTCGATAGAAATAGCAGCATAACGGTTGTTGGATTTGCAGACGCCAGCGAGAAGGCTTACGGGGGCGTTGTATATTTCCATGTCCAGAATAATGGTAGAAATTCGATTAGCCTCATTAGTTCTAAGTCGAGAGTCTCCCCCCGTATGGTTGTCTCTCTGGCGCGCTTAGAGCTTTGCGCAATATTAGTACTCACCAAGCTTATTACCACAGTTATCGGCGCATGTAGGGATAGAGTTCACATAGAAAGAATATTTGCCTTTTCCGACTCCACCGTCGCCTTATGTTGGGTTCATTCTTCACCCCACCGTTGGGATACGTTTGTCGCGAACCGAGTGGCCAAGATCCAAGACGAGTTAGAAACGCGGAACTTTTATCACGTGTCCGGTAAGGAAAACCCTGCCGATTGTCTATCCCGGGGACTCACCCCGATGCAAATAATGGACCACCCGCTTTGGTTCCATGGACCTTCTTGGGTTCACTTGGATCCCTCACAATGGCCAATAACCGATTTCGAACCTTCGTCAGTGTCACAACCGCCGGAAGAGAAGAGACACGCTCTAGTGGCGAACGTTTCGAGCGAGGTTTCTCCAATCATTGCTCTGGCGAACCGCTTGTCCTCTTGGTCGAAATTATTGCGTAGCGTAATTTACGTTTGTCGATTCGCGAAGCTTTTACCGCGACGTCCGTATGTCTTAGCATCCGATTACAACTATGCCGAGTCGCTAGTATTACGTGAACTTCAACGTGCGCACTTCTCTGAAGAAATTACAAGATTACAATCGAATAGAGCTTGTAGTCGCGCCTTTCAACGCCTTAAGCCATTTTTACAGGATGGGATTGTAAGGGTAGGTGGACGCTTGTCCAACTCGCAATTGAGTTTCGACCAACGGCACCCTATAGTTTTACCGCGTAAAGACCATATCATGAACTTATTAGTCGATTATCATCATAAATTGAACTCGCACGCTGGCCCCGATTTATTGATGTCGATCTTGCGTCAGAATTATTGGATTCTTTCTGCACGTAGTTTAATACGCAATCGGGTGCACAGATGTATAGCTTGCTTTCGGGCACGCCCCAAGCCGTCATTTCCGGAAATGGCGGAACTTAGATCTTGTAGAGTGATACAATCGGTAAAGCCCTTCACGCACACCGGGTCTGATTTTGCTGGTCCGTTTAAGGTCACGCTCACTCGCGGGCGTGGTATAAGATCCACAAAGGCTTACGTCTGCATTTTCGTATGTCTAACTACTCGAGCAGTGCATATAGAACTCGTTGGTGATCTAAGCACAGCAGGCTTTATGGGTGCATTTAAAAGATTTCTATCGCGCAGAGGCCCTGTAAGTAAATTATATTCGGATAACGGTACGAACTACGTCGGTGCAAAACGTATTCTATCGGAACTACACGAGCTCTTAGCTAGCAAGTATTATAATTCGGAGTTCGCTCACATTCTAGCCGAGAACCGCATTGAGTGGTCTCTGAACGTCCCAGCCGCGAGTCATTTTGGGGGCAATTGGGAGACTAATATTAAAAGTCTAAAGAGCCACTTATACCGAGTAATAGGAGATCAAATTTTGTCCTTCGAAGAGCTAAGTACGGTGCTCGCTCAAATTGAATGCGTAATGAATAGCCGCCCACTTTGTCGGACGTTATCTAGTGACCCCTCGGAACCACTGGCTCTAACTCCAGCACATTTTTTGACTTTAACGCCTCTAAGGTATCTGCCCGCCGCGGATATGGATGAGAACAGACTTAGCATTTCCACACGCCACAAATTATTAGATCGGTTAGTGCAATCGTTTTGGAAACGATGGAGGATGGAATACTTGCATACTTTGCAGTCTCGGCAAAAATGGAACACAGCGACAGAGCCTTTAGCTGTAGGAACCGTAGTTGTGCTCACTAAGGAGAATACGCCGCCTCTCCACTGGCCGTTAGGAATCGTCGAGGAGGTCTTTCCCGGTTCCGACGGAGTAATTAGGATAGCTCGCGTTAAGACCACGGTTGGGTCTTACCTACGTCCTGTTATCCGTTTGTGCCCCTTGCCTCTTCCATAATTTAAATTAGCTTTCTAGACTGAAATTGTAGTTTAATTTAGGTAATCTTAGCGTTAGTTAGTTATTTGTTAGTCGATCTTAGCTCTAGTTGTTTAGTTATTTTTTTTTGAAGGAAATCCTTCAAGGGCGGGGGAGATGGTTGCGCGGAAAACCATTCGCGTTTTTTATTTTGACGGTAGGAACTTGTAGAATCATTATTTCCTTTCCAAACAATATCATTCGTACCCTCCTATCGACACATCGGGGTGGTGGGGTGGGAGGGGAAAGAAGACGATTCTAGAACATCGCGTAATCACCCGAGCCGAGGATATATAAGACACGCGCGACCGATGCGCGAGCCTCTTCTCCCGCCGCAGTCGTCGTTGAACCAACGCTTCTCTCCTGACGCACCACTGGGGCCCCAGAAGTGTCTGTCCAGAGGAGGTTCCGGAAGTCGCCGCTATAGTGATCGACAGGAAGAAGAAACCCCGGTGAGTCAATATTCCTTAATTATACCTGCTTGCTAATAATTTAACCCGCTCCAATCTGTGTTTTTTTTCCTAGTCAAGCAGGATTCCTTTCATCGATTCGACAAGTAATAGTTTAGTTTAGGGAAGAGCGAGTGCATTGTACCGCATGCTATAGTAGTCGCCTTATGTAGGCGTAGAAGCAATCGCATATACAGTCCACTTTAGTTAATATCTCGCGTAATAGGTTTGAGGTTTGACCGGGGAACTAGATTTTCGGCAGCCTTAAACACGTGGCTCCACCAGAAATAATACTAGTTTTTACGGAATTTATCGCGTATATTTAACTTTTTAAATACCCGACGTTTCTTTTTTTGTTTTTTTTTTCTATATTAATTGTGAGTGTTTTTTTTCTAAAGGTAGAATTGTGAGAGTGTTTTTTTCTAAAGGTAGAAAGTGTTTCACAATTCTACCTTTAGATAAAGTAACTGCATTTTTAGACCATCTTAACTATCAATTCTAAAATTCAGTTCACAATGGAGTTAGAGGCAAACAATTCCTTAGCTTTTCTAGATGTGTTAGTAATTCGGAATCCTGACAACACCTTGAGCCATACTGTGTATAGAAAAAAGACCCATACAGATAGATATTTAAACGGTGATTCTCACAACCATCCTTCACAGTTAGCTACCGTGGGTAAATCTTTGTTTCAGAGAGCACGAGGGATCTGTGACAGTAAACACCTGGCTGCCGAGCTCCACCATGTCAAGCAAAGTTTGCATGACAACAAGCTTCGAGTCCCGCGCCTACGTCACAGTGAACGAGTGAAGCCGGCCACAGTCGAGCGTGTACCTGCTGTACTGCCATATGTTAGAGGAGTCACTGACAAGATTGGCTACATCTTGAAGCGCGCTTCCATCAAAACATACTTCAAGCCGCTGAAGAAGATTGGTCAGTTTTTACCATCAGTCAAGTGTAATGTCCCTCTACAAGATGCAGGAGTGTACACGCTTGATTGTGAATGTGGTCTCTCCTACATAGGACAAACTAAAAGATCAATAAAAACCCGCGTTAAAGAACATATAGCTGATGTGAAGAATCGACGCTCCGGGAAGTCTGCAGTCTGTGAACACGTACAGATTCGCCCCCGTCACTACATCAGATTTGATAGACCGCAAATCCTCGCTAAAGAACACCGATTCCTTCCAATGATGATTCGCGAGGCTATTGAAATCAAAAAACATCCTAATTTCAATATAGAAGATGGCTGGGTGCTACCATCTGCTTGGGGTCCTATAATAAATAAAATTAAATCCCAAGTCAAGCATACAACTGCAAGACTTCAAGATACCATAAGTTCATACTGTATAGATCGGAACAAAAGTTAAATTTTAATCTATGGTAACCGCGGTTAACTATGACATATGGAGTTGAACATCTCAGTCCCGCCCGTGACGATGAGTGCTGTAAAGCGTTCGAAACGTCGAGTATTTAAAAAGTTAAATATACGCAATAAATTCCGTAAAAACTAGTATTATTTCAATTTGCCTGATTAATTGCATTTTGCGTCGCTTTTGTTTAGAGGTCAAGTATAATTAGATTAGTTGGGATGGGGTTCTTTCTAAAATTTTTCAAGGTCAAGCTACTTTGTGCTACTAAAAAGGATAGTGTAGGATTCCAGTTAGGTTTAGGCCACAAGTCATTTTTGGAACCATCACAGCTTATTACTAACGGTATATGTTCGTCGCAGCTTTATTCACCAACTTAATTAAAATTAACTTATAAGGATTGGACACTGACGTCATCTAAAGGCTGTAAAAAATAATTTTCTAAAGACATGCTATACGCTGGCCAATTTGTTAGTTAATTACTATTTTTAGTTACTCAAACTCGAATCATGTTGCTATTGTACTTGTAGGAAATCTTAATAAACATATGGTCGCTTTGCAAGCTTTCTTTCATAACACTCCGGTTTAATACAACGCATAAGTCAGAGGAAATAAATGTCACATCAGCCGATGTCTGCTGAATAATGTTATCAACTAGTCATTCTATTTACGCTATGATCATTAAGGGATATAAAGCAACTCCCTAAAGCCGTATCACCAATAGAAGAGGAGGACAGATAATCGGTCCTCCTTTTTCATTGGTTTTAGAGGACCAGGATCTATGGTGGCCATTAAAGTCCACAATTATAATACATTTATTCGGAAATAATGAAAGAAATGTTCCCAATCGGACAGACTAGTTTGCACTGTGTAGGGGCAATATATTAAAAGTATATTTTTAATTTCATTGCAGTTCAAAAGTTTGACCGATATTATTTCTATTAACGAATGATCAATAATGATTGGACATTGTTGTACTTAAATCGAATTGCAAATTCGATTGGCAACTCCCTCGTAGCCATCTAACCTATCCTTTCTAAAAATATTATAGCCACTAATATTTATATGTGAATCTGGTTCTAGTCAAGTTTCGGATATAATTTCTATATGTATTTTTTTCTTGTACGAATAAAAGGTCCATTTCGTTACGTTTTTGCTGCAAGCTTTGTGCATTCCATGTAATATACGTAGGTTAAACAACCTTGTACTATCGTTCGTAGTTTGTAAACATAAATACTATTTTTGTTCATAAATCGTCTCTGTTTCTTAAATTTTGATTATCAAATTACCAAGCATTTCAAGTGATAGTTTACCTAATTGTTGGAACTTAGTAGACCAATCGTTAATGGAAAAACATATATCTTTGACTCTTGGAAAAATACTACGTAAACTTAAAGAATTTGAATTTATTACTCCTAGACTCAGAGTTCTGTTCTATCGCTCTTTGTCTTGCTTCTGCCTCACCGTTGCCCTTTTCTCTAATCTTACTATTTCCATCTGATCCTCCAGTTTCCGTACTCTTTGTCCCCAGCGTCCGCTCTTTTTCTACATGATTATGTCCAAAACTCTTCCCTTCAATAACCTTATCTGACATCGACAAAATATTATAAATAAGTGTTTCTATTATCACTATGTCTCTGTACGATATTTTTTGCGTGTTCTGTGTGCTCTCAAGTTGTGAATCATTAATGTTCCTATTTCTTTTAATGCTCCCGCTTCTCTTGTGTAATTCTTGAATCCCTGGCTTTTTAAATATATTTCTAGACCTTTTCGATAATAACAGTTTTTCTTAGCCATAATGTCTCTTATTTCTTTTAAAAATATCGGTCACTTTTTATACAGAGCCTTACGTGGTCCTTTACAGTTGACACAAACAAACTTGTCGGTATCGCAATTCGGGTTTGACATTTGGAGCATATAATTTTTAATTAGACACGATCTTGAGAGATGATCGCACTTCCAGCATCCGCAGCACTCGGAAACTGGAAAGGTATAAGGTTCTACTTTAAACCTTCAACCGTACCAGTACATATAATACGGTGGTAAATTGGTACCTTTGAAACAAATTCTTATCGTTTCTGAATCGATCCATTCTCCGCTATCAGACATTCTTCTGAGTCGTTTTATTGAAGTTATTACATGCTCACATGAAATATTTTCAAGAATTTCTTGTTCTTCGGCCTCTAAATCCATCTACAGTTTTAAATCTCTAAAATCATTCGCGTTACAACCATAATATAGCTATACCATAGCTCTACCACGTCCACGTCTACAGCAAAGAAGTAGAATAATTTTCCAGCAGCTGACTTTCCTACTGATTAGAATGTAGTTAGTTAGTAAAAGGCTGTAGTTAAACTAAATCAGTGCATTTTTTCATCCTCGGCTCCATCACCGCTACTTATCATAGTTAAAGTTACAAATATTGTTAAAATAGATACCATGTAATGGAACTATTATTTATAATGCTCAAGTGACAAACGAACTTACAATCGATCTAATGGTAAAGTGCTACAGCAACCTATTGACACCTGCAACCAACTTGAAATGAAGTAGACTACATTATCATCTCTGAGGATCAAGATAAATAGCCTTTACAGTCTGAAATTAATATATGCACTACTGTGTTCAATTCTGAAGTCTCCCTATACCCTTCAGATCGGAATACAGCAGTAGTACTAGGAAACTAATATGTTGTTAATTTTTCTTTCAGTATCAAACTTACATCTCGATGCAGGATGATGTGTACGATATGAGTAAAACACGCTCAGGAAAACCTTGTTGGCATTTGATACCTGATGCGAGTGCTTTAGCTATGAACGACACGATGTTTCTACGAAGTTTTATAATCGAAGTATTGAGACAAACAATTGACGAATCAATGTATACCCAAGTCATAAATGTTTTTAATGAGGTTCGGTGAACATTTTAATCATTATAAATAGTGTAGAATACCGTGAGAAGGCGTGGTAAAAGAATCCAGAGCTATATTTCGTTTCGTGAGAGTCGTAATTGATGACTATCGGATATCTCAGTAATATATTGTAGCTTCTGATAGATGGCAGTATAAACGTATCGTTTACACCAGACGTATCATATTGAGACTGGCTACGGAAAACAGTCTGGCATCAAATCTCCAAATGTCTAATGTTGCGAACGTCAAACCGCTCCTAGATATGGCAAAGAAGTGCACTTCACAAGAAAAAAATACCACTGGTTTAATGACCTATAACCTAGACCTAGAATGACATATATATATATATATATATATATTATATATATATATATATATATATATATATATATATATATATATATATGTAACGTAATTAACGCACACTGAATTTTAGTTAAACATTTTAATGCACTGATTATTTATCAAATTAGTTATACTAATTCCGGAAGAATGTTGTGGTCACAGTACAAATCCGACGAACGCAAATACTTTAACGTCCTTGAAATATAGTTCATTTTTGTCATCATCAATGACTGAATTAGTAATAATAAAATAAAACTGCACTCTTAAAAGTCTTATTGCCTTAAGTTAGGGTCCATTTCAGTTTGTTTTGACTGTACAGATTTAGTGTGACTGTAATTTACGTAGTTTTAATTATTTTTGGGAGAAAAAATTACCTATATTAAAAATGATGGGAATCGATTCAATAAACGATTCAGAACAAACTACTTTCTCAAAGTGCGTTAATTATGTTACGTGTTGTATATATATATATATATATATATATATATATATATATATATATATATATATATATGTTATATCTGTGTGCATGACTGCACGAGATGGAATGAGCGTATGGTTACTATTACCACTATATTGAATTAGCAAAGATTGTATGTTACTGTTAGAGTATTTTTAATTTTCTCATTAAATTATATAAATTATTCTATCTATTTTTGAGCTGATTTTTATATCTTTTTCACTGTTTAATATTTGTACTTTTAATTTAATTTTATAATTGTGTTTTTTTTTTTCAGTTTGTTGAGCTAGATTTATTTTAATATTATTAGTGTAAGATTTAATTTGTAATAAAAAGAACTCTATCGCATTTGGCTCGACCTGTAAGGATAGATGTCTCAAGTAATAAATAAATAAATAAGAATTACTCGTACTATCCGATCTAGCCCAGACATCGGTAGCTAATATGTATAAATTATTTTATTCTTTTAGTAAATTGAAGTCGGCGTTTAGTTTTTAATCTATTGAATAAACAAAGGAATGTCATAACGTCAAGGTAACAACTAGAAAGGGGTAAGTAATATAAGTTCGAATTGAAAAATATTTATTATATAAAATAGATATCGTTTAATATAAATTTATTCTGTTTCATAATGTAAAGATAATTCATCAAAATAATAATTTCATTAGTGTCGGCGTGAATCGAACCCAGGTTGCTCGCGTTTACGGCGAGCACTACGCCTTTGAGCTACCATGGCTAATATATTTTTTGTTTCTATTTTATAATAACATTACCTCAATACTAATAATTTTCCTGATTATATCGTGGGGGTAGTTAACATAAGAACAGAAATTTCACAAGGACATACATCCAGTCCTGGAACAATTATTTGTAGACATACAAATGTTTGTTCCATGCGAGAATCGAACCCGCGGTCCTTAGAGTTAAACTAATTGCTAAACCACTCCGCCACGGAGCTGTCAAATGTATTTTTATAGTGATAAATATTTTAATTGTAAATTGTTTGCTATTAAATAAACGTATACAATTATTAATTAAATAAATAATATCATTTATCAAAGTATCATTCGTTGTGTTGTGTGGCGCGTGTTATTTTTATTCTGTGGTTGTACCTTCATTCGTTTCCCATAGTGTGGCCAGGTAAAATCGAGAATTTGGTTTTAAAATCGGTAGAGTTACAATAGCTACAGCATAATTTTTGTAGCCATTGAAGTCGCTATTAGTTATACTGGTCTTTTTGTCACAATTCACAATGTGTTTTATACTTACTATTTAGAAGTGATCAAATGAACGACCAGTTTTTTGTCCAAACATCTTTGCAGACCCTGAACTTTCTGATTAATGTTATTCTGAAAATAGAAATAAATCCTATAAACTCACAACTGAACTTCAAAAAGCCCTTTAAAAAAACGGTATCTTACAATATAAAAAGCGACATCCATTCATAATCAAACGGTCTTAATACCTCACACCATAATACCCTAGATAAAACCTTTGCTTCGGATGTTACCTTATGTATTGAAAACAACAGTTCCTACAACCGATTGAAGAAATTGACAAGTGGAATAACTTTTCCACGAGACTTGCATTTTACTAAATGTACTTATCTAAACAGCAGCATTAATGTATTAATTTTGGGTGATTTCAATTTGAAATCTTGTAGCGTTAATGTAAAGACCCAATTTGATTTTTTTTTTTGAATTGATGAGTTTCATCCTGCACTTGAAATTATAATTAAGCTTCCATTCGCTTGTTTAGCATTCATTTCTTCTCCTGCTTTGCCAACGTTATCCCTTTCCAATATGCAGAGCTACCGCTGGAACTGGCGTAAGGTAGATTTTCATGATCTTTATGCGGCTTTATCTAAATTAGATTGGTCAGATTAACTTTAAGAGATTGATATTGACTGTGAGAGAGTACTACGAGAAATTGTACGACTGTATAAATCTCTTTGTACACGTTTCTTTGCGCACTACCACTAACCACCGATATGTATATCCTAAATGGTATACTGCTGAAATCATAAATAATATTAAAAACAAATACTACCATATTAAAAAGTATAAAAAGAAAGGTAAAGAATTCCATAGGCAAATGTTTAAGAATAATAGGGAGCAGGTAAAAACTGATAGATAGGCAATATAGGCAATATCTAAAATCGGTGCAACGTGCTGCTGATGCCTTTGCAGCATTTTTTAGCTCTGTGTTTCATCCGAATATACCCTTTTTGGATCCTATTAAGGCTGTTCAAGCTGCACATTTTAACCAGAACATTACGTACCTATCTATAAACGCCGTCAATGCGAGGGATTAGAAGGAGGGTGTGAAACGTCTCCAACCGCGTTCAGCCAGTGAGCCTAATGGCATTCCTGGTTTCTTGGCTAAAGAGTGTATAGCTGTACTGAAGGGGCCTCTCTTGCATCTCTTTAACCTTTCACTAACTAACAAGTTAGTGAAAGGTTAAAGAGATGTTAGGTACCCTCAAATTTGGAAACGTTCCAGGGTTACTCCAGTGCCAAAAGAAGTTGGGAGTATGAAAGTGTCAGAATTTAGACCAATTGCTGTCTTATCAGTGTCTGCTACAAATACTTGAGTTTATTCTCAACAAACATATTAATATAGTTGGTCATTTGTTACACAATAGCCAACACGGCTCCCGTAAGGCTCATTCTACTACTACAAACTTAATTGCGCATGTAAACTACATATATAAGGAGATGGAAAATTACAAACAAGTAGACACGGCATACTTCGATTTCAGAAACCTCGTCGACAACGACAAACTGTTAGAAAAGTTGGCATTTATTGGCTTTACCGCGGGTGAACGGGTAAAATTCCAGCAATTACTTCACGAGATCAGGCGTTAGTCAGGGCAGTACGTTAGGTCCAACTCTCTTCCTGCTCTTTATAAATTATCTGCCGAACACCGTTTGTTTTTCTGAAAGTCTCCTCTTTGCTAATGACTTAAAACTCAGTCTGGGTATTGAATCTGAATCAGATACCATAAATCTCCAAAGGGACATTGATGCGGTGTTAAATTGGAGTCAAAAAAAATCTATTGCCTTTAAATAATGCAAAATAATTATTAACACTCGAAGACCTAAACCAATTGTAAATTTATATAGCTTACTTGACGATCCTCTGGAAAGAGTAAATAATATTCGAGACTTAGGGCTGTTATTAGATTCCAAATTAGACTTTCATCTTCGCATGACAAGTATCTGTAAGAACGCAAATAGAATGTTAGGTTTTGTTATTAGGACTGGAACACAATTTGACAATAAAGTAGTTGCTAAAATAATGTTTCACGCATTTGTTCGTAGCAAGCTGGAATATGGTGCTGCTGTCTGAGACCCATTTGAGGACAAATATGTCCTTATGATCGAGAAGATACAGCCTAAGTTTGCCCAATGGTGCTTTCGGAAACAATACGGGCACTAACCTGTATCCTCACCTTAATCATTCTTTGTTCGTATCAGGCATGGTTGGTATGGAAACTTTGAAATTTAGGGGGGTACGCTAATGTTAATACATTATTTCTCTATACTCTATCATAAGATCGATAGTCCGCAGATACTAGAGAGTTTACGCATCTTAGTTCCCCGTAATATACGAAAGGAGTCAGGGCTGCAGCTAGTATCGCGCCGCCAGCCTCGTTTGCTAGCGCGCCCTGTCGCGCGCACCAGGCGCGGCGAGCACTCGCATATTATCCGCGCTTTACGAATGATTGGTGACATACTTGCTCAGTGCGATGATCTTGACTAATTTGCTGATGGATTGAGTAAACTTATAAGTAATTTAAGAAATATTGTAACTGACACTGTATAATTTTTTATCCCTGACATTGATTATTATAATTACTATTTTAATGATGTGTTATATTTTGTTTGACTATTTTAGTCTTTTTTGTTTTATTAATTTGACTATTTTCGTTTTAATTTTTTTGTTTTTTATTTGTTCTGCAATTATTTTAACTTAATTTTTTCTAATTTAAGCGACTTATTTGGTAATTTAATGTTATGTGTTTTAATTGAAAAGGATTATGACTTAAAATAGACAATTTTAACTTAATGTATCTAATGTTACAAGCGTGTTGGATGCTACCATCTGTTAGCTTGTAAGCATGTATCTTAAAAATAAATAAATTAATTAAAACAACCAGTGAGATTATAAAGAAACACTCCGAAATATTAAATCTGAACGCAAAGTCGATAACACCTTCATATGCCAAACCACCGAATTTGTATGTATTACTAATAAACTTCATCATAAATTTGTACAACGTGATCAACTTTACCTGGATCCGTACGTTCCTTTGTTTCAAGTAAGGCAACCACCGCTGGCCATGTAGATTTATCAATTTCTATATCAGTGTCCGATTTATCAACCAGAACTGTCCTATCAGATATTATCAGATATATCACTATTTCGCTGACAAGATTAGCTACATCTTAAAGCGTGCTTCCGTTAAAACATCCTTTAAACCGCCGAAGAAAATTAGTCAGTTTTACCATCAGTCAAGTGTAATGTCTCTCTGCAAGAGAGTGTACAAGCTTGATTTTGAATGTAGTCTTTCTTACATAGGACACACAAAACGATCAATAAAACCCCGCTTTAAAGAACACATAGCTGATATGAAGAATCAACGTTCCAGGAAGTTTGCACTCTGTGAACACGTCCAAAATCCACTTCCAACCATCACTTTCGTCTTACTTACGTTCACTTTCACTTCTCTCTCTTTTAATGATCTGTTCATTAATGTAACCATCCTTAGCAACTTCTTCGTGAACGCATTCTTAAACTTTCAGTGTTTCCAAATAACTGTCCATAAATAGGTTGAACAGCCTCAGGGAAGCTACACAACCCTGTCAAAATCTTTATGGATGCCAAACCAGTCAGAGTAGACCCCGTTGATCCTGTCACAAGCACTAGAGTCCTTATAAAGAGACCTTAACGCCTGTATCAAACCAGCGCTGAACTTAATGATTTAGCTTCTCCCAGATATGAAGATTTCTTAAACGTGTAACGTTAAGGAAATCTTCACTGACGATCGATTAACAATTATCATGCTGATCTCATCATCATCATTACAGCCCTTCACAAGTCCGCTGCTGAACATAAGCCTCCCCCGTGGAATGCCACAAAGCAGGATCCTGAGCCACCTACATCCATCGATTTTCTGCATGCCTTACCAGTACATTAATCCATTTAGTGGTGGGTCACCCTACAATACGCCTACCGGTACGAGGCTACCACTCGAGAACCTTTTTTTCCCATCGGTTGTCGGTTTTTCGAGCTATATGGCCAGCCCATTGCCACTTCAGCTTACTAATCCGTTGGAATACGTCGGTTACTCTGGTTCTACTGCGTATATTCTCATTTCTAAGCTTATCACGCATAGAAACCATGATCATAGCTCTCTGCATAGCTCGTGGAGTGACCTGGAGCGTCGTCATACGGCCAGCAGTGAAGGACTACGTCTTAGATCCGTAAGTTATCACTGGCAACACGCACTGGTTGTTCAACCTAGTTTTCAGATCTTGAGGTATAGCTAACGAGAAGATGTGTCGTAATTTCCCGAACGCTGCCCAGCCGAGTTGAATCCGTCGATTAACCTCTCGGTCGAAGTTGGACTTACCTAGACAGACTATTCGTCCCAGGTAAACGTCAACAACTTTGAACTGAATGCTCCCAACAACTACCAGCATAGGTTTGACATGAACAATAAACATCAAGCTGACCCCCCATGAGCATGCTGATCTGCTGCTGTTTATTTATAATAAAATATTGTTGTAATTTTTTCTGGCATTTTAATCGTCAAACTTACACGAAACTACGTGATTAAATAGGACAGTAAATTTTTCTGCGCTGCTGCCACCTCTACCCAGTAAAGTTTTTGAAAGGAGGGAGCGAAGATTTCCATTAGAGTGGGGTGTTCGCTTTAAGGTTTATTTGAGAAAAAATACGGATCAAACGGAAGTTTTTGATTATTGTTGTAGAACAACCTCTATTTGACTCAAAATGATGAAACATAAATATTTAGACACATTTTATAGAAATTGTGCCAGTTGGTAAGTTTTACATTACAACTAAAACACCATAATTTTTAAATGTGTTTTTTAATTGACAACAAATATGAGGTGACAACTGTCTTATATTTTAACCAAATATTTTAATTAAAATATATTTATATTTTATTCCTGAGATTCCGAAAATAATGTTTTGTGTAAATAATATATTTCAACATTAATATGTGATAAATGATAATATATTTACAAGTTCGTTTGCCTGAAGTGATGACACGAAATAACGATGGCCGAATACACCAAGAATATATTTTATTTTGCAACAATAATGCCAGGGAGAACTTTAAAGAAATATTAAATGAGAAAATAGAACAACGTCAAAATAACAAAATCAATGCTCACTACACTTCTTCTGATCCCAAGAAAACAACGAATGCCGCTTCTTTATTGAGACGCTTGAGCGTTTTATTGAGATTGTCACCAAAAGAAGCTTTGCAATCATCAACTGTAAGCGGTTATAGTTGTAGCTGTAGATGCAACTGTGATGCAAATGTAGGTCAAGATGCAACGCCTGGTGATTCATCGTACACAATATTAATATTAGATTGCTTCAAGGCGATAAACAAATCTCGAGAACTAGGTTTTTCTTTTAATTTTCAACTTTTTGATTTATACTAAATTATAGACTTTTGAGTGCTGTAGATATATTTTTACATTTTTAATTTTTTACTTTTTCTATTAATATTAGCGCTCCGATACATTCACAGCTGGATTTCCTACGGTGTCAAAATTGTACCGACGGTAGGCTGTTTAAAGGTAAAAAGGGATTAAATATACACATTAAACGATGCCATAGTAAAAGTATTTCGGCTTCACAGACTACCGTAGAAATTCATGACTCTTCTAGTAATATACCTAATGACACAAATTCTTCACTTTTTTCGGAACAATTATACAATTTGTATAGTAACGTACCAGTGGTTAAAATAATTCCCAGAGGTGCGAGGATGCAACCTCCTAAAGCATTATCATTCACTATATTGTCTAACGAATTGTGAAAAGAGTTGGCAAAAATTATTTACATTCGCGTATTCCCATTTTCATTTTAATAAAACAATAAATCAATTACGTCTCAACTAAAAGAAAATTTCTTTTCAAAATTTGGATTACCCGATTAATACTCATTTCTCTCGACCTTATCCTAAATTTGATTTAAAAAAAGTAGTTGAATCAAAAGTAATGGACGGCGACTTAAAAAATTCATCCCGTATTCATGCCGTATTCTATTCTCAGATGACATTTTCGCTCCTCGTAATGTCGAAACTCTTGAAGACCTTCGTCAGAAACATCCTTCGGTCAATCCTTCCCAGAATTTACCGCTGCCTCCCAATACTTCTATGCAACCATTACATTTCTGAAAAAGACACTTTAGACGCAATATTTTCATTTTCGAATGGCTCTGCCGGCGGCATTGATTGCCGGTGATGCCGGTAGGGTACTTCTTAATGACATTACAAAATTATGTAATTTTATGCTTTCTAGTAAGGTCAATCCCAATTTCATTCCCTACTTATATGGGGCAAGATTTTGTGCCTTCAAAAAAAAGGATAACGGTATCCGTCCTATTGCTGTTGGTTCTACATTTCGACGCTTAACTTCAAAATTAGCTTGCAGGCACATAATCTCAAACCTTAAGACAAAATTTCAACTTACTCAACTAGGCTTTGGCACCAAAGGCTGTGAGGCGGCGGTACATTCGGTGCGTACTTCCTCAACTAATTCCAATGCAGATGTTCTTCTGAAAGTTGATCTTAGAAATGCTTTTAACTCTATTGATAGGATAACCCTGCTGAATGAAGTGGCTAACAATACCCCCCGAAATATATCATTACGTTTGGCAATGTTACAGTCAAAATTCAAACTTGTTTTATCAAAACCATATTATTGAGTCTGCTGTCGGTGTTCATCAGGGTGATCCATTATGTCCAGCTCTTTTCAGTTTGGGAATTCAGCCTATTATTTCAAATTTAAAATCCAAGCTGAATATCTGGTATCTGGACGACGGTACACTGGGAGGTAAAGCAGATGACGTCCTTAATGATCTTACTCATATTTTTCAAAAATTTAAAAATATTGGTCTTGAACCAAATACCAATAAATGTGAAATATTTATTTCTAATAATTTATCTAATTCTAACAGAGATACCTTAATTCAAAATTTCAATCAGATTTCTCCAGGAATAAAAACTGTCAATTCGGAATCGCTTTACCTGCTCGGTGCTCCCTTGTTTTTCGATAGTATTAAACCTGTTTTAAAAACAAAATTTGATCAATTTTTACATCACGTTGATAAATTATATATTTTAAACCCCCATATTGCCCTTACCATTTTAAAATATTGTCTCCTTGTACCTAAATTTACATACTTGTTACGCTCAAGTCCAGTCTGCAAATGTTCGGATATTTTAAAAGATATTGATAGTAATCTTAAAATTGCTTTAGAAAAAATTCTAAATTTGAGATTCAATACAATAGCCTATAATCAAGCCACTTTACCTATCAAATTTGGTGGTATTGGTGTAAGAAATATTTCTAGCGTCGCATTGCCTGCTTTCCTTGCTTCCATGCATAGTGTCAATGATCTATGTAACACAATTTTAAATAATAAAGTAGACCTGTGCTCTGCTGCGAGGCAAGGCAAACATGGCTAACGCTCTGTCCCGACGAAAATGTCCCACTGGAAGTTAACCAACAAAAACAGTGGGATATTCGGTTGGTACGGAGTGTCCAGAATAATTTGTTTTAAAATTTCTACAGTCAACAAGATCACGCTCGCCTTCTAGCTGTTTCGACTAAGGAATCTAGCCACTGGTTACATGCTCTACCATCAAGTAATCTCGGCACATTGCTTGATGGGGAAAGCTTGCGCATCGCCGTAGGAATCCGGCTAGGAGTGGCAATTTGTCAACCTCACCAGTGCCCCTGTGGTAGCAGCGTCGATGAGTTTGGGCTCCACGGACTTTCATGCAAGAAAAGTGCAGGTAGGTTTTCCCGTCACGGTTCTTTGAACGAAATCATCCGAAGGGCTCTTGTCTCCATAAATGTGCCCTCGGTTTTAGAGCCTTGCGGGATATTTAGAGACGATGGCAGGAGACCCGATGGTATGACTTTGGTCCCTTGGGAGAGAGGTAAAGCCCTAGTGTGGGATGCTACTTGCGTTGACACTTTGGCAGCCTCTCATCTCAAAGGTACCTCTTTTAGAGCCGGGGCGGCATCAGAGGCAGCCTAATTTAGTAAATGGCGCAAATATGAGTCTTTGAGAAATGACTACATATTTGCACGCAGCCAGCGTTCTTGGCACTATACCACGGGGAGCAGGTCTTTTTGACTATTAAAATTTTTAGTTTTAGATTTTCTATATTATAGTTTCTTCTTTTATATTGCATATAATTGACAGTCACAATGTTTTCTTTTCGTTTTCAAAACAGGTCGTGAATAAAACACTTAAAATTTTATTGAGTTAAGATTTAAAATTCCTGATTTATCTTTAATAAGTTAATAATAATAATATACGTAATCCGATATTTGAGTTAATCAGTTTCCTTTCATAGAGCTACCATATAAAAATTTTTACCTGATCCGATGATACTTATTATTTGAGCTCAATTAGAGGCTGTTATTTCCCGGCACCCCTTTAATGGGGCAGGGTTGCGTAGAATCTCCGGGAGTAAAACCGGTGACGAGGTTTGCCACCCGTCACGTTCTGTCTCCCGGAGGGGTGAAAAGTGGATTGCGTAAGCCCATCTGACTACAATGTGAAGCAATGAATGATAAGGTAGATAAAGTATGCGAAATGATGAATGACAGAGGAATAGATGTATTATGTGGGAGAGGATTCCACTGCACATGGCACGTATACCGCGTATTGGTCTAGTGTAGACCGAACGGGCATGCCAGGGAGTCAGTTTCATGCTTTCAGAAATAATGGGTCAATGTGTAAAAGAGTATGAATATGTAAACCAGAGGCTGCTATGGATACAAATGAAAGAAGCTGTTTCTGCTAGGGGTGTACGCCTCAGACATGTCTAAGCCCACTAACATCCGAGAGCAGTTTTGGTTCCTGGTAAGGATGGTGTTGACGAATTGTGAGGAAAATGAAAATATATGTTAGGAGACTTTAATGGAAGGGTTGGGATGAAGAGGTCTGGTTATGAAAGGATATTGGGAACGTTTGGTGATGAAAGTGTAAATCAGAATGGTGAAGACCTATGTCAAATTAACGGTGTTGGCAACACAACATTAAGTTTTTATCTGTATGGGACAAAAAGCCCGTAAGCTATTCCAAAAATATTAATTGTCTAATTTTATCTGCCAATGTCACTAATGTCATTACCGGACAAGAGAATTATTACACGGAGCACACGCATTTTTCACCCGATCTGCAGTTTTATTATTTATAAATATCTAAAATCCCAACGGACGGCATTGGAAATCTTTGTCTACCTTTTATTACAGCGTATAAGAATAGAGAAGTTACAAGATGAAGATGTGAAAGAGAAGTGTAAATGTAGATTGGGGGAAAATATTAGGTGTTTGAATGAGTTGTGTATGAATGATTTGGACTTGAATACTGTGTGTGATAATATGTATTAAGAAACGTATGGTTGATGCAGCCACCGAAGTATGTGGTGTAAGTAAGAGAACAAATGAAAGGCAAAGTAATACGTTATGGTGGGATGATGAGGTACGGGTGGAAGTTAAAGCAAAGAAGAAAGCATGGTTAAATTTACTAGCAACCAAAGATGGTAATTTTGGTGGTATGAATGATGAGATTGAAAGAAAAAAAAGCATAATTTTGACGTCTAAATAAGAGAGTAAAAGAAGTTATTGAAAGATAAAAGCAAGAAAGAACGGATAAGAATGATAAAAGGATATCTGATAACTTCCAGGTTAATATAAAAATGTTCTGGAAACTCGTAAGATCTGCCAGGGGAAATACAAAACAGCCTATAAGTAATGCTATACGAGACAAAAACTGATGTATTCTGAGTGACGAAGTTTCGAATTTAAGGAGATGGAAGAAATGCTTTGAAAACGTGTTTATGAGTGAAGAGTCGTCTGAATTAAATGAACTAGAAATTCCGAAAGAAGTAGAAAAAGGTATGAAGATAAGTGTAGATGATTTCTTATATTTACGCGAACACTACACATTGAAATAATACTAATTTTTACGGAATTTATCGCGTATATTTAACTTTTTTACCCGACGTTTCGAGAGCTTTACAGCACCCATGGTCACGGGAAGGACTGAGATGTTCAACGTCCAGCTGTCATAGTTAACCGCGGTTACCATAGATTAAAATTTAACTTTTGTTCCGATCTACACAGTATGAACTTATGGTATCATGGAGTCTTGCAGTTGTATGCTTGGGTTGGGATTTAATTGTATTTTACAGACTGCAGACTTCCCGGAGCGTCGATGAACATGTACAGGATCGCCCCCGTCACTACATCAGATTTGATAGACCACAAATCCTCGCTAAAGAACACCAATTCCTTCCAAGGATGATTCGCGAGGCTATTGAAATCAAAAATCATCCTAATTTCAATAGAGAAGATGGCTGGGTGCTACCATCTGCTTGGGATCCTATAATAAATAAAATTAAATCCCAACCCAAGCATACAACTGCAAGACTCCATGATACCATAAGTTCATACTGTGTAGATCGGAACAAAAGTTAAATTTTAATCTATGGTAACCGCGGTTAACTATGACAGCTGGACGTTGAACATCTCAGTCCTTCCCGTGACCATGGGTGCTGTAAAGCTCTCGAAACGTCGGGTAAAAAAGTTAAATATACGCGATAAATTCCGTAAAAATTAGTATTATTTCAAGATAAGTGTAGATGGAATAATGAAAGCAATGAAAAGCATGAAAGCAGGTAAGGCAGCTGGATATAATATAGTATCACTCGAGATGCTAAGGGCTAGAGAGGGAGTGGTGGCAGGCCTGCTATACACCTTGTTCAATTTATGTTGAGAATTAAAACGGGTAGCGGAGGACTGGTGTAAAGCAGTTATAGTACCAATATATAAAGGAAAAGGGTCACAGCAGGACTGCAAAAACTATCGTGGTATCAGCTTGCTTAGTATTGTGGGTAAACGTATGCTAAGGTGTTAATTGAATGAGTTATGAAAGAAACTGATGGAAAAAGGGTGTGAAGAGGGATTTAGAAAGGGAATAGGGTATGGGATCTTTGGAAGTTTGAGGATATGGGGTTTGATACAGGCATTAAGGTCTCTTTATAAGGACTCTAGTGCTTGTGACAGGATCAACTGGGTCTACTCTGACTGGTTTGGCATCCAAAAAGGTGTCAGACAGGGCTGTGTAGCTTCCCCTTGGCTGTTCAACCTATTAATAGACAGTTGTTTGCAAACTTTGAAAAATGAAGAATGTGGGTTAAAAATGGGCAAATTAACCGTCAAATGCCTTTTGTACGCCGATGATCAAGTCATATTTGCGGCTGAGTTGAAAGTGATGGTTTCATTAATGAACTCATGTTGTGAACAGGATTAAGAAAGGAATGCTTCGGTGGTTTGGTCATGTAGAAAGAATGAATGAGGAAAGAGTGACAAAGCAAATTTATATGGCAGATGTGAACGGCAAATTCAGGAAGGGACGCCCTAGAAGGAAGGCGAAAGAAGTATGTCAGGATCGTAATTAAAATTTTATATAAATTTTATATATATATATATATATATAACCCAGACCGGCGATGGTAAGCAGCGAATACCTGGTACTGAGCTTGCTAATTCGCCTACCAAGTGTAGCAAATAAGACGATTTATATCTGAACACTGAAAAAACCTTATCCGGCAGGGGTTTAACTTTTGTGGTTGAATTAAATATGAGAACTTAATAATTTAAAAAAATATTTGTTTCTTTGCAGATGTACTTTGTAACGGAGATGGGGCAATTTCTAGATGTATATTTTGCCCAAACGAAAAACTATAACGATTTCACGATGGAAAATTATGATAAGATGAGTTACATGAAAGTTTCATATTTTTTCATGAACACACCGATTCTATTTGCATTAATTTTATGTAATAAGGCGAGCGAAGAATATTATAAGCTTGTGCTTGATTTGTGCAATGATCTTGGCGTTTTCATCCAGATTCATGTAAGCTTTATAAATGTATTTTTCAAATATCGTTCTTACATTTACGCATGATATTTATTTATCCGTGGTAGAGCTAAGCTGCAGCTATATTATAGTTGTAGCAATAATTAATCGGGTTAATCGAAGTAAAACCACACTCTTACAAAATACCAGCATAAAATAACATAGTAAAGAACCGGAGACTCCTTTACAGGAAACAAGGCATTTTAGTTCTCAGGGGTAACAACGCATTTACATTTTGATTCTTAATTGAAGATAAATGTAGATATCTATAAGTCACAGCACATACTTACCATCAGTTGGGCTTTGTGCACCTTTTTCACCATTCTATATAGAATCTGCATACATACAGGTTCCTATCTATTGGTTTAAGTTGGGCATTTAATACCAATGAAACTCTAAAGTGAAATTTTAAGTATTGATTTGTAAATTTTTACTCGACGGTGAAGGAAAACACTGAGAAAATCTGTTTATCTGAGAATTAAAACAATTAGAGGACCCAGTGTGAAATTTGCGATCACGTACATACTGGAGTAGTGTGGTGGACCAACTGTTAGTAGTATTAGTAGTAAAAAGATGATCCCTATGCTCAGCAGTGAGACACTTATTGACTACAGCTTTTAAATAACTTAAGCTTTTAATTTTTTATTTAGAATGATTTTACGGAGTGTTTCGACGTCGGCGAGTCATTGAGTAGAAAAACCACTAACGACATTGAAAATAATAAACTAACGTGGACGGCTGTAGTCGCATTACAGCACTTCAATACCGAGCAAAGAAATATTTTCAACGAATGTTATGGAAACTCAAATCCAGAAAAAATTAAGCAAATTATACAACTGTACGAAGAAGTAAATTTGCGCCAGCTGTTTAAAGAAGAAGAGAATGCTCGTTATAACAATTTTCTACAAAAAGTTCAAAATTTACCGGCAAATGCTACACCCCCTCCGGATTATTTTATGAAGATTTTTAACTACTTTAAAAGTTACGCCAGTGATTCGTCTAGATTTTACTTCTCTTAACAATGTGTTTAAAAAAAAAGTTTATAGTCTTAGGATTTTTTTTTTTTACTTTAGAAACGTCTATGAATAGAAGCGTTTATTAAATATATACTGTGCCAGTATGCACCCATAGTGTAGCGCAAATACTTATAATTGCAAAAAAAACTTTTAATAAAAGTAAAAACCCTATTATGATAATTTCATATTCGGAAGTCGGTGATAAGACATAGTGTATGTAAGAATTAATGCCTAAAGAATATAACAACCTCAATGTAGTCTAAAGTGTTACATTAAAGAATTACTTACATTAAAAACTTCATTTCTTATTTGCTACCAATGTAAATAAAAACATCAAAATGATTCATTGTTGGGTATATTCTGTTTATCCACCCTAAAAAATCCACTCCAGGGTGGATACTCGGAAACGCGTGTTCATCTATCCACCCCAAACGAGGTGGGTAATTGGAATTACAGAAGATGGGGTAAAATGCTTGACTGAATTTGTAACCAATAAGTTATATCAACAAAAAAAATGTTCGGAAGTTTTTTCTAGATTTAGCCAAGGCTTTCGACACCGTTTCGATTTCTATTCTTGTACACAAGTTGGAAAATATCGGAATTAGAAATTCGGCCCTCTCTATTCTTAAAAGCTTCTTAAGTCACCGAGTGCAGAGAGTTAAGATTAAAAACTTCATCAGTTCTGATGCTGGTGTCACTTTTGGTGTTCCTCAAGGAAGTATCCTAGGGCCAAGTCTCTTTTTAATTTCTTGTCGTATGCCATTAAAAATGGCAAATTATTCACTTATGCCGATGACACGGCTATAATATTTTATGGAGAGACTTGGGCTGACGTTCAGGTGATTATTGAAAGGGGTCTCCAATGTGTGGTACAATGGCTTGAGGACAGTTTACTAACACTAAACGTATCTAAATCAACGTACTTACAGTTACGTGTTACCAATACTCCAGCTGTTGAGGATACAGAACTGATCTTCAAAATCTTGTAAAATACCTTGGTGTGCTGTTAGGCGAAAAATTTAGCTGGCTCCCACACGTTGATCTTATTTCATTCAGGACTCGTATACTTATTTGAACTTTTAAAAAGTTAAGACACATTGCTAATTTTGACTTATTGCGCACTATACACTTTACTTTCGCACAATCAATTATAGGCTATTGCATAAGTGCCTGGGGAGGATCGCGTAAACATTTTTAATTAAGCTCGAAAGAGCACAAAGATGTTTACTAAAAACTATGACTTTTAAACCTTATAGATTCTCAACAAAATTATTATACAGCGAATGCAAGTTGTTGTCTGTCAGAATACGTTCAGAATTTGATCACCAAGCAACACGATCACACTCCCTACGACCCTGAGATCTGTCGTAACAAACGTAGAATACCCAACGTACTGGCACCGTTCAGATGTCGCACTGCTTTTGCTAGACGGCACAGCGCATATCTTTCTATAGTACTCTATAACAAACTTAACAAAATTCTAAATTTCTATCCCCTTTCAAAACATGAGTGTAAAATTAGATCTCGAGATTGATTGTTGTCGTTAGATTACAATAATACAGAAAATTTTAATAATTTAATTTATAGTTTCAGAATAGGTAAATAAATAAACAAAAAACAGGTAAGTGATTAATATGTGAAAATTAATATTAACGTTTCGGTTATGTTAATGCATAAATTATATGTGAACTTTAATATTTATGTGTGTATATATATATATATATATATATATATATATATATATATATATATATATATATATATATATATATATATACAGACTCGTCTAGTTTGGGAGTCAGAGACTTCAAAAAATTTTGTGATTTATATTGTTGATAATAAACAATTATTATTATTATTAATATGGTTATCTCCATAGTTATAGTTTTCTCATCTGGTTGGGTTCTATAAATATATAATTATAAATGTAAATTAAAAGATAAATATACATAAACATCAATACAATAAAATAAATTCAAAAATACATAAATAAATAAAAGCACAACCATATGGAGGCCCTCGGCAGGGGATAACAACGGCCGAGGGTTAGGGGTAAAGGGAAAGAAACCGGCGGACAATGCGGGCCGTATCGAGGAGCACCGCCTTCTGCATTTGAGCCCGGAGCAGTCCGTCACGGAGTCCCAGTCGCCTCAGATAACCCGAGAGGCTGACTGAGGTCACCGAAACGTAGTCAGTTGAGGGAGGCGACCGTGTCTACGAACGGCTCATGTAGATCCCTGTAGTACCTCCCGTGGAGCTCCATCTCCTTCCATACGGTCTCCCGGTCGGAAATTCTATGTACTGCTGGATCCTGCCATTGCTCATTGGATAAGGATAGAGAGGTGAGCCTTTTGTCACTAGAAATTACGTCATTATAGAATGGATCATCCAATCTCGCCAGGAAGTAATTACGGAGGCTGTACACTGCTATTAAGCATGGTGAGCACGCTCAGGAAGCCACGCCCACCATACGTAGGACAGCTTTTTGTGTAAATGTTAGAGTGTATTTAGGCATTTGAAGCATGTTGAGGCTGGTTTGAAGGGTCTTTGGAACTACACCAGTTGTAGATATGATGATAGGAATGATTTTTACGGAGTCTACTTGCCATTGCCTTTTTACTTCAATAGCCAGGTCTACATACTTTGTAATTTTTTTCGAATTTTTTTTTTTTTTTTTTTTTTTTTATAGAAGAAGGGGCAAACGAGCATGCGGCTCACCTGATGTTAAGTGACTACCGCCGCCCATGATCAACCGCAACACCAGGAGAATTGCGGGTGCGTTGCCGGCCCTTTAGAAAGGAGTAAGCTCTTTTCTTGAAGGTCCCCAGGTCGTATCGGTCCGGAAAAATCGCCGGTGGTAAACTATTCCACAGAGAGGTTGTACGTGGAAGAAAACTCCTTGTGAAACGTACAGTGGTGGACCGCCAAGCATCCAGATGGTGTGGATGGTATCGGGACGTTTGACGTGTAGTGCGTTCACGAAATTTGGCGGCTGGGATTAATCCGAACAATTCCTCAGAGCACTCCCCGTGATAGATGCGATAAAATACGCAAAGAGATGCAACATCTCTTCGCAGCGCCAGTGAATCGAGCCGATCGGAAAGCACTCGGTCGTCGACGATTCGAGCCGCTCTGCGCTGGATGCGGTCAAGTGGAAGAAGCTGGTACTGGGGAGCCCCAGCCCAGAGATGGGAACAGTATTCCATGTGCGGCCGAACCTGCGCCTTATAAAGTTGCAGGCGGTGTGCCGGCATGAAATACTGTCCCGCTCTGCTGAGCACGCCAAGCTTTTTAGAGGCCAATTTGGCCTTCCCTTCCAAGTGACCACGAAACTGCACGTCACTCGATATGTCGACGCCGAGGATTCCGATACTGGCTGAGGCAACAAGGGGAGTGCCTTGAAACTGAGGGGATACGACAAAGGGGTTCTTTTTAGCGGTTAACGCGCAAACTTGTGTCTTCTGGGGGTTAAACTGGACTAGATTTAGTCGCCCCCAATCCGAGACTCTGTCCAGCAGAGACTCGACTTCAGACACAAGTTTGTCCCGGCACTCGGAGACGTTTTCGCGAGAAATATTGGCTCGGCCGGTGTAAAGAGCATCACCAGTGCTGTCAACTGCATAGCAATGAATGTTACGGGTATGCAACATGTCATTGATATGCAGAAGAAACAGCGTTGGCGATAGCACGCAGCCCTGTGGAACACCAGCATTAATAGGCTTGCAATCGGAGCTTGCACCGTCTACAACGACCTTGATGCTCCGATCTGCAAGAAAGCTGGTGATCCAATCGCACAATTTCTCGGGAAGCCCATAGGAAGGGAGCTTCGAAAGAAGCGCTTTGTGCCAAATCCGATCGAAGGCCTTCGCAATGTCCAAACTAACGGCCAATGCCTCCCCCTTGAACTCTACTGCCTCCGCCCATTTGTGAGTTAGGTAGACCAGAAGATCACCAGCTGACCTACCACGGCGAAAACCGTATTGGCGGTCACTAATCAGCTGGTGATCTTCAAGGTACCTCATGAGCTGGCAGTTTACAATGGACTCCATTGTTTTGCAGAACAAGGAGGTGATGGCGATTGGCCGGTTTGTGTTGCAAACTGCTATGTCTATTATAAAAACAGATTTTTTTAATTTTGTCTAATATTGTTATGTCCGGTCTATTATAATGTATAGTATTGTCTGTTATGATTGTCCTGTCCCAATATATTTTGTCGGAATTAGATACTTCTAAAGTGCTGGGAATATATTTATAATAGGCGACTTTTTTTAAATGCAATTGTCCACCAAAACCTGGCCCACAAACATTTAAAGTTAAAGGGTTGGGAATACGAATAATGTGTTTTTGATAGTTATTAGTATCTTTTACTTGATCCTGAATAGCAATTACAAAAACCTCCGTCTCTGGGAAGAGTTCTCCGCGTCGGAGTCACTCGTTCGATGCTTGCCTGTCGACATGTGCTTGACCGAGATCGGCAAGGTGCCTACCATGCAGAGAGTTTTGTGACCACAAATCTATTTTCTGCTGTTTACTTACTATCTTGAGCTAAAAATTTCTATCATTTAAATTAAGAGGAGTTTTTTTGTCTCTGCTAACTCTGCTAGTTTTGTAAGTTCATTGTTGTTGATTGCATAATTTTTTATGTCATCCATGTACAGAAAATGTGACAGAATGTGATATGAGTTATTATATTTTAATTTAAAATCTACATTAGTATTATTGAGTAATTCTGATAACGGGTTGAGGACTAGACAAAACCACAACGGACTAAGAGCGTCTCCCTGAAATTAAACTCATTGTATTTTTTTGATTCAGTATTTTTTACTTAGTTTCGTTTTCCAATGAAACATGACTACATTTAAAAATAAAATCAAACTGGTATGAATTTTATAATATTTTGGTACATAAATTAACCAGCTATGAGGGACAGAATCAAATGCCTTTTTGTAATCAATTTACATTATATGAATATATTTTTATATATTTTTATTATGTGCTTGTTTCATGGCTATTGCATCTATTGTCAACTGTTCTTTACATACCTGGCTATTTTCCTTGCAGCCCTTTTGTTGTTCTGCAAGAATATTTTGTTTATCAAGGTGTCTGTAAATTATTTAGCTAATGCATCCTGTAATAATCTTGTATATCGTTTGTAAGCATGTTATAGGTCTGTAATTTGCGGGGTCTTTTGGGTCTGAACCTTTCGGAAGCATGTAAGTTAGACGGCTTATTATGAATGTTGGCATATTATGTAGTGAATGTATGAATTGACAAATATGATTGTGGATAAATGAATGTGTACATGAGAGCTTTTTGTACTAGTAATTATGTATATTATCGGTACCCGATGTTTTCCAATTTTGTGTGCGTTTGATTATTTGAGTGAATGTTTCTACTAAGAGATTTCTAAAATCTATTTGTTTAATATTTTCTGTGTTTGCTATTTTGTCTAACCACTCAACCTTACTATTATGTGCTGCTAGGTTTTCTCATAGGCCTGCCCAAAATTGTTGTAAGTGTTGTGGTGATGGGAATTGAGCAGAATGTGTAGTATTAATATGGTGTTCGTGCTCTAAAGTTCTGTAGAACTGTTTTTCATTATTTAAAAAGTTTGCATTTTATTTTTTACGTTTAGTACATGTTAAATATCTTCTCAATCTATTTGATAGCACGTATAATTTTTGCTTGAGTGGGTCGAGAAAATGTTGTGGCTCCGTGTTAGATTCTTCATGTTGAGAGTGTGTTTTATATTTCCTCTTTATTTCTTCTACAGTCTATAATATTCTCCGATTTCTATTTCCGATTATGTATTGTGTTAATCTTCCAATTTCTAATCTATATTTTTCTATTCTGCTTTCAATTCTTCTTTGCCAGGTATTTTCGAATTCGATTGTTTGCAGTTATATTTTCCTCTATGTTAAATCTGGTACCATTACATAAGGCGGCTGTATAAGCTGCTGAATATATTATCATATGTAACGGAATAAAATCCAAATCATGACTAAGATGCCTGGGTAAAATTTCATTATTCAAGTAGTGAACAATGTGAGCAAATTTTTGTGAAGATTTCTGCTTCAGCATCGGTTGTGCTAAATATTAAAATATCATTATTAAATTCTATTTCAATTTTGTTACTTTCCATGGGATTTTGCAATTGGGAGTTTCCCATTTGAGCATTACTTAATGTGCATGTTTCTGTGACAGTGTTTGTACTATCTATCATGTTTTCAACTTGAGTATGTTTTTTTTAATTTATTTTATTTATTTTATTCTTTACTGCATCCTTAACGAAAGAATACAAAGGGCGGACTTAATGCCTTGAGGCATTCTCTACCAGTCAACCTATGGAGTGGTGAGAATTTGACGTAGGTGTGGCAATATAGAATAAGATAACACAAAGCAAATGATAATTAACTACATAATATATATACAAACTACTAATAAATAAACTATATATATGATCTATCCTTACATATATACAAATATATAAATAAATGGATATACATACAAGTAAACATATTTAGATACATACATAATTAGTATATACAAATGACTATGAATATATACGTCTGTTTGGCAATACATATTAAATAGATGAGTCATGTAGAATGCGTTGTCTTTAATAAATGATCACGGACCAACTTTTTAAAAGCGTACTTATTGGGAGCTTTTCTCATGTCATCGGGCAAGGAGTTCCAAAGGCGTGTAGCCTGAACTGTGAAGGAGTTACCATAGAACTCCGTGAAGTGAACTGGAGTACAGATTTTGTTGTTAGAAGAAGAGCGTAGGACCCTATCATGAGATGAGGAAAGATAATGAAATTTACTCTTAAGATAAGAAGGCGAAGATGGGTCATTTAATATGGAAAAAAGTACAAGTAATATTCTGTAGTTGCGCCTCTGCCGGATTGTTAGCCAATTTAGTTTTATCATACTTACGTAGCCCAAAGATAAATCTTATACAGTTATTGAGGAGGCGTTTCAGCTTGTTCAGAAGATCTTGGGACAGGTCTGGGTAACACACATCTGCGTAATCAATTATGGGTAATATAAGTGAATGGACAAGCATGATCTTAGATTTTGTGGGAAGAAAATACTTTAAACGATACAGAGAGCATAACGTGGCAGTGACTTTACGACTCACATCTGAAACCTGAGTTCTCCAATTCAGCGTGCTGTCGATGTGAAGGCCAAGATTTCTAACAGAATTACTGAATGGAATTGTAGTATTATCATAGTAAATAGGAGGTAAGTCTGTCAGATTAATTTTAGCCCGCATCCTTGAGCTACCCATCAGTATAGCTTGGCATTTCAAAGGATTGACCAAAACCCCATAACGAGTGGACCAATCCTTGATAGCTGCTAAGTTGCCGTTAAGGTTTTTGATCCCATTATGGATATCCCCAATCTCAGTTTGCACATAAAGCTGAAGGTCATCGGCATACAAATAGTACGAGCAGTCGATGATGGAGGTAATAAAGTATATAAAAATTGAAAACTGTATAGGAGAAAGAATACCGCCTTGCGGCACACCAGCATCCACATCAGCCCACGCTGAGGACAGTTGCCCCACACTGACTGACTGCTGTCGACCGCGAAGATAAGATGTAAACCAATCCAATTCAGTAGGGCCAAAATTCAGGTGAGACAGTATGGAAAGAAGGATTTCGTGATCAACTGTGTTGAAAGCATTTGAGAAATCAACTAGTACCAGTACTGTTATTTTTTTTCTTCCATGCCTTGTTTAATATTATCAATAACATTAATTAATGCAGTAGTGGTACTATGACCAGGACGAAACCCAGACTGATATATACTCAGTAGGTTATGTTTCTAAACAAAAGTAGAAATTTGCTTGTAAACACAGGATTCTAAAATTTTGGAAAGAAAGGGTAGAATGGATATTGGACGAAAATGATTGGGAAGAATGGGAGTAGGAACTTTTGGGAGAGGCTTTACAAAAGCCCTCTTCCAAAGATTAGGATACTGACCTGAAATTGCCGGGAGAAGGTGCTCTAGTATAAATACTACCATATGTCTACTAATCTCGTCGTAACCCACGACCTTGGACTGGATTGCTAAAATTGACTTTTTGACATCATCCTGAGAAACAGGAGAAAAATTAAAGGTAGGAATGTTAGGAATTTGCATAGAAGCAATGGTAGCCATAGTTTGGGAACGAATTGTGGGGTCCAGTGCTTTTACAGAAGCTAAATGTTGGTTGATTTCATCAAGTGACAGAGAAGGACCACAATCCAAAGTAGCTGGTCTAGAAAGACCGAAAGATTTTAGGAATTTCCACAGTAAATCTGGAGATGAGTTATTAATACAGTTATGGAAATATCGGCGTTTAGCTGCACGTACCATATGATTACACCTATTCCTGGCTGCTTTAAAAGATATCCAATTTTCTTCAGTTCGATCTCTCTTGAAACGAAGAAAAGCACGATTTCGTCTAGCCATTGCCATCTTTACGCCATCTGTCATCCAAGGGGCAGGGGGGACGCTTCAATCTAACCTTGTGAACAGGAGCATGAGCATCATAAAGGCTAAGAATATTGTGGTTAAGGATAGTCACTTTATCGTCAACAGTAGTTTTTTGGGTGTAAAGATGTCTGTTGTGTTTTCATACTGGGTTTGTTGCGTTTGTTCTACTACGGTATAATTTCGATCCGTATCTAGTTGTCGATTATTCAGCTCCCTCAATTTCAATTCTACTTCTCAATTCGTGAATTGTATTTGAGTATTTCTTATTTTTAAATATTAATCTTCTTTGGTCGGTAATCCTCTTTTCAGTAAGGTAAGATAAATATGGATGTCTTTCTGTGAACAGCTCATACATTTTTTTCCGGTAACCGGTTTGATCTTTTTCCAACTCAGTTACTTCAAGATTAAATCTCATGATGTCTCATTTATTTAATCCAACCATTTAATCCTGGTATTATTCGTAGTGTTTGTTTGTGATGGTGCTGTAATTTGAGTGCTGTGTGTATGTTTATCGTTCTAATTCTCTATAATATATTCGCTTACTTCGTTACCTATTTCGTCTAATAGTTTTTGTGGCAATAGTTTTCTTCTTAATATTGCTAGTTTTTGGTCTCCTAGTCGTTGCCGAGTTGCTTACATTTCGGGATATCTACTTTCAAATTGCTGGTGTAAAATTTCTAGGTGTGGGTTGATTCATGTGGGTTGTTTCGCATTTAGTCATTAATAGGCATGTGCGCCAAATAAAGTGGTTCATATCTTCTGTCCATTTTTTGCGCACGCACCAACAGTGGGTGCAGGTTTAGGTAGATGATGCCTCCTGCACAACAGCTATTGACCTTGTAATTCTTGATGTATATGAAGATGATGGTGAAGAATCGGGTGATCGCAATAAGCTATGAGTTGAGGAAGGTGATGTAATATTACCAAAGAGTGAATATTCGGAATATACCGTAGATGAAGGTGAATGTGATTGTTCGGCTGTAGACATTTTTTCGAGGGGAATCCGCCTGTTCGGTCCCCCGTTGCCAACGGTTCGCATGCTGTGGCATCCAGCGTTGGCTCCAGATGCGCCCCGACGAACTCCGGGAAGCGGCCGTAAACTATATCTCTTAGCATGACTGTCTATACAATTCTCCATAAAATGGGTTCAGGATCGTTAGTTTGGGTAGGTTATATTTAAATAATTTATTGGCAAGATATTAACGCCGAGTTACCAGTACATAATCCCGTAAGCCCAGCCCCTACCACGTCAAGGTGTTCCCAAGGGGGGGTTATTATTATTATTATGTGGGGTATCTATATGGTTTTCTCATCTGGTTGGGTTCTACAAATATATAATTATAAATTATAATGAGAAGATAAATATACATAAATATTGTTACGAGCTTGAGGTTCGTGCCAATAAAAACTGCCGATTGAATTACCAAAATTAACACTTTAATCACCGAACACCAATTAAAACTTAAAAACAATAATAATTAATCACACTGATTCACTTTATTTCGCTCCGAAAATGTTGATATAAAATTTCAGGAATGGCATTTTCTAGAAAGCCCTCCTCACTCTGTTCCCCGACACTAGATGGCGCTAGTGCCGTGTACATGACGTCAACTTAGGCGCGTAACAATATCAATACAATAAAATAAATTGATTAAAACTACTTTTACGGATTTTATCGCGTTTTATTTATATTAATTTTAATACCCGACGTTTCGGGTGCTTTCCAGCACCCATGGTCACGGAGGACTGAGGTGACTGACGTCCCGATGTCAAAGTTAACCCGGAGTACCTTCAGCTTTTTATTTATTGTCCTTGGTCCGATCTACGCAGAATGAACTGAATGTATTTTGAAGTCTTGCAGTGGTATGCTTAGGTTTAGTTTTAATTTTATTAATTATAGGATCCCAAGCAGGTGGTAGTACGCAGCGTCCTTCTCTATTGAAATTAGGATGTTTTTTTAATTTCAATAGCCTCACGTATCATCCTTGGTAGGAATCGATGTTCTTTCGCGAGGATTTGTGGTCTATCAAATCTGATGTAATGGTTGGGGCCATCTAGAATATGATCGCAAACTGCAGACTTCCCGGAATGTTGATGCTTCACGTCAGCTATGTGTTCTTTTACGCGGGTTCTAATTTATCTCTTTGTTTGCCCTATATATGAGACAACAATCACATATCAAGCTTGTACACTCCTGCATCTTGTAGAGGAATATGACACTTGACGGATGGTAAGAACTGACTAATCTTCTTCGGCGGCTTGTAGAATGTTCTAATAGAAGCTCGCTTCAAGATGTAGCCAATCTTGTCTGTGACACCTCTGACATATGGTAGTATAGCAGGCACACGCTAGACTGTGGCCGGCTTCACTCGGTCACTGTGACGGAGGCGCGGGCCCGAGTTGTTGTCGTGCAGAACCTGCTTGACGTGCTGAAGCTCGGCGGCCAGGTGTTTACTGTCACAGATCCCTCGTGCTCTCTGAAACAAAGATTTGCCCACGGTAGCTAACTGTGAAGGATGATGGTGAGATTTACCATTTAAGTATCGGTTTGTATGGGTCTTTTTTTCTATACACAGTATGACCTATGGTGTTGTTAGGATTTCGGATGACTAACACATCTAGGAAAGCTAAGGAATTATTTGCCTCTAACTCCATAGTAAATTGAATTTTAGGGTTTATGGAATTAAGATGTTCAAAAAATGCAGTTACTTTGTCAGATGTTAAAATTGTGAAAGTATAAAATAAATACAAAAATACATAATTAAATAAAAGCCCAACCAGATGGAGGCCCTCGGCAGGGGAGACCAAATGGCCGAGGGTTAGGAGGAATGGGAAAGAATCCGGCGGACGATGCGGGCGGTATCGAGGAGCACCGCCTTCTGCATTTGAGCCCGGAGCGGTCCGTCACGGAGTCCCAGTTGCCTCAGATAACCCGAGAGGCTGACTGGGATAGCCCATTCACAGAGACGACTACAGGAATAATTTCGGCCGGCATACCACCCCACATGTCGGTTACCTCGTGAGCCAGGTCCAGATATTTTGTTCGTTTATCTGTTTCGGCTTTCACGAGGTTCTCATCATACGGAATGGTAATGTCGACCAAAAATATCCTTGACTGTGCCCGGTCCACCAGCACAATATCAGGCTTATTCTCAAGAATAGTCCTGTCTGTGATGATGGCCCGGTCCCAATAGAGCCTGGCGCGATCATTTTCGAGCATGGCTTCCGGCAAGTACTCGTAATACGGCAATTCCGATCTACGAGACCGTATTTCAGAGCGAGCTCTTGGTGAAGAATTCTGGCTACTAGGTTGTGCCTGTGCAAATACAATGAGTTAGAAAGCGCCGAACAACCGGAGATGACATGCCTAAGTGACTCACCGGGATGGCGACAAGCTCGACAGATGTCGACGGTGCCATCGTTTAGGATGTATCTCCGATGGTTGTTGGTCTTAATAACCTGATCCTGTATTGCACAGACAAAACCCTCGGTTTCCCCGAAGAGGTCACCAAAGCGTAGCCAGTGGAGGCTACTGTGTCTACGAAAGGCTCATTTAAAGCCTTGTAGAACCTCCATGCTTTCGCGGCAAGTACAGCCTCATTACCGACGATCTCGGATGATGCATCCTATGGGACGTCGTGGTAGTGCGGACTTTTCTATCCAGGGCGTTAAGTTCAGTCTGAGTCCACCTGAGTATGTTAAAGGTACAGGCGTAACCCAGCTGTTATATGCGTGTGTCTTATTCACACCGGACAAAAGGCTGGTAAAAGGCAATTGGAGGCGAATAACTTGTGGTCATCCATAAAGAAAAGGTGGGTCACTTTTGTACCTCCTTTCCGAAGCTGAAATCCCCTCCCGAAGCCCGCCAGTAAGGTATTGAGTGGGTTCAGAGAGAGGCAGAACCAGATTGGACTCAGACAATCGCCCTGGAAGATAACCCTTCTTATCCTTATGTGGTTCTCCGCAGCCATCATCTGCTCGCCCAGATGACAAAGGATCGTACTCCGCTGCTCCATACACTGCCCGAGGAAGTCTCTAACTGTACAGTCAATCTTGTACAGGTCGAGGACTCTCTTTAGCCATGTATGGGGCTTCGATATGAATGCCTTTCTGTAGTCTATCTAGGCGGCGGAGAAGTTCCGACGGTTGCGTTTCATCACGTTGCCAATGACCGCGTCAAAGAGGAGTGGTTCCTTGGTTCCACCGCCCCCGACATCCATTTTGAGCGCGTGACATCACCTGATTTAGCTCCAGGTGACGAGTGATTCTCGCGCTCAAAATGGATGTCAGTGTCTTATAAATGGTGGGTAGACACATGATGGGGCGGTATTTGCTCGGATCTGTGGTATTCTGATCTTTAGGAACCAAGTGAGTGATCCCAGTAGTGAAGAGGCTCGGGAGCGACTTCTGATTGAGAGCCTCTTAACTAATATTTGTTCCATCAAACGCCATGCTAACGGTGCGCACAACTCTCGGTCTATTATTACCCGACCAGAAGCTTGTCAGTCTGCCCTTGCCTTTGCGATACGGTCCTCGATTATTTTTCTCCAGGCTGGGATGGCGCTACTTTGTTGAGTGGCACGTCCAGCCGTGGTAAGTTTGGCGCCAATAATAGGGCATACTGCCAGTACGGTACCGAAAAGAATTGAGTCCGTCTCGCAAAGGTCCCGGCTGGCTTCCAAATAGGTCACCAGCATTAGGTTAAGAGCCTGCACGACAGCCCGATTTCGCTTGCTAAGGGGTATGCGGGGAAGTTGCGTTCGATTTTCGAGAGGTATGCTGTGTTTCAGACTCTTCTAATATGCTCCTCATTTTCTCGAGTTCGTGGGAGACTATTCCATCATCGTCTGAATTATCCACAAATGGAATATTGACGTCAACATCCACATATGCAATTTGCTGCGCATCTATCTCATCATCACTTCCATTCGATGAGGGAACAGCCTTACGTCTTAGTCGTTCGATTCGGCGTCACGAAATGTGTTGGAGCGCAGAATGTACCGAACTCGGTCTGCCAGGTTTTGCTCAGTGACGGATAGAGATGGCTCCAGCTTTGCAAAAAAGCGATGCATCCGAGCCCGATACGCCAAACATCCAGTTTCTTCCTCTTTTGCCCTAAAGTACGCCCGCAGTGCGTTTGCGTTCATTAATTGTGACCAACGCATGTGACATGCTCCACCAACGGCGGGCGCCGCTTGCTGAGTCCGAGAAGACCCAGCCGACACCAAGCCTTCTGGTGGGGATGATGGATGCGGGGGACTATTAGGTGGTCTTGCAGCACCTCACGCTTGGCTGGCGGCTCGCATGCTGTCGCGTCAGCGCCAGCTCCAGATGCGCCCTAGCGACCTCCAGGCAGCGGCCCTTTGCGCACTATCTTTTTTTCCACCAACCATGATTTGGGCGTCCATTAACGGGAGACGCCCAGGCCCGGCACCGTATTGTGTGTGGCCATAAGCACAAACGGGCCTTTGCACCCTAAATTCTGCCGAGGCACGGCGCTCACACCTCTCGCAAGGTGCTGACTGACTGCGTTGACGAAACAGTTTTGTTACTTAACTGTTACGTCAGCGGGCGATGGGGTCGTCAATTCCCTACACCAGTTATTATTATTAATTCATATACGTTATTTTTCTTCCTATTTTCTCCCCCGGCTGTGTACAGCCATTTATAGAAACATGATAAAAAGTGGCTCAAGATACTTTTGTAGACATTATTTATAAAAATATATACTTAGCTACTTCTTATTTGAAAGTTCAACGGTGAAATAAAAGGAGTATCTCACATGTTTACCAGATTTTTTGGAATCTTGGCATAAAATCAAAGTAAAGACTAATATCTAATAGTAACGTTTTGGGAATACTTGCAAAAGAACGCCCAGTTTTTTTGCTAAAACATTTATTTAGCAAAGAAATTTTAAGAACAATTGCAAACGTACCTTAAATGTAACGAATTTATCAAGGATATCAAATTACATCTACTTAATAATGAAATTAATGTTGGTAATTTCCTGAAAATATTGCAGAATTTATCAATTACGGAATAATAAATAATATTTACAACGCGGAAATCTAATTTAATTTGATTTTCTTTGAGTAACGGTAACGCTAACGACAGTACGAAATATGTCTATCTTATTATAAGTATGTAGTTATTAAAAATCATTTATAATTAAAGTGTATGTGTTGAACTATGCTTGTTATTTTTCTTATAGAAAACGGTACACTAAGATTTTCTCATGCATCGTGCTCAAAGTTTACAAACATAAATTGCACAAGGGTAAACACTCAGATCCAGAACAATTATTTGTAGGCCATACATATACTTATTCCATGCGGGTTTCTAACCCTCGGGCTCAGTGCAGGAACTCATAACTAAGCCACTGCGCCACAGAGCCGTCTCAAAAAAAGTGAATTCTAATTATTCACCCTTTTTTTTTTTTTTTTTTGCGGATGGAAAATCATCTAATGACCCCTTTCGCTCTGGGTGGAGCGTAAGGGAGTGTCAAACTTTTACTGACTAAAAACCATCCGTGTTCCTTCAGTGCCCTTACGTTCCGGAGCCGCGGTATCTCTTTCGAATAGCCCGCAGCCCCGGCAGGCGTCGGCCCTTGCGGGCCCCATCACGCTGCTGACAGCTCTTTGAGGCGCGCGTGGAACAAAACGCGCCGTCGACACGGCCTGTCGTCGTTAGACGGACGGACGACGAGCTACCCATTGCTCGCCGTCCACAGGCCCGCGCCTACGGTGGCCGGGGGCCACGACGTAGCCCCCGACGCCCGGGGCGTCTCCCGCGGCGGCCTGGGAGGAAAGCTGCTGCTCTTTCCTTCTCCCGCTCCGCCACCTCCTTCGCTAGCATCACTGCTTCGCAGAAGGTGGTGACGGCATCCCATTCCGTCTCGCTCCGGACCATGGCTTCGACCAGGGCCGGACGCGAGAGGTCGCCGCCGCCTATCGCCGCTACGAGGACACGGCGGTGCTCCGCCCAAGCAGGGCACACCTCCACGGTGTGTTCCACCGTGTCCTCCGGTCCATCCTCGCAGTGGGAGCACCCGGGCGTTTCCTCCCGCCCGATTCGGTGCAGGAACCTCCCGAACACACCGTGTCCGGTGAGGACCTGAGTCAGGCGGAAGGTGAGGATGCCGTGGCGTCTCTCAAGCCACTCCTCAAAGAGGGGTCTTATCGCCGCTATAGTGGCGTGCCCAGCACGGGGTTGCGACAGTCGCTCTCTCCATGTCGCCATGAGATCGTGCCGGAAGACTGTCCGCTGCGCGACAACTTGCCGCGGCAGCGGGGTTTCCCCCCGGCATAGTGCCTCCGCGCGCCATTCGTGCAGGCGTGCGAGGACTACCGCCTCCAGATCCCATGGCGGCAATCCGGCAAGGAGGCTCGCCGCCTCGCGGGAGATCGTGCGGTAGCCGCGAACCATTTTAACGGCGACCACCCTTTGGGGCGCGTTCAGGTGGTGGACGGCAAGCCGCGCGAAACCACGCGCCCACACCGGGGCCCCGTAAAGGGCCATGGATCGCACGATCCCCGCGTAGAGCCTCCGGCAGGAGGCGTTTGGCCCCCCAGGTTCGGCAGGAGTCGCCTGAAGGCAGCCCCGGTCCGTTCCAGTTTGGGAGCCAAACGTCGGAAGTGCTCAACGAAGTTCCATCGGCCGTCGAGGACGAGTCCTAGGTACTTCAGCGTCGACTCGACGCCGATGGATACCCCTCCTACCATTACTGAGGATCCCGGTGGTGGCCTGTTCCGAGGACCATGGAAGTGCATGGCCTCGGACTTGTGCAGAGCCACCTCGAGACCCAGTTGCCGAATCCTCTCAACGACTATCGCAACCCCGCGTGTCATAGTTTCCGCCGCCGCCTCGTACGACCCCCCTTGTGCCAGTACCAGCGTGTCGTCAGCGTAGCAAATTACGCTGACGCCGGTAGGGAGGTCGGCGCGCAGCACCCAGTCATAACCGATGTTCCACAGAGGTGGCCCCAGAACCGAACCCTGTGGGACACCGCACGACATCTCTCGCCGGTTCCACTCACCGTTGCGACCGGGGTAGATGACGGCCCTGTCCGTCAGATAGTCCCCGACTATACGACGGAGATAGGTCGGCACCCGGTGATACCGGAGTGCCTCCCTAATGCAGCTCCAGGGCATGGAGTTGAAGGCGTTGGCGATGTCAAGAGACACCGCCAAGACAACCCCCCTCTGGCCACTGCATCCCCCGTCGTGAGGGCTCTCACGCGCATGATGGCTTCCACCGTAGAGCGCCTCTTGCGGAAACCAAACTGGTGTTCCGCAAGATCCGGCCCCGTCCCCGCAAGGTGCTCGGCGAGGCGGTTTGCAATGACTCTTTCAAAGAGCTTGCCCACCTCGTCGAGCAGCACCACGGGCCGGTATGCGGACGGAGAGTCCGCAGGGCGCCCCGGCTTCCGAATGAGGACCAGCTTCCCCGTCTTCCAACGAAGCGGGAATTGGCCTCTCTCCAAGCATGCGCTTAGGAGCCCCTCCAGTCGGGGCCCGAGAGCCTCCGAGGCCAGGACCCAGGCTTTGCCAGGCAAGCCATCGGGTCCTGGGGCGGTATTCCTGGCCTTGAGCCTACGTACCGCCACTCTCAGGTCTACCCCGGTCCCTTCCGGGATGTCGTCGTCGTCGTCCTGGTGGTCCGCTTCCGGCACCGCATGTGGCGGAGCCATAGGCGGGGGTGGATGTTCCCGTCGCGCAGGGAACAGAGCGCTCACCACGTCCTCCACGAGCTGGGGCCGGAGACTTTGCGTCAGCGGGGGGCCCAGGTGCGGAGTTTATCCCGCACCATCTTGTAAGGGCGCCCCCACGGATCTCTGTTGAGAGTCTCCAGCATCTCCTCACGGGCCCGATCCCGGGCCCGCAGGACAGCCTCCCGGAGGGCGTTCTTCGCCGCTCTGTATCCCTCGTACAGCTCCGCCTCAATGGCTGCCGCATTCGGTGGACGAATGCGGAGCCTGCGATGCCTGGTGTACAGGTGCCGCGCGGCGATACACGCCTCGCGCAGAGACGTCAGCTCACGCGACCACCAATACACCTGACGCCGGGCGCTTCCTGGCCGGACGCGGGGCATTGCCACGTCACATATCTCGGACATGGCCTCCTGGAACCACCCTGCCTCATCATTGACGTCGGCAGGCCTGTCCGGTGATGACACCCAGGCCTGCACGATCGAGGCTTCCAGGAGGAGCTCCCGGTCCAGCTGCTTCAGCGCCCAACGCGGACCACTCGGGGCCTGTTGGACTGGCGCGCTCGAGGGCTGGGTGGAGACATCAAACCGGATGTACCGGTGGTCGGAGTAGGTCTCCACCCCCTCCATGACACGCCAGTCAATGGCACGCGGCGACAGAGCGGGGCTAGCGAACGAAATGTCCACCACCGACTCGCCCCGCATCCGCACACACGTGGGGACAGAACCCCGATTTAGGACGACCAGGCCTGTCTCCAGAGCCCAGTCTTCCACCATCCTACCCCGCACATCTGTACGACGAGAACCCCAAGCCAAGTTCTTGGCATTGAAGTCCCCGAGGACAAGTACGGGGAGGGGATAACTTCCGACGACGACTGCTCTCAGCTCTGCAAGAGAGTTGTGGAGCTCGGCGAGAGATCGGTTCGGGGAGAAGTACACCCCCACAACGACGAACTCCCCGAACCGTGCTGCTACGCACCCCTGACCCCTCCTGACACCTTCAAGGGTCGGGGTACCGGCGGCGGCCGAAGAGATGATGGCCACTGAGCCGTTAAGGTCCGCCACCCAGTCCTCCCTAGGCCAAACAAAATACGGCTCAGCGACCACAGCTATGTTAATCGACCACTGCGCCATGCTCTGGATCAACAGATCCTGAGCGCAGGCGCAGTGGTTGATATTCGCCTGGAGGAAGCTTAATGGGGCCGTTATAGGCATTCCATTTCAGCTTCCTCCACGGGGGCCCCTCTGCGGGCGTCGGTGTCGCGGCGGCGGCGGCGGCGACAGTGATAGCAGTGGCGGTGGCAGTTGCGGCTGCGGCGGAGGCCACAGAGGCGGTGGCGGCTTTGGCCCCTACCCTACCCGCGGCCTTGGCCTTGGCGGGTGGCACGCAGGCCTTGCTTCCGGCCCGGTGATCGGCTGGCTTGCCGGTCGCCGCACACGCATCACAGTGCGGCGTGGCGCAGCAGGTTGCCGATATGTGTCCGGGCTGACAGCAGCGGAAGCACAGGCGACTACGGTCAACCTCCGAGGCGCATCTCACTGATACGTGGTGCCCCACGAGACAGCGATAGCACCTCAGAGGTCTGGGCTCCAGCAGCTTAACCTGCGCTGAGACCCAGCCCACCAGCAGCCTTCGGCCCTCCACTATGGTTTTGGCCGCCGTAACAGGGCAGCACACCGTGGCGGCATGCATGCCCCGTTGGTCCGGGCGTATGGCGCCTGACCTAACCTGGTCAGTAGTGCACCCCCGGACCTGGCGACGGCGGCCACCAACTCCTCCTCCGATACCGAGTCGTCCAGACCCATGATGCGCAGGTCTGCGCATCTGACGGGCCTGGACACCCGGGCCTCTTCCGCGTCCAGAGACGCTCTGAGCTTCGCAGCCAGAGCGTCCGCGGTCGCGCCACTGGATTCCCCGGGGACCTCTAGCATACGGGCCCCCGTCTGGGTGACTTTGAGCCGGAGGCCCCCGGTGATCCCGAGCTCCCCGAGATCCACCGCCTCCTTCGCCTTCGCGAGCAGATCGCGGTAGGTAACGCCCTTCTTTTCCGCGTCCGGCTGTAGTGTAATCACTACAGCTGCGGTCTTCGGGGCGCGGAGCCTAGCCGCGATCTTGCGCGCCCTGAACTGGCGCTGCCGCTCCTGCTCTTTGGCCTTTTTGGCTGCCTTCTTACCCTTCTTCTTGTTCCCGACCACCTGCCAACCGGCTTCAGCCGCGGGAGGTGTAGGGAGCTGGGGGCAGTGACGGTGGCGGCAGCTGGCTTGCCGCTGGCGCTGGCACATTCGCCGCAGGCACTGGGGCTGGTGCAGCCACCACCTGTGCTGCCGCCTTGCCCTTTCTCGCCTTCGTCTTGCCTCCCTTTCCCGTCGCCGGCTTAGCCGGAGCCGGTTCAGCCGGTACCGGATTTGCCAGAGCCGGCTTTTCAGGGGGGGGGGGGCAACTGCAGCCCCGCCCGAGGGCTGGCTAGACGGCCCCGGCCTGGATGCGGCAGCCGTGGCCGCCGCGTACGAGACCGTTGCCGGCCTCGCTGCCGTCTTGTTTGCCCCTAGGGGGGGGCGCAGGACGATGCCCTCCAGCACGGAGAACCGGTGCTGGAAGGCAGCCAGCTCCTGCCGGACCAGGTTCAGAACCTGGTTCTCCACCGGCACGGGCCGGCTTGGCACTGCGTCTGGGGCGCCGCGCGAGAGGCAGGCTCACGTAGACTGGCCAGGTCTGCGCGGAGCTTCTCGTTCTCCTTCTGGAGAGTCTCCATGGCGGACGTCAGGCGGGCCACGTCCGCCCGCAGCTTTGCCACCTCGTCCGCATTAGGCCCGGCGCCAGCAAAGTTGGCCTCCGCAGCCGCCATGATGGAGGCGGAGGCCCCGGGAATGGCCTTAAACTTCGAGGCGGGCTTTTGCTTGTTGGCCACGACCTTGATCGCGGCCTCCACCTCCTTTACGAATCTGGCCTTACGCTCCACATCGGAGCCGCCAGTCGCACTCGTCTCTTCGCCTGATACCGTATCGCCCGGGTGGCGCCCCTCCTCGGCAAGCTTTGCCGCTCGTTCGGCCCTCTGATTGGCATTCCCCTTGCCTCTCAGCCCGCCCCGCCCGTTGGTGGGGATTTTCCGGGCCGAGACCTCGTCTTCACCGGATGATGGCCCCTGGTCGCCATCCCGCCTGGACCGCTTGCGGAAGAACTTACTGTTCTCCGCGGTCCCAGGCCCCACACGTCGGGAGCTCTCTGGGCCTCCCACGCTGCTCGATGCGGCGTCGGACTCTGTCCCCGCATCGTTCCTCCTCTCCTCTACTTTTTTGTTTGTTTGTTTTTTTTCCATATTTGTACCCACGATTATGGGGGAATTAAACGTCCACCTTGGCAGAGACCCCTGTACCAAGGTAAGCAGATTTAGAGGATTTATTACTCGCCAGGGGGGTCTGCAGGTACCCTGGCGAGGACCGCACTTGCGGCTGATTTGTTCATAGAACCCCGTCAGCCATCCATCCCCTCGCGGTGCGTCGCCGCTTGGGATTCGGGGTAACTTTTTATAGAGGTTTTCTCCCTCGCGGTCCGGGCGATTAAGCCAAGACCCTCGGTCCTTATCAAAGCCGCGAGACATGATCCACGACACTTCGACTGGGATTACGAGACCGGCGGTGACAGCAAAGGATGAATCCTTCACTGTCTGCCCGGAGGCAGGGTAAGTGCACACCGAGCCCGCCCTCGCTCCTCTGCTATGCCCTCTGCTGATCAGAGGGTCACGCAGAGGAACGCACTGTTGGTCCGGGATGGACCCCCCCATGTCAGAATAATTAGCCGCGGCAGCAACATTTCCCCAAGGAATAAGACTGTCTTCTCATTTCTCGAGGAAGATTACCGCCGCGCCCAGGGTGCACCGGCCCAGTTGCTGCTCTTCCCTCCAGACGTATCGAGAGGGACTCGCAACTACCAGGCACACGTGGAGGACTTCTGACTTCGCACCCCTAATTATTCCCCCTAGAGTGGAATTTTTGTGTGGATAAACGGAATATCCCCACAATTGACGAAGATATTGCGTAATATACACACAAAAAAAAACGAACATACAGTCGAATTGTAAACTAAAAATGGAATATATGTCTTGATATTTTATTATAATTTCAACATAATCTGGGATAAATAGTAGTTGAGAAACTAAACCAGGATAGAATCATAATAAGCAGATAGTATATATGCTAAGCTCGACAGGATCAACCAGAGAAACGCTTTAGAGTGGCCCACTCTAAAGACTCCGGAATCTATTTGTTCCTGTAGAACTTAACAAAAACTATTTTTTTATAAAACTGAAGTAACCTACTGTTCTGCCATAACTCAGAGTATTCACTGATAGGATTGGCTACATCTTGAAGTGCGCTTCCATTAAAACATACTTCAAGCCGCCGAGGAAGATTTGTCAGTTTTTACCATCAGTCAAGTGTATTGTCCCTCTGCAAGATGTGTGTACAGTGATGGAGTGTACAAGCTTGATTGTGAATGTGGTCTCTCTTACATAGGACACACTAAAAGATCTATTAAAACCCGTGTTATAGAATAGTTATTATAGTTTGTGTATACATATAGTTGATGTAAAGAATCGACGCTCCGGGAAAATTGCAGTCTGTGAACACATACAGGATCGCTCGAGAGCGATCCTGTATGTGTTGTGTGATCTACCAAATCTGCAGCAGTGACTCGTCACTCCTCGCTAAAGAATCCTCGCTAAAGAACACCGATTCCGTTCAAGGATGATTAGCGAGGCTATTGAAATAGAAAAACTTTCTAATTACAATAGAGAAGATGGCTGGTTGCTACCATCTGCTTGGGATCCTATAATTAATAAAATTAAATCCCAACCTAAGCACAAAACTGCATGACTTCAAGATACTATAAGTTCATACTGTGTAGATCAAAACAAAAATTAATAATTTTAATCTGTGGGTAAGTGTTTCTCCACGGTTCCCGAGTGCCCCACCCCTCGCCACGCACCAAGCTTTTTGGAGCTTAATTTGGTCTTTCCATCCAAGTGACCACGTAACTGCACACATTTCGATATATCGACGCCAGCAAGGAGAGTTGCTTTTTAGCAGTAAACGCGTAAACGTGTGTCTTCTGTGGATTGAACTGAATTAGATTTAGTCGCCATCCGAGACTTTGCTAAGCAAAGACTTAACTTCAGGCACAAGTTTGTCGGTACGGACATGTTCACGAGAAATATTGGCACGGCCAGTGTATAAAGCATCTCCAGTGCTGTCGTTCACATAGAAATGAATGTTACCAGTTTGCAACATATCATTGATATGCGGAAGAAATATCGTTGGTGACAGTACGCAGTCTTTTCTCGGGAAGCCCATGGAAAGAAAGTTTCGAAAGAAACGCTTTGTTCCACATCCGATCGAAGGCCTTCGCTATGTCCAAGCTATTAATAAATACGTTGAGCTAATATGTACTACGTACTAAAGGCGACACTGCATTTAGTTACGCTGTACCATTCAATTGCGGCGTTAGCGCCACACTTTACTCGGTTACTCGCTAGGCGCTATTGAGTTGACACGTGTTGATTAATTATATTTAAAAAAAAATCTTGATAAACTATGCCTTGGTGTGTTTTTAGATATTGCACAAATAATTCAAGTAATGTTAGCAAATACCAAGGAATAACTTTTTATCGGTTAATTAGATACTTAATCAATAAAAAAAGTATTATAGATTAGTAATAAAAAAATTGTTCCTAAGACGCCATCTCGTGTCATGGAATATAGATTATGAAATTAATTTTTCAAATGCAATATTTCTATAGATACATAAGTATAGGACGAATATATTATTATGCCCAATGTTTTTTTCGAAACTTATATGAGTTATCATAATTAGGCTAAAATTTTTATATTTAAATCTGCTCATTATTATTTTATTTTATTTTTAGATTTCCACATCAAAGTCAAAGTGGACTAAATTCGTCCATTTTTAACTTTAACCTTAACAGAGAGCAGAACTTTTTTTTGTTGAAATAGCTGTTCTTGTACAGGGTGTTAGTGTAAATACCGTTATCCTTGAAACTTGAAAGTAGTTTGGTTTCACTTATAGAACGTAAAATCAATGAATTAAAAAGAAACGCTATTTTCTTTCATAAAATTTAAAAAGTTTCTGTCCGACACCGTCCGTAACTTCATGGATACCCTATGCGCCCGAGTGACGTAATCACTGTAAAAAATCACCGCCCGCGCTAGCTACCTACACAGCATTCCAATAAAAACACAATAAGTACACATAACCTGTGATGTAACATTTCCTTCATACAGCATGTCCTAAGCATTCTCTAAATTTCAAGCCGTCGCACTTGAAATTTAGAGAATTTAAAAACTTTTTCTGAATACGCTCTAAGCGCGCCTTATAAACTTCATATGAAGGCGACCATATAGGACTAGCGTACTCCAATATGCTTCTCAGGTAAGCAAAATATAACGTTTTCAATGCTAAAGTACCTTTAAACGGTTGAAAGGTTCTTAGAACAAATCCAAGCATACGGTAAGCTCTATCTGCTATATTATCATAATGCATATTGAGGAGCATCTTGGAGTCAAAACAAATGCCGAGATCACATGCATCATTGACTCGCGTTAATACTTGATTATTAAAGTTATGAGGAGACAATTTGACTTTTCTTGCGCGTAAAGCTTATACTCTGACATTTTTTAATATTGACGAAGATCTTGTTTTGTTGATAATAAGAAAACAGTTTATCCAAATCGTATTGTAACAATCTACAATCTTGAAAAGAAGTAACTGCCCGATATATTTTTTTATCATCTGCATATAACAGGTGATTAGAATAACAAAAACAGTTAGCAATGTCAAAAATGTACGCATTCTTGAATATCGGGACAAGGTGCGATCCTTGAGGGACACCCGAGGGAACAGTTACATAGTCGGATCTGTATTCGCCCAGCACTACAGCTTGAGAGCCATTGGAAAGGTAGGAGCACACCCAGCGGAGAAGGTCTCCTTGAATTCCAAGCAAATAGAGCTTGTAGATCAGGAGTTCGTGGTCGACATGGTCGAAAGCTTTTTCGAAATCAGTGTAGACTACGTCCACCTGACCACCATTCTCCATATGCAGGAGGACATAACTTGAGAACAGAGACAAATTTGATACCGTAGACCGTCCTTTTATGAAGCCATGCTGTGTATCATGATTACCACCGATTATAATGGCGTAGATGGAGCTGTAAACGATTTTTTCAAAAAGCTTACTGATAGTGTTCAAAATAGAAATCGGACGATAATTTTCAATTGAGGTTTTTGGTCCTTTTTAGGGTTCCGTAGTCAATTAGGAACCCTTATAGTTTCGCCATGTCTGTCTGTCCGTCTGTCCGACCTCGCTTAATCTCTGTGACCGTTAGCACTAGAATTGGGCTAAAAATTGGAAGAAAACGTTTTATTAGGATAGCTCCCCCTATATGTAAAGTGGGAAGTGATTTTTTTTTTAATTTCAACCCTAACGTGTGATATATTGTTGGAAAGGTATTTAAAAATGTATAGGGGTTTACTAAAATCATTTTTTGATAATGTCAATTATTTCGGAAATAATCGCTCCAAAAGTAAAAAACAATGTGTCCCCCCCCCCTCTAACTTTTGAATCATAAGTTTAGAAAATATGAAAAAAATCTGAAAAGTAGAACTTTATAAGGACTTTCTAGGAAAATCATTTTGAACTTGGATGGAAACAACAGTACCCACTACCGGGAGCAGTTACAGGAGCGCGGAGCGCTGCTGGAGCGCGAACATTGATTTCTAGTGGGAACACTTATTGTGACGGACGGGAAACTACGGAACCCTACACTGAGCGTCGCCCGACACGCTCTTGACCGATTTTTATTTATGTATGGGAATTATATTTGCTTTTTTCCATAAATCGGGGAAAATACATTCATCGAGAGAACGACAAAACAAAATTGTAATAGGCAATGACAAGCTATCAGCACATGAAATCAATACAATAGGGGGAATACCATCGGTTCCAGGTCCCTTAGATTTATCAAGTGATTTTAGAAATTTAAGAACTATTTCTCGAGTAATATTTATGCGGGATAATGACTCCGTACTGGACTACTCAGATGCGTGACGAGGCTGAGTTTGGCTATTTGATGATGGTGTAATAAAAACACTTTGAAAAAATCATTAAAAGCTGAGCAAATACTTGCACCCTCGTCATATATCTGACCTTGCAGTGTAAATTTTCTTGGGTAACTGGAACAGCCTTTTTTTGAACTGACATATTTCCAAAGGTGTTTAGGATTGGACTTTAATATATTGTTCAGCATTGTTTGTAAAAAAGTTAAAACAACTAAATTGAATACGGTGTGGTCGTGCTCTTAAAAGCGAAAATTCATCATAATCTCCTGGGTCACGGTATTTTTTCCAATTACAATGAGCGCGCCTTTTTCGCGAATGATTTTTATTAGTGAAGAAGAAAACCATACAGGATAATAATGTCGGTTGCTAGAATACATGTTAATGGGTACGTAAGTGGAGAAACATTCATGTAATTTACTATAAAAATATCTACGGCTTCATTAATTGTGTCGGCGGCATTTAATTCTGAGCGCCAACAATATTTTTAAAATAATTATTCATCTTTTCACAGTCACATTTGAAAAAGTTAAAACGCGGACGTTTTCGTTTTTTAAAGGGTTGTATGCTAAAATCAGGTATTTCAATATTTAATGCAGGATGATATATATCTTCCTTTATGAGTGGTAAAGAAGTTCTAACAACTAATGGCAAATTGCAAAAACATAGATCAGAATATTACCTTTTGAGTTACAATTATAATTATATTGCTTGAGACCGAGGTAACCTAAATCGTCAACGAAAAATATCGCTAAATTATCCATATAAGATGAACTGTCTACGTGTGCAATACAATTGTTGGAGTCCCATCTCAAACACGGTATAAAATAATCATCAGGGTAAGAATATTAAAAAAAAACTAAAAATGGGTTAACAATTACTCTAATTTATAAAAAAATAAGAAGGGAACGAAAGTTCGTTTGCTGTATAGTATCGGCGTAAATGTATCCATCACTGCTCTACGTGCACCATCACACTTCCTGAAGGTATAGTTAGAATCGACTATGGAAAACGCCAGAAAAATGTAACGGCTTTCGACATATGGTGTTATAAGCAAATCAGTTACGTCAGAGCCAGCCATAAAATACCCAGACTGGTCATTTGTACCCAGACTGACTATTTGTACCCACACTGGTCAGCAAAGTCAAGGATGCAAGATGTATTGTATTGCGATCGTCAATTTGTTTGTAAACCGTGAAAATTATAATAAATCACTCCTGAAGTGGGAGAGGTCCATGTCTTGCATTAGACTTTAAGGGCTAACGATGAAGGATAGAAGAAGAATTGATAATTTTTGCGTCATAAAGTAATGCGATAAAACTCTGAGCCCCTCCAAACTTCAGAGTAATGCGACCGTCTCTGACACACTCCACACTTCGGATCCACTCTTGCAAGTCGCTTTGTTAATTTTCATTGCAAAATTGTAGGTATTACTTTTTAAGCAAATTTGTGGGAAAATCACCTCCTCGTCTACTTTATAACCGATGTTAATATCTGTGTCTCACACATTCTTTTAAGGAAAAACGAATTTGAGCAGTTAACCATTGTAAAGATTTGGAGCCAAGCGAAGAAGCAGCGAAACAAACTAAATTTCCATTACAGCCTATAAAAGTCTACTGCTGAAGATAAGCCTCCTTCATATATTTCCTCACAGGGGGAAGTTTCTTATAAAATGAGCTGGATGTTTTATAAAAAAAATCTGCAACCGTAGTGAAAAATTGAAGGCGATAAACTCTACCCATGCCAAAAAACAACGTTTTTAACTTTAGTCGTTATTAGGAAGACGCTGTTACCCATCCCCTAGTTTTTTTTTTTTTTTGATTTTATGGGATGCTATGTATAGTGGATATTCTCACACCGCCACTACGCGGATAAAAAATTGTACAGCTTAAATCTTTGATTTGATTGATATTTTAGCTTACACGTCACAATTTTTTTACAATTAATAAATTTAAAAAAATATAATAAAATTTACATTGCTGTATGACCTATTCCGCCTAATTCTTTGTGGAAAACCAAGGAGCGTAGAATAATCACTACGTTTTAAGGATGACAACAACATTCCTTTTATGTTTAACTTATGTGAAGCCGCTGTAGTAGCTCAGATGGTTAGCGCTCGCTGAACATTTCAAAGTACGCGAGCAAACCGGGTTCGATCCCCGCCGGCACCAATGAAATTGTTAACTGCAATTTGAAGTGCTGATTTACCACGTGCTCGGCGGTGAAGGAAACATCGTGAGGAAACCTGCATGTCAGAGAAATAAGAAAAAGGTATTTCGAAGACATGTGAAGTTCGCCAACAGGCATTGGGGCGGCGCGGCGGACAACTCCTTGCCCTGAAACCCTCTCAGAAATGAGCGGAGGCCTGTGCCCAGCAGTGGGACGTTTATAGGCTGTAACTTTACTTTACTTTTTTTATGTGAAGCTAAATTAAATCTACATAAGTTCTCAAACTTGAAAGATATTTTCAAATTTGATATTTTTAACTTAACCATTAGCCGAATCCACACCGCACGATCCAATCGCGCGCTCCACAGGCGCGGTTGGTGTGGACTGTGGCTGTGTCACGCGCAATCCAAGCTGCAAACTTCGAGCATGCACTCGTTGCCGCGAGCAATCCATTCGTTGTCGGTTTGTGGATCATGCTCAAAGGGTAGGCCCCTTCACTTGTCGTGCGCGGTGCTGACGTTTGTGAGTGGATCACGTGAAATGATTAATTCCTTTATAAGGAGTTTGAATGCTTATGGGACCCTAATAACACCAATTACACAAATAAAGGTGTGAGAAACGATGCTATAGTCGCGATATATTAGTCGTGAGATAGATTACCCAGTTGAGGCATTAAAGAAATAAAATAAATCTTTGTCGGGAGGCTAACGATTTTCGTGATTTTTGTCGTATATATTTTAAAAGAACATAGGTTGTTGCTGTCAAAGAAATTTGCCGCCGTTGTACGTCTGACTCTGCCGTAGCGAGAGTAACACTGACTGATTCAAGGTGATGATCAATGATTCACAATCCTAGATTGCAGCTATTGTCTCAACACGATCCACTGGCGGAGAATCTTAACACCGTAATTCATGAACTACTACGGTATCTACTACGGTTGTCAGAAAACATAATTTTTTAGTTTAAGGAAAATGTATTCTTTTTTTTTGTGTAGTCTGTTTTACACAGGCTGCACTAAAAGTATCGGAAATGGAATATCTCCACTGTTCCTGTCATATCAAAATTTTTTTAATTGAAAACTCCTTGGTTTTAAAAATCTAATACCATTTATTTATTTAAAAAAAGATTCTCGGTCTTGTCACAAGGTTTTCTCATACTTGTTAAGTCGCTGAGAAAATGGAATTGACTCAAGAAAATTCAAGAGCGATGATTTATTATGACTTTCGAAGTGGTTTAACACAAAAATAGTGTGTTGACCGGATGATTTCTGCATTTGGTGATGAAGCCCCATCCAGAACCACAATTTATCGCTGGTTTGCTGGATTTCAACGTGGATGTGTCAAGCTCAGTGATGATCCCCGTCAAGATCGTCCAAAAACTGCAGTCACCCAAGAAAACGTTGTTGCTGTGCGTAAGCTGATTGAGGAAGATCGACGTGTGACATACTGCGAAATTCAGGCAACTTTAGACATTGGCATGAGTCAAATACAAATAATCTTGCATGAAAAATCAGGTGTAAAAAAGTTGTTTTCCTGATGGATACCGCATTCGCTCTGTGAAGAGCAAAAAGAGGCTCGCGTTACTTGGCTCGAAAGATTCCACGCAGGATCCTCAAATGCTGTACACAACATCGTATCAGGTGACGAATCCTGGCTATACGCGTATAAACCCGAAACAAAAAACCAGTCACGAGTTTGGGTGTTCGAAAATGAGTTAAAGCCAACAAAAATTGTTCGTTCACGGAGTGTTGCAAAAAAAATGGTGGCCACGTTTGTATCCAAAACCGGCCATGTTACGGTTATTCCTCTTGAGAGACAAAGAACGGTTAATGCCGGATGATATGCTATCATTTGTTTGCCACAGGTCGTTTCTGAACTCCTTAAAAAGAACTGCAACTGCCGCATCATCCTCCATCACGACAATGCGAGTTCTCACACCGCACACAGAACAAAAGAGTTTTTAAAGCAAGAAAACATAGAATTATTAGACCATCCGCCGTACAGCCCCGACCTAAGCCCTAATGATTTCTATGATTTCCCTAAAATAAAGAATAAATTGCGTGGACAGAGATTTTCATCACCTGAAGAAGCTGTGGACGCCTACAAAACGGCCATTTTGGAGACCCCAACTTCCGAATGGAATGGTTGCTTCAATGATTGGATCCATCGTATGGAAAAATGTGTCAAATTTCGCGGAGAATACTTCGAAAAGCAATAAATACATTTTTAAAGAGTAATGTTGTGTCACTTCCTTTAATTCCCGAAATTTTCAGTGCCGCCCTCGTAAGTATAAATATATTATTTTATAGAGCGTAATTTTATACACTAATAATTTTATTACTATTTATGGCGCTGTTGGATTAATTCGAACCTATTTTATGAAAATCTTTTGATATAATCGACCGATTTTAATAAAACACAGATTAAATGTAACGCGCATATACACTTTATGAATTTTTTAGCGATTTCATTGAAAAAAAAAATGTTTACTTGATACTGAATAAGTTCATAAAGAAACAGACAGACAATTCTAAAATGATTTTTGTCACAAATATATTATATTGTATATATAGACAAAAGTAATCACCATCTTTACTACAGTTATAAATTTAAAGAGAGATGGCGCTGTTAACATCAATTCTAAAAATAAAAGGAAAATTTCGACGCGATTAATACATTATATAAATCATATCGAACTTTTAAATCAGTGCCTGCTGAACAAATCACTCCCACAGTATCACAATCAAAGAAGAAATTTCGATCCTAGCCGAAACCAACGTAATGAGGGCAAATAATTTTACGCTCACCAGATGTCGCTAGTTGACATTGCGGTGAAGTTTTTTGTTACACAATGTCATTTAATTGATAATTTAGTTTTCAATAAAAGTTTATCAGAGTATTATAGTTTCTAGAGTATTATATTAATACTAATTCTAACGCAAAATAGACATCGACGATTCGGGGCCAGCGTGACAGTTCAATGTATGGTGGTAATCAACTAATAAATTCAAAATATGTACCTCACGCGGTAAAATTATAGGGTGTCGTTGATCGAAACTCAAATGTGAGTTGGTCAAGCGCCCACCTACTCTAACAATTTCATTCTGCAAAAATGACTATATGGCCGACCCATTGCCACTTCAGCTTACTAATCCGTTGGGCAATGTCGGTCAGTCTGGTTCTACTGCGAATATCCTCATTTCATCAAGTTCATCGCGCAAAGAAACCCCGAGCATAGCCCTTTCCATAGCTCGCTGAGCGACTTTGAGCGTCCTCATATGGCCAGCAGTGAAGGACCACGTCTCGGTTCCATAGGTCATCACTGGTTGTACAATTTAGTTTTCGAGTTTTGAGGTATAACTGACGAGAATATGTGTCGTAATTTCCCGAACGCTGCCCAGCCGAATTGAATCCGTCGATTGACCTCATGGTTGAAGTTAGACTTACCTAGTCGGACCATTTGTCCCAGGTAAACGTACTCGTCAACAACATTGATCTTAGTGCTCCCAATTACTACGGGCATAGGTGTGACATGGACATTAAACATGATCTTTGTTTTGTCCATGTTCATCTTAAGACCTATCCGTTGGGAGGCACTATTGAGGTCGTTGAGCATAGTGCTTAAGTCCTCCAGCGATTCTGCCATAAGGACAATATCGTCGGCAAATTGAAGGTGAGTGATGTACTCGCCATTGATGTTAATACCGTATCTTTTCCAGTCCAGTAGCTTGAAAACGTCTTCCAATGCAGCGGTGAGGGTTTCGGCGGTTCGGGGATATAACGTCACCCTGTCTTACCCTCGCTTCTATTGGATAGGTTTCGTACTCTGGTTCTGTACTCGGATAGCCATCGTAGTTTTACTGTACAAACACTTCGATATACTGACAGTCAACTTGGCACCGCTGAAGAGACTGTAGCCCGCCCAAATTTCGACGGTTTCAAAAGCTTTCTCATAGTCCACATACGTCTGTCAAAGTGGCAGATTGTATTCTTCGGACTTCTGTACAATTTACGAAGGGTATGTGTGTGGTCCATGGTGCTAAAGACTTTTCGGAAACCGGCTTGTTCGGGAGGCTGAAAGTCAAGTCTGCGTGTGAGACGACTCGTAATGACTCTCGAAACAGCACGTAGACGCGGCTCAGAAGGGATATCGGTCTGTAGTTCTTCAAGAGAGCGTTGTCACATTTTTTGAGAACAAGACCACCGCACTTCTGTTCCACGCCTCGGGAGTAGTGTCACCACGGAGAACGGAATCGTGAATTCCGAGGCACGGGGTTAAGACACCACTAACTTCCTGACTCCGGGCAAAAGGACGGAATTAAAGAGCCTCAGAAGGACGTCTAGTACCGGTTTTCCACCCACTTTCAGGAGCTCCGCTGTAATCCGCTGTAATCCTCACCCGGGGACCTGCCGTTTTTAAGGTGCTGAAGAGTCACTCTAATCTCACTCAGACTGACGTCCGGAATATCATCGGAATAGTGTGGAATAAGACTTGCTCTTGGATCGTTACTCACACTTGCGTGTGGCTCCAACGATGATGTGTACAGCTGCCCATAGAACCTCTTAATCTCACGAAAAATCTCAGCTGTCCCGGAAACAATGCCGACACACACAGTCTTTAGCTTTGACAGTTGGCTCTTTCTGGCAGACAGATCTCTGGTAAAGACTTTGGAGCCCTGGTTCCGCTCAATCGCTTCTTCAATACGAGCTGTATTGAAGTTGCGTAATTCCTGTCGCATGCATTTAAAGATCTGTCTGTACAGTTGCCTGTATGGTGTCAAATATGCTGACGACTGCAGCTTCATCTCCCGTCTAACGTCCATGAGATTAAGAGTGTGATCGGAGAGTATTTGTGTTCTTCTGCGGCGGGTCTTGCAGAACTTAGCTCCGACTGCTTGGAAATTTTCCACGTGCTTGTCACTATATATTTTATTTACCTATACATTAAAATTTCAACTATTTGCAATTTCAAACTCAACAATACGGCGTACCGTCCCGGTAATGCTAAGCAAAGCTAAATCTAACCAGTGTTAATAAATTAGAGTGCATTGTCCAAGCAATTGGTTCAGCAATTCGATCCAATCAGGCCACAGGATGTCGGTTCCAAATTCGCTCGATTGGACTAGAAAATGGTCGCACTAATGAGCTGAAAATAATGCGGTGATAAGGTCTCGGGTTCGATTTCCGGGTCGAGCTAAATTCTTATTATGCGGGATCGATTTTCTTGGTGGACTGTATGCGTGGTTCCCTATAACCAAACAAGGTGGCTAATGTGGCACGTGGCAGTCTTGGACGGTGCACTCGCTCACCCAATCTATTATTTAGCCAGTGTCCCAAGATGGAATTCTACTTGAGCTGTTAGGGGAAATAAAATATAGGAAAGAAAATAAACAGCTTAAGGCAGTCTAAGCAGCATTTACCGGGGTGGGGCTCCTTCTGCCGGCGGCTTCGAGAACGACGCCCCTAGTGTTGTGATGCGTTGGAAGAGAGTGAGCGCCGGCAGCGGGCGTCCTTTTATTGGTTGGCCATTTCTACCACCTCCATCTCGGTGGGGCGCGTTTCTTATTGGACGAAAATCGCGTCGCATTCTAGACTCCCCCCCCCTCCCTCTTTCAGTGCGTGTGGAATGAAATGCGTGAATATGACGGAGAGAGAGACACTGGCTGCTCTCGAATTTTGTTTTAGATACTAATCTAAAACAAAATTCGAGAGCACCCGTTTTTTTCTTAGCTACCAATATTATTCTTTAATTGATAACTTCTGCAATATATCCGGGCAATTACCAATACTAGTTTTATTATTTAGTAGAAGTAATTTGATATCCTTGATAAATTCGTCACTTTTAAGGTACGTCTTCAATCGTTCTCTAAATTTCTTTGTTACCATAAATGTTTTAGCAATGGACTGGGCGTTTTTTACAAGCATTCCAAAAACTTTACTATTGGATGTTAGTCTTTAACTTCATTTTATGCCAAGATTTCAACGAATCTGTAATCCTGTGAGGTACCCCTTCTGTTTCAGCGTTGATCTTTAATATAAGAAGTACGTATATGTTTTAGTAAATAACGTCTACTCAATATCTTGAGCCAGTTTTTATCATGTTTCTACAAATAACTGTACACAGCCAAGGTAGAAAGTCGGAGGCAAAATAATATATACGAATTCTGATTATCAAACCCGCGGAAAATCAAAACATTGGAGTGGATAAACAAGATGAACATGCGTTACCGATTATCCACGCTAGAGTGGATTTTTTTGGGTGGATAAACGGAATAACCCCAACTGTAAAACATTTTTGATTTTTTTTTCAATAGGTGGCAAATAAGACATGAAGTTTTTAATGTGAGTAACTCTTATAATATAACTCTTTAGACGACATTGAGGTTCTTATATATTTTAGGTATTAATTCTTACATACACTTCATCTTAAGCACCGAATTCAGAATATGAAATTATCATAATATATTTAATTCTTTGAACTCGACTTTTACTTTATATTAAAATTATTTTTTTGAACTTATAAGTACGCTACAGTATGGGTGCTTGCTAACTGGTACAGTATATATTTAATAAACGCTTCTATTCATAGACGTCTCTAAAATAAAAAAATCTAAGCCTAAAACCATTTTTAACAAATTATTAAGCGTAGTAAAATCTAGACGAATCACTGGCGTAACTTTTAAAGTAGTTAAAAATCTTCATAAAATAATCTGGAGGAGGTGTTGCATTTGCCGGTAAATTTTGAACTTTTCGTAGAAAATTGTTATAGCGAGCATTCTCTTCTTCTTTAAACAGCTGCCGCAAATTTACTTCTTCGTACAGTTGTATAATTCGCTTAATTTTTTCTGGATTTGAGTTTCCATAACATTCGTTGAAAATATTTCTTTGCTCGGTATTGAAGTGCCGTAATGCGACTACAGCCGTCCACGATAGTTTATTATTTTCAATGTCGTTAGTAGATTTTTTACTCATTGACTCGCCGACGTCGAAACACTCCGTAAAGTCATTCTAAATAAAAAAAAATACAAGACTTAAGTTATTTAAAAGCTACAGTCAATAAGTGTCTCGCTGCTGGGCACAGGCCTCCTCTCGTTACTAGTACTATTACTAACAGTTGGGTCACCACACTCCCCCAGTATGTACGTGATCGCACATTTCACATTAGGTCCTCGAATTGTTTTATTTCTCAGACAAAGAGATTTTCTCACAATGTTTTCCTTCACAATCGAGTAAAAATTTACAAATCAGTACTTAAAATTTCACTGGAGAGTTTCATTGGTGCTAGGTCCGAATAATAAGTATTTTGTAATTAACGTTAAACGAAACTTTTCAACTTGACCGAGCGTGTAATGATTGTGTAAGAATATCTAATACCTCAAATCATCCAGTGAGACGCAACTGAATGTAACTGAAACTGTGGATGGGCAACAGTCAACTTGGTATCTTCCTGGTTACAATTCAAAATAATAAAAAACTGCAGTTGCATACCCACCCACCAAACGCGGTTACTATGGCAAATATTCCTCTATTCCAAATATTCATGGAAGAGGCCTATTTATCCTGATTGGCTATTAATGATGAGCGATGATGAGTAACGATTTTTTCTATATATAATAAGGATGACAAAGGTGCATAAAGCCCACGTGATGGTAAGTACGTGCTGTGACTTATATACATCTACATTTATCTTAAATTGAGAATCAAAATATAGATGCGCTCTCTCGTTTCCAGTAAAAGAGTCTCTGGTTCTTTACTATGTTATTTTACGCTGGTATTCTGTGTGAGCTTGGTCCTACCCCTGTTGAGCCGACCAGTTCTTGCTGCAACCATAAAATAGCTGCAGCTTAGCTCTACCACGCATCAATAAATACCATATATAAATATTAGACCAATATTTGAGAAATACATTTGTAAAGCTTACATGAATCTGGATGAAAACGCCGAGCTCATTGCACAAATCAAACACAAGCTTAAAAGATTCTTCGTTCGCCTTATTACATAAAATTAACGCAAATAATGTCGCTGAGTTCATGAAAGGATATGAAGCTTTCATGTAACACATCCTATTATAAGCTTCCATCGTGAAATCATCATAGTTTTTCGTTTTGGTAAAATATAAATCTAGTAATTGCCCCATCTCCACTACGAGGTACATCTGCGAAAGAACAAATATTTTTTTTTAATTATTAAGCTCTCATTTTTAATTTAACCGCAAAAGTCCCCTGCTGGATAAGAGTTTTTCTGATTTCGGATATAAATCGTCTTAATTGCCACACTTGGTAGGCAAATTAGCAAGCTCAGTACAAGATATTCGCTGCTTCCCATCGCCAGTCTGGGTTTTACTATTATTTATATTTATTATTTATACTATTATTTATATTTATTATTATTTATATTTTTATTATATAAAGCCCAGACTGGCGTTATCATCATCGGCATCATATCTATTTTAAGTTCCTAAAGATGGTTACATTAATGAACAGATCATTAAAATAAAGAAGAAAGAAAGTGACCGTAAAGAGAGACGAAAGTGATGGTTTTCGAAAGAGAAGAAACTAAAACGATACGTCAAAAACGAGTAGAAGGGGTGTTGGTTGAGCAAATGGATGTGTTTGTGTACTTGGGATGTGTATTTAGCAGGAATGGTAGATATGATAAGGATATAGAGCGACGAGTGAACGCAAAGCACGGAGTAAATATGAAGCTTTTCGCCCTATTGTAGGAAATCAGAATGTGCCAAAAAAGCAGGCACGTATGGCAATTCACATTACTATGTTAGCCCTTACCTTAATGTATGAAAGTGAAAGTTGCGTGTGGCAGAAGAAGCACGAGATTAGAATATAATTTCTGTAGAAATGCGGTCTTTAGGATTAAGTAATTAATTAAGGAGTATGTTAAGACTGAATCTGAATATCAGGGTGGAATGAAAATGTAAATTGTGTGATACGAGAAATGTGTGGTGTGCAAGATGATGTTGTGAGCAGGATTAAGAATGGAATGCTTCGGTGGGTATAATAAAAACAGACGGTCAGCCGTCGTAGAGTCTACATCACCTGTGGATGCCTCGTGTAGAGGCGAAACACGTGTCGTATTATCATTGATGTTGTGTATTTCCTAGAATAGTGGTGTTGGAAGTAATGGCGCCGGGAGTAGTGGTGTTGGGAGTAGTGGTGCTGGTACTAGTGGCGACGGAATTAGTGCACGCAATTGAGGGAGGGCGGGAGGTGCTCTACAACCCTGGTAAGACACATTGTATTTAGTTAGCGGAAGGTTGCAAATTAATTAATATTTTTATTAAAAACGAGTAAAGCGATTTATTAAGGATGGTCCAAATTAAGATTACTCTTAACCAACGAGCACATAGAAGTAGGTATATGGACGTAAAGTATTCGAGAAAGGTGTGTCAGGATCGTGAGAAATGGCAGTCCGTGGTCCCTGCCTACTCCTCTTGGTGATAGATGTGAGTGTGTGTTTATGTTATGTTAAGTAACGTTGGAGATGTGTTGCCTACGATGGATAAAAAATTTGCTCAACTGTTAATTCAGTCGATGATATAAATAAATTTAACCTAATAGTTGACAATATTTTATTTCTATAGGGATGTTCTTGAGTGGGAGAGCCTAATCCTTAAACTATATATGTATAAATTTAAATTACCACATCACGTTTTTGATGTGTTATCGGTAACGAATAAACTATAACCTCAACTGTTTATTCTAAAACGATGAAATATATTTTATTTTACGCCTTATTTTTAGAGCATAATGTCATCCAGACCTGATTTCGGTCACGGCGGGAAGTTTCAACGTAGACAGCCGTCTGCGCGGGACAGGATTATAGTGCCCAAGAGTATGCGCAAGCGCAGTTGCACTGTCTATTCCTTCACTCTCAATGTCCGATGGATGGTAATCCGATACGACCGGAGAAAGAACACCAACTTACCGACTCCGGGCTGCTACTGAGAATTTCTTGACAGAAAAACCCAATAACTGATTTTTGGCTCGACTCATGATTGGAACCCAGAACCTCACGTTCAACGATCGCACTTACAACCACTAGACGAACGAGGTGGCATTAGATTAGAGCATAAATAAAGTACTAATATTTATTAATGACGATAACGATGTACGTAACCACTACGATTGTGACCATAGTGACAACTTCAAAGGTACGATTGTATACTGTCGTTAATTATCAGCTGTGTAGTTACATTCTATATAATATTTCCCCTTACTGAGCACCGGCTTCGTCTTATTTCTGAATAGGTTTTAGGCAAAGAAGTGTCCATCACGCTGCACTAATGATGTTCGTATTGGCGTGCTTCACATTTCTTCGAAATATCTTTTTTTATTTCTTGGACATGTAGATTTCCTTACTTTGATTTTCTTCACCGCCAAACTCGTGATAAGTCAGCACACTCCCACGTTAAACTTATATGACCATTTTAATATAGCGCTTCGCAAAAAAAAAACCCCTTAAACGTTCGTTGAATTCATTATATTTGAATTATCATGTAAAATTTTTATACATTCAAACCGTAATTAATATTGAATATTTTTAATTTCGTTATTTTAACAATATATCATATAATTTTAACATATCATATAATTGCGTGGCTTAAACGCAAAGCGCGTACGTATGTTTCACTAGCGCCTAAAAATCAAGAATCCAACGCTTTGAGCCATAAAATCGTATCTAAAAATCATATTGAACATATAAATGATATAAAAAAGCACATTTTCAGAAAAATAAATTAACGTTGAACTTCTTTTTTTATCGATTAATTGCTATTTTTATATTAAAAGGTGGTTTTAGTGGCTTACGGTTTAGGTTTATCAACTCAATCTATTTTTTAATCGTTCTTCGTCGTTTTTTGCTTTAAAATGATAACTTTTAAAATCAGGGGAGGCTTTGACGCAGCAATGGAGCCTGAATCACCCCAACTCCAATCCGTCAAGCTCTCCACCTCTCGGGGTAACACTGGAACACCATCAGTGTGGGTGACGGCCTCCGCTGGTGTCGGCCAGGCGTAGGGGAGGGGAGATGGGAGCGGTATAGCGAAATGTAAGTTAGGCTGGGGTCAAGAGCGCCGGTAAACGACAACTTCGTCCTCAACAGGTGAAAAAGTCCCCCCCCCCACGCCTGTAAATGACTAACCCCAAGGGTAGGACGAGGGTCCTCCAGGTAATTCTTCAACATTCAGCAGCTGCTTCCGTCGTGGTAGAAGTTTGCTTTGCAGAGGCCATCTATCGGAAGCTACAATACATTGCTGACATATCCGGTAGTAAACGAAATAGAGCCCTGGATTCTTCTACAACGCCTTCCCACGGTATTCTACTATTAATTATAATTAAAATGTTCACCGAACCTCATTGAAAACGTTTATGACTTGTGTATACATTGATTCGTCAATATTTTGTCCCAATATTTCGTTCATAAAACTTCGTAGTATCGTCGTGTCGTTTATAGCTAAAGCACTCGCATCAGGCATCAAATGCCAACAAGGTTTTCCTGAGCGTGTTTTACTCATATCATACACATCATCCTGCACCGAGATGTAAGTTTGATACTGAAAGATAAATTAACAACATATTAGTTTCCTTACTCCTCCGTACTCCTTTCCGGCCTAGAAGTCTAACTGGGTAGGAACCAAACCGCACTCTTACCTTATTTCCCGCCAAATAGCAGTGTTCGTTCCCTATATTCCGATCTGAAGAGTATAGGGAGACTTCAGACCGGAATACGGTAGTGCATATATTAATTACAGACTTTAAGGCAATTTATCTTGATCCACAGAAATGACAAAGCATCTGTAGCCTGCTTCATTTGAAATTGCAGGTGTCAATAGATTGCTGTAGCACTTTACCATCAGATCGATTGTAAGTTTGTTTGTTGCTTGAGCATTATAAAATGATAATCCCACTACATGGTCTCTATTTTGACAATGTTTGTTTCTTTCACTATGATAAGTTGATAAACCAGTGCTACCTCCAATCGTTGTTAGCGGTGATGATGCCGAGGATGGTAAAACGCACTGATTTAGTTTAATAACAGCCTTTTACTAACAACATTCTAATCAGTAGAAAAGACAGCTGCTGGAAAATTATTCTACTCCTTTGCTGTTCGTATACGTGGTAGAGCCATGATGCCGCTATATTATAGTTGTTACACGGATGGGTTTAGAGATTAAAAACTGTAGATATATTTGGAGACCGAAAAACAAGAATTTATTGAAAATCTTCTATGTGAACACAAAATAATTTCAATTTAAAAAGACTTAGAAGAATGGCTGATAGTGGAGAATGGATCGTTTCGGAAAAGAAGTTTTAGAATATTTTCGAAGGTACATTTTTACCGCCGTATGCGTATGGGTAGAGTTGTAGATTTAAAATAGAACCTTATACTTTTCCAGTCTACTAGTGCTCCGGATGCTGGAAGTGCAGTCATCTCTTAAGGTCGCGCCCAATAAAAAAAATTATATGCCCCAAATATGGTAATATTCACCCGAATTGCAATACCGACAAGTTTATTTGTATGAATTGTAAAGGACCACTTATAACCATGTATAAAAGTGTTCAATATTTTTAAAGTAAAAAGAAGTAAGAGACATTATGGCAAACCAAAACTGTTATTATCGAAAAGGTTTGGAAATATATTTAAAAGCCAAGGGGATTCAAGAATTACACACGAGAAGCGGGGGCATTGAAAGGGATAGGAACATTAACGATTCACAACTTGAGAGCACAAAAAACACGCAAAGAATATCTTACAGAGATATAGTGTAACAAATTGGACCTTTTATTAGCACAAGACAAAATACATATAGATTTAATATCTGAAACTTGGCTAGAACAAGATTCACATATGTGTATATCGTATTAGTAGCTATTATATTCTTAGAAAGGTAACCATAGGGTGGTAGATTATAATTTGCAAGTTGATTAAAGTACAACAATGTCCAATCATTATTTATCATTCGGGAATAGAAATAATTTCAGTCAAACATTTGAACTATAACGAAATTAAAAATATACTTCTAATATATTGCCCCTACACAGTGCGAACTAGTCTGTCCGATTGGGAACAATTTTTTACTATTTCCGAATAAATGCATTATAGGAACTTCAATGACCACCATACAACCTGGTCCTCCCAAATCGATGGAAGAGGAGGACAGATATATGATGCGGCTTTAGAGGGTGGTTTTACATCCCTTGATAATGGTAGCGTGACTAGAATGACTTTAGTTGATAACATTATTCAGCAAACATCGCCTGATGTGATATTTGTTTCCTCTGACTTCCATTAATTTGATCCATTATATTTAACCGGAGTGTTATGAATGAAAGCTTGGGAAGCGACTATACGTTTATTAAGTTTTTCTACAAGTATAATGGCAATATGAATCGAGTTTGGGTAACTAAAAAGCGTAATTTTAAACTAGCAAATTGGCCAGCAAATAGCAGGTCTTTAGAGAACTATTTATTACAGACTATAAATAACGTCAGTGTTCAATCTTTGTACGATGATTTCATTAAGCAAGTGAAGAAAGTTGCAGAAGAACGTATACCGTTAGTAAAAGCTGTGATAGTCCCTAAAATGACTTCCTGCCTAAGCCTTACTGGAATCCCACACTATCCCATTTGGTAGCACAACGTAGGTAGGCCTTGAAAATTTTAGAAAGTACCCCATTCTAACTAATCTAACTACACTTGAGCGCAAAAAAAGGGACGAAAAATGCAATTAATCAGGCGAAGGTAAGAAATTGGCAAAGTTCCTGCAGCAGTATTAACGAACGAACGTAATAACTCCGATATGTGGAAATGCATGGGTTGGATCAAAGTATTTAATTCGTCAAAGTCACACGTTTCAAACGAACAGAAGTTTGAACTATTTTGTAATCTAACTCCCAATTATGTTTTCCAAAAGCCGGAGTATTTCAATTCAAATAATACATTACTAGAAGCCAATTTCACCCTTCAAGAAAAGTGTAATTGTTTTAAATAAAAAGACAACACCTGGTAACGATGGGATAACATATATATAATTTATCACGTGTCATTAGGCTTTATTTGCTTGAACTATATAATTATATATTCAACACCGAGATTCTCCATTTCAACGGCGTGACATATTGGTAACACCAATTCCAAAAGTCTCGAATATTAATAATGTTAAACTTAGGCCCATTTCTTTAATATGGTGTGTCTGTAAAATTCTTCATTCAATGCTGGAAAAATAATTGAGTGTTATATTGGAAAAAAGACATTATCTCAGTATATGTACGTCTGGCTTCAGAAGAGGACAGTCATATCAAGAGTGCTTAGTCAAACTAGTAAGTCAAATTTAATTAGGATTTTCCCATAAGATTTCAACTATACCCTGTTTCCTCGATATTACAAATGCGTATTACATTGTTTTAGTTGATAAACTGATAAACACTTTAGATGAAATAGGGATTGTTGAAACGTTTGGTCAATATCTATGGATTTTTTAAGCGAAAGACACGTTATGATGCAACCTGAAACTAACCGGAATAAGTATTTTATTAGATAAGATACGAAAATCGATGTTTGGCGCAAGATGACCTATTTTCACCTATTCTTTTTAATATTGTTTCCAGAAGATAAGAAATGTGACAATGTGTCAAAATGCTGATGACTTTGTTTTATATTCTTTTTCTGAAAAAATTGGGGAAAGATGAAATCAATTTCAAATGAAGTTAAATACATTCTGTAATATTCTAGATGAAATGGGGCTAGAACCTTCTGTCTCTTAGTCTAAAATTTGCATTTTAGCAGGAGTTTTAGAAGACTGCAAAATTATAAAGTCATAACTTAGAGATAGTAGGCAGTTACAAATATTTAGGTGTGTGGTTGGACAGGTCGTTGCGTTGGAGCAAACATATTAACATGATGGTGGAGAAAGTGCAAAGTAGCCTTAATCTACTTAAAGTATTAGCTAGTATTTCCTGGGCCTTGCATCCTAAACATTTAAGAGTTGCTATTCATATGACGGGAGTACAAAACGTCATTAGATATATTAAATAGAATTCAAAATCAGGCACTAACAATAACATGAGGATTTATGAACATCACTTCAATCCTTGTTATGAAGAGAGAGCTTGGTGTAGTTCCACTGTACTTACGGAGGAAGTATCTAGCATACAAATTATGTCTATTAAGTTAAAATCGGCAAATAATAATATAACTACTTAGGTTTTAGATGAACTCCAAATTCTTCGACAAAATTGTAGTTGGAGAAAGAAAACCATTCCTTTACTGGTATTCGCATATAATAAAGTTAAATAAAATTCAGATAGCATCATCATGTCCTTTATTAATATTTACTTTGTGAACATGGCTGACCAATATTAACGTAAATGAAGTAATTGTACCTAATCTAAAATCGATCAAATATTTAAAAAGTTAAAATGACAGGGACTTATTAAAATTGGAAGTTATTAAAGAGTTGTATACAAAACTTAATGGCTGGAGTTTTATATTTACGGATGGATCGAAGAGTGTAAAAGGACATGGATCTGCATTTTGTATGCCTAATATAGATATAATACAAAATCAAAATCATCATTATTTTTTTGAAATAAGTACTTGTACTACTATTATGGCTTTGGAACTTGTTGTAATCTCGGAGGCTGACACATATAATCAGTAGCCAATATAAAAATGTCGTTATATACACAGACAGCAAGAGTTCGTTTCGTCATATAGCTCGATGTGCCTCTGGTTACGGAGGTATATCGATAGCTTATGACATTATATCCAAGATAGCCGAAATAACTTCAAAAGGTACCCTGCAGAAATTGTAATGGGTCCATCGCATATTAGGTTACAGGGTAACGAAAAGACTGACATGTTGGCAAAATATGCAGTTAAGAATAGAAAGAAAACTAATACTATTTTGGATTACTCAGACTTTTTACCTCAATTTAAAAATATATGTTATGAAGTTGGAAGGAATACTTTAATAAACGGGGATCTAGAAAAAGGAATTTGGTACAAAACCATACAGTGTCAGCCTCTTCATGTTCCCTGGTTCATGAATACTGGTTTTAGTAGGAAATTAATTACTAATATTCATAAACTCAGATCTGGGCACGTTCCATGTGAGAAATTTACCTTCTTGATGAGAAAAACAACCACGCCCAGTTGTGAGGACTGTGTGCCCAGTTGTGGAGTTACAGAAGACCTACATCATTTGGAATGTGTTCGATTTAAGTCTGTTAGAAGTAATTTAAAAAGGATCATAAATTTGAACAGAACTGACGTAGGCACATATCATTATATTTTATCCCAACCAAATGATGACGATGCGAAAGTTTTGTCAAATACATGGCCCACGTAGTTTAGCCCCTCGCATGTTGGGGTCATTTTGGCCACTATGGCGCATCTGTCGAGCACTTCCCGAAGTACTTCCAGACTACTTCCTGCTGTTCATTAAAATGACTATTTCCAAGATATTTTGTATAAAAGGTATATTAAAATCATATATCAGTGAAAACTTTATTAAATAAGCTATCGATATCGGGACAAAAAATAAGAAGGTTCACAAAAAAAAACCAAAAAAACACATTATTAAATCAAATTTAGACAAAATCAATCATACAGATATATAGATATATATGTATATATATATATATTATATCATATATACCTATGTTACAAATAGTTTGCTATCACTCGACGCCATATTATGGCGTTTGACAGATGCGCATTTTATTTGAGACATGAATATGGCGTTTGGACAGCCGAGGGGATAATAATTAACGTTATGTGAGTTAGTGGTGAATGTTAGGGTATAATGCGAGTGACATACGCTAAGCGATAAATGTTCCTTAAATTATGGTAGAATTAAAAAAAACGAATTGGTCAGCACGACCAGGGAAGGACAACGATCTCACAGAATATCAGCTTAAAACTGCAGCTGAATGCTGCTTTTGGTAAGAGAACGAGCAGCACTTTTAGATGGGAACGAAACATTCCATCTTAGTCTTCAAGGGTGACAGAGCATCTGCATTTTGATTCTTAATCAACGGTAGATGTCGATGTCTATGGGCTACAGCTACAGTACAGTACAGTTATTTACTACATTTTTTATTAAACTTACCACTTCTGTAGAACATGCCAAGATATATGCTTGATTCAACTTTTCTTTTGTTATATTTTCAGGTTTCTCTAACAACTCATAGGCATGTATTAAGAATTCACCTTGAATAGGAAACTTGGAAAGTATAAAATGTTCTGATATCTGAAATAATAGTTTCATTTTTATTTACATCTTTTTTCACCCTTAGACGTAGTGTATGAATAATAGAATTGTGTTTACCTTCTTGATTCGGTCCTTTAAGAGTGGATGATCAATATATTTATTCTGCTCCAATGCTCTGTCTATGAGTTTTGGATAATATTCTTTAAATTGTGCACAAAACTTGGATGATAATGTACCCGGTCTTTTTGTAAAAGCGACTCTATAACAGAATAGTTAGGAACTGTAGTAATTATAAGGAAGGATATGATATTGGGTCTTTACATATGAAATTAGCGTTTTGTCGTACTGACCACTTTGATCTGAAATATCTCCTCTTTGGTTAAGAATTCAAATTCAAATTTATAAATTCGTTTAGCTAGTATATTTGAATTTTGAAAACAGTCATTCATTTGTTTTTTCCTTATTATTTTTTCTTTGGCATCGCTTATTAATGCACAATGGAAAACATGAAATATCAGTATATTTACGAGTACGACTTCTACCGTGGCACCAGTGCTGCAGAAACAGATCGAAAGATTAATGATGTGTACGGCGCTGGTGTCGTAAAAGAAAACACGGTATGTATTTGGTTTCAACGTTTTCGACCTGGAAATTTTGACCTTCAGAAGCGAATCCATCACAACACACAACACTTCAGAGATAGCTGTAGGCTTCGGGGTAAGTGATAAAACTGTATTAATCCACTTGAAGCAAATCGGGAAAGTAAAAAAAAACTTGAACGAAAGGGTACCTCATGAATTGAGTGAATCGAACTTGCAAACACGCGTCGATTGCTGTGTTAATTTGCTCAAACGACACAAAAATGATGGAATTTTAAATCGAATCATTACTTATGATGAAAAGTGGTTACTGTACGGTAATCGGAAGTGCTCGTCGCAATGGCTGATCCCTGGAGACCCAGCCAAATCCTGCCCCAAACGAAAATTGACTCAGAAGAAGTTACTTGTGAGTGTTTGGTGTACTAGCGCCGGTGTCGTTCACTACAGCTTATTAAAATCTGACCAAATGATTACGTCAGGTATCTATTACCAAAAACTGCAAACCATGAAGGAATAACTAGCTGCTAAACAACCGAGATTGGTCAATCGCTCTAGGCCACTGCTGTTTCACGACAACGCAAGACCACACACTGCACAACAAACAACCACTAAGTTAGATGAGCTACAATTGGAATGTCTGCGATATCCACCATACTCCCCGGGCCTTGCTCCAACAGATTACCATTTTTTCCAGAATTTGAACAACTTCTTACAAGAAAAAAATTCAACTCCGATGTGGCAGTCCAAACCGCCTTCTAAGAGTTTATTGATTCTCGCCCCCATAGTTTTTTTTAAGGCAAAAGTGCATAGATAACAACAGTGCATACTTTGATTAATTAAATATAGGTATTTTACAAAAAAAAATATTTGTTTACTTTATATTCCTCCCGTACAAAACGCCAGTTTCATATATAAGGACCTAATATAATATGTCACCTTGTAACTAATGGCGATATAAAAATATCTACAACCAATATTCTCTCGTGGATGGCGAAAGAGACGACGAAGAAAAATAACACAGGCGAGCAGCAACTTGCTAACAACAACTAAAATTTGTTTCAAACCCGCCTGCCAAGAGTGGAAACTATGGCATATCCTCCTATGAGGTAGTCACTGGGGGAGCCTTATGATTGGCAGTGTACTTTGATAGACTTTAACGTTACTAGTTATGTGGCAGTATTATACTTTTAATAATACTAAACAAAGAAAGCATTGGAAGCTTAGTTATTAATAAATAGTGGCAGAGCCAAGCGGCAGCTTTTGCTGTCAAAAGAATGGGCCGGCTCAAACCGGGGTGGTACCATTACCTCATTACCTCACAGAATGCCAGCGTGAACCCCAATTCCCCCACCCCCTTAACATGGTAGCGGAATTACGTAAAGAACAACCTCAGAAGGGTACCAGCACACCTAGTGACGGAGAATCCCTCGCTGAGCATCCACGATCAAGTTATCCTACTTTTCCCGAGAGTGGGTGCTCAGGCAACCCCGCGTATTCTGGTGGGAGGGGCGCACTTGCACTCGCGACTTAAACTGCTCGGGGCAAGCGGAGCAACAACACCAAGGTGACCACTGCAACGCTTTCCGTGAATTTTCGCAACATCAGGGGACTTCATTCCAAACTTAACGCTGTCCACTACCATCTGATGACGGCGAAATCGGCCTTACTTTTTTTAACTGAAACTCAGGTGTCCTCTCCAGCTGATACTTTGTATCTCTCCTACCTGGAGTACAATTTAGAACATTCCTTGGTGCTCTAGGCTGGATTTTGCATATACGTCAGAGAGGACATCTGTTTTCGACGCCTCGGCAGTCTTGAAGGTAAGGACTTGTCCACCCTATGGCTTCGCGTATTCAGCGACGATTATCCTCGCGTTAAAGGTGCCCCATTGGGTTCCATAGCGGTAATACCGAAACAGACCGACTCATCGACCACGGTCAAATGGCTACATATTCTGTGCTACAGCGGATCCCATCCGCAGAGATAGTGATCTTTGACGATTTTAATGCCCACAACACCGAATGGCTCGGTTCACGTTTAACCGATCTTGCGAGGAGATCTGTTTATGACTTTGCTTTGGTATATGGTCTGACACCACTGGTTACGTCGCCTACGTGGATTCCAGATGTGGAAGATCATACACCTACCCTGTTGGACCTTCTGCTGACCTCTCATCCGGAAGGATATCAAATTTCCGTCGATGCACCTCTAGGCTTGTCGGAACATTCTCTTGTCAGGAGTGTGGTGTTAGTCACATTAACGTCACATTTGAATTCTGCAAGTTGCCGCCGTGTTTGGCACTATAGGTCAGACGATTGGATTAGGATGCAGTTCATTTCGATTCCAGCGTTATTACGGATTCTGTCGCTGATTTGATACATCAGGGTATGGAACTTTTTATTCCGTCCTCTGTGGTACCCATCGGAGGCAGATCCCAGCCATGGTTTGATCGCTCCTGTAAAATAGCATCACGCTATAATCGGGAGTACTACCGGGTTTGGGATGACGCATCAACGTTTCGGCCTTCAGGTACTTCAAAGTATCATTGCCAAGGCAGAGTCTGAACACATCAGCAGAATTTGCGAGAAGCTAGTTCGGCTTCCTTCGGGAACCCGTACATACCGATCTCTCGCCAAAGCTGTCCAAGGAAACTTCTGTCAGTCATCTCTTCCATATCTGCATAGAGAGGACGACTCACTGGCCCATGTCGCAAGGGAGAAAGTCGCTCTCTCTTTGCGTTCAACTCAACTCTCGATGACGGGGGAACACACCGCTGACCATCCCGCAGTGTAAGTGCTCCATGCCCGATGTGCGATTTACACAGCGCTCCGTACGCAAATCACTCCTCTCCCTGAACGTCAGCAAGTCGAGTGGGCCTGATGGAGTCCCTCCCATTGTGCTGAAGACGTGTACTCCGAAGTTGGCACCGATTTTAGCGCGTCTTTTCCGGTACTCCAACTCCCAAGGCGTAGTCCCAAATTCTTGGAAGACAGCTTTCGTCCACCCGAATCCTAAAAAAGGCGACCGCTCAAACCCGTCCAACTACAGGCCTATCGTCATCACCTCCTTGTTCTACAAAATAATGGAGTCCATTGTAAATTTATACGTCGTAGACCCATGCTGCAGTTATATTAGAAGTATAGTTGTAACATGAATGGGTCGGCTCGACCGGGGAAGGACCACGCTCTCACTGAATCCTACCGTGAAATGGTAGCTTGATACTGCTGTGTTTCGTATGGTGAGTGTAGAGAACCGGAGACCCTTTTTACTGGAAACGAGGCATTCCATCTTAGTCCTCACGGGTGACAACGCATCTGCATTTTGATTCGTAATAGGATTCGTAAGAGGATAGATGCAGATATCTATGGGCCACAGCAACCACTTACCATCGGGTGGAATGTATGCTCGTTTGTCACCCTATCCTATAAAAAAACTGCCTCCTCATGTGACCGCCAATACGATTTCCGTCGTGGTCGATCGGCTGGTGATCTTCTTGTCTACCTGACTCATAGATGAGTGAAGGCAGTAGTGTGCAAGGGGGAGGAAGTGGCCGTTAGTTCGGACATAGCGAAGGCCTTCGATTGGTTCTGACACAAAGCGCTTCTTTCAAAGCTCCCTTCCTATGAGCTTCCTGAGAAATTGTGCGATTGGATTACTAGCTTTCTTACTAAACGGAGCATCAAGGTCGTAGTAGACGGTGCATGCTCTGATTACAAGCTTATTAACGCTGGTGTTCTTCAAGGTGGTGTGCTATCACCAACGCTGTTTCATCTGCATATTAATGATATGTTACAAACTGGTAACATTCATTGCTATGCAGACGAAAGCACTGGTGATGCCTTATACTCCGGCTGTGCCAATATTTATGGGGAAAACGTCGCCGAGTACGGGGACAAACTAGTGAAATCAAGTTAGTGCTTAACAAAGTCTTTGATTCATGGCGACTAAATCTAATCCAATTCAATCGTCGTCGTATCTCCTCAGTTTGAAGGCACTCGCCTTGCTACTTCAGCTAGCATAATAAAAATATAAATTACTTCGCAACCTTCCGCTAGCTAAATACAATGATGTGTCTTACCTGGATTGAAGAGCACCTCCCGCCCTCCCTCAATTGCATGCACTAACTCCGTCACCACTAGTCCCAGCACCGCTACTCCCAACACCACTACTCCCGGCACCACTACTTCTAACACCACTATTCCAGGTAAGACACAGAAACTACTTTAATGCATTTATTTTTAAATTTAACAAATTAATACACTAAAAAAATTGAAATTATTAATTTTACGATTAAAAAAACATAGTTAATAGGCTTTACGAAAAAACGAAAATTGATTGAAAAATATTTACTCGGTTATAACATCTTCAAATAGGTACTAACGAGGATATTCACAGTAAAACAAGAATAACTAACGTAGCTTAATGTTATATACTCGTAGGCGTCAGGACGACGAGATTTCGTCGCACGACGAGATTAAACACACACCTTTCTTTAGTGTCCTAATTGAAGCTTGCAAGTGATCGGTCGTACGATCGTTCAAACAAAGCTACAAAGATTTTCTGAGTATCCTCATTGATCACGCGGGCGTCTGGAAAATGCAACGAGTAAAGACCTAAGAGACCGAACAGTAGAAAAAACTGTGCATCTCAGTAACCAACCATTGTTGAAATGGTCAACGTGCGATGGGCATCGCGTAAACTATTAGGACACATGTTGAATAACCGCACGATCCCATCGTGCAATGAAATCGCATCGTTTAATCGTGCGATCGATAGCCAATGAGGAACGACGCCATAGGTTAAAGAACCAAAAACCGATATGGGAAAACAAAACTACGATATTTGATGGACGGGATTACATTTCCTATTTGTGACAAAATGCATAAAGGCTTTCGATCAACTGTGAACTTTAGACGGACTGAATATTGATGTGAATAAAGTAAAATAAAGTTATAGCCTATATACGTCCCACTGCTGGGCACAGGCCTCCTCTCATTTCCGAGAACGTTTTAGGACAAGGAAATGTTTGCCGCGCTGTCCCAATACGTGTTGGCGAAGTCTTTGAAATAGTTTTTATCCCTCATACAAGCAGGTTTTTACTGCCGAGCACATGGTAAATTGGTGCCGGCGGGAACCGAACTCGGGTTGCTCGCGTACTGTGAAATTTACAGCGAACACTTAAACACTCGGCTACCTCGGCTCATTGAAAATTGATGTGACGGTAATTATTTAGTGTACAAAATATAAATTCATCTTGTAAATGATATGTAAACATCTGTGTTATAACTTCGAACTTATTAGCCTTTGAAATCGTTAGCAGCGGACTTATGTTCTGAAGTTAAAGACAAAGGCGAGCTGTGCGACGGGTATAGATAACCTGTAAACTTAACGTTGCAAATCAACATTCAACACTGTAACTACAAATTAAATGGATCACCGGGAAATTTATGGCGAGAATTATACCCTCAACAACCTCAACGAAAAAGTATAAAAACATAATTATATAAAAACTGTGGTAGGCCAAGCGTTTGCCTTAAATTTTCATAGAGTACGAGCAAATCGATTACAGTCTTCAGTCGGCATTTTAACAATGTTAAATGCTGTGTAACCACATAGAAGGGAAAGTAAATTAATGTGATAAATACTGCATCTTTTTACGAAACTGAAGTGACAAACGAAACTATAGTCCACCTGATGGTAAGTGCCCACTGCGGTCTATTAACACCTGCAGCCAACTTCAAACAAAGAAGGCTACAGAGGGGTTGTCACATCTGTGGACTAAGATGGAATGCCTCTTTCCAGTAAAAAGGGTCTCCGGTTATCTACACTCACCATACGAAACACAGCTAATGCTGCTATTTTACGCTGGTATTATGTGAGAGCGTGGTCCTACCCTGGTCGGGTCAACCTATTAGTGTTACAACATTACAGCGCAGTGTAACTCTACCACGTAAATCATTACTAAAACAAATTATACTGGCTCTCTTTCACTTCAGGCCGGACACAATAGTACAAGCATTGTTATTTGGCGGAGAATAGGCAAGGAGATTGTACCTACTCTGACGGAGTCCTACCTCATAGCATGTCTAAGAAATTTAAAAAAAAATCAATTTCTTATATTTACGCGAAAACTACACATTGATTAAAACTACTTTTACGGATTTTATCGCGTTTATTTTGAATTAACCGTTACATGAGATTGATAGACCACAAATCCTCGCGAAAGAACATCGACTCCTACCAAGGATGATACGTGAGGCTATTGAAATTAAAAAACATCCTAATTTCAATAGAGAAGCAGGCTGGGTACTACCACCTGTTTGGGACTCTATAATCAATAAAAATAAAACTAAACCCAAGTATACCACTACAAGACTTCAAGACACAGTCAGTTCATTTTGCATAGATCGGACCATAAACAATAATTAAAAAAGCTGAATGTGCTGCGGGTTTAAAAATGATATATGTACGTCAGTCATCTCAGTCCACCGTGACCATGGGGGCTGGAAAACACCCGAATCGTCGGGAATTTAAAATAATTAAAATTAAACGCGATAAAATCTGTAAAAGTAGTTTTAATCAAAAATTCAAGAACTTTTGAAATCCGCTAAGCATTATTTTATAGAATAAGGGTTACAAAGGAGCACACAGTCTATCTGACGGTAAGTGGATGCTGTGGCCTATAAACAACTACATTTATACTCGATCAAGAATCAAAATGCAGATGCGTTTTCATCCCTGAGGACTAAGATGGAATGCCTCGTTTTCCGTTAAAAGAGTCTCCGGTTCTTTACACTCACCACACGAAACACAGCAAGATTTAGGCTGATATTTTACGCTGGTGTTCTGTGAGAGCGTGTACATATCTCGGTCGAGCTTGACTAATTCACGCTACATCTTTAATATAGCTGCAGCGTCGCTCGTCACGTAAAAATTTTAGTTACTAGAAAAGCATTGCTGAATTTAATTTGTATCAAAGTGCGTTAAAATTAGAAGAGGCTTTTGCTTAGCATCTGGACATAATAAATTTATATTTACAAGTTAATATTTATTTATACATCAAAAACTGTTATATATACCTATTTGTCTTTTCGTATTAAGGTTAATAAAAAAGAAATACGTACCGACTAGCACAATTTCTATAAATCGTAAAGAAATGTTTTTGGTTTATCATTTTTAAATCAACTGAAATAGCGTATGATATGGTTTGAATAGCAATCAACAGTGTCTCTGATTTAGTTTCTTTCAAAGTAACCTTAAACCAAATCTCCCTCAAGTTTGAACTTAAATATGCTCTCCGTCCTCCATACTCAATTAAGTTTCTCATCGAAAAGCACTTTACTTATCAGTTAAATGTAACAAGTAATTGCTAAGGGCCGAAACATTAAAGATATTTTTTTTCCTTTGAAGTGTACTAATGTTATTTTTGTCTTTGACTCCATTATTTATTTATGACCAAACTCAATAACGGCTCCTTGACGCAAAGCACAGCGTCAAGTCACGGCGCCGAGGGTCGCGGATTCGGATCCCTCTCGCAAACAGGTATTTGTATAGCCCACAAATACTTATTACGGGTCTGGATATTTGTTAATGAATTTATGTATAATATAAATTACCTCTACGATACAGGAGAAATTCCTAGTACGGGGGTAAATCTTTTTTTTTAATGTTCGGCAAGTCAGAGAGTACTAGTATATAACTATTTACTACTACTACTAGTATTTAAGTACTAGTGTTTAACTTTACAAATGATCTACAATGCACTTGATGATAACGGGCTGGCTGTTATTGTTATACTAATAACATTAAAGAATCGAAAAAGATATCGTTGACGAAAGAAATCTTGAAAAAGTGTTTTTTTTTTATACAACTTAAAAACTTTGCGTGAAATCATTTTTTTTTTTTTTGGAATAGGCTTTTTTGTTAAGCTGAAAAAACTGCGTTGATTGCCGTAAATTACATCAACATCGTTTGTTTTGTTCGTGAAATACTCAATTTAGAAAAAATTAAAAAATACGAAATCGCCTGCAGGGTCTACTTTTTATTGTGTTTTTCCTATAATTGATATTTGTACAAATATTTAAATTTAAGTGCCTAATTTATGTGTGTGGTATGTTGGCAATAAATGTTTTTTTCTTTCTTTCTGCTTTCTATCACTAGAGATAGATATATTTTTTGCAAATAAATTATTGCACATTTCACAGTACACACTTGAAACCCACCCAAAACAAACGACGAATGCGTTGACATCCTCGAGGATAAAGATTAAATACTTCTTATAATGTAATTATTCTAATTCTAATACTCTTATATTATAATAATTCACAAATCGTCGCAAAGCAAACTATCGATTCCCGTCCTGCTTAAAAAAGACATTATAATTTTAATAGCAGAAGTGGTCGGGTGTTAATTAGTTAACAAAGGCTAGAGATTATGTCATTAACAAAATGAAATCCAAAGACAAGCATACTATCTAATAAGTCTTCATGTGATTCTATTTCGTCAGTCTGTAAAAGTGCTGGACGTTGGCCTCTCACGTTGTGGGGAGGGTTTGGAATAAACGTATCGCAATGCCAGACGTCTAGCCGAACTGGGTTTTTTCGTGTAGGTTAAACTGGTTTACCAGTTTAATTTGAGTTGAGTTCTTTTTGGTATTAGTGGCGACATCAGCGGGATGAAATGGGGCGGTGGGTTCCATTGCGCTGTCACCTCCTAATAAAATGTATTAAATTTTGAAAATTATTAAAACCACTTCGTCACTTGTCTCATTTTTTTAAGTATCAAATTAATTATAAAATGTTGTGCTCAAAGCACTAAAGATATAAAAAATAAGGTAAAAAGTAAGATAAATATAGTGTAATAAATAAAGACGGTAATATAGTGTTCTGTAACATTTAATTACGGCCGAGCGACACTGTCGATAACATGGCGGATAGTGACAGTGATTTATTACTCTAACGATCTTATTATGCCATCAATTCAATACGCATAATTAGAGAGACGCAGTTGTTCTGTGATTTTGGCATGGCATGCAGTGCGAACAATTATTTAAGGCACGCTCATCTTTTGCTCTAATATTTTAACCTGACTGCCAAGAAAAGGTTATGTTTTTCACGCGTATCTTGTATGTATGCAAATTTGTTTGTAAAACAACTCTACATTTATTATAAATACTTATTTATTTTTGCGCACCTTGTAGTGATGAAGTTGATGTGATATCGTAAATTGTATGGATGTGGACAAGTTCCTAAATATGTAACCTTGGGGTGGGCTAGTGACACCAGGTTAAAGACCTGCATGACAATCTCTCTTGTATATAGTTATGGCCTCCAGACCTGATTTCAGTACACTAGCAAACTGCGCAGGACAAGATTATATTCAGATTCATTATTTCCTACAATGTAGGTACAGGTATAAGGTGGTACATCACTAAGTGTGTCTGTTACATTCTACCTTATAGCATACAAAGTTATAAAAACTAAAAGATACAGATATTATTATGCACTTACACGTGCGCAAACACAAGTGGACTTTCTAATAACCTCATAGTCCGATGAAGCGACCTTTCGTCATAACTTTATAGAGACAGGCGCAGAACCAACAACTTAAGATGCTTTTCCGAGTCACGGGAGTGCAATTTTTATTTTGTTCAATACTCTTACCAATTTCAAAAAATCCACCAGCTCGTCTTGCTCCAGTTTTGCCAGAGTAAGAGCTAAATAATAAAGTAAAGCTTTAAGTTGCAGCATATCAACGTCCCACTGTTGGACACAGATCTCTTATTATTTTGGAGAGCATTATGAAGTATGTGGAGCAGGCTTCGACCGTCAGTCAGGCAAACTTTCCATGTCCCCGAAATATTTAATTCCTTAGACGTGCAGGTTTTACTCAGCATAGCTTTATCAAGTCCGGGTTGGTCACGTACTGTAATATTTACATTACGCGGGAATTTTCACAGTACGCGAGCAACCCGGGTTCGACTCCCATCGGCACCATTGAAATTGTTAGTTGCAATTTTAAGTCACGTGCTTTGCGGTGAAGGAAAATGTGGTGAGGTAACCTGCATGTCTGGAAAATAAGGAAAAATGTTTAGAAAACATGCGAAATTCAGCAACACGCATTGGGGCAGCGCGGCAAACATTTCTTAGCCCTAAATCCTTCTTAGAAATGAGGACGTATATAGGCTGTAACTTTCACTTTTTTACTTTGAATGATACACTATTGACGTATTCAATGTGATTAATCCATCTGTTGCAAGGTTTTCGTTGAACGACATAAAAATTTATTGTATAAAACTTTTTTTATGGATTTTTAAATTTTGAATCCGTAAAAATAGTTTTTTCCAATGTGTAGTGTTTGTTTGTTCTATAAATTTTAGCTAATAGAGCATTTAAAATACTTCCTCCGAGACCAACGACAGACAGAAGTGCAAGTCGTATGGATCAGCACACCGAACGATTATGGCAATTTTTTTTAGTACGGAAGAGACCCAACGTCATCAGTGAACTGATAACTAATTGGAAGAAAGAATCGGATATGGCATCCGACGCGCCAGCCGCCTGATGAAAATTTATTTTGTATGTAATTTTAATTAATTTCAGATTTATGAAAATTTAAAAAAGGCCAGTGTTTTAATTAACTTCCTGCAACGCTGGAATTCATCGGAAGTGTTGAGCGGCAGTAATTGATTTATATAGTTTATAATATTTAGGAAGAAATAAAACAAAAGTTCTGTTTTGCTAAATTTATGTTTGCATAGTTAGGAAGCAGTTTTGATGTAAACGAACGCAATTGTGTGACAAAGTTTAACTTTTAGCATACTGAGTCAGCATTGCTGACGTACAACTTAAATTAAGATAATGCCCTGAAAAAGAAAAGAATTCAATCTTATTCAGACATTTAATGGATAGCAACGAAAAATGTCCGAAAAAGTGAAATTTCCGTATCGTGCGACTTAAGAGAAAGCCATTTTATCTCGAGTGTCCCAAAACTGACTGAAGTGATCTCGGATAGATGGAGTGCAAAATTAAGTACTATTTTTAGTAAGAACGAATAAACATTTTATTTCTTACTATCTTTCTATTTGGCACTACCATTAACAACAATCACAATAAAAATAATGTACATCAGATCGAATTCCGGTCACGGCGGTCAATCTAAACGGAGACTAGCTATCCGTGCAGAAATGTATTATAGTACATAAGTGGGTGCGCTATCACAGATGCACTTTCTACATTCGATCGCATAGTTCGATGGGACGACAATCAGACACGACCGAAGAGTGATCAGGCGCAGGACCATAAACGTCTTTAAGCGATTGTTGTGACACGGCAGTATAACACCACTAACTCCCTGACTTAGAGTAGCTACCCGATATGATTTGATATAATTTGGCATAATCCTGGATTCGATCACGAGACCACATGATCAGCAGCCGCACTTACAACCACTTAACCAGTGAGGCAGTCAAAAAGTTTGATGTTAATATTGGCTGATAAGAAAAAGTATAAATAATTTATGCGCTTCTACCAGTATAATCGCAAATCCATAAAGTCCGTTTTATCTCCGCTGTAACAAAAGTTGGGCACTAATCTTTCTCTTACGATTTGTGCCACATCAGTATATTTGAGAAACTTTGATTTATAAGCAGCTGTGTGGGAGATAAGACCAAAGACTGGGCTTCGGGAAATCGTGCTGCATCACGATAACGCCTTTTGACGTACCTCCCTTAGAACAAAAGCATTTATTGAGGAATCTGGTGTTAAAACTCGAAGTCACTTACCCTACAGCCCCGACTTAGCCCCTTGTGATTTCTTTTTGTTGCCAAGAGAATAAAAAATAAATAAAAGGGAAGTTTTTTTTAAGCACGACAGAAGCCGTGGCTGGCTACGAAGAAGCGATTTCCGACCTGTCAGATCAAGTAAGTGTTTTCAGAGTTGGTTTAGGCGAACGGAACTTTGTATAGAGCATGATGGAGAATATTTTGTAAAAATGTGAAATAAATATTAATATTATCTAGAATACTTCTAATATATCTCAAAAATTATTGAATATTCTACGTATTCCAGATATCATACACTATCTCTAATGGTAAAAAAAGATGCAAATAAAATAAAAACTATTATTCCAGATATCAGAATATTTTGTACTTTCCAAGTTTCTATTGCAAGGTGAATTCATAATACGATTTGTTAGAGAAACTTCAAAATATAAGTAAAGAAAAGTTTAATCAAGCATACATCTTGGCATGTACTTAAGAAGCGGCAAGTTTAAGAAAAAAAAATATAGTGAATATTTTAAGGTTTATAAATGTTAAACGTAAATTGTAAGAAATAACAATAAATATACGACAGTAAAGTCTAAGCAAGTACAAGTAAGCAGTAGCATACTTTTCATTCCTGGGGGGATTTTAGAGCAAGTAATCATTACATTTTTAATGGATTATATTATTTTATTAATAAATAAGGGTCAAAAAACTAGTTACAAATTTATTTGATAGTAATTGTATGCTGGGGCATATAGAAACTACTACGTTTATTCTTGTTCTTGATTAAGAAATAAAATGCAGCTATGCGTTTTGACCCCAGAGAACAAAGATGGAATACCTCGCTACCAGCAGGCCTCTGTCACTCTTGCAACCTGCGTAAAATAATTTACCTACAATCGCGACGCACCCAGGGTGAAATACGTAGTCATAGTCATTGAATGTTAAAGTTTTTTAACGCTGTGTACGTAAATAATTTTTTTGTAAATACTTGTTTAAATTGTTTTTGTTTAGTGTTTAGTATATTTCATTGTATGAAAAAAGTAAGTAAGTGGTTAAAAATTATCAATGTAAATTTATAATATATATATATATATATATATATATATATATATATATATATATATATATATATATATATATATATATATATATATATATATATGTGTAATATCTACGAACTTTATTACAAAATTTAGTTGAAATTTACTTCACTATCCAAGTATCTACTTACATACCTATACTTGTCTTTCGTATTTAAAATAAGTTTATAATAACACAAGACACTGAAATGAAAATAAGACTTTGTTTACTAACAAAATGTTTAAGTAAGTAGAATACGAATACATTTCTGTTAGGATTCGTATTTCAAGTTTATTTGTTATTTACACTATCTACCTTTCTTCCTAGCCAAGCATCGCGAATTCCGACGAATGGCCTTTCAAGTTTCATGCGTTAGGCATCGCAGTACTCATATAGGTGTGAAAACATAGTCAGTCAATCAGAATAGGTATTTCACCTAAGTTACTTAATTAATATTTCACAATGTATTTTGTTACTCTTTATTAACATCCCTTAGTAACAACTGAAAGTCCGCCGTAACGTAGGAAAGGGAAAAGATGCAAATTAATATGGATACTCTCGCGCAGCGATAAAGTTTTATTTAGCTTGCGAGTGCGATTTATCTAATTAATAATAATTTTGTAGCCTATTAAACGTCGGCAAGCAGTCAGCGTAAAAATACTGCAACTTCTGTACGTAGCACTATAATTTATTCTGTGCTACCAGTACAAAGGGTCTCTGGTTTTTATTACTCGCCTTAAAAAACATAGCAACATTAAACTGATATTTTACGTTTGCTTTCTATGATTCGCCTTTCATAATACTTTTTAAAAGAACAAGGGTAATAAACGAGCATATAGTCCACCTAGTTAGAACGCAAGTAGACGCTGTGGCCCATAGACATCGACGTCTATCGTTGATTAAGAATCAAAATGCAGATGCCCTGTCAACCTTGAAGACTACGATGGAATGCCTCGTTCCCAATAAAAAGTGCCGCCTGTTCTCTACACTTACCAAAAGCTACACAGTCGCGTTAAGCTACTAGTTGACGCTGGTGGTAGATCACTGTCTTCCGTTGTCGTGCTGACCCATTCGTGTTACAATCATAATATAGCTGCAGCATCACTCTTCTTTCTTTCTTTCTTTCTTTCCATCTGATTAGAAAGTAAAAAATATTAGAATTAGAAGTAGAAAACAAAAGGCTGTCGTTAAACTAAATCAGTCCGTTTTACTATCCTCAGCTCCATCATCGCTAAATGCGATTCGGGATAGCACTAGCTTATCATAGGAAACAAATATTGATAAAATAGAGACCATGTAATGGGAATATTATTTTATAATGCTAAAGTGTAAAGCAACCTTTTGACACCTGCAACCAAAATCAAATATAGCAAGCTACAGATGCGCTGTCACCTTTGAGGATCAAAGTGGATTCCGTACAGTCTTTGATAATGTATGCACTACTGTATTCGGACTAACAGTGTCTGACATAACATTTGGACTACAGTTTCTGTGCATAGTATATCGGAACACAGTGTTGCACGCTTGGTTCCTACCGAGACAGACTTCTACACCGTAAAGGAATCCTATCACCTAATTGACTAATATTAAATTTGTTAATTTTTCTTTCAGAGTCAAAGTTACTACTTGGTGCAGGATGATGTGTACGATATGAGTAACACACGCGCAGGAACCTTGTTGGCTTTTGATACCTGATGCGAGTATATAGCTATGAACAATACTATGATACTACGAAGTTTTATAAACAAAATATTGAGACAAACTATTGATGAATCAATACATACCCAAGTCTAAATGTTTTTAATGAGGTTCGGTGAACATTTTAATTATTATAAATACTTTAGAGCACTGTGGAATGGCATCGTAAGAGAAACTGAGTCTCTATTTCGTTTCATAAGTGTTGTAAGTGGTGACTATCGGATATCTCAGCAATATCTAGAAGCTTCCAATAGATGGCGGTATACACATATCTTTCACACCAGACGTGACATATTGAAACTGGCTACGGAAAACAGTCTGGCATCAAATCTTGAAATATCTTACATTGCGAACGTCAAACCGCCTGCTCCTCGATACGTCAAATAAGTGCACTTCACAAAAAAAAGTGACAACCGATGTAATGACCTGTTAAATTAAGAACATTTTTAAGTTCTCCTCCTCCTCTTTCTCCTCTTCTCTCCCTCTAAAGTTAAAGGGAATCATTATTTAAATAGTATCCATCGCTCACTCGATTGCACAAGTCAAACCCATGTTTAAATTATATAGATCAGATTTGTTTTGTTGTTGTATGCAAAATCTGTCAGAGCACGTAGTAGTACACGTACGTAGTGAGTGGTAAGTTAAAAAAAGTGGCTTAGATTTTTTTGAAGCATTTACGGCCTTCCTTATAAAAAAGAAACGCTTAAGGTGAAGAAAGAGTATTGAGTATTGTATTTTTACACAGTAAAAAGAGACAGGTATAGGAAAAGTTATGAAGATAATTAATACTTATGAAGATAAGTAATACGGACATTCTCGCGCAGCGATAAAGTTTTATTTAGCGGTTCACGCAGTCTCCAACTAGCTTCGAGTTCACTAAATTTGACCCCAGCGCTAGAGTGTTCTTGGCTATCAGAGTTTATATAAATTATATTATTGACGTAGTGTTTTTACAGATTAATTTCCGCTCACTGAAGTATGGTGACCTACCCAAATTCATACTAAGTAGGAATTTGGGGCGTTCCCCGTAAATTCCAAAGCCTACATCGAGGCCCATTTTAGACCCATCGTTATACCATATGAGGCTACCAATAGGTAAGGCTACTCACGGACGACCTGGCCATTTAGCCAGTTTTCTCTGGAAGATAGTTCTACTATATACTTTTTATCAAAAGTGTATAGTAGACGTATGATATCTGAGATCATGCATAAGATCGGTGTTTCCTTAATTGAGTCGAGCATGGATATCAATCTGTAGGAGAGCAAGCTCAGACCACCCTGGGCGTTAATTCTATACAAACTAGCCTTCGCCTTCTGGTCTAGATAAAGATCAAGGGGTATTAGGTATAGAAGTGCATTAACAGCCGCTCCAGGCGATGATCGCATAGCTCCAGTCGCTATTAACCCTTCAACCCCTAAGAGGGCAAATTCAACCGCGGCGCTATTCTGTCAATATTCAAGAGGTCGAATTCGACCGCGTACACCCACAGCACTTTAAACCATTAAAACTTATATTTAGAGACCAATTTTCTACGAAGTAGTTTAGCATTATAGAATCAATATGAAATTTTCTATCCTCTAGTGCAATAAAAATAGTTATGCTATGGATATTTATTTATAATCTACGTTCATTTCGTACGCCATTTTCGCGTGAATGTTATTGTGTTGATTTTTAGATTTTTTTAGTGTTTTATTAGTGTTTTAGTATATTGTTAGTGTTAAGTATTATAAAATTATAATGAAAGTTTTTGTGCGATCTTTTTACGTAAATAATTTCGAGTAATATATATATATTGAAATAATTGTGATTTGCACGCTGCCGACATTCGCTTGGTATGTTTTGTTTTTGTTATCAAAATACAATAGTTTTTGTAATGAACTAAAACCTGACTTTTATATAGAGAATTTTGTATCGATTTTATAATGCCAAACTTCTTCATAGAAAAGTAAGTTTTAATAGTTTTAAGTGATGCGGGTGGGTGCCGTCGCATGCAACCGCTCGAGATTTGCCGAGCGCTTGCACCTGAATTTTAAGGGGACTGAGGAGTTGTGCAGGCATTCCTTTGTAGACTATTTAGCCTGTCCGCAGTCTTCTTTTGGTTGGCCTTGCTGCACCAGACAATAGAAGCGTTGGTCAGAATCGGCCTCACTATGCCGCTGTACAGCCATAGGATCATACCGGGACGCAAACCCCAGTCGTTCCCGACCAAACGGCTGCACGTACCTAAAGCAATTTTTGCCTTATGGCATAAGTTGCTAAGGTGAGAGTTCCACGTTAGTTTTTGGTTGATTGTTGCGCCCAAGTACTTAAATTCAGTGAAAAATGGTATTTCTTTACCATTGAGTATTGGTGTGAATAATTTGTTCTACCGTCTCTTTTTAGTAAAGGGTATTATAACAGTTTTATCAGAGTTAACTGACAAACTGTTATCCCTACACCAGTTATTTATGGTGTTTACGGCTCTTTGTACGATTGACGATAAAGTACTTTGGCAAAAGCCCCTAGCAATGATCACAAAGTCATCATTACCAGTGTGTCAATGCGTAGGTCTGCCATCTTGTACATTAGTTAGTCAACCGCAAGAGTCCAAAGAAGGGGTGACAAAAGACCTCCTTGTGGGCAGCCTCTTGTAGTTGCAACCTCAATCGAAGTTTGAAACAGCGCTATATTTGCCTTTTAGTTTGAGAGCATCGACTTCACCCATCTAATGGTTATGGGGAGGGACCTTCATAAGGGACCGCATTTGACCCACAGGCTCCCCGTGTACACGCTCTGACAGTATGCTTTAAAAAGCGTAATCTTAACCTGTTTTGTACAACGGGAAAACTTGCGAGCCATCATATTACCTCTAACCGCTAGAGCCCTGCGCTCCCTTTCGATATCAGCATCATCCTTGAGGTCACCAGTAATAATATGCCCAGGATATTTAAATTTAGTGACTCGTTTCACGTTCATGCCATTAAGGGTAATATTAACTAAATGTTGTGACATTTACCAGCTGCCTCAAAGACCATGTACTCTGTTTTATTGACATTGTATGTGAGCCCATGCTCAGTAGCACACATCTCACATACCTTTAACATTTCACTTAGACCTCCCACCGTTGGGCTGAGCAGCACCATATCGTTAGCGTAACTTATATTATTAATGTTAAGGCCATCTGTACGACATCCGATGCGCATGCCGCTCAACTCCACGATAAGGTCATTTACATACATATTGAAGAGCTTGGGAGGCGCCAACCCTCCTGTCTCACCCCGCACTCCAACACGTATCCTTCTGACAGAGAATCAGCCCACTTTACATAGTTAGTTTGGTTGGAATACCAAAACCTAAACATTTCCAGCAATTCGGCCGGCACGCCCCGCTCCGCCAACTTTCTCCAAAGTATCTCATAGGACACAAGGTCAAAGGCCTTGTTAAGGTCAAGGAAACAGGCGTATACCGGCATATTGCGATCTGTGTAGTATTGGACAGTGTGCTTTAGGCTAAGGATTGCGCTTTCAGTAGAAAGTCCAGGTCGGAACCCGAACTGTGCGTCGTGTATGTTTGCATACTTATCTAATTCCGAGTCAAACACACTGTCCAATACTTTAGCAATTGCTGTTGCAAGTGATATAGGGCGGTACTTCCCCCTGCTCGAGATGTCACCGGTCCTGTCCTCAACAATGGGCACTACGATGGTCTTTATGAGGTCACGTGGTAAATAAGAGTGATTTATGCAAGACAGACATTATAGACATTATATAAAGACAGTATAGACTTATGGAGCGTTGATTCTTCAAATCAGCTGTGTGTTCTTTAACGTACGTCTTTATTGATCGTTTTGTTTGTCCCATGTAAGAGAGACCACATTCAAAATCAAGCTTGTACACTCCTGCATCTTGCAGAGCGACATTACACTTGAATGTTGGTAAAAATCGTCTAATTATCTTCGGCAGCGTGAAGTATGTTTTAATGGAAGCACGTTTCAAGGTGTCGCCAATCTTGTCAGTGATACCTCTGACATATGTCAGTGTAACAGGACCACGCTCAAAAGTGAATGGCTTCACTCGTTCGCTGTGACAAAGGCACGGTACTCGAAGCTTGTTGTCATGCAAAACTTGCTTGATGATAATGAAACTCGGCGGCCTGGTGTTTACTGCCACAGATCCCTCGTGCTCTCTGAAATAAATATTTACAGACAGTAGCTATCTGTAAAGGACGGTAATAAGAATCACCGTTTAAATATCTATCTGTATGGGTATTTTTCTATACACAGTATGGCTCAAGGTTTTATCAGGATTCCGAATTACTAACACATCTAAAGAAGCTAAAAGAATTGTTTTCTTCTAATTCTATTGTGAACTGAATTTTGAAATTTATGGAGGTATGATGGTCAAAAATGCAGTTACTTTATCTAAAAGTAGAATTGTGAAAGTGTCATCTACGTACCCCTTTTAGAATCATGGATTTACGGAAGAAGTAAGCAGGACTTTCTCCTCAAAGTATTGCTTGAATATGTCGGCGACAATAGGAGATACAGGTGAACCCATCGCCACACCATCTACTTGCTTATAAAACACTTCCTTCCACAATAGGTAGGTAGATGTAAGGCATGTTTTCTTCCAGCCTTCTAGTTACAATTGAGATGCAGTCTTCAACAGGTAATCATGTAAACAATGACTGCACATCAAAACTGACCATAGTTTCATTGTCTGCCGGATTTGTGTCTTTAATCTTGCTAACAAAATGATAGCTGAGCGATGAGAGCATTTTAGCTAACCGTTGAGCTAATCTATAAGTTGGTGAACCGATTTGACTCACTATGACACGTAGTGGAGCGTGTGTATTTTTGGTGACCTATACAACTTCGGTGGTTTGGCAAATGTAGGTATTTTCAATTTTACGTCCAGATTTAATTTTTCGGAGTTTTTCTTTATGAGATCACTAGTTGTTTTAAGTGTGTTATTTGTTAGGGACCCAATCGCCGGCCATGTACATTTACCAATATCTATATCTCTATCGGTGTCCGATTTACCAACCATTAGCGTATTAGGTTTCTTTATGTTTGAATATTTACGGCTTAAATATTCTGTAAAGTCATTCTAAAAAAATCGTATAATCTTAATATGTACTTTAAACATATTATACATGTATGTAATTGTTTATTCGGAAATATTTCGAAGAATTTAGATGAAATTTTGTATTTAGGTAATATTTTACGTTTTAAGTTTATCTTCAAAAATAATACTAAGATAATTACGTTGATAATTATTTACAAAAACTTACATAAATTTGGGCTAATACACCAAGATGAATACATAGATATCACACTAACTGGAACTTTTCTTCGTTTTTTTATTAGCCAAAATTTAAGCGAACATAATGAAGAGTTTAAGCAATTATATGCAACTTTATGGTAACTGATCCTGTTATAGTTTCCCATTGTTAATTTGCTATAGTTTTTTGCCAGTAGAGAAAATAAATCTAGATTTCAGTTAGAATTCAAATCACAATGGAGTTAGAGGCAAACGATTGTTTAGCTTTTCTAGATGTGTTAATAATTCAGAATCCTGACAACACCTTAAGCCACAATGTGTATAGAAGAAAGACCCATATACCTAGATATTTAATCGGTGATTCTTATCACCGTCCATAACAGATAGCTAGCGTCGATAAATCTTTGTTTCAGAGAGCACGAGGGATCTGCGGAGGTAAACACCTAGCCGCCGAGTTCCAACACATCAAGCAAGTTTTGCATTACAACAAGCTTCGAGTCCCGTGCCTAAGTCAATGTGGACGAGTGAAGCCGGCCACAGTCGAACTTGTCTCTTTTTTTCTTATAGGATAGGATGACAAAAGTGCACACAGTCCACCCGATGGTAAGTGGTTGCTGTGGCCCATAGACATCTACATCCATCCTCGATTACGAATCAAAATGCAGGTGCCTTGTCACCCGTGAGGACTTAGATGGAATGCCTCGTCTCCAGTAAAAAAGGTCTCCGGTTCTCTACACTCACCATACGAAACACAGCCGCATTAAGCTACTATTTGACGCTGGTATTCTGTGAGTGCGTGATCCTTCCCCGGTCGAGCCGACCCATTCGTGCTACAACTATACTAATAATATAACTGCAACATGGCAGTTTTTACCATCAGTCAAGTGTAATGTCTCTCTGCAAGATACAGGAGTGTACAAGTTTGATTGTGAATGTGGTCACTCTTACACAGGACAAACGAAACGATCAATAAAAACCCGCGTTAAAGAACACATAGCTGATGAAAAGGATTGACGCTCTGGGAAGTCTACTGTCTGTGAACATGAACAAGATTGTCCCCGTCACTTCATCAAATTTGATAGACCACAAATCCTCGCTAAAGAATACTGATTCCTTCCAAGGATAATTTGCGAGGCTATTGAAATCAAAAACTAATTTCAATAAAAAAAATAGCTCGGTACTCCCATCTGCTTGGCATCCTATAATTAATAAAATTAAATCCTAACCCAAGCACACAACTGCAAGACTTCAAAATACTGTTAGTTCGTACTGCGAAGATGGGAACAAAAATTAATAATTTTAATCTCTAGGTAGCTATGGCATTAGGAAGGCGAACACCTCAGTACTCTGTCACCATGGGTGCTGTAAAGTGCTTGAAACGTCGGGAATATTCATCATTCATCATCATTACAGCCCTTCACAAGTCCACTGCTGAACATAGGCCTCCCCCGAGTAATGCCACAAAGCACGGTCCTGAGCCACCTGCATCCATCGACTTCCTGCATGTCTTACCAGGTCGTCACTCCATCTAGTGGGGGGTTCGCCCTACACTACGCCTACCGGTACGAGGCTGCCACTCGAGAACCTTTCTTCCCCATCGGTTATCGGTTCTTCGAGCTATATGGCCGGCCCATTGCCACTTCAGCTTACTAATCCGTTGGGCTATGTCGGTCACTCTGGTTTCACTGCGGATATCCTCATTTCTGAGTCTATCACGCTGTGAAACTCCGAGCATAGCCCTCTCCATAGCTCGCTGAGCGACCTTAAGCGTCCTCATACGGCCAGCGGTGAAGAATCACGTCTCAGATCCGTAAGTCATCACTGGCAACACGCACTGGTTGTACACTTTAGTTTTCAGAGATTGAGGTATACCTGACGAGAAGATGTGTCATAATTTCCTGAACGCTGCCCAGCCGAGTTGAATCCGTCGATTGACCTCTCGGTCGAAGTTGGACTTACCTAGTCGGACTATTTGTCCCAGGTAAACGTACTTATCAACAACTTCGAGCATAGTGCTCCCAACAATTACCGGCATAGGTGTGACATGGACATTAAACATGATCTTTGTTTAGGTCCATGTTCATCTTAAGACCTATCCGTTGGGAGACACCATTGTGGTCATTGAGCATAATGCTAAGGTCCTCCAGCGATTCTGCCATAAGGACTATATCGTCGGCAAATCGAAGGTGAGTGATGTACTCGCCATTGATGTTAATACCGTATCCTTTCCAGTCCAGTAGCTTGAAAACGTCTTCCAACGCAGCGGTGAAGAGTTTCGGGTATATAACATCACCCTGTCTTACACCTCTCTGCAGTTGGATAGGTTTCGTACTCTGGTTCTGTACTCGGATAGCCATCGTAGCCCTACTGTACAAACACTTCAGCACTTCAATATACCGAGAGTCAACTAGGCACCGCTGAAGAGACTGTAGCATCGCCCAAATTTCGACGGAATCAAAGGCTTTCTCATAGTCCACATACGCCAGGCAAAGTGGCAGATTGTACTCTTCGGACTTCTGTACAATTTGTCGAAGGGTATGTATGTGGTCTATGGTACTGAAGCCTTTTCGGAAACCGGCTTGTTCGGGAGGCTGGAAGTCGTCGAGTCTGCGTGCGAGACGATTCGTAATGACTCTCGAAAACAGAGAGACGGGTAGAAGGGGGTTTTAAGAGAGCGTTGTCTCCTTTCTTAGAACCGCGCTTCTGCTCCACGCCTCCGGAGTAATGCCACCATGGAGAACGGAATTGAAGAGCTTCTGAAGGACTTCAAGTACCGGTGTTCCACCCGCTTTCAGAAGCTCCGCTGTAATTCCATCCTCGCCCGGGGCCTTGCCGTTTTTAAGGTGGTGGAGAGCCATTCTAATCTCGCTCAGACTGACGTCCGGGATATCATCGGAATAGTGTCAGATAAGACTTGCTCTTGGATCGTTACTTACACTTGCGTGTGGCTCCAACGATGATGTGTACAGCTGCCCATAGTACCTCTCAATCTCACTCAGAATCTCAGGAGTCCCGGAAACGATGTTGCCACACTCAGTCCTCAGCCTTGACAGTTGGCTCTTTCTGGCAGACAGATCTCTGGCAAAGACTTTGGAGCCCTGGTTCCGCTCGATCGCTTCTTTAATACGAGCAGTATTAAAATTGCGTAAGTCTCGCCGCATGCATTTGGAGATCTGTCTGGTCAGCTGCCTGTATGCTGTCAAATCTGTTGACGATTGCAGCCTCATCTCCCGTCTAACAGCCATGAGATTAAGAGTGTGATCGGAGAGTTTTTGTGTTCTTCTGCGGCGGGTCTTGCAGAACTTAGCTCCGACCGCATGGACAGTTTCCACGAGCTTGTCATTCATATCGTCCACTGCATTGCAATCCTCTAGGCACTGAAAGTGGTTTTGTAACTCGAGCTGAAAGGTTTCGGGATTCTGGATTAGAGCACGAGGGGGACGGAGCGTTGACTTCATTAGACGAGACCTCTCCAAATTAACGTTTAGGTTCAGTGTGCCTCTAACCACTCGGTGATCGCTGCCAGTTTTCACCCTTGCGATCACTGAGACATCACTGAACAGTTGGCGTCTGGTCATCATAATGAAGTTAATCTCATTTTTTGTCGAACCGTCGGGGCTCGACCATACTTCCTGTGGGGCCGCTTCTGGAAGAAAGAGTTCATCATAAAGAGTCCCTCTTTCTCCATAAAGTCGGCCAGCTGCTGGCCCCTTCGGTTTCGTTGCCCTACTCCAAATTTCCCCACCTTCAGCTCACCGCTTTCTCTTGTGCCCAGTTTTGCGTTGAAGTCTCCCATCAACACCGTGTAGTGGGTTTTGGAGGAATGCATGGCTCTGGAAATATCCTCATACATTTCCTCCACCTCCTCATCGGGATGTGCCGAGGTTGGTGCGTAAACCTGTATGACCTTCAGCGAATACCGTTTGGTGATTCTGAGTATCAGGTACGCGACCCTCGTCGACACACTCCCAATCTTTACAACGTTGTTGAGGAGAGACTTGTGGACGATAAATCCGACACCTCCTTGGGACAGGTGGTCGCCCTCCCGGTGGTAGAACAAGTTGCCGGACTCGAGGATTGCCGTATCCTCCCCCTTTCTTCGAACCTCGGATAATCCAATAATATGCCAGCGCAACTTGTCTACCTCTTCTTCCAGCTCCAGTATCTTCTCGTCAGTCCTCAGGGTGCGTGCGTTATATGTTGCCAGGTCGAGTCGTCGTAGGTGGCAACCGAACCTCCACCGGAGATTCTTAGCACCCCCTGCCCCGCCGTTACCATGGTCGCCACCGTATCCAGGAATAGCGGGGCCGCCGGGGACTGAGGGCCGTTTTTTTGCGTCATTATTCATGGGGGGATATTTGCCATAGTTGCCACGCTTGGCGAGCGGGTTGGCAACCGCAGTTTTTTATTATAACACAGTTGTTATCAGGAAGATGCTGCTGCCCATCTCCTGCCTGTCTCTCTCTGTCGCCTCTTACGACACCCACGGGAATATTAAATAAGGTAAAATACGCGACATAATCCGTTAAAAACTTGTTTTGTTTAAATTTGTAGTGTTCGCGTAAACCTAGTAAATCTTAGGAACCAAATGATTAATCTCATTAGTGAAGAGGCGCTGGAGCGACTTTTAGTCGAGAGCCTCTTGGAATTATCGGGCAAGCACAGCGCTACACCATAAACCCATTTAGCCAGTAGTGGTGCAGCACGTCAAGTCCCGGACTTTTCCAGTTCAGAGCTCTACGGACTGACTCAGCTTAATAGTCCGACGTTATGATGACAGGGTTCATGGATGTACTCGAACACTGTTATTATTGATAGACCACAAACTTTATGTCTAGTAATTATTAACATTTCTTGTAAAGTATGTATAGTGTAGTTATATTAACATAAATAAAAGATTTAAATTTAAATTCTTATCATGTTTTTGTTTCTGACAGATTTATTTAGCAATCTAGATGGGGCAGCACCTAGATTTATTGGCTCAACCGGTAGCCGGCGGTGGTTTCCTTACAGCATTTTAACGCGTGACAAACGTATTTAACGAATGCTTTGGTAGCTCAGACTCAGGTAAAGTTGAGCGCGGTGTACAACTTTATGATGAGATTAATTTGCCACAATTGTATGTAAAAGTAGAAAATGCTCGCTACGACACTTTTATGCATAAAGTTCGCAATCAGCCTGCGAACATTATTCCATCTCCCGAATTATTTATAAAGATTTTGAAACACCTCCAAAGCTATTCTAGTAATACATCCAGATACTATCTTTGGTATTTTCTTTAGAAAATGAAACATACATGTTTTAGTGAAAGCAATATATATTATGTGTATATTTCATCCAAATGACCTAATTAACCCGTTAATTTGACAGCTAGCTATTTATTTAAACGTCGTTTAGAAAAATCGCTTAAACATGAAAGTAACAAAAGTGTTAACTGGTTAGACATCTGCTCAAAAAATAATAATGTCTTGAGCTCTAGAAATTTTGAACAGCCTTAAAATCAATTGTTATAAAAATCATTGTGTACGAAGACTTCTGGACTTATATATGTAGTAAAGTTTCAATATGCTAATGAGAATTGCTAATTACAAACCTCTACCTTTTACCTTCATCTGACTTTGTGCAAATTTGAAGTAAACTATTAAAGTATTTTTGTAATTTATAATTAGACTAAAAACTAACGGCCTTTTTATAATCGTTGATTATCGCTTATTTAAATTATAATCTCTGTATCTGTCTCTTTCTATGACCATTTATTGAAAAGGTGTAGACAGCAGAAACAGAAACTTTTTTATTCAATGTAGATTATAAACAATATTTAATGAAAGTCATTCTTTTTTTTTAATTTACCACTTTTTTTCCGTAAACTCTGTCCTGAAAAGAACCAGTAAGAAACCCAGTGGGACTAAATTACAAACAACTTCAAGCAATACTTATATTTTCGTCGAGTTTACGAATAATTAATTAACGATATAATTATTCAATAAACTGATTTATGAAGGTTTCTAGGTTTATTTATAGATGAAAATTTTATATATACATACGTAGGTCACTCAATAAATTTTGAGATGCTTGAAATTTAAAAATAAAACGCGCACGTGTTATATGTTTCTAAAAAGCAAATTTATTTAAAAATAGAACTCCATAAGCGACTTGCTCAATATTTAAAAAAATCAAAGTTCTATTAATTTTCCTGCAACGCTTCTCACGCTTTTCATTTAAAACGATGAATCTTAACCGTGAACATTTGCGCGCTATGATCTATTATGATTTTAAATTTGGTATAACCGAACAGTTAAGTTTACAACGGTTACAATCAGCATTAGGGGATTTAGCTCCACCATTTTTAGGTGGTCTGCTGAATTCAAAAGGGATAAAAATAACCTTAAAGATGACCAAAGAACCAGGTCCCCGATAACAGCAGTAACAGCAGAACATGTATGGACTACTGAAATGTTGGTGTGATAAGACCCACGAATTACATATACGAACATCGAAAAAACTGTAGGCATTAGTCCGGGGAGCATTCATACAAACCGACATCAAGATTTTGGAGTAGGGAGCTTTGTTGTCAATGGATCCCTCGTTTGCTTTCTGAAAGCGAAAAATAGACTCGTGTGGATTGGTGCCATGAAATGCGTCTACGTTTTGAAAACGGGCCTCTAGGCATGTTTCAGAAATCATTATTAGTGACGAAACATGGATCTATCAATATGATCCGGAAAATAAAAGGCAATCATCGTTATAGGTCTACTCAGAAAGACAGTTACCGACAAAAGTGCAAAGAGCTCGTAACGTAGGCAAAGAAATGGTGGCTAGATTTTTTTCGCGGAGTGGATATTTGCGACTTCAATTCTGGAAAATTGTAGGTCAGTCAACTCTGAATGGTATACTACAGTTGCATTTTCCAATTTTTCAAGCTGTGCAGGAGAGCGGACCAAATACCGGGCTTCGGGGAATCATTCTGCATCACATTAACGCCTCTTCACATACCTCCCTTAGAAAAAAAGGATTTATTGAGTAATCTGGTGGTGAAACTCTAAGTCACCCAACCTACAGCCCTGACTTAGCTCTTTGTGATTTCTTTTTGTTCCCAATAGTCAAAGAAAAAATAAAAGGCAAGTTTTTTTCAATCACCCAAGAACCTGTGGCTGCCTACGAAGAAGCGATTTCCGATCTGTCAGATCAAGACTGGAATAAGTGTTTTTACAGTTGGTTTACGCGAATGGAACTGGATTTGTATAGAGCATAATGAATTATATTTTGAAAAGAAAATAAATAAATGTTAATATTATCTAGAATACTTTGTGTATATCTCAAAACTTATTGCGTGGCCTACGTGTATACATGTATACATATCCAAAGACATTTAATTAGTAATAGACCGGACATCAGCATCAAAATTGTCGTCTGTAACTTTGTCCTATGAGATATTATATCTTCGCTTTTTTTCATTTAGTCTAAGTGACATCGTCGAAAGGTCAAGATGCATTTGTTTCATAAATCTAAAAAATATTTTAAAGAAAATATGTCCGGTGTATTCATTAAGGTATTGTAAGTCACGATATGGAATAAAAAATGAACGTGATTTCGGTTTACTATCGTAAAACTAATGTATATTTACTAAATAATCTTTAAAGATTATTATTTCTAGTAGATTGTTCTGGAAGAAAGAACAACTATTGTAATAAGTGCCCTCTGTTATCCAGTAACGTCACTAATTATTTATAAATATGTTAGTGATTGACGAGTGTGCTAACATTTTTTGTATGTAAATCTTTCCAACGCCCGCTAGTATATATATTGTTACGAGCTTAGGGTTCGTGACAATAAAAACTGCCGATTCAATTACTGATGATGATGATATTCAAGTAAATACGCGCACCAATCGATAAGGCGCCGAAAGTTCGAATGTCGGCTTCTAGAAGCTTAGTTCTTCGTTTCGATACTAGATGGCGCTGTCGGTTGAAATATTAGTGATATCATTTTTTTGGAAAGCTGCCCTCGCTCTCGTCCCTGACACTAGATGGTGCTAGTGCCGGGTACATGACGTCAACTTAGCTCGTTATTAATATAACCCATAATAACGCGTCAAGCGATCCACATGGACGATCTTAGGAGTCCTTCTTGCGCCTTTCTGTATCGGGTAGGTTACATCGTTGATCCTGGTTACAATCCGGTACGGGCCATCCCATTTAGCTTGAAGCTTAGTAGTTTTCCCTTTGCTGCGGACTGGATTGTGCAACCACACTAGTGAACCTTCGTCGAACCCTTTATTGTTCATTTTGCGGTCGTACCGGGTTTTCATATTTTCATACATTTGCTGGCCCGATTGTCTGACGTGCTCATAAATTCATTCATTTTGTTCCGCAAGTCATTTGCATAATCGGTTATACTGCGTGGGGCATCAGGTGGTATCCCGGTGATCAGGTCTGCAGGCAGCCGTAATTCTCTTTCAAAGTTTGCGAAAGCTGGTGTCACTGCTGTACTTTCGTGAACAGCGCTTCAATATCACAACAAAAACGGTTGTATGTGCTTGTCCCAATCTCATTGCCGATTGTCTACAACTTTTGCTAGGTACCTCTCCAATGTCTGATTAAATCGTTCTACCATTCCATCAGATTGCGGGTGATAAGAAGTCGTTCTTGTTTTATGAATACCCATAACTCGGCAAGTTTCCTGGAATATTTGAGACTCAATATTCCTTCCTTGATCGCTGTGAATCTCTAAAGGTACTCCAAAACGACAGAAGACTTCATGAACTAGTTTATCTACAACTGTTGAAGCTTCTTGATTTGGAATGGCAAAGACTTCTGGCCACTTAGTGAAATAATCCATCACAACCATAAAATACTTGTTACCGCTTTCACTCTCCGGAAACGTATTTTTTATACGTGGTAGAACCATGCTGCAGTTATATTAGTAGTATAGTTGTAGCACGAATGGGTCGGCTCGACCGGGGAAGGACCACGCTCTCACAGAATACCAGCGTGAAATAGTAGCTTAATGCTGCTGTATTTCGTATGGTGAGTGTAGAGAACCGGAGACCCTTTTTACTGGAAACGGGGCATTCCATCTTAGTCCTCACGGGTGACAACGCATCTGCATTTTGATTCGTAATCGAGGATAGATGTAGATGTCTATGGGCCACAGCAACCACTTACCATTAGGTGGACTGTGTGCTCGTTTGTCACCCTATCCTATAAAAAAAACGGCCCCGCCACGTCAATGGCTATTCTCTCCCATGGTGCACCAACATTGTACAACTTCAACGCATCTCTACTACGAGTCTGAGGTCCCTTCACAGCCGCACAACTTGTACATTTGCGACACCAGTCCTCGACGTCGTTTCGACATTGGACCCAGTAAAACCGTTCTCGGATCTTCAGTATAGTTCGTTTAACTCCCAGATGGCCTCCTGAATAATCATTATAGTACAGCTGTAGAACATCCAGTACTTTAGCTTTAGGGACAACCATTTGCAATTGACAGCTGTCTCCCCCGAACATTTTCCAATTTACGGCACAGAACTCCATCCTGAAGCAGCAAGCTGTCCCACTGGGCCCAATAGCTTTTAGTGGTCGAACTCATCGCTGAGACGTCGCTCCACTTGGGCTTGGGAGCACTGGCCTTCATCCATTCCAGAATCGGCTTGATGTCCGGATCTTCCTGCTGTGCACGTTATAAGCTGTCCTTCCACTCTTTGCTGAGGTGGTCTGCCCTGAGCATCCTCACGGATATCACTTCCTTACTGTCTTGCCTACTACAATGTTTGCAATCTTCAGGACAAGGTCTTCTTGACAATGCATCTGCGTTGCCATGAGATTTCCTGCTGCGATGTTCGATCTCAAAGTCATATTCCTGCAGTAGTTCAATCCACTTCGCAACTTGTCCTTCTGGATTTTTAAACTGCAATAGCCATTATAGTACAGCATGGTCAGTTCGTAAGTGAAATTTTCGTCCCAGAAGATATTCGCTAAAATGCTGTAATGACTTTACCACAGCTAGCAATTCGCGTCTTGTGACGCAATAGTTCCTTTCCGGTTTTGACAAAGACTTGTTGAAGTACGCTATCATGACCTCTTGGTCACCATTCCGTTGAGACAACACACCGCCAAGTCCTATATCACTTGCGTCTGTGTCAACTATAAATTCTTTGCTTGTATCAGGGTATCCCAAAATAGATGTTTTGCACAGACTATCCTTAAGCTCCTGGAATGCGATATTGCAATTTTCATCCCAGCAGAAATGTCGCTTCTCCTCGGTTAGCTTATGCAGAGGTTTGGCTATATCTGCAAAGTTCTTCACAAATCGCCGGTAATAGGAGCATAAACCCAAAAATGCACTAACCTGCGTCTTGTCCTTTTGAACCGGCCAATCCTTGACAGCTGCGATTTTCTCTGGATCCGTGTGGATACCTTCTTCCGATACTACATACCCCAAAAAGTTAACTTGCCGTTCGTATAGTGAACATTTCTTCGGACTCAACTTGAGGTTGGCACTCTGAATCTTCATGAGCACGCGTTCCAGGTTTTGAAGGTGTTCCTCAAACGTACGGCCTACGATGATGATGTCATCCAAGTAGACCAGACAGGGATCGCCAATTAGCCCGGTAAGTACAAGTTCCATCAGCCTTTCAAACGTTGCTGGAGCATTGCACAACCTAAACGGCATTACTTTAAATTTCCAAAGACACTTCCCCGTCGAGAACGCAGTTTTCTCCTTGTCCTTAGGGTCAATTTTAACTTGCCAGTAGCCACTTTTTAGATCCAGCGTGCTAAACCACTTTACTCCTGTAAGCATGTCCAGCGTGTCATCAATTCTTGGCAAGGGATAGCTGTCCTTCTTCGTAACGTCGTTCAGATGGCGGTAGTTAACACAAAACCGCATGCTGCCATTCTTCTTCTATACCAGCAGCACTGGTGAACACCATGGACTAGAGGAAGGTTCAATAACACCATCCTTCACCATTCCTTCAATCATGGTTTCCACTTTTCCTTTTCATGTGCTACCGGCAATCTTCTTGGCCGCTGACGGATAGGCAATTCTTCTCCTGTGTTTATTTTGTGTTTAACTAAGCCAGTCTTTCCTATGTCAGCATCGTTTGATGAGATTACATCGGCATACTTGAGTAACAACTTCTTCGCCTTGACCATTTCGGTTGGGGAGAACGCTGCGACAGTCTTCCAAAAGTGTGGTCACTCTCGTTTGTGCATCCTTGCTGGGGGTCTCACTCGATAGATATTTTTTTTATTTATTTATTCTTTATTGCATCCTTAAACAAAAGAATACAAAGGGCGGACTTAATGCCTTGAGGCGTTCTCTACCAGTCAACCCATGGAGTGGTGAGAATTTGATGTAGGTGTGGCAATATAGAATAAGGGAACACAATACAAATGATAATTAACTACATAATATATACAAACTACTAATAAATAAACTATACATATATGACCTATCCTTACATATATACAAATATATAAATAAATGGATATACCTACAAGTATATATATATTTAAATACATACATAATTAGTATTGTTGCATGAATAAGTCAACTAGCGCCATCTAGTGTCAGGAACGAGAGCGAGGGGAGCATTGAGAAAATGACATCACAAATCACTCAACCGACAGCGCCTAGTCGAAACTCGAACGCTCGGTACCTTGCGCGTGTTTACTTGAACATTCTGGATATTTCTTTGCTAATTTAAATATATAGGGGCTGCAAGATGCGAGAAGTATAGTTGAACTCGGCGACACAAGCGAAGCTTCGGAGCGGAATTAAGTGAATTAGTGTGTTTAATTATTAGTGTTTTTAGTTTTAATTTGTGTAAAGTAAATTAAAGTGTTAATTTAGGTAATTTTATCGGCAATTTTTATTGTCACGAACCTCAAGCTCGTAAAAATTGGTGTCAGAAGTGGGATAAAATCATGCCGATTTTACCTAAGGAGGAAACGGAGGGTGTCCGTACCCGAAATCAACGCCAGCAGGAGACGGACCAAAGAAGATTTGGTGGTGCAACGCCGCTGACGTCGGAGGGCCAGCCGCCGGCTGCAGGCCCGTCAGTAGTTCCTACATCTGCAGCACCCGATTTAGGTGCTCTGATGGTGATGCTGCAGGAACAGGCTCGCCGACAGGAGGAACAGACCCGTTGGTTGAAAGAGCAGCAGGAGGAACAGGCCCGCCGACAGGAAGAGCAGATGCTCCTCGTGAAGGACATTCACGCTAACTTCGGGAAAGAGATTAGGGAGGTGAAGGATAGGGTTGCTCAACATGACAACCGCCTGTCGGAAGCTGAAACCCAAATCAAGGAAGCTAAAACCCAAATCGACCAAGTAAACAATCGGGTTGATTACGTGATGGCTGACGTGAAGAAAACGCTGGACGACCTCAAACTGGGGGATGGAACTACAGCTCCCGTAGTAGCTATTACACCTTCGCTACGTGGGTTCAAGGTGCCACCATTCGACGGGACTTCTTCCTGGTCAGCCTACAAAATCCAGTTCGAGGCTGTTATGAAGGCGAACGGCTGGAATAAAAGTCAGGCCATGACTGCTCTCACACTAGGCCTGCGCCACCAGGCCTTAACAGTTCTGGAAGCTCTCGGTGAGGAAGTGACTTATGAGTAACTCCTTGAGGCATTGGAGGCGAGATATGGCGACGCTCACCTGGAACACGTCTTTCGTGCGCAGCTTAAAGATCGTGTGCAGCGCATCAACGAAAACCTGCAGCAATGGGCTCTAGAAGTGGAGAAGCTGGTGCGAAAAGCATACCGGTCTGTACCTGCGCTCATTGAAGGGAACCTGGTGCAGACATTCATCGACGGCATCCGCGACCTGGAAGTCAGAGCTGCTGTGAGGCTCGGGCACCACGAGACGCTTAAGGACGCCTTGGCCCATGCACTGGAAGTGGAAGCCGTGCGGCAGGATCATCGTTCTCATCGCGTCAGGGAGGTTGCAGCAGCTACAGTTCGCGACCGCAACAAAGGATACAGCCCAAGGTGCTATGGCTGTGGGGAAAAGGGCCATCTTCGATCCAGCTGCCCTAAGAGAACCCTAGAAAGGGAAATTGAACGATCTCAGGAGGTTAGTGCGGCCAACAGCACCGCCCAGTAGCGGCAGGGAAACGAGTAAAAGCCAGAACTGCGGGGCGGGTGCTGGCTGATGTTAAAAGAGCCCCAAGGATCTCGATCTCACAAACCCATGATGGGAACAGCCTAATCATAAAGGGCGAGATCAACGGAATGCCGTGTAAGCTGACCATAGACACTGGAGCCTCTCGTACGGTTGTTAGTTCCCAACTTATAAGTCAGTTCCTTGGGGACTCCGCATACAACCGAGAACGCATTAATTTGGTAACAGCCACCGGTCAGCGTATACCCGTCCGTGGAGAGAAGGAGATGGAGTTGAAGCTAGGCAACGTGATCTACCTGCATAATGTCATCGTGGCTGATATAATGGACGACTGCGTCGTAGGCCTAGACTTTATGAGGAATAATTGTTGTGAGATCGACGTTAAGCAAGGTGTTTTGAAATGTGGACAGGAGGAACTTTTTATGGAAGGTGCGTTACCAGGGAACGTGTACAGCATCAAGAAGATTGTTCTTCCGCCGAGATCGGAAACGATTGTTCCGGTTAGTCTACCTCGAAACGCTGGGCAAGCTCACCGTTGTGTACTTGTGGAAAGGGTAAACAATGACCTTCCATGGAAAGTAGCTCGAACCTTGGTCAGGACAACTGACATCTCAGGAGTACGTGTGCTGAACCTTTGCGACCGGGAACAGATTATAGAAAAAGGCACACTGGTTGGTACTTGTGAGGAAGTGGATTGGTTACGTCAGTGCCAATATATATCGAGTGGGACCCCCAGCAAGGATTCAGAAACGAGAGTGACCACACTTTTGGAAGACTGTCGCAGTGTTCTGTCCCCGAACGAATTGGTCAAGGCGAAGAAGTTGTTACTCGAGTACGCCGATGTATTCTCATCAAACGATGCTGACATAGGAAAGACTGGTTTAGTTCAACACAAAATAAATACATGTGAAGAGTTGCCTATCCGTCAGCGGCCAAGACGATTGCCGGTAGCACGTGAAAAGGAAGTGGAAACCATGATTAAGGGAATGGTGAAGGATGGTGTTATTGAACCTTCATCTAGTCCATGGTGTTCACCCGTGGTACTGGTAAAGAAGAAGGACGGCAGCTTGCGGTTTTGTGTTGATTACCGCCGTCTGAACGACGTTACTAAGAAGGATAGCTATCCCTTGCCAAGAATTGACGACACGCTGGACATGCTTACAGGAGTAAAGTGGTTTAGCACGCTGGACCTAAAAAGTGGCTACTGGCAAGTTGAAATTGACCCTAAGGACAAGGAGAAAACTGCGTTCTCGACGGGAAAGGGTCTGTGGCAATTTAAAGTAATGCCGTTTGGGTTGTGCAATGCTCCAGCAGCGTTTGAAAGGCTGATGGAACTTGTACTTACCGGGCTAATTGGCGACGCCTGTCTGGTCTACTTGGATGACATCATCATCGTGGGCCGTACGTTTGAGGAACACCTTCAAAACTTGGAACGCGTGCTCATGAAGATTAAGAGTGCCAACCTCAAGTTGAGTCCGAAGAAATGTTCACTATTCAAACGGCAAGTCAACTTTTTGGGGTATGTAGTGTCGGAAGAAGGTATCCGCACGGATCCAGAGAAAATCGCAGCTGTAAAGGATTGGCCGGTTCCAAAAGACAAGATGCAGGTTAGAGCATTTTTGGGTTTGTGCTCCTATTACCGAGGTTTGTGAAGAACTTTGCAGATATAGCCAAACCTCTACATAAGCTAACCGAGGAGAAGCGACATTTCGGCTGGGATGAAAGTTGTAATATCGCATTCCAGGAGCTCAAGGACCGTCTGTGCAAAACACCTATTTTGGGATACCCTGATGCAAGCAAAGAATTTATAGTTGACACAGACGCAAGTGATATAGGACTTGGCGGTGTGTTGTCTCAACGGAATGGTGACCAAGAGGTCGTGATAGCGTACTTCAGCAAGTCGTTGTCAAAACCGGAAAGGAACTATTGTGTCACAAGACGCGAATTGCTAGCTGTGGTAAAGTCGTTGCAGCATTTTAGCAAATATCTTCTGGGGCGAAAATTTCACTTACGAACTGACCATGCTGCACTTAAATGGCTATTGCAGTTTAAAAATCCAGAAGGACAAGTTGCGAGGTGGATTGAACTACTGCAGGAATACGACTTTGAGATCGAACATCGCAGCGGGAAATCTCATGGCAACGCAGATGCATTATCACGAAGACCTTGTCCTGAAGATTGCAAACATTGTAGTAGGCAAGAGAGTAAGGAAGTGGTATCCGTGAGGATGCTCAGGGCAGACCACCTCAGCAACGAGTGGAAGGACAGCTTTCAACGTGCACAGCAGGAAGATCCGGACATCAAGCCGATCCTGGAATGGATGAAGGCCAGTGCTCCCAAGCCTAAGTGGAGCGACGTCTCAGCAATGAGTTCAACCACTAAAAGCTATTGGGCCCAGTGGGACAGCTTGCTGCTTCAGGATGGAGTTCTGTGCCGTAAATGGGAAAATGTTCGGGGAGACAGCTGTCATTTACAAATGGTTGTCCCTAAAACTAAAGTACCGGATGTTCTACAGCTGTACCATAATGATTATTCAGGAGGCCATCTAGGAGTTAAACGAACTCTACTGAAGATCGGAGAACGGTTTTACTGGGTCCACTGTCGAAACGATGTCGAGGACTGGTGTCGCAAATGTACAAGTTGTGCGGCTGTAAAGGGACCTCAGACTCGTAGTAGAGGTGCATTGAAGTTGTACAATGTGGGTGCACCATGGGAGAGAATAGCCATTGACGTGGCGGGGCCGTTTCCGGAGAGTGAAAGCGGTAACAAGTATTTCATGGTTGTGATGGATTACTTCACTAAGTGGCCAGAAGTCTTCGCCATTCCAAATCAAGAAGCTTCAACAGTTGCAGATAAACTAGTTCATGAAGTCTTCTGTCGTTTTGGAGTACCTTTAGAGATTCACAGCGATCAAGGAAGGAATTTTGAGTCTCAAATATTCCAGGAAACTTGCCGAGTTATGGGTACTCATAAAACAAGAACGACTTCTTATCACCCGCAATCTGATGTAATGGTGGAACGATTTAATCAGACATTGGAGAGGTACCTAGCAAAAGTTGTAGACAATCGGCAACGAGATTGGGACAAGCACATACAACCGTTTTTGTTGTCATATCGAAGTTCTGTTAACGAAAGTACAGCAGTGACACCAGCTTTCGCAAACTTTGGAAGAGAATTACGGCTGCCTGCGGACCTGATCACCGGGATACCACCTGATGCCCCACGCAGTATAACCGATTATGCAAATGACTTGCGGAACAAAATAAATGACGTTTATGAGCACGTCAGACAATCGGGCCAGCAAATGTCTAAGAAAATGAAAACCCGGTACGACCGCAAAATGAACAATAAAGGGTTCAACGAAGGTTCATTAGTGTGGTTGCACAATCCAGTCCGCAGCAAAGGGAAATCTCCTAAGCTTCAAGCTAAATGGGACGGCCCGTACCGGATTGTAACCAGGATCAACGATGTGACCTACCGGATACAGAAAGGCGCAAGAGGGACTCCTAAGATCGTCCATGTGGATCGCTTGGCGCGTTATTATGGGACCGATAATGCTCGGGACGAGCATGTCTTAGGAGGGGGCACTGTTGCATGAATAAGTCAACTAGCGCCATCTAGTGTCAGGAACGAGAGCGAGGGGAGCATTGAGAAAATGACATCACAAATCACTCAACCGACAGCGCCTAGTCGAAACTCGAACGCTCGGTACCTTGCGCGTGTTTACTTGAACATTCTGGATATTTCTTTGCTAATTTAAATATATAGGGGCTGCAAGATGCGAGAAGTATAGTTGAACTTGGCGACACAAGCGAAGCTTCGGAGCGGAATTAAGTGAATTAGTGTGTTTAATTATTAGTGTTTTTAGTTTTAATTTGTGTAAAGTAAATTATAGTGTTAATTTAGGTAATTTTATCGGCAATTTTTATTGTCACGAACCTCAAGCTCGTAACAGTATATACAAATGACTATGAATATATACGTCTGTTTGGCAATACATATTAAATAGATGAGTCATGTAAAATGCGTTGTCTTTAAGAAATGATCACGGACCAACTTTTTAAAAGCGTACTTATTGAGAGCTTTTCTGATGTCATCGGGCAAGGAGTCACGATATTGGCACCGACGTAACCAATCCACTTTCTCACAAGTACCAACCAGCGTGCCTTTTTCTATAATCAGTTCCCGGTCACAAAGGTTCAGCACACGTACTCCTGAGATGTCAGTGGTTCTGACCAAGGTTCGAGCTACTTTCCATGGAAGGTCATTGTTTACCCCTTCCACAAGTACGCAACGGTGAGCTTGCCCAGCGTTTCGGGAAAGACTAACCGGAACAATCGTTTCCGATCTCGGCGGAAGAACAATCTTCTTAATGCTGTAGACGTTCCCTGATAACGCACCTTTCATAAAACATTCCTCCTGTCCACATTTCAAAACACCTTGCTTAACGTCGATCTCACAACAATTATTCCTCATAAAGTCTAGGCCCAGGATGCAGTCGTCCATTATATCAGCCACGATGACATTATGCAGGTAGATCATGTTGCCTAGCTTCAACTCCATCTCTTTCTCTCCACGGACGGGTATACGCTGACCAGTAGCTTTTACCAAATTAAGGCGTTCTCATTTGTATGTGGAGCCCCAAAGAACTGACTTATAAGTTGGGAACTAACAACCGTACGAGAGGCTCCAGTATCTATGGTCAGTTTACACGGCATTCCGTTGACCTCGCCCTTGATGAGCAGACTGTTCCGATCGTGGGTTTGTGAGATCGAGATCCTTGGGGCTCTTTTAACATCAGCCAGCACCCGCCCCGCAGTTCTGGCTTTTACTCGTTTCCCTGCTGCTGCTGGGCGGTGCTGTTGGCCGCACTACCCTCCCGAGATCGATCAACTTCCCTTTCTACAGTTCACTTAGGGCAGCTGGATCGAAGATGGCCTCTTTCCCTACAGCCATAGCACCTAGGGCTGTATCCTTTGTTGTGGTCGTGAACTGTAGCTGCTGCAACCTCCCTGACGCGATGGGAACGATGATCCTGCCGCACGGCTTCCACCTCCAGTGCATGGGCCAAGGCGTCTTTAAGCGTCTCGAGATGCCCGAGCCTCACAGCAGCTTTGACTTCCAAGTCGCGGATGCCGTCGATGAATGTGTGCACCAGGTTCCCTTCAATGAGCGCAGGTGCAGACCGGTATGCTTTTCGCACCAGCTTCTCCACCTCTGGAGCCCACTGCTGCAGGTTTTCGTTGATGCGCTGCACGCGATCTTTAAGCTGCGCACGAAAGACGTTTTCCTGGTGGGCGTCACCATATCTCGCCTCCAATGCCTCAAGGAGCTGCTCATAAGTCACTTCCTCACCGAGAGCTTCCAGAACTGTTAAGGCCTGGTCGCGCAGGCCCAGTGTGAGAGCAGTCATGGCCTGACCTTTATTCCAGCCGTTCGCCTTCATAACAGCCTCGAACTGGATTTTGTAGGCTGACCAGGAAGAAGTCCCGTCGAACGGTAGCACTTTGAATCCACGTAGCGAACGTGTTGTAGCTACTACGGGAGCTGTAGTTCCATCCCCAAGTTTGAGATCGTTCAGCGTTTTCCTCACATCAGCCATCACTTTGTCAATCCGATTCACATGGTTGATTCGGGTTTCATGTTCTTCGATTCGGGTTTCAGCTTCGGACAGGCGGTTGTCATATTGAGCAACCCTATCCTTCACATCCCTTATCTCTTTCCCGACGTTAGCGTGAATGTCCTTCACGAGGAGCATCTGCTCTTCCTGACGGTGGGCCTGTTCCTCCTGCTGCTCTTTCAACTGACGGACCTGTTCCTCCTGTCGGTGAGCCTGTTCCTTCTGTCAGCGAGCCTGTTCCTCCTGCTGCTCTTTCAACAGATGGGCCTGTTCTGTAGCTGCTCCTATAGCATCACCATCAGAGCACCTAAGTCAGGTGATGCAGATGTAGGAGCAACTGACGGGCCCGCAGCCTCCGAGGCTGGCAGTTGGCCCTCCGACGTCTGCGGCGTTGCACCACCAAATCTCCTCTGGTCCGTCTCCCGCTGGCGTTGACTTCGGGTACGGACACACTCCGGTTCCTCCTTCGGGAAAATCGCCATGATTTGATCCCACTTCTGACACCAATTGTTACGAGCTTAGGGTTCGTGACAATAAAAACTGCCGATTGAATTACCAAAATTAACACTTTAATTCACTTTACACTAATTAAACTTAAAACACTAATAATTAATCACACTGATTCACTTTATTTCGCTCCGAAGCTTCGCTTGTCTCGCCGAATTCAGTACTTCCCTGATCGCATCATGCAGCGCCTATAAATACACATTATCACCGAAACATCCAGAATATTCAAGTAAATACGCGCACCAATCGATAAGGCGCCGAAAGTTCGAGTGTCGGCTTCTAGAAGCTTAGTTCTTCGTTTCGGTACTAGATGGCGCTGTCGTTTGAAAGATTAGTGATGTCATTTTTTGAAAACTCCCCTCGCTCTCGTCCCCGACACTAGATGGCGCTAGTGCCGGGTACATGACGTCAACTTAGGCGCACAACAATATATATATTTAAATATCTTTGTGCATATCGTGCATAGTATATATCGATCAATGTTTGCAACATATTTCGGCATTATAATATATGTTGGGTATCATGTAATTATGTTAATTGAGATCAATAAAACAGAAATTAATTTTCAAAATGTAATGTGCCTTTTATTTATCAAATACTAAACATTCAAAACATCTTTAATTGATATTTTGCAATTCAAGTAAATCTATATACCCAGGGCCTGATCCAGCTATATATTTACATACACAAAACCATATAAGTCATGAGCTAGTTATGTTGGGGGAGGTTAAGTATACAAGTACCTAGATAAAATTAGGATTTTCTGACAAGAAATTCCAATTAGAAGCCTGGAGTCAGAAAATTGTCTGTGTTTCATCTCCTTGTCTTCATTAGCACTTTGGACCGTTGGTCCGTTACCTAACCTCTCTCCGCTCTATTGGATTGCCGTCTCACAAGACTATGATGATAAGCAGATAAAGAACGCACCAGTGCTTGATGGCACATAAAGAGCCTAGCCTCAGTTGAGTCTGACCGTCGTGACTGAAATTCTTTCTGAAGGACATTATGCCATCATGATTTAAAATTGGCTAAGCATTTTTTTTTTTTTCTAAAAATAATGGGCGAAAAATGACACCTGAGTTTCTTGAAGTTTACTCTATAGCCTTTTCGTTTTTGGAACTACACTGATTTTGTATTGAATAATCTTTGTTTTAAGATTTACTGCCGTCAAGCAATATATAATTACACAAAATATTTTTGGTAATTCCTTCAGTTGATTTTTTCAGTCGCACAGAATTCCAGCTTGCAAGATACAGCTGTGTTCGTATATGCTATACAGAACCGGAGAACCGTTTTACTGGTAAAGAGCCCAGTGTGACAAGGCACATGCGTTTTGATTCTTAATCTACAATATAGTTTAGGTATGTATGGGCCACAACATCTACTTACCATCAGGTGGACTGTCTGCTCGTTTGTCACCTTTAATTGGCGTTAATATGACAGAAAACATGGTTATGAAATTATTAGACCTTGCTATATGTAATTAACAAAAAATTTAAATGTTTTTGTCAAAATCTCACGACTACATCATTAACCATCGATAGATAGATAAATAAATAACGCTTAATTGCACTTCTTAACATAAACACGAACATAGATCAGCAAAGCAAAGCAGGTCTTATTGCTAAAAGTAATTTCTTTTACTTTCCACATAGGCAAGATTGAAAGAGCGCAAAAATATGTACTTATGTTTTAGCGGTACGAAAAGTGTTTTTTTAATGTATCCATATTATATTTTAAACACAAAATAAAAAATAAAATATCTACAAGAAATAAGTACTTAGGTGGAAACAAATGCATTTCCATAGTATTCATTAATGTTTATATTCAGTAATTTTTGAAATATCAATTTTTACCACGTTATAATATAATCATTGAAGTTAATGTCAGTTGGACCATGTCAGTTCAGCGTTGAAAGGAAACAAAGTAAGGAAATCTGCATGTCTAAGAAATATGAAGCCCGCCAATACGAACGTATTAGGGCAGCGTAATGAACACTTCTTCTGTGCCCTATAAACCTTTTCAGAAATAGGAGGAGGCCTGTGCTCAGTAATGGGACGTATATAGAATGTAACTAAGCAACTGATAATTAATAACAGTATACACTCGGACCTTTGAGGTTGTCAAAATGATCACAATCGTCGAGGTTGAGTACCCCGTTATCGTCACTAACAAACCTTAATATTTTGTTTAATGCCGCCTCGTTCGTCTAGTGGTCGTAAGCGCGATCCTTGATCGTGAGGTTCTGGGTCCGAAATCTGAGTCGAGCCAAAAATCAGTTATTGTGTTTTTCTGTCAAGAAATTCTCAGTAGGAGCCTGGAGTCGGGAAGTTGGCGGTGTTTCACACCCGTGCCTCGGAAAGCACGTAAAGCGGTCGATACTGCGCCTGATCTCTCTCCGATCGTATCGGACTACCGTCCATCGGACTTTGAAAGTGAAGGAATAGACAGTGCACCTGTGCTTGCGCATAATCTTGGGCACTATAATCCTGTCCCGCACAGATGGCAGTCTACGTTATGACTGCCGGCCTTCGTCCTGTAGGACACTATGTTTTAAAAATTAAACTTAGAATAAAATATATTACATCGTACAAAATTATACAATGATGTTTTTAACAAGCAAATTCAAGATAAAGACATTTACCTATATTAAAATTCCATTTTCTTCAGTGTTATCATAGTCATACTATTTGGTGAAAGGAGGTGATTTTTTTCGCGGTTTCGCCTTATGTATTAGGCTCTCACATGCAAGAACATTCCAATATAATAAAATATTGGCAAATGATAGGTTAAATTTATTTATTTCACCAATAAAATTAAAAGTTGAGCTAATATTTTATTTTATTTTAAGCAACACATGTCCAACGTTATTCAACATAACATAAACACACACTCACATCTATCACCCAGAGGAGAAGGCAGAGACAATGGACTTCCATTTATCACGGTTCTGACACACCTCTTTCGCATCCTTTACATCCTATATACATACATCCAGGTCCATCTGTAATAAATTGCTTTCCTCGTTTAATTTTTCTACATAACCAAACCACCGAAAGATTCCTTTCTTAATCCTGTTCACAACATCATCTTGCACACCACACTTTTCTCTTATCGGTCAATTTCCATCTTTATTACACCCTGATATTCACATACTCCTAAATAACCGCATTTCTACCTGCTTCTTGCTTCTTTTTCCACACATAACTTGCACTACATCAGAACTGTCCATAAATAGGTTGAACACCAACAAGGATGCTACATAACCCTGTCTGACACCTTCATGAATATCAAATAAGTCCAAGTAGGCCACGTTCATCCTGATACCAAAACTAAAGTCTAAAACATTTAAAATCTACACAGCGCACAACCCAAATTCAAAACAGTGTTTGCAATAAAATATCCCTGTTCAATCGCTAATGTTATGTGGTAATTTAGTTCTATATACTTTAGTTATATTTTAGTTTAATGATTTAGCTTCTCTCAGAGATGAAGACCCCTTAACCGTAGCACACTGAAGATGGATTAACAATTGTCATGCTGATCTGCTGCTAACATAAAATATTGTTGTTAGGTCCTGCAAATTTTTCTGGCATTTTTATGGTCAAACTTTTACGAAACTACGTGATTAAATGAGATAATAAATTTTTCTACGCTGCTGCCACCTCATAGCGATTAGTAATCAGTAAAGTTTTTGAAAGACAGAGAAAAAGCAAGCCGAAAAGAGAGGGAAGATTTTCATTAAAGTGGGGGATTCGCTTTAAGGTTTATTTGAGAAATGATAATGATCAAACAGAAGTGTTTGATTATTGCTGTAGAACAATCTCCATCTGACTCAAAATGATGAAACATAAATACTTAGTCACATTTTATAGAAATTGTGCCAGTTGGTAAGTTTTACATTCGCAACTAAAACACCATATTATTTTTAAATGTTTTTGTCAATTGACAGTCACAATGTTTTCTGTTTGTTTTTAAAATGTATCGTGAATAAAATATTTTAAATTTTATTGAGTTAAGATTTAAAATTCTTAAATTAGGTTATCTTTATAATAATATATGTACCTACTTAACGCGATGTTTCTAAGATCAGTTAATTAGTTCGCTTACGTAGTGCAACCATATAAAACTTTTAACCAGATCCGATGATACCTACATATTCTTAAGCTTTCAGTTTATATTATTGTTCTATATATTATTATTTTATATATTATTTGGTGTTTGAAAATTCACTGACACTGACAAGACGGCGGGAATCAGACCATATGTGCAGCGACGTCTTCTAAAATAACAAATAAAGAATAAAAAAACTGCGGTTGACGACCCTCCTGTAAAGCGTGGTAAATATAGTAAATGTCCTTATCATGAAGTAATCTATGAGGGGGGGGGGGAGATGCGGTCAGCAGTCTGTGAAATTTTGAGAAGCTGTAACACTGCTCCTACCGGTTATTGAAGTTAAAGTGGCCCCCACTAGAGTGAGAACTAGTACCGTAGTAGATGGACGCAGGTGGCTTAGGATCGTGATCTGTGAACATTATCTACCCTTTATAACTCGCCACACAAAGTTGAATTGGCATGCATGAGTTTCATCGTTATTTTTTAGATACGTCGATTTAAACCACCGTTGAATAAAGCCACCGAAGAGGATAAAACTAAAATTGTAAATCGGCCTTTATTTTTAGCCATTACACTAAAATCATTTACTTGAATTAAAATGGAAAAAATTTCATAAGTTAGGTATTTTCAAAAAACGATTACATTTCAAAAATGTATGTAAGCTCGGGCGTTTTTATAATTACGTAAAAATTTCTTATGTTCGAAATTTACACATTTGAGGTAATTTTATATTTTCAACATCCGACTTTTGTTTGTTATGCAAGACCTCCGGACACTTGGTGGACATAGGTGTTCATCGTGATGATGTCACAGTTAACATTAAGACCCAGGCTCTGTCTTATAATTCATTTTTGGTCTGCTACGTAGATTACACTTACGTTGTCTAATTACAAAAGGTGGTTTATGAAATAGTCGGGCTTAAGCTATGGCTTAAAAGAGTACAAGAAAGACGAGCTTTAGCAACGTGAATTGCATACTTTATATTTTATTTCGCATATTTTTCGCGGAACCTCTTGGCGGAACGGAATCTGGTTTCAGCATAAAAATAATTATATGTACTTACTACTTCATGTAAAAGTTTTTGGAATAAGATGGAAATTATAGAAGCCTTGCAATAGTATGTTACGGTTTAAATACAATATAAAAATAAGTGTTATTTTAGGTATTTTACCTTTAAAACTTGTATACTTTTTATTATATAATAAAAAATCGATTTATTTTTAGGGTAGCTACGACTCACAGACCGGCAACACTGTCAACAAAATTCATTAAGACATTTAATGGATACTATACAAAACTGATAGACAAAGCAATAGAAAATAACAAATATATTGATCACCCACTTACAAAAGACCGAATTAAAAAGGTAAACTTAATTACCTATGCATGTTTCCTTTATAATATACTTATTTTGTATATATATTTCTAATGAAAAGAAGATACAATGCAAATAAGAACTACAAATAATTTCAGATGTGTGAACATTTTGTACTCTCAAAATTTCCACTGCAAGGAGAATTTTTAATCTATGCTTACGAATCGTTAGAAGAACCTGAAAATATAACAGATGAGATGTTGCAGCAGGCTTATTGCTTAGCCTGTGTCTCAGAAACGGTATGTTCTGTATTCATTAGTATATAGTATATAAGGTGAAGGAAAACATCATAACTACCTGCATAACCTGCCCATGTAACCTGGAAACCTGTATATCTGAGTGAATGTGATATCCGCCAATACCCACCGGAGCAGTGCAGACAAATTGCTCCACAACCCTCTCACAAGTCAAAGGAGGCCCGTTAAAAATTGTGGGATGTAAATAGGTCGTAACTTTTTCATATTATACGTGAAAGTCTACGGCACTGCGCGTAGCGTGTTTGTTGTCTGTTATAAGTAAGAGTTTGACACCTTTGCTTGTGATACAAGCGGACAGTTTCCCTGCTGATAAGGAATCAGCAGTACTGCTATTTTACGCTGATATCCTGTAAGACTTTAGTACTTTCTGGTCGAGCGAACCTACTCGGGCTGCAGTTATAATAATGTAGCTGCAGAGTGACTCTACCACTTACTAATATCCTGATTTGCACGTAGAACTAGAATGTCTTGCAAGTTTATGTTCTGAGTCTGCATGTTAGTCTACGTGCACCATATCTCCATTATATAGAATAAACTCTAAGCGTGGACGTTAACGCTTTTTAAAATAAATAAATTAACTTCTCAAAGCAAGCAAATTAAAAAAAGGAGGGGGGCAAACGAGCATGCGGCTCACCCGGTGGTAATTGACTACCGCCGCCCATTAACAACCGCAACATCATAAGAATTACCTGCAATTATCATCAGCGTTGCCGATCTTTTAGAAAGGAGTAAGCTCTTTTCTTGAAGGTCTCTAAGACGTAATGGTTCGTAAAAATAGCCGGTGGTAAACAACGATTCCACTGAGGGGTCTTACGAGGAGGAAAACTACTAGTAAAACGTACGGTGGGGGACCACCAAGCATCCAGATAGTGTGGATGATATCGTGATTTCATCATCATCATATTTACGGTCAGTTTTTAGATGATCGTCAGTTCAACTGAGCAGTTTACTGACAGTACGCCCGAAAAATCCATGGGTTACCGTCAGTTCAAAATTTCAACTTAAGATTTTACACTCACGGTCAGTTTTTGGATGTACGTCAGTTCAACTGATCATTTTAACCGACCGTGTATGGTAACCATTAAAAATATTTCTTAACAACCCAAAAACAATTTTACCAGTTTGTGAAGCTAAGAAGTTTTCACTCCTGATGTGCAGTCCTACAACTGACAGTTCTTATTTTATTTCTTAATTGTATAATAAATCAATTATAATTATGGCCATTTTTGTTTTAGTTTCAGTCCTATTATTTGATACAGGATGATGTGTATGATAACAGTAAAATGCGCTCAGGAGTATCCAGCTGGCACTTGCAGCCTTATGCTAGTGCTATGGCGATGAACGACACGTGTATTTTGCGAAGTTTCGTCAGTGAAATCCTGAGACAAAATATTAAGGAAACGTTTTATACGAAAGTTATAGACACTTTTAATGAGGTTTGATATGTTTATATTATTACAGAAAGTTCCGATTTGAAATGAAATGAAAATACTTGCTGGAGTTTAGCCCGCTGACCGCCCTAAGGGGCGTTCTAGATGGAGTGGCGACCTGTTAAAGAAATGCAGAAAGTCGGTGGATGCAGGTGGCTCAGGAGTGTGCTTTGTGGTATTCCCGGGGGGAGGTCTATGTACAGCAGTGGATATATGAAGGGCTGTAATGATGACGATTATTAAGTTTTTCGGAATTGTATATCGAAAACACAGAAAAACCTTCTGGCCTCCGAAAGATAGCGATATATTCATATATCTCCTATTTGGCAAATATTTGCGTTTTAATAGCTGGTAGAACTGCCTTTCTACCTAGGCATCCGACTGGGTGGGTACTACCACAAGGTGAACTGTAAGCTTTTATGCCATTTCAATTTTATTAAGACCTAGCGACTATCGCGCGGATATTCGAATTTCTTTTTTCGTATAAGATATACCCTAGATCACTCCTGGCATCGCCTTTATTAATAAAATTATCTGTTCGAGAAGTTACATTACAATGGAATTAGCCGTTTCGAAGATAAGCTTGAACAAAGAAATATACAGACATACAATCAAAAATTATAAAAGTGGTTATTTATATTTTAATGATATGCAAATGGAGCTGTTAATTATGTATATTAGATTATTATTTGAGCTCAATAAGAGGCTGTCAATTCCTTAGTACATATACAGCCATCACTTAAAAATTTAATTTTTATGTATAGATACGTAAAATCCAGACTGGCGATGGGAAGCAGTGAATATCTTGTACTGAGCTTGCTAATTCGCCTACCAAGTGTGGCAATTAAGACGATTTATATCTGAAATCAGAAAAACCGTTATCCAGCAGGGGACTGTTCCGGTTAAATTAAAGATGAAAGATTAATAATTTAAAAAAAAATATTTGTTTCTTCGCAGATGTATCTCGTAATGGAGATGGGGCAAGTTCTAGATTTATACTTTGCACAATCAAAAAGCTATGACGATTTCACAATGGAAAATTATGATAAGATGAGTTACATGAAAGCTTCATATTATTGCATGAACTCACCGATTTTATTTGCATTAATATTATGCAATAAGGCGAACGAAGAATCTTATAAGCTTGTGCTTGATTTGTTCAATGACCTTGGCGTTTTCATTCAGATACACGTAAGCTATATTAATGTATTTTTCAAATATCGTCCTTATATTTAAACGTGCTATTTATTTATGCGTGGTAGAGCTAAGCTGCAGCTATATTATGGTTGTAGCAAGAATTGGTCGACTCGACTGCGGCAGGACCAAGCTCTCACAGTAAAATAACACAGTAAAGAATCGGTGCTCCATAAATTCCCCAATAGAGGTACACACACCACGTTTGGTACGTTTTTTTTTTATAGAAGAGGGTGCAAACGAGCATGTGGCTCACCTGATGTTAAGTGACTACCGCCGCCCATGATCAACCGCAACACCAGGAGAATTGCAGGTGCGTTGCCGGCCCTTTAGAAAGGAGTAAGCTCTTTTCTTGAAGGTCTCCAGGTCGTATCGGTCCGGAAAAATCGCCGGTGGTAAATTATTCCACAGAGAGGTTGTACGCGGAAGAAAACTCCTTTTGAAACGTACAGTGGTGGACCGCCAAGCATCCAGATGGTGTGGATGGTATCGGGACGTTTGCCGCGTAGTGCGTTCACGAAATTTGGCGGCTGGGATTAATCCGAACAATTCCTCAGAGCACTCTCCATGGTATATGCGAAAGAAAATACAAAGGGATGCAACATCTCTTCGCAGTGCCAGTGAATCGAGCCGATCGGAAAGCACTCGGTCGTCGACGATTCGAGCCGCTCTGCGCTGGATGCGGTCAAGTGGAAGGAGCTGGTACTGGGGAGCTCCAGCCCAGAGATGGGAACAGTATTCCATGTGTGGCCGAACCTACACCTTATAAAGTTGCAGGCGGTATGCCGGCATGAAATACTGTCCCGCTCTGCGGAGCACGCCAAGCTTTTTAGAGGCCAATTTGGCCTTCTCTTCCAAGTGACCACAAAACTGCACCTCACTCGATATATCGACGCCGAGGATTCCGATACTGGCTGAGGCAACAAGGGGAGTGCCTTGAAACTGAGGAGATATGACAAAGAGGTTCTTTTTGGCGGTTAATGCGCAAACTTGTGTCTTCTGAGGATTAAACTGGGCTAGATTTAGTCGCCCCCAATCCGAGACTCTGTCCAGCAGAGACTCGACTTCAGACACAAGTTTGTCCCGGCACTCAGAGACGTTTTCCCGAGAAATATTGGCTCGGCCGGTGTAAAGAGCATCACCAGTGCTGTCATCTGCATAGCAATGAATGTTACGGGTTTGCAACATATCATTGATATGCAGAAGAAACAGCGTTGGCGATAGCACGCAGCCCTGTGGAACACCAGCATTAATAGGCTTGCAATCGGAGCTTGCACCGTCTACAACGACCTTGATGCTCCGACCTGCAAGAAAACTGATGATCGAATCGCACAATTTCTCGGGAAGCCCATAGGAAGGGAGCTTCGAAAGAAGCGCTTTGTGCCAAACCCGATCGAAGGCCTTCGCAATGTCCAAACTAACGGCCAATGCCTCCCTTGGACTCTACTGCCTCCGCCCATCTGTGAGTTAGGTAGACCAGAAGATCACCAGCTGACCGACCACGGCGAAAACCGTATTGGCGGTCACTAATCAACTGGTGATCCTCAAGGTACCTCATGAGCTGGCAGTTTACAATGGACTCCATTGTTTTGGAGCACAAGGAGGTGATGGCGATAGGCCGGTAGTTGGACGGGTCTGAGCGGTCGCCTTTTTTAGGGATCGGGTGGACGAAAGCCGTCTTCCATGATTTTGGGACTACGCCTAGGGAGTAGGAGTACCGGAAAAGACGCGTTAAAACCGGTGCCAACTCTGGAGCACACGTCCTCAGCACAATTGGGGGGGATTCCGTCAGGCCCACTCGACTTGTGGATGTCCAAGGAGAGGAGTGCTTTGCGAACCGAGCGCTGAGTGAACTGCACTTCCGGCATGGAGCACTCACACCGCGGGATGGTCGGCGGCGTACTCCCCCCGTCATCGAGAGTCGAGTTAGACGCAAAGAAAGAGCCTAGAAGATCGGCTTTCTCCTTTGCGGTGTGGGCCAGTGAGTCGTCCTCCCTGTGCAGAGATGGAAGAGATGGCTGACAGAAATTCCCCTGGACAGCCTTGGCGAGAGACCAGAATGCACGGGTTCCAGAAGGAAGACGAACTAGTCTCTCGCCAATTCTGCCTATGTGCTCTGACTTTGCCTTGGCAATGACTCTTTTGAAGGACCTAGAGGCGGAATTATACTTCTTTTTTAGAGCGCTGGTGTTTACATTCCTGGACGCTGATGCGTCAGCCCAGGCTTGGTAGCACTCCTGCTTATAGCATGATGCTATTTTACAGGAGCGACCAAACCATGGCTGAGATTTGCCTCCAATGGGCACCACAGAGGAAGGAATAAAAAGTTCCATACCCTGAAGTACCACATCAGCGACAGAATCCGCAACAACGTTGGGATCGTCCAGCGAGAAGCAAACCCGCCCCCAAGGGTAGGATGCAAAGAAAGACCGCATCCCATGCCAATCGGCTGACCTATAGTGCCAAACACGGCGGCAGCCTGCAGAATGCAACCGCGATTTCAGCGTGAATGGCACCACACTCCGGACAAGACAATGGTCCGAGGAGCCTAAAGGGGCGTCGACGGAAATGTGAGTGTACAACTGCAGTTTTCTAATATTTTGAACTGTAATCACGAAGATGCTGCTGCCCATCCCCTGTTTCAGTTTCATGCCGTCGCGTCTTACTCTTACGATCCCCAGGGGATGATTTGAGGTGATGGATATTCTTGCACCATCATTACAAGTTGAAGGTAGATAAAAGTCTCTAATACCAATGAAATTGTAACGCGATAATAATAATAATTTAAGCACCGATTTGTAAATTTTCATTTAACGGTGAAAGAACACATTGTGAGAAAATCTGTTTGTCTGAAAAATAAAACAATTCGAGGACCCAACGTGAAATGTGCGATCACGTACATACTGGGGTAGTGTGGTGGACCAACTGTTAGTAGGAGTAGCAGTAACAAGAGGATTCTTATGTCCAGCAGTGAGACGTATAGCCTATAGCTTTAAATGACTGAGGTTTTTATTATTTTTATTTAGAATGACTTTACGGAGTGTTTCGACGTCGGTGAGTCAATGAGTAAAAAATCCACTAACGACATTGAAAATAATAAACTATCGTGGACGGCTGTAGTCGCATTACAGCACTTCAATACCGAGCAAAGAAATATTTTTAACGAATGTTATGGAATCCCAAATCCAGAAAAAATTAAGCGAATTATACAACTGTACGAAGAAGTAAATTTGCGGCAGCTGTTTAAAGAAGAGGAGAATGCTCGCTATAACAATTTTCTACGAAAAGTTCAAAATTTACCGGCGACTGCTACACCTGCTCCAGATTTTTTTATGAAGATTTTTAACTACTTTAAAAGTTACGCCAGTGATTCGTCTAGATTTTACTACGCTTAATAGTTTGTATAAAAAATAAAGGTTTTGGGCTTCGGATTTTTTTAGTTTAGAGACGTCTATGAAAAGAAGTGTTTATTAAATAATAAAAAATATTTTAATAAAAAAGTAATAGCCAGGTTTAAACAATTAAACAAATTATTATAATTTCATATTCTGAAGTAGGTGCTAATACACAGTGTATGTAAGAATTAATGCCTAAAGGATATAACAACCTCAATGTCCTCTAAATAGTTACATTAAAAGGGTGAATCACATTTAAAACTTCATGTCTTAACCTATTCAATAACAAATAATCATCAAAAACGGTTCACAGTTGGGCTTATACCGTTTATCCACCCTAAAAAATCCACCCTAGGATGGATGCTCAGAAACGCGTGTTTACGCGTGTTCATCATTATCCACTCCAAACGGAGTGGGTAATTGGCATTCATATATATTATTTTGCTTCCGATTTTATCCTTTGGCTGTGTACAGCCATTGTGTTTATATCTTTGGCTTAAACGTAATAAAAACTGACTCACGGTATATAGTAGATATAATTTATAAAATATGTACGTACTTGTTAATTGAAAAATCAACGCTGCAATAAAAGGAGTGCCTCACAGGATTACAGATTCATTGGAATCTTGGCATAAAATGAATCCAATAGTTACATTTTTTTTTTAAATCTTAGTTCTTTGCTAAAACATTTTTGGTAGCAAAGAAATTTAGAAAACGATTGCAGTCGTACCTTAAAATTGACGAATTTAGCAATATAATAATGAAATTGGTGTTGGTAATTGCCCGGAAATATTGTAGTGTCCGGAATAATATTATTTTAAACGAGGAAGTATAATATTATTTAAATGCAATACGTAATGCAGGGATTTTAATATGCTGCAACGGAAACCATAACGACAGACAATATGTAATATGTCCTTTCAAATAAGTTTGTAGTTATTAAAAAAATCATTAATAATTAAAGTGTAATATGTGTTGAACTGTATACTTGGAGTAAAAAGTTAGAAGAACAAATAAAAGTGAATTCCGATTACTCATCTTGGGGCGGATTTTAGGGTATATAAACGGATTAACCACACAATTGACGACGATATCGCGTAACATACATGCAAAAAAACTGATGCTGTTGAATTGTAAACTAAAAATGTAATATATGTCTTGATATTTAATTATAGTTTCAACCTCCTCCAGTAATGAGTTAGTGTTAATATGGATTCGAGTACGTAATTTTGAAATTTTAAATATTATATTATTGTAGACAACACTTTTTTGTTTTAGTAAATTGAACACAACATTATAAATATAATATCATATATCCTTTAGTCGTAACTTGCGTTTGAATGGAAACGCAAGCTTATAAAAACTTATGTTCTGTGCATTACATTGCATGTCTACTTCATATAACAATACATTGATGAGAAAAAATGTGGCTTTGTGTTTGCTTGAGTTATAGCATGACCGAATTAATTGCGATAATCATTACGCTATAATTTTTTTCGTTATTTATAAGGCAATAAGCATGGTAACACTATCATGAAGTAACTTTTCAGTTTTATTCATTCCTTCATCATTCAAATGTACCGGCGTTATCAAAAGTCTATAGCAAAGCATAGGTCTTAGCAGGCGGGTTGCCAGCCGCTGCTTTTTATTATTTTGAAATGTCATCAGGGAGATGCTGCTGCACAATTCATTTCTATCGCCGGAAATGACGTCAACGGGATTATAATGGCTAGTGGATTCTCTAACGTCTCCGTTAATGCATAGTATATTTTTAAAGATTAACTTAATTTAAAGGAGTAAACACAACAGGAAATGGGCAGTAGCGTCTTCCTTATAACAACTCAAAATTATAATAAAATGCAGCAGCCAACCCGCTTGCCAAGCGTGGACGGAAGACGCAGATTCGAATCCCGAAAAGAAGAAATGCTTTTATGGTTTATAAATAATTTGTTTTGAGTTTGGATACATGTCCGTGTGCAATTTATCTACACATACAGATCTTACTATACAACAGAAAACTTAGATTAGAGCAACGTTTAAAAAATAATGAAAAAGCAGCGGTCGCTCTACTAAGTCATTTTGCAGCGTCAGAATGCTTCGTTGAATACCTTTTGATAAAAGAAAAAATGAATGAGAGAGGCTATCACCATTTTTGTTTCGTTTTCATTACAAAAGATCATAATAAATTTGAACGTGATTTAAGCACGTTTCAGCTATATTATGGTTGTAGCACGAATGGGTCGGCTCGACCGGGGAGGGATAACGCTCTCACAGAATACAAGCGTAAATTAGCAGCTTAATACTGCTGTCTTTCGTATGGTGAATGTAGAGACACGGAGATATCTTTTTATTGGAAACGAGGCATTATCTGGGGGCACGGCAGTGCCCCCGCCAAGTCGAGCAAAAAAGCGACACGGCCGTACTATACTTTTCTCGAAGCAATTCAGGCCATTTTCGACCCCCTATAACTTCGTAGTCAATAAAATTATAAGCATGAAATTTTGCCGAGTAGGCGTTGTATATACATGGTATATTTAAAATTTTATTCAATTTGAACCAGTAGTTTACGAATTATAACTAGTCAAAATTTCTTAATTTTGTCACTCACTCACTGACCGATCATCAAAACTCTAAGGCACTTCTAGCAGACATAGAAGCTTCAAATTTAGAATACAATTAGTGTTTAGTGTATTAATCAAGAAAAAACTATAATATTCATTAATTTTGGTCCGGTTTTCTAGATACACTGACTGCATAAATAACTTTGTAATCCCATATAAATATATAGAAATACAAAGTTACATTTGCAGTGAATGAATCGGTGTACTTGTATATGTATAACAGGTGTAGATATTGTTGGTATTCAACAAGTAGAAGGTACCGGAAAGGTAAAAAGTAGGACTATATTATCTACAAAAAGAAATGAGATGCCATCAAAAACATGGCTTGTAAAAAAAACCAAGTCTCGCAACTCAGTTCTTCTATCGTAAAAAGTTGTGAGATCCATGTAATACCAAGTCGGTTAATTTATTCTGTTCCTACTTAAGGGGTCCTTTTATTTTAAGTTATTACGTAATTAGCTTACCTAACACGTTTATAGTGACCTATCAATGTTAAAAATCTTTTATGTTTTAAATATATAAATTGACTTGGCAATCGCAATCTAATTTAATATAATATGTATATTACTTGTGAGATACATTGTGTTTTAATGCGATGGCCAAGTTTATTTCGTATATATATATATATAAATTATATTTGTTCTATAAGTTATTTAGTTTTTTAAGAAGGCATGGTACAACAGTTTTGGATGAAAAGAGTTATACAATGAATAAAAATACTAAAGAAGAAAAATGTATGATCATTCGGTAATACTGACTGCAAAAAGCGCTCGAATGGTGCGTTAGAACTCTCGAAAGATTCCGTGCAGGATCCTCAAATGCTGTATACAACATTGTATCAGGTGATGAATCCTGGATATACGCGTACGAACCCGAAACAAAAAACCAGTCACGACTTTGGGTGTTCGAAAATGAGTTTAAACCAACAAAAATTGTTCGTTCACGGAGTGTTGCAAAAAAAATGGTGGCCACGTTTGTCTCTAAAACCGGCCATGTTACAACTATTCCTCTTGAGGGACAAAGAACGGTTAATGCAGAATGGTATGCTAGCATTTGTTTTCCACAGGTCGTTTCTGAACTCCGTAAAGAGAACTGCAACCGCCGCATCATCCTCCATCACGACAATGCGAGGAACAAAGAGTTTTTAGAGCAAGAAAAAGAATTATTAGACCATCCGCCGTACAGCCCCGACCTAAGCCCTAGTGATTTCTACACTTTCCCTAAAATAAAGAATAAATTGTGTGGACAGAGATTTTCATCACCTGAAGAAGCTGTGGACGCCTACAAAACAGCCATTTTGGAGACCCCAACTTCCGAATGGAATGGTTGCTTCAATGATTGGTTCCATCGTATGGAAAATGCGTCAAATTTCGCGGAGAATACTTCGAAAAGCAATAAATACATTTTTAAATAGTAATGTTGTGTCACTTCCTTGATTCCCGAAATTTTCAGTGCCGCCCTCGAGTTTTGTCCTAAAATTTATAATGAAATATAAACACCTATGTACAGTTTTAATTTAATTGTACTAGAGTACAGTTCTTAAGGATTTTAACACGTAAAATCAAGCTTTTTAATTCTTGACGTTTCGAGTACTTTTCAACCGTATGTGTGTAAATTATTTTTAACCCCTTTGGTGACGGGGGGCCGACGTTCCAATGTCATAGTAAACCACGGCTGCCTTCAGCTTAAAATTGTTAATTTTTGGTCCAATCTATGCAGATAGTACTTATAATATCTTAAAGTTTTTCTATGATGTGTTTGTGTAGGGATTCAATTAATTAATTATACGAGAAGTCTTCTTCGCCACAGTCTGTCTGCTTTCAAGGCAATAATGAATAGGCTTTTATTACAACACTAGTTAATAATAAGTAAAATGTTTGACTTCGACACTGGCTTGACTACAATCCTATTAACTATTGTCTTGATCATCAAAGTAAAGTTACAGCCTAGCCTATGTACGTCCCACTGCTGAGCACAGGCCTCCCCTCATTTCTGAGAGGGTTTTAGGGCAAGGAAGTGTCCGCCGCGCTGCCCCAATACGTGTAGACAAACTTCACATGTCTTCAAAATATTTTTTTTTCTTATTCCTTAAACATGCAGGTTTTCTCACGGTGTTTTCCTTCACTGCCGTGCACGTGGTAAATCATCACTTAAAATTGTAATTAACAATTTCATTGGTGTCGGCGGGGTTCGAACCCTGGTTACTAGCGTTCTGTTATATTTACAGCGCGCGTTAACCATCTGAGCTACCACGGCTCTATGCCTTGAATATAAGCAAATTGTAATCGAAATGAAATATAGAAGACGCTAATAAAACTTGCACGCGTTACGAAAACAAAACTTTTTTTTTTAAATATTGTTTTCTCAAATGTGATCTTTTATTTATTTTTAGGATTAAAAGTAAAAAAGGCTTCGATTTGGTATACTTTAACAAAGCATTAACACGCGAAGTCTTTGAACTAAACAATTATAGGAAATTAAATTATGAATTTTTTACGCCATTACACTCCAAACAATAGAACTTAAAAAAAGGTTAGTGAATTTAATTGTTTATCTAAAACATTGTGCGTACTATTTCAATGTTATAGTAATTGATTTATAGGATTTGATTGACTAATGTCACATCTTTATATACATACCAGCTGTTCGCCGCGGCTCCGCCCGCGTGTGAGTAAGGGTTTTAATTTTTTTGTGCGGAATCCTTATCATTTTTCTAAAATAAAAAAAGCCTAAGCCACCTTACAACATCAACTATTTGCCAGTGAGTCTTATCAAAATTGGTCCAGTATCTCAGAGATTAGCCGGATAAAACAGAAAGACAACATATTTAAAATTGTGTTTGTTATAAGTACCTTAAGTATTCTCATATATGCATTTAATAAAAAGCTGTTTTCTTACAGAAACGGAGGGCAAATGAGCAGCTAATCTGATGGTAATTAATTACAAAAAACGAAATCAATATACCCAGGGCCTGATCCAGCTATATATTTACATACACAAAACCATATAAGTCATGTGCTAGTTATGTTGGGGGAGGTTAAGTATACAAGTACCTAGATAAAATTAGGATTTTCTGACAAGAAATTCCAATTAGAAGCCTGGAGTCAGAAAATTGTCTGTGTTTCATCTCCTTGTCTTCATTAGCACTTTGGACCGTTGGTCCGTTACCTAACCTCTCTCCGCTCTATTGGATTGCCGTCTCACAAGACTATGATGATAAGCAGATAAAGAACGCACTAGTGCTTGATGGCACATAAAGAGCCTAGTCTCAGTTGAGTCTGACCGTCGTGACTGAAATTCTTTCTGAAGGACATTATACTATCATGATTTAAAATTGGCTAAGCATTTTTTTTTTCTAAAAATAATGGGCGAAAAATGACACCTGAGTTTCTTGAAGTTTACTCTATAGCCTTTTCGTTTTTGGAACTGCACTGATTTTGTATTGAATAATCTTTGTTTCAAGATTTACTGCCGTCAAGCAATATATAATTACACAAAATATTTTTGGTAATTCCTTCAGTTGATTTTTTCAGTCGCACAGAATTCCAGCTTGCAAGATACAGCTGTGTTCGTATATGCTATACAGAAACGGAAAACCGTTTTACTGGTAAAGAGCCAAGTGTGACAAGGCACATGCGTTTTGATTCTTAATCTATAATATAGTTTAGGTATGTATGGGCCACAACATCTGCTTACCATCAGGTGGACTGTCTGCTCGTTTATCACCTTTAATTGGCGTTAATATGACAGAAAACATAGTTATGAAATTATTAGACCTTGCTATATGTAGTTAACGAAAAATTTTAATGTTTTTGTCAAAATCTCACGACTACATCATTAACCACCGATAGATAGATAAATAAATAACGCTTAATTGCACTTCTTAACATAAACACGAACATAGACAAGAGGAGGGCAGACAAAGAAAATGGCAGGTCTTATTGCTAAAAGCAATATCTTTTACTTTCCACATAGGCAAGATTGAAAGAGCGCAAAAATATGTACTTATGTTTTAGCGGTACGAAAAGTGTTTTTTTTTAATGTGTCCATATTATATTTTAAACACAAAATAAAAAATAAAATATCTACAAGAAATAAGTACTTAGATGGAAACAAATGCATTTCCATAGTATTTATTAATGTTTATATTCAGTAATTTTCGAAATATCAATTTTTACCACGTTATAATATAATCATTGTAGTTAATGTCAGTTGGACTATGTCAGTTCAGCGTTGGAAGGGAAAAAAGTAAGGAAATCTGCATGTCTAAGAAATGTGAAGCCCGCCAATACGGACGTATTAGGGCAGCGTAATGAACACTTCTTCTGTGCCCTATAAACCTTTTCAGAAATAGGAGGAGGCCTGTGCTCAGTAATGGGACGTATATAGAATGTAACTAAGCAACTGATAATTAATAACAGTATACACTCGGACCTTTGAGGTTGTCAAAATGATCACAATCGTCGAGGTTGAGTACCCCGTTATCGTCACTAACAAACCTTAATATTGTTACGAGCTTGAGGTTCGTGACAATAAAAATTGCCGATAAAATTACCTAAATTAACACTTTAATTTACTTTACACAAATTAAAACTAAAAACACTAATAATTAAACACACTAATTCACTTAATTCCGCTCCGAAGCTTCGCTTGTGTCGCCGAGTTCAACTCTGCCCCGATCGCATCTTGCAGCGCCTATTTATATAATTAGCAAACAAGCGTCCCGAACATTCAAGTAAATGCGCGCCAGGCAACGAGTATTCGAGTGTAGATTTTCCAGAAACTTAGTTCTTCGGGTGGCGCTGTCGGTCAAAAGATTTGTGATGTCATTTACTGCAAAGCTCCCCTCGCTCTCGTTCCTGACACTAGATGGCGCTAGTGTGCCGATTTTAGCGCGTAACACTGCCCCCTCCTAAGACATGCTCGTCGCGAGGATTATCGGTCCCATAATAACGCGCTAGGCGATCCACATGGACGATCTTAGGAGTCCCTCTTGCGCCTTTCTGTAATGGCTCCGCAATGTCAAGGGATGTCCTATCCCGTGGTGCACCAACATTGTACAATTTCGATGCTCCTCTACTCCATGTCTGAGGTCCCCTCAGAGCCGCGCACAACTTGTACATGTACGACACCAATCCTCGACATCGTCACGATAATGGACCCAGTAAAACTGTTCTCGGACCTTCAGTAGAGTTCGTTTAACTCCCAGATGGACTCTTGAACAACCATTATGGCACAGTTGTAGAACATTCGGCACTTTAGCTTTAGGGACGACCATTTGCAGACGACAGCTGTCTCCTCGACCATTGTCCCATTTACGGCACAGGACTCCATCCTGAAGCAGCAAGCTGTCCCATTGGGCCCAATAGCTTTTCGTGGTTGAACTCATCGCTGAGACGTCCTTCCACTTAGGCTTGGTAGCACGGGCCTTCATCCATCCCAGAATTGGCTTGATGTCCGGATCTTCCTGCTGTGCATGTCGTAGGCTGTCCTTCCACCCGTTGCTGAGGTGGTCTGTTCTGAACATCCTCACAGATACCACTTCCTTACCTTGCCTACCACAATGGTTGCCATCTTCAGGACAAGGTATTCTTGACAACGCATCTGTGTTGCCGTGAGATTTCCCGCTGCAGTGTCTGATAGTAAAGTCGTATTCCTGCTGCTGCTGGGCGGTGCTGTTAGCCGCACTTCCTTTCTGAGACCGTTCACCTTCCCTTCCTAGGGTGTGCTTCGGGCAGCTGGACCGAAGATGGCCACTTTCCCCACAGCCATAGCACCTAGGGCTGTATCTTCTATTGTGGTCGCGAACCGTAACTGCTGCAACCTCCCTAGCGTGAGGTGAACGACGATCCTGTCGCCGCCAGGCAGTGCCGTTAGCTGCACTACCCTCCTGATATCGTTCACTTTCCCTTTTTAGGGTTCGCTTAGGGCAGCTGGATCGAAGATGGCCCTTTTCCCCACAGTCATAGCACCTAGGGCTGTATCCTCTGTTGCAATCGCGAACTGTAACTGCTGCAACCTCCCTGACGCGATGGGAACGATGATCCTGCCGCACGGCTTCTACCTCCAGTGCATGGGCCAAGGCGTCCTTAAGCGTCTCGTGGTGCCCGAGCCTCACAGCAGCTCTGACTTCCAGGTCACGGATGCCGTCGATGAATGTCTGCACCAGGTTCCCTTCAATGAGCGCAGGTACAGACCGGTATGCTTTTCACACCAGCTTCTCCACCTCTAGAGCCCACTGCCGCAGGTTTTCGTTGATGCGCTGCACGCGATCTTTAAATTGCGCACGAAAGACGTGTTCCAGATGAGCGTCGCCATATCTCGCCTCCAATGCCTCAAGGAGTTGCTCATAAGTCACTTCCTCACCGAGAGCTTCCAGAACTGTTAAGGCCTGGTCGCGCAGGCCTAGTGTGAGAGCAGTCATGGCCTGACTTTTATTCCAGCCGTTCGCCTTCATAACAACCTCGAACTGGATTTTGTAGGCTGACCAGGAAGAAGTCCCGTCGAATGGTGGCACCTTGAACCCACGTAGCGAAGGTGTAGTAGCTACTACGGGAGCTGTAGTTCCATCACCAAGTTTGAGTTCGTCAAGTGATTTCCTCATGTCAGCCATTACGTTGTCAACCCGATTGTTCACTTGGTCGATTTGGGTTTTAGCTTCCTTGATTTGGGTTTCAGCTTCCGACAGGCGGTTGTCATGTTGAGCAACCTTATCCTTCACCTCCTTTATCTCTTTCCCAAAGGTAGCATGAAGGTCCTTAATGAGGAGCATCTGCTCTTCCGACCGACGGGCCTGTTCCTCCTGTCGGCGGGCCTGCTCCTATTGTCCGCCCCGCAGCTGCTCTTCCAATCGGCGGGCCTGTTCCTCCTGTCCGCTCTGCAGCTGCTCTTTCAACTGACGGACCTGTTCCTCCTGTCGGCGAGCCTGTTCCTGCTGTCGGCGAGCCTGCTCCTGCAGCATCACCATCAGAGCACCTAAGTCAGGTGCAGCAGATGTAGGAGGAGGGTGCTGGCCCTCCGACGTCTGCGGCGTTGCACCACCAAATCTTCGTTGGTCCGTCTCCTGCTGGCGTTGACTTCGGGTACGGACACCCTCCGTTTCCTCCTTAGGTAAAATCGGCATGATTTTATCCCACTTCTGACACCAATTGTTACGAGCTTGAGGTTCGTGACAATAAAAATTGCCGAAAAAATTACCTAAATTAACACTTTAATTTACTTTACACAAATTAAAACTAAAAACACTAATAATTAAACACACTAATTCACTTAATTCCGCTCCGAAGCTTCGCTTGTGTCGCCGAGTTCAACTCTGCCCCGATCGCATCTTGCAGCGCCTATTTATATAATTAGCAAACAAGCGTCCCAAACATTCAAGTAAATGCGCTCCAGGCAACGAGTATTCGAGTGTAGATTTTCCAGAAACTTAGTTTTTCGGGTGGCGCTGTCGGTCGAAAGATTTGTGATGTCATTTACTGCAAAGCTCCCCTCGCTCTCGTTCCTGACACTAGATGGAGCTAGTGTGCCGAATTTAGCGCGTAACAATATTTTGTTTAATGCCGCCTCGTTCGTCTAGTGGTCGTAAGCGCGATCCTTGATCGTGAGGTTCCGGGTCCGAAACCTGAGTTGAGCCAAAAATCAGTTATTGGGTTTTTCCGTCAAGAAATTCGCAGTAGGAGCCTGGAGTCTTGAAGTTGGCGGTGTTTCACACCCGTGCCTCGGAAAGCACGTAAAGCCGTCGATACTGCGCCTGATCTCTCTCCGATCGTATCGGACTACCGTCCATCGGACTTTGAAAGTGAAGGAATAGACAGTGCACCTGTGCTTGCGCATAATCTTGGGCACTATAATCCTGTCCCGCACAGGTGGCAGTCTACGTTATGACTGCCGGCCTTCGTTCTGTAGGACACTATGTTTTAAAAATTAAACGTAAAATAAAATATATTACATCGTACAAAATTATACAATGATGTTTTTAACAAGCAAATTCAAGATAAAGACATTTACCTATATTAAAATTCCATTTTCTTCAGTGTTATCATAGTCATACTATTCGGTGAAAGGAGGTGATTTTTTTCGCGGTGTCGCCTTATGTATTAAGCTCTCACATGCAAGAACATTCCAATATAATAAAATATTGGCAACTGATAGGTTAAATTTATTTATTTCACCAATAAAATTAAAAGTTGAGCTAATATTTTATTTATTTTAAGCAACACATATCCAACGTTATTCAACATAACATAAATACACACTCACATCTATCACCCAGAGGAGTAGGCAGAGACAATGGACTTCCATTTATCACGGTCCTGACACACCTCTTTCGCATCCTTTACATCCAATATACATACATCCAGGTCCATCTGTAATAAATTGCTTTCCTCGTTTAATTTTTCTACATAACCAAACCACCGAAAGATTCCTTTCTTAATCCTGTTCACAACATCATCTTGCACACCACACTTTTCTCTTATCGGTCAATTTCCATCTTTATTACACCCTGATATTCACATACTCCTAAATAACCGCATTTCTACCTGCTTCTTGCTTCTTTTTCCACATATAACTTGCACTACATCAGAACTGTCCATAAATAGGTTGAACACCAACAAGGATGCTACATAACCCTGTCTGACACCTTCATGAATATCAAATAAGTCCAAGTAGGCCACGTTCATCCTTATACCAAAACTAAAGTCTAAAACATTTAAAATCTACACAGCGCACAACCCAAATTAAAACAGTGTTTGCAATAAAATAATCCCTGTTCAATCGCTAATGTTATGTGGTAATTTAATTCTGTATACTTTAGTTATATTTTAGTTTAATGATTTAGCTTCTCTCAGAGATGAAGACGCCTTAACCGTAGCACACTGAAGATGGATTAACAATTGTCATGCTGATCTGCTGCTAACATAAAATATTGTTGTTAGGTCCTGCAAATTTTTCTGGCATTTTTATGGTCAAACTTTTACGAAACTACGTGATTAAATGAGATAATAAATTTTTCTACGCTGCTGCCACCTCATAGCGATTAGTAATCAGTAAAGTTTTTGAAAGACAGAGAAAAAGCAAGCCGAAAAAGAGAGGGAAGATTTTCATTAAAGTGGGGGGATTCGCTTTAAGGTTTATTTGAGAAATGATAATGATCAAACAGAAGTGTTTGATTATTGCTGTAGAACAATCTCCATCTGACTCAAAATGATGAAACATAAATACTTAGTCACATTTTATAGAAATTGTGCCAGTTGGTAAGTTTTACATTCGCAACTAAAACACCATATTATTTTTAAATGTTTTTGTCAATTGACAGTCACAATGTTTTCTGTTTGTTTTTAAAATATATCGTGAATAAAATATTTTAAATTTTATTGAGTTAAGATTTAAAATTCTTAAATTAGGTTATCTTTATAATAATATATGTACCTACTTAACGCGATATTTCTAAGATCAGTTAATTGGTTCGCTTTCGTAGTGCAACCATATAAAACTTTTAACCAGATCCGATGATACCTACATATTCTTAAGCTTTCAGTGTATATTGATATTCTATATATTATTATTTTATATATTATTCGGTGTTTGAAAATTCACTGACACTGACAAGACGGCGGGAATCAGACCATATGTGCAGCGACGTCTTCTAAAATAACAAATAGAGAATAAAAAAACTGAACTGAAAAACTTTATAACTCGCCACACAAAATTGAATTGGCACGCATGAGTTTCATCGTTATTTTTTAGATACGTCGATTTGAACCACCGTTGAATGAAGCCACCGAAGTGGATAAAACTAAAATTGTAAATCGGCATTTATTTTTAGCCGTTATACTAAAATCATTTACTTGAATTAAAATGTAAAAAATTCATAAGTTAGGTATTTTCAAAAAACGATAACATTTCAAAGATGTATGTAAGCTCGGGCGTTTTTATAATTACGTAAAGATTTCTTATGTTCGAAATTTACACATTTGAGGTAATTTTATATTTTCAACATCCGACTTTTGTTTGTTATGCAAGACCTCCGGACACTTGGTGGACATAGGTGTTCATCGTGCTGATGTCACAGTTAACATTAAGACCCAGGCTCTGTCTTATAATTCATTTTTGGTCTGCTACGTAGATTACACTTACGTTGTCTAATTACAAAAGGTGGTTTATGACATAGTCGAGCTTAAGCTACGGCTTAAAAGAGTACAAGAAAGACGAGCTTTAGCAACGTGAATTGCATACTTTATATTTTATTTCGCATATTTTTCGCGGAACCTCTTGGCGAAACAGAATCTGGTTTCAGCATAAAAATAATTATATGTACTTACTACTTCATGTAAAAGTTTTTGGAATAAGATGGAAATTATAGAAGCCTTGCAATAGTATGCTACGGTTATTAAATACAATATAAAAATAAGTGTTATTTTAGGTATTTTACCTTTAAAACTTGTATACTTTTTATTATATAATAAAAAATCGATTTATTTTTAGGGTAGCTACGACTCACAGACCAGCAACACTGTCAACAAAATTCATTAAGACATTTAATGAATATTATACAAAAATGATAGACAAATCAATAGAAAATAACAAATATATTGATCACCCACTTACAAAAGACCGAATTAAAAAGGTAAACTTAATTACCTATGCATGTTTCTTTTATAATATACTTATTTTGTATATATATTTCTAATGAAAAGAAGATACAATGCAAATAAGAACTACAAATAATTTCAGATGTGTGAACATTTTGTACTCTCAAAATTTCCACTGCAAGGAGAATTTTTAATCTATGCTTACGAATCGTTAGAAGAACCTGAAAATATAACAGATGAGATGTTGCAGCAGGCTTATTGCTTAGCCTGTGTCTCAGAAACGGTACGTTCAGTATTCACTAGCATATAGTATATAAGGTGAAGAAAAACATCATAACTGCCTGCATAACCTGCCCATGTAACCTGGAAACCTGTACATCTGAGTGAATGTGATATCCGCCAATACCCACCGGAGCAGTGCGGACAAATTGCTCCACAACCCTCTCACAAGTTAGAGGAGGCCCGTTAAAAATTGTGGGATGTAAATAGGTTGTAACTTTTTCATATTATACGTGAAAGTCTACGGCACTGCGCGTAGCGTGTTTGTTGTATGTTATAAGTAAGAGTTTGACACCTTTGCTTGTGATACAAGCGGACAGTTTCCCTGCTGATAAGGAATCAGCAGTACTGCTATTTTACGCTGATATCCTGTAAGACTTTAGTACTTTCTGGTCGAGCGAACCTACTCGGGCTGCAGTTATAATAATGTAGCTGCAGCGTGACTCTACCACTTACTAATATCCTAATTTGCACGTAGCATTAGAATGTCTTGCAAGTTTATGTTCTGAGTCTGCATGTTAGTCTACGTGCACCATATCTCCATTATATAGAATAAACTCTAAGCGTGGACGTTAACGCTTTTTAAAATAAATAAATTAACTTCTCAAAGCAAGCAAATTAAAAAAAGGAGGGGGCAAACGAGCATGCGGCTCACCCGGTGGTAATTGACTACCGCCGCCCATTAACAACCGCAACATCATAAGAATTACCTGCAATTATCATCAGCGTTGCCGATCTTTTAGAAAGGAGTAAGCTCTTTTCTTGAAGGTCTCTAAGACGTAATGGTTCGTAAAAATAGCCGGTGGTAAACAACGATTCCACTGAGGGGTCTTACGAGGAGGAAAACTACTAGTAAAAAGTACGGTGGGGAACCACCAAGCATCCAGATAGTGTGGATGATATCGTGATTTCATCGTCATCATATTTACGGTCAGTTTTTGGATGTACGTCAGTTCAACTGAGCAGTTTAACTGACAGTACGCCCGAAAAATCCATGGGTTACCGTCAGTTCAAAATTTCAACTTAAGATTTTACACTCACGGTCAGTTTTTGGATGTACGTCAGTTCAACTGATCATTTTAACCGACCGTGTATGGTGACCATTAAAAATATTTCTTTACAACCCAAAAACAATTTTACCAGTTTGTGAAGCTAAGAAGTTTTCACTCCTGATGTGCAGTCCTACAACTGACAGTTCTTATTTTATTTCTTAATTGTATAATAAATCAATTATAATTGTGGCCATTTTTGTTTTAGTTTCAGTCCTATTATTTGATACAGGATGATGTGTATGATAACAGTAAAATGCGCTCAGGAGTATCCAGCTGGCACTTGCAGCCTGGTGCTAGTGCTATGGCGATGAACGACACGTGTATTTTGCGAAGTTTCGTCAGTGAAATCCTGAGACAAAATATTAAGGAAACGTTTTATACGAAAGTTATAGACACTTTTAATGAGGTTTGATATGTTTATATTAATACAGAAAGTTCCGATTTGAAATGAAATGAAAATACTTGCTGAAGTTTAGCCCGCTGACCGCCCTAAGGGGCGTTCTAGATGGAGTGGCGACCTGTTAAAGAAATGCAGAAAGTCAGTGGATGCAGGTGACTCAGGAGTGTGCTTTGTGGTATTCCCGGGGGGGAGGTCTATGTGCAGCAGTGGATATATGAAGGGCTGTAATGATGACGATTATTAAGTTTTTCGGAATTGTATATCGAAAACACAGAAAAACCTTCTGGCCTCCGAAAGATAGCGATATATTCATATATCTCCTATTTGGCAAATGTTTGCGTTTTAATAGCTGGTAGAACTGCCTTTCTACCTAGGCATCCGACTGGGTGGGTACTACCACAAGGTGAACTGTAAGCTTTTTTTGCCATTTCAATTTTATTAAGACCTAGCGACTATCGCCCGGATATTCGAATTTCTTTTTTCGTACAAGATATACCCTAGATCACTCCTGGCATCGCCTTTATTAATAAAATTATCTGTTCGAGAAGTTACATTACAATCGAATTAGCCGTTTCGAAGATAAGCTTGAACAAAGAAATATACAGACATACAATCAAAAATTATAAAAGTGGTTATTTATATTTTAATGATATGCAAATGGAGCTGTTAATTATGTATATTAGATTATTATTTGAGCTCAATAAGAGGCTGTCAATTCCTTAGTACATATACAGCCATCACTTAAAAATTTAATTTTTATGTATAGATATGTAAAATCCAGACTGGCGATGGGAAGCAGTGAATATCTTGTACTGAGCTTGCTAATTCGCCTACCAAGTGTGGCAATTAAGACGATTTATATCTGAAATCAGAAAAACCGTTATCCAGCAGGGGACTGTTCCGGTTAAATTAAAGATGAAAGATTAATAATTTAAAAAAAATATTTGTTTCTTCGCAGATGTATCTCGTAATGGAGATGGGGCAAGTTCTAGATTTATACTTTGCACAATCAAAAAGCTATGACGATTTCACGATGGAAAATTATGATAAGATGAGTTACATGAAAGCTTCATATTATTGCATGAACTCACCGATTTTATTCGCATTAATATTATGCAATAAGGCGAACGAAGAATCTTATAAGCTTGTGCTTGATTTGTGCAATGACCTTGGCGTTTTCATTCAGATACACGTAAGCTATATTAATGTATTTTTCAGATATCGTCCTTATATTTAAACGTGCTATTTATTTATGCGTGGTAGAGCTAAGCTGCAGCTATATTATGGTTGTAGCAAGAATTGGTCGACTCGACTGCGGCAGGACCAAGCTCTCACAGTAAAATAACACAGTAAAGAATCGGTGCTCCATAAATTCCCCAATAGAGGTACAGTCACCACGTTTGGTACGTTTTTTTTATAGAAGAGGGTGCAAACGACCATGTGGCTCACCTGATGTTAAGTGACTACCGCCGCCCATGATCAACCGCAACACCAGGATAATTGCAGGTGCGTTGCCGGCCCTTTAGAAAGGAGTAAGCTCTTTTCTTGAAGGTCTCCAGGTCGTATCGGTCCGGAAAAATCGCCGGTGGTAAATTATTCCACAGAGAGGTTGTACGCGGAAGAAAACTCCTTTTGAAACGTACAGTGGTGGACCGCCAAGTATCCAGATGGTGTGGATGGTATCGGGACGTTTGCCGCGTAGTGCATTCACGAAATTTGGTGACTGGGATTAATCCGAACAATTCCTCAGAGCACTCTCCATGGTATATGCGAAAGAAAATACAAAGGGATGCAACATCTCTTCGCAGTGCCAGTGAATCGAGCCGATCGGAAAGCACTCGGTCGTCGACGATTCGAGCCGCTCTGCGCTGGATGCGGTCAAGTGGAAGGAGCTGGTACTGGGGAGCTCCAGCCCAGAGATGGGAACAGTATTCCATGTGTGGCCGAACCTACACCTTATAAAGTTGCAGGCGGTATGCCGGCATGAAATACTGTCCCGCTCTGCGGAGCACGCCAAGCTTTTTAGAGGCCAGTTTGGCCTTCTCTTCCAAGTGACCACAAAACTGCACCTCACTCGATATATCGACGCCGAGGATTCCGATACTGGCTGAGGCAACAAGGGGAGTGCCTTGAAACTGAGGAGATACGACAAAGAGGTTCTTTTTGGCGGTTAATGCGCAAACTTGTGCCTTCTGAGGATTAAACTGGACTAGATTTAGTCGCCCCCAATCCGAGACTCTGTCCAGCAGAGACTCGACTTCAGACACAAGTTTGTCCCGGCACTCAGAGACGTTTTCCCGAGAAATATTGGCTCGGCCGGTGTAAAGAGCATCACCAGTGCTGTTATCTGCATAGCAATGAATGTTACGGGTTTGCAACATATCATTGATATGCAGAAGAAACAGCGTTGGCGATAGCACGCAGCCCTGTGGAACACCAGCATTAATAGGCTTGCAATCGGAGCTTGCACCATCTACAACGACCTTGATGCTCCGACCTGCAAGAAAACTGATGCTCCAATCGCACAATTTCTCGGGAAGCCCATAGGAAGGGAGCTTCGAAAGAAGCGCTTTGTGCCAAACCCGATCGAAGGCCTTCGCAATGTCCAAACTAACGGCCAATGCCTCCCCCTGGACTCTACTGCCTCCGCCCATCTGTGGGTTAGGTAGACCAGAAGATCACCAGCTGACCGACCACGGCGAAAACCGTATTGGCGGTCACTAATCAACTGGTGATCCTCAAGGTACCTCATGAGCTGGCAGTTTACAATGGACTCCATTGTTTTGGAGCACAAGGAGGTGATGGCGACGGGCCGGTACTTGGACGGGTCTGAGCGGTCGCCTTTTTTAGGGATCGGGTGGACGAAAGCCGTCTTCCATGATTTTGGGACTACGCCTAGGGAGTAGGAGTACCGGAAAAGACGCGTTAAAACCGGTGCCAACTCTGGAGCACACGTCCTCAGCACAATTGGGGGGATTCCGTCAGGCCCACTCGACTTGTGGATGTCCAAGGAGAGGAGTGCTTTGCGAACCGAGCGCTGAGTGAACTGCACTTCCGGCATGGAGCACTCACACCGCGGGATGGTCGGCGGCGTACTCCCCCCGTCATCGAGAGTCGAGTTAGACGCAAAGAAAGAGCCTAGAAGATCGGCTTTCTCCTTTGCGGTGTGGGCCAGTGAGTCGTCCTCCCTGTGCAGAGATGGAAGAGATGGCTGACAGAAATTCCCCTGGACAGCCTTGGCGAGAGACCAGAATGCACGGGTTCCAGAAGGAAGACGAACTAGTCTCTCGCCAATTCTGCCTATGTGCTCTGACTTTGCCTTGGCAATGACTCTTTTGAAGGACCTAGAGGCGGAATTATACTTCTTTTTTTAGAGCGCTGGTGTTTACATTCCTGGACGCTGATGCGTCAGCCCAGGCTTGGTAGCACTCCTGCTTATAGCATGATGCTATTTTACAGGAGCGACCAAACCATGGCTGAGATTTGCCTCCAATGGGCACCACAGAGGAAGGAATAAAAAGTTCCATACCCTGAAGTACCACATCAGCGACAGAATCCGCAACAACATTGGGATCGTCCAGCGAGAAGCAAACCCGCCCCCCTAGGGTAGGATGCAAAGAAAGACCGCATCCCATCCCAATCGGCTGACCTATAGTGCCAAACACGGCGACAGCCTGCAGACTGCAACTGCGATTTCAGCGTGAGTGGCACCACACTCCGGACAAGACAATGGTCCGAGGAGCCTAAAGGGGCGTCGACGGAAATGTGAGTGTACAACTGCAGTTTTCTAATATTTTGAACTGTAATCACGAAGATGCTGCTGCCCATCCCCTGTTTCAGTTTCATGCCGTCGCGTCTTACTCTTACTATCCCCAGGGGATGATTTGAGGTGATGGATATTCTTGCACCATCATTACAAGTTGAAGGTAGATAAAAGTCTCTAATACCAATGAAATTGTAACGCGATAGTAATAATAATTTAAGCACCGATTTGTAAATTTTCATTTAACGGTGAAAGAACACATTGTGAGAAAATCTGTTTGTCTGAAAAATAAAACAATTCGAGGACCCAACGTAAAATGTGCGATCACGTACATACTGGGGTAGTGTGGTGGACCAACTGTTAGTAGGAGTAGCAGTAACAAGAGGATTCTTATGTCCAGCAGTGAGACGTATAGCCTATAGCTTTAAATGACTGAGGTTTTTATTATTTTTATTTAGAATGACTTTACGGAGTGTTTCGACGTCGGTGAGTCAATGAGTAAAAAATCCACTAACGACATTGAAAATAATAAACTATCGTGGACGGCTGTAGTCGCATTACAGCACTTCAATACCGAGCAAAGAAATATTTTTAACGAATGTTATGGAATCCCAAATCCAGAAAAAATTAAGCGAATTATACAACTGTACGAAGAAGTAAATTTGCGGCAGCTGTTTAAAGAAGAGGAGAATGCTCGCTATAACAATTTTCTACGAAAAGTTCAAAATTTACCGGCGACTGCTACACCTGCTCCAGATTTTTTTATGAAGATTTTTAACTACTTTAAAAGTTACGCCAGTGATTCGTCTAGATTTTACTACGCTTAATAGTTTGTATAAAAAATAAAGGTTTTGGGCTTCGGATTTTTTTTAGTTTAGAGACGTCTATGAAAAGAAGTGTTTATTAAATAATAAAAAATATTTTAATAAAAAAGTAATAGCCAAGTTTAAACAATTAAACAAATTATTATAATTTCATATTCTGAAGTAGGTGCTAATACACAGTGTATGTAAGAATTAATGCCTAAAGAATATAACAACCTCAATGTCCTCTAAATAGTTACATTAAAAGAGTGAATCACATTTAAAACTTCATGTCTTAACCTATTCAATAACAAATAATCATCAAAAACGGTTCACAGTTGGGCTTATACCGTTTATCCACCCTAAAAAATCCACCCTAGGATGGATGCTCAGAAACGCGTGTTTACGCGTGTTCATCTATCCACTCCAAACGGAGTGGGTAATTGGCATTCATATATATTATTTTGCTTCCGATTTTATCCTTTGGCTGTGTACAGCCATTTATATAAACGTAATAAAAACTGACTCACGGTATATAGTAGATATAATTTATAAAATATGTACGTACTTGTTAATTGAAAAATCAACGCTGCAATAAAAGGAGTGCCTCACAGGATTACAGATTCATTGGAATCTTGGCATAAAATGAATCCAATAGTTACATTTTTTTTAAATCTTAGTTCTTTGTTAAAACATTTTTGGTAGCAAAGAAATTTAGAAAACGATTGCAGTCGTACCTTAAAATTGACCAATTTAGCAATATAATAATGAAATTTGTGTTTGTAATTGCCCGGAAATATTGTAGTGCCCGGAATAATATTATTTTAAACGAGGAAGTATAATATTATTTAAATGCAATACGTAATTGCATGGATTTTAATATGCTGCAACGGAAACCATAACGACAGACAATATGTAATATGTCCTTTCAAATAAGTTTGTAGTTATTAAAAAAATCATTAATAATTAAAGTGTAATATGTGTTGAACTGTATACTTGGAGTAAAAAGTTGGAAGAACAAATAAAAGTGAATTCCGATTATTCATCTTGGGCGCATTTTAGGGAATATAAACGGATTAACCACACAATTGACGACGATATCGCGTAACATACATGCAAAAAAACTGATGCTGTTGAATTGTAAACTAAAAATGTAATATATGTCTTGATATTTAATTATAGTTTCAACCTCCTCCAGTAATGAATTAGTGTTAATATGGATTCGAGTACGTAATTTTGAAATTTTAAATATTATATTATTGTAGACAACACTTTTTTGTTTTAGTAAATTGAACACAACATTATAAATATAATATCATATATCCTTTAGTCGTAACTTGCGTTTGATTGGAAACGCAAGCTTATAAAAACTTATGTTCTGTGCATTACATTGCATGTCTACTTCATATAACAATACATTGATGAGAAAAAATGTGGCTTTGTGTTTGCTTGAGTTATAGCATGACCGAATTAATTGCGATAATCATTACGCTATAATTTTTTTCGTTATTTATAAGGCAATAAGGATGGTAACACTATCATGAAGTAACTTTTAAGTTTTATTCATTCATTCATCATTCAAATGTACTGGCGTTATCAAAAGTCTATAGCAAGGCATAGGTCTTAGCAGGCGGGTTGCCAGCCGCTGCTTTTTATTATTTTGAAATGTCATCAGGGAGATGCTGCTGCACAATTCATTTCTATCGCCGGAAATGACGTCAACGGGATTATAATGGCTAGTGGATTCTCTAACGTCTCCGTTAATACATAGTATATTTTTAAAGATTAACTTAATTTAAAGGAGCAAACACAACAGGAAATGGCAGTAGCGTCTTCCTTATAACAACTCAAAATTATAAAAAAATGCAGCAGCCAACCCGCTTGCCAAGCGTGGACGGAAGACGCAGATTCGAATCCCGAAAAGAAGCCTCTATTACAAAACAAAAAAAAATTATTTATGGTTTATAAATAATTTGTTTTGAGTTTGGATACATGTCCGTGTGCAATTTATCTATGCATATAGATCTTACTATATAGCAGAAAACTTAGATTAGAGCAACGTTTAAAAAATAATAAAAAAGCAGCGGTCGCTCTACAAAGTCGTTTTGCAGCGTCAGAATGCTTCGTTGAATACCTTTTGATAAAAGAAAAAATGAATAGAGAGGCTACCATGATTTTTGTTTTGTTTAGATCACAAACTATCATAATAAATGTATACGTGGTTTAACCACGTTTCAGCTTTATTATGGTTATAGCACGAATGGGTCGGCTCGACCGGGAAAGGATAACGCTCTCACAGAATACCAGCGTAAAATAGCAGCTTAATACTGCTGTCTTTCGTATGGTGAGTGTAGAGATACGGAGATATCTTTTTATTGGAAACGAGGCATTCCATCTTAGTCCTCAGGGGTGACAACGCATCAGTATTTTGATTCGTAATCGAGGATAAATGTAGATGTCTATGGGCCGAAGCATCCAATTACATCAGGTGCACTGTGTGTTCGTTTGTCACCCTCATTCTATTAAAAAAAAAATCGGAAACTGTTTCAGTGAAATCTCTCTCTATCTACTACTTTAACTTTTAGTCAACTTGCAACCTCAGGGCCAGTCTTCGTGCCGGATGAAGTTGATTTCACGCGCTGCCAGCCAGTCTTGTGTGCTCTTCGCTCTATGAGCTGGCGCCGAATCTTGTTGGAATACCCAGTGAATGTTATTGAACATGGTATGAGAAACAGGTTCCACAAGGTTCGCCAGGACTGTATTTTGATACACAAATGCATTCGTTTTTACACCTTTCTCACAAAACTGTACCTCTGTTAAGCCCCAATAAGAAACTCCCAACCATACCGTGAGCGAGGATGGAAAATGACCTCGTTGGACACGCGGAATACCGTTGCTCGCTTCTTCACTACTGTGTATGTACACCTTATCGTTTTGTTTCATATTTTCTTTACGGTAAAAATTTTTTCATCCGAAAAAATAATTTCCCGATTTTTTTCCCGCGTACCACTTTAACAAAGCGCGGCATCTCTTCAGTCTCAGGTCCATTAGACGAGCATTCAAACGATGTCCTGTTTTTCTTCGATATGCCCGAAGCTCTAAGTCTTTATTTAACACCCTTTTCACCGTGGTTCTGCTTAACCCCATCTGAAGGGCCAACGGTTTCTGCTTACGTTTGGGATTTTTTTTGAATTCGCGCCTTCACAGCTTTTATCACTGCTGGAGTCCTAACAGACAGCGGGCGACCACTTCTAGACCTGTCATCTACACTAGAGTCTTCATTGTATCGTTTGATGGTACGATAAACGAATCTTTTGGTTATATTCAAATTTTTCAGTACGTCAAAAATTTGAATTGTTGCGTAACGGCAACGATGCAACGCAATAACTGCAACACGGTCTTCTTTAAGCGTCCACTCCATATTTAAAAATGAGTAAAATTCTAAAAAGTATACAGTTTTATTTTCATGAACAATTCGAAATTCGAATTCAATAAACTTTTTTGTGGCCAGCATTCTAAAAGAAAAGTTTTTACTGTGTGACAATACTTATGACCTGACTGTGTGTATATATATATATAGTACCCGGTTGACCGAGCTTTGCTCGGTATTTTTCGCTCGGTTTTTTTTTTAATTCATGTGTTTTGGAAATTATATTTAGATATAAATTACATACTGATGAAATACGAATAATATATCTTAGCGACATAATAGAAAAAACTGAACTGGTTATTTGAATAAAAAAATCATGAGTGCAATTAGTTTAATTTAAATTTTCGTGTTTTTAAAAAATACTAAAAAAAGATCGAAAAAATAGATTTTCTCAAAAAAGAAAGGAACTTGAAAAAAAAATTTAAAAAGTCGGTCGGTCGGTCTGGGCTCGAACCATGGTATTACGATTTTGTGACCGCCCTATATACCAATTAAGCTATTTGTAATCATTAATAAACTGTCAAATTTACCTTCTTATTCTAACGATATTGTAGCAGATTTTCATTGCCTAAAACACGGACAAAAACACATTTTCTAAAAATAAATCCTAGCTAGATCGATTTATTGCCCCCGAAAGTCCCTGCACACAAAATTTTATGAAAATCGTTGGAGCCGTTTCCGAGATTCCGATTATATATATATACAAGAATTGTTCGTTTAAAGGTATAGGATATATATATATATATATATATATATATATATATATATATATATATATATATATATATATATATATATGTTCTATATATAAGTATTTTTTAAGAAGGCATGGTACAATAGTTTGGATGAAAAGAGATATACAATGAATAAAGATACTAAAGAAGGAAAATGTAAGATTCGGTAAAACTGACTGTAAAACTCGAATGAGTTCCTAAGTATTGTCCTAAAATTTATAATAAAATATAAACACCTATGTACAGTTCTAATTTAATTGTACTAGAGTACAGTTCTTAAGAATTTTAACACGTACAATCAAGCTTTTTAATTCTTGACGTTTCGAGTACTTTTCAACCGTTTATGTGTGTAAACTACTCCAAGTTTTTAACTCCTTTGGTGACGGGGGACTGACGTCCCAATGTAAGCCACGGCTGACTTCAGCTTAAAATTGTTAATTTTTGGTCCAATCTACGCAGAGAGTACTTATAATCTTGAAGTTTTTCTGTGATATATTTGTTTGGAATTCAATTAATTAATTATACGAGAAGTCTTCTTCGCCACAGTCTGTCTGCTTTCAAGGCAATAATGAATAGGCTTTTATTACAACACTGGGTAATAATAAGTTAAAATGTTTAACTTCAACAGACCATAAGCTAGTGCTTGATTACAATCCTATTAACTATTGTCTTGAACATCAAAGTAAAGTTACAGTCTAGCCTATAATATACGTCCCACTGCTGGGCACAGGCCTCCTCTCATGTCTGAGAGGATTTTAGGGCAAGGAAGTGTCCGCCGCGCTGCCCCAGTCTTATTCCTCTAACATGCAGGTTTTCTCACGATGTTTTCCTTCACCGCCGTGCACGTGGTAAATCATCATTTAAATTGTAATTAACAATTTCATTGGTGCCGGCGGGGGTTCGGACCCTGGTTACGTAGCGTTCTATTGTATTTACAGCGAGCATTAACCATCTGAGCTAGCACGGCTCTAAGCCTTGAATATAAGCAAATTGTAATCGGAATGAAATATAGACGACGCTAATAAAACTTGCACGCGTTAAGAAAACAAAACTTTTTTTAATTTGTTTCTCAAATGTGATCTTTGATTTATTTGTAGGATTAAAAGTAAAAAATGCTTATATTAGACACTCCAAACAATAGAACTAAAAAAAGGATAGTGAATTTGATTGTTTACGTAAAACATGGTGCGTACTATTGCAGTATTATAGGACTTGATTTTTCATAACTTGATAAGCACTAAGGCTAAGGTCACATCTTTATACACATACCAGCTGTTCGCCGCGGCTTCGCCCGCATGTGATTAAGGGTTTTAATTTTTTTACGCGGAAACCTAAAATAAAAAAGCCTAAGTTACTCCTTATAACATCAACTATTTGCCAGTGAGTCTTGTCAAAATCGGTCCGGTATTTCGGAGATTAGCCGGGAAAAACAGACAGACAAAATTTTAAAAATCGTGTTTGTTATAGGTACCTTAAGTATTATCATAATATGCATTTAATAAAAAGCTGTTTTTTGCAGAAATGGGAGGCAAATGCGCATGTAGTTAGCCTGATGCTAGGTGATTATCGCCGCCCTGTAAACTGTTTGACAAAAAAATTGTACGAGGAAGAAAAATACTAGTAAAACGAACAGTGATAGACCGCCAAGCATACAGATGGTGTGGATGGAATCGTGAATTTTGTCACGATGTGCGTTTGTAAAATTTAGCGGCTGGAATTCGTACTTACTTAATAGACAATTAATAGAAAGTGGTGTCGGGGTGTACCGAAATTCGATCTGGAGGACACTATGCTTTAAAAATTAGGCGTATCACAACGTATTAGAATGAACAGTTGAGGTTATATTTTATTTGCTACAAGGCAACACATTGGTATAGTTCCCTCCACGAGTGATGAAAAGAAGCTTAAAACAGGTATCAGTGCGGTGCGGTATGAGGTACGGTGAAACGAAAGCATAGAAACAGGCCACGCGCTATCCCCACGTAGTGTCTACCTTCGTCCCGTCGCCCGCGCACACACTTGTGTCATCTTGCGTACTATCGATATCGAAAGTGTTAGCGACTACTTGTTATACAATACTGAAATTTTTGCATTTAGTTTTAGACTTTTAAAAATATTGTTGTATAATTTTTGCAAATAGACTTCATGAGATTAAAAAGAAAGAAAGAAGAAAGAAAGAAAGAAGAAAGAAAGAAAGAAAGAACTATTTATTTGATAATCACACTTTACACACAATTTTTGAAATTTAAATATAAATTACAATGGACAAAGAATATGCATGAGCAGGTGTAAGACTGCTTACGCATTAAAAATTATTAAATAGTATAAAGTCAGAATAAAATAAAAGCAGAACACGCATGCATGATGTTAATTAATAATGAAACAAAAAAAATTAAAAAAAGAATTTAATGATAAAATGTGACATCAAATAGGTTGGAGACCTATTCTCGGACTCAGCATAATGCTGCAGAGGCGGCGCTGGTTTTCAGTTGGAACCTTGTGACATCACTGACGAGTCGGTGTGTGAACCTCGAATTACGCGTAACTACAACTTATAGACTAATAGTAATTAGGCAGTGGGTTAAAGAGTAGTGCTAACGAACACAGTTAACACAGACATACTGTATTAATATCAATATAAATGGTGTGTAGTACATACACTATACCTATACTTACATATAACATATTTGGCTCTATGGGGAAGACAAAGCAAAGTAGCAATAAAATTTATTAATTATTAATTAGATTTTAGTACATATATAATTTATATTCTGGACTCAAAGGGACACGCCAGGTTACGAGACCTCCTAGATTTTTTTAGAAAATAAAAAGTAAGATTAAAAATAAATAAATAATAAATGATCATTCATCACTTAAGTAATAGAAATAAACAATATTCAATAATACTTGAACATGGTGTAAAACAGTATAAATATTATTACTATTTTGCGTTCTAAACGTAATTGTATTACGTATTTAGAACTTGTTGTGCTAAGTAATGGAACTTTAGTTTGTTTTTAAAACTATTCAGTGATTTTAGGGAACGAATAGGTGGTGGTAGATCATTCCAACAGTGGGTTGCTGCAAATTTGAAACTACCTCGAAACGCAGCTGTGCGGTATCGAGTTGTTACAAGGGAATGAACAGAAACTCTTGTATTATATTTATTTTGATCTCGGGCCCCCTTCAGCTTCTGAAACAGGTATACTGGTCGCTGTTTTGTTATTGTTGAGAATAGTATAGTAGCAAGGTGTAATTTTCTCCGGGCACTCATTTTTAACAGATTAGCGTTGTTCAAATAAGGGCGTTACATGACTTCGAGGCGGGATAGTGAAACAAAACCGAGTACACGCATTTTGCACCCGCTGTATGAGCTTCTCTGACCTTCTCAACAGTCGTGTTCCATAGGTTGCATCTGCATAATTTAATTTAGACAGTATTAATGACTCACACAATCTTATCCGCATATCTTCACTGAGGTATTGCCGAACTTTATACAACAACTTCAAACGGTAAAAGCAACTGCGCACTCCCTCAAGTGCATAACTTTCAAATCGCAAACTAGAATCAAATAACACACCTAAATTTCTTGCCTCAGAGACTTGCCGTATAGGTTCATTATTAATTAGAACTAAGGGCTGAAGCATTGATATATTTTAATGTTTTTATTTGTTTCTAGAATTAAAAATTTAGATTTTTGTGGATTTAACACAAGAGAATTTTGCTTGGACCATAACGAGATACGTTTGAGATCTTCATTCAATAATTTGACAGCAGTTTCACAATCTTGAGGGATAAAGGATTTAAATATTTGCAAGTCATCTGCATATAAGTGATACTCACAATTTTTGATACAGTTAGTGATGTTCGAACTATATAAAATAAACAAAATAGGACCCAGGATAGATCCCTGTGGGACACCGCGAGAAACTAAGTACGGTTCAGACATAAGTACTGTGCCATCATGCTTTGTTATACTAACATATTGCAATCTATCTGTTAAGTAACTATGAAACCATTGAACTGTGCAAGCATCAAATCCATAGAAAGATAACTTATACAGAAGAAGAGTACAATTTATGGAGTCAAAAGCTCGTGAGAAATCTAAAAGAGTAAGTATTGTCCCCATTCCCTTATTCTGAGCTGTTAGTATATTATCAACAACATCAATAATCGCTGTTGTGGTGCTATGGTGTTTACGAAAACCTGACTGTGCTAAAGGTAAGATTTTGTGTACCTCTAAGTATTCCGTTAACTGAGCGCAGACCACTTTTTCTAATACCTTAGATAAACAAGGCAAGATGCTTATGGGGCGTAGATCTTTTAAACAGGTTGTCTGTTTTTTCTTAGGGATAGGCTTTACCACAGCTATTTTCCATTGATCAGGGAAGGTAGAGGTGGTAATAGATTTATTCACAATAGCTGTGATAACTTTCAATGTATGTGGTAGCGTCATAAGTAACATATTAAGTGTTATCTGATCCACACCTTGGGCGTTAGATTTCAAACTCTGAATTATTTTAGCTATTTGGTCCTCATTTGTTATATTTAAATGGAAAATACCTGGCCCATTTGTTAAGCTCATAGAAAGTAAGTTTTGAAAGGTCTATATTATCATCACCAGGAATATTCAAAAAATGTTTATTTATTATATCAGGATCATTACAATGATCTGACACATTTATTTCAGCCTGTTCCTTAGTAATCATATTACCTTTTATACTTTTCCATAGAGCTTTAGGGTTAATTAAGTTTTTATTAATATACGTTTCAATATGTGCTCTCTTTTCAAAATGAATAGCATTAGTCACAAGATTTTTAGGTCTTTATAGGAATTATAATATTTATCTAGTTTAGTTTTCTTATACCGCATGAAATAGTGGTTTCGATGCCTCATCATGATTTTAACTGTATCAGTAATCCATGGGTGAGTTTGTTTTTTTAATCGCACTAATTTATTTGGGGCATGAAGGTCAAAAAGCGTTATTATGTATAAATTAAATTTTCCTACCATATCATTAACATTGTTGAGATATTGTTACGCGCCGAAGTCGACGGAACTAGCGCCATCTAGTATCGAAGAGAAGAATTAAGCTCTCTGGAAGCCGCAGCCTCGAGTTTTCTGCGCTTGGTCGGATGGCGCGCGTATTTACTTGAATATTCTAGAATATTCTGGATGTTTTCGTGGAAGAGCTCTATATAAAGGCGCTGCAATACGCGATTGGGGAAGTATTGAATTTGGCGAGACAAGCGAAGCTTCGGAGTGGAATAAAGTGAATCAGTGTGATTAATTATTGGTGTTTTAAGTTTTAATTTGTGTAAAGAAAATTAAAGTGTTAATTTAGGTAATTCTATCGGCAATTTTTATTGTCACGAACCTCAAGCTCGTAACAATTGGTGTCAGAAGTGGGATAAAATCATGCCGATTTTACCTAAGGAGGAAACGGAGGGTGTCCGTACCCGAAGTCAACGCCAGCAGGAGACGGACCAAAGGAGATTTGGTGGTGCAACGCCGCAGACGTCGGAGGGCCAGCCACCGGCTGCAGGCCCGTCAGTAGCCCCTACATCTGCAGCACCTGACTTAGGTGCTCTGATGGTGATGCTGCAGGAGTAGGCTCGCCGACAGGAGGAACAGGCCCGTTGGTTGAAAGAGCAGCAGAAGGAACAGGCTCGCCGACAGGAGGAACAGGCTCGCCAGCAGGCGGAACAGGCTCGCCAGCAGGCGGAACAGGCACGCCGATTGGAAGAGCAGCTGCGGGGCGGACAGGAGGAACAGGCCCGCCGACAGGAAGACCAGGCCCGTTGGTTGGAAGAGCAGATGCTCCTCATGAAGGACCTTCACGCTACCTTCGGGAAGGAGATAAAGGAGGTGAAGGATAGGGTTGCTCTGCATGACAACCGCCTGTCGGAAGCTGAAATCCAAATCACGAAAGCTGAAAACCGAATCGAAAACCGAATCGACCAAGTAAACCATCGGGTAGACAACGTAATGGCTGACATGAAGAAATCACTGGACGAACTCAAACTTGGAGATGCAGCTACAGCTCCCGTAGCAGCTACAACACCTACGTGGGTTCAATGTGCCACCGTTCGACGGTACCTCTTCCTGGTCAGCCTACAAAATCCAGTTCGAGGCTGTTATGAAGGCGAACGGCTGGAATAAAGGTCAGGCCATGACTGCTCTCACACTAGGCCTGCGCGACCAGGCCTTAACAGTTCTGGAAGCTCTCGGTGAGGTAGTGACTTATGAGCAACTCCTTGAGGCATTGGAGGCGAGATATGGCGACGCTCACCTGGAACACGTCTTTCGCGCGCAGCTTAAAGATCACGTGCAACGCAGCAACGAAAACCTGCGGCAGTGGGCCCTTGAGGTGGAGAAGATGGTTCGAAAAGCATACCAGTCTGTACCTGCGCTCATTGAAGAGAACCTGGTGCAGACATTCATCGACGGCATCCGCCACCTGGAAGTCAGAGCTGCTGTGAAGCTCGGGCACCACGAGACGCTTAAGGACGCCTTGGCCCATGCACTGGAGGTGGAAGCCGTGCGGCAGTATCATCGTTCCTATCGCGTCAGGGAGGTTGCAGAGCTACAGTTCGCTACTGCAACAAAGGATACAGCCCTAGGAGCTATGGCTGTGGGAAAAGGGGCCATCTTCGCTCCAGCTGCCTTAAGCGAACTGTAGAAAGGAGATTTGATCGATCTCGAGAGGGTAGTGCAGCAAACGACACCGCCTGGCGGTGGCAGGATCGTCGTTCCCCTCGCGCTAGGGAGATTGCAGCAGTTACGGTTCGCGACCACAATAAAGGATACAGCCCTAGGTGCTGTGGCTGTGGGGAAAGGGGCCATCTTCGATCCAGCTGCCCTAAGCGAACCCTAGAAAGGGAAGGTGAAAGATCTCAGAAGGGAAGTGCGGCTAACATCACCGCCCAGCAACAGCCGGGATACGACTTTACTATCAGACATCGCAGGCCTCTGCACGCGTGCGCTTCGCAATAACTCGTCGCGCAGCTGGCGGCGCGCTAGACGCACCACCACTCGACGCCCATGGCCCCGATCTCCATCCGCATTGTCACCCGCTTCCTTGTTCCTACACGATCCGCGAAAACAATGTCCCTCTTGTCCAGCGATACTCCCAGCTTTGAAGCCACCAACACGACCGTATGAGTGATGTTTTCTGTCCTCTCTTCCGGAATATTTGTGATTTCAAGGTCAGCTGCAAGCAACTCCTGCTCCCGATCATTAAGCTCACGCGTAAGTCGGGAAACGGTTTGTTCGAGCTCATTTATTTCGACTGACTTGTTACTGTTGATTTGAGTCTTCTGTTCTAGAATACTAATCCTGCTCTCCATTTCATCCACTCTCTTATTACTCATCACTAAAGATTCCCGTAGTTCAACCATATCCCTCCGAAAGTCTCTTAGCTCCTCCCTGATGCTACATAATTCCTCCCTGAAAAGTCGAATTTCTGGAATCAGTTCCCGATGAAAGGACTCAGGGGAGCTAGTTGCAGTTTTTTCTGAGTCACTGCTTGTTCCGAAGATTGCAGGAATTAAAATTTCACTCTCGGCAACCATGCCCCTAACTGAAGTAGAAGAGTTGTTTCCCTTTGGCACAGTCTTTTTACACTCTGGACATTGCCAGCGTTCATGGATCTTAGAGCGGTCAGAGACTCCAACACAAGCTCGATGGTATAGTACTGGACATTGTCCGCATTTAACGGCCTCTGCCGTAGAAAGTAATTTACCACAAGCTCCACATTTAACCATATTTAAGAAGTACAGTTCAGCTGTGTATATATGTATGTACTTATATACTCCACTCACCCACTAATGGTACTTGTATATACTATTGGTATGTAACAAGTACGGAGGTGTGTGCAGCAAAAAATATGTAGGTAAGTCAAATAATTAAGTTGTACGAGTAAACGTAACTAGCAAATAACAAACAAAACCAATTGTGTTGATTCACTTGTTTTTATGTTCACAAGTTTATTAACTGCACCAATTTACTGCAAAACACTCACTGGTATGTAGTGTTATGTTAACTATCAAATAAATAAACTTTAAGCTTAAATCTCGTTAGCAATTTTATACTAAATTATAAATCAGATAGTGCTATGAATGGTTGGGGGGTCCCGAAAATATGTTCTTCATGAATTTAATTATATATATCAAATCAAATAAAAAAAAAATAACATCATTAAACACTGTATTTAATAAGCTTTCTATGCAATACACAATACACTGTATTACACTTCTTTATACATTAACATCAAAAAAGGTTATTAACAATAAAATCACGTGTATTATTATATTTTAATTCTTTAACTAAGTGTACATAGAATACAGAATATTATTTAGCAGCAATTAAAACCTAACGATGATATATAACAAAACAAAGATCATGTTTAATGTCTATGTCACACCTATGCCGGTAGTTGTTGGGAGCACTAACATCGAAGTTGTTGACGAGTACGTTTAGCTGGGACAAATAGTCCGATTAGGTAAGTCCAAGTTCGACCGAGAGGTCAATCGACGGATTCAACTCGGCCGGGCAGCGTTCGGGAAATTACGACAAATCTTCTCGTCAGGTATACCTCAAAACCTGAAAACTAAGTTGTACAACCAGTGCATGTTGCTAGTGAAGACTTACGGAACCGAGACGTGGTCCTTAACTGTTGGCCGTATGATGACGCTCAAAGTCGCTCAGCGAGCTATGGAGAGAGCTATGCTCGGAGTTTCTCTGCGTGATAAGCTTTGAAATAAGGATATCCGCAGTAGGACCAGAGTGACCGACATAGCCCAGCGGATTAGTAAGCTGAAGTGGCAATGGGCCGGCCGGCCGTTGGGAAAGAAGGGTTCTCGAGTGGCAGCCTCGTACTGGTAGGCTAAGTGTAGGGCGACCCCCCACTAGATGGAGTGACGACCTGGTAAGACATGCAGGAAGTCGATGGATGCAGGTGGCTGAGGACCATGCTTTGTGGCATACCTTGGGGGAGGCCTATTTTCAGCAGTGGACTAGTGAAGGGCTGTAACGATGTTTTCGTGGAGACTTTGGTGTGTAGTTATACTGTCGACCTTTGAATTTTTACATATTAAAATGTCATAATACAATTTACATTTTTATATTAAAACGTGATGTGGGAATTAAAATTTATACATATAGACGACACATCGAAAAAGTGGCTCCGGGCTATCGCCGTACTTATCCGAGAGAATACATAATTTCTACAAAAACTAAAAAAACGCCGTCGTAAGGTCTAATATTGCGTACCTGACAGTTTCTAAGAGGTCTTAACCTCTTGGAAATTGTCAGAATCTTAAAATATTTAAAAAAAATATTTATTTAAGTAATCAAACTAATGAGCAAGTAAATTATGAATATTGATGTTATAAACATACTTGAGTGATTCCCAAGCATATAGATTAAGTAGTTTCGTTGTAATTTCAACTATAGCGATTTTCAGAGGTGTTTTCGCAAGTAATTATGAGCAAATCAAAATATACAATCGTAGTTTTGAACAAGCAAATTCAAGATAAAGTCGTGAATTTACCTATATCAAAATTCCACTATTGTTAGTGTTGTCATAGTCATAATATTCGATGAAAGGTGGTGAATTTTTTTCGCAGTATCGCCTTGTGTATTAGGCTCTCACATACAAAACATTCCCATAGAATAAAATATTGGAAACTGATAGGCTAAATTTATTTATTTCATCGATAAAATTAAAAATTGGGCTAATATTTTATCCATTTAGGCAACACATCTCCAACGTTATTTAATCTAACATAAACACACATCTATCACCCAGAGGAGTAGGCAGAAACAACGGACTTCCATTTGTCACGATCCTGACATACCTCTCTCGCTCGTTTAATTTTCCTACATAATCAAACCACCAAAAGATTCCTTTCTTAATACTGCTCACAACATCATCTTAAACACCACCCTTTTCTCTTATCGCTCAATTTATGTTTTTTGTCCAGTCTAATATTCACATACTAATTAATAACGGCATTTCTACAGAATTAATTCCAATCTCATGCTTCTTTTTCCACACATAACTTTCACTACCATATATTAAGGTAAATACTAACGCCGTATTGTGAATAATCATACGTGCCTGCTTTTTTTGACACATTCTGACTTCCTACAATAGAGTGAAGACCTCCATTTACTCTGTGCCTTGCGTTCACACGTCGCTCTATATCCTTATCATACCTACCACTCTTGCTAAATACACATCCCAAGTACACAAACTCATCCACTTGCTTACACAACACCCCTTTCATACTTATTTAACATATCGTTTTAATTTCTTCTTTTTCAAAAACCATGACTTTCGTCTTATTTGCGTTCACTTTCATTCCTCCTTCTTTTAATGACCTGTTCATTAATGTAAACTTAAAACTTAAACTTCCAGAGTTTTCAAAGAGCTGTCCATAAATAGTTTGAACACTGGGAAGCTACATAACCTTATCTGACACATTTATGGATGCCATACAAGTCCAAGTAGGCCACGTTCATCCTGATAAAAAAACTAAAGTCTAAAAATAATTATATGTACTTACTACTTTATGTAAAAGTTTTTGGAATAAGACGGAAATTATCTGGAAGCCTTGCTATAGTATGCTACGAATACATAATAAAATAAGTGTTATTTCAGCTATTTTACTTTTACTAATTGTATGGGATATAATAAAAAATCGATTTATTTTTAGGGTAGCTACGACTCACAGACCAGCAACACTGTCAACAAAATTCATTAAGACATTTAATGGATACTATACAAAAATGATAGACAAAGCAATAGAAAAGAACAAATATATTGATCACCCACTTACAAAAGACCGAATTAAAAAGTTAATTAAATTACTTTTTGTTACCTTTACATGTTTCCTTTATAATATACTGATTTTTGTATATATATTTCTAATAAAAAGAAGATACAATGTAAATAAGAACTATACATAGTTTCAGATCTGTGAACGCTTTGTACTCTCAAAATTTCCACTGCAAGGAGAATTTTTAATCTATGCTTACGAATCGTTAGAAAAACCTGAAAATATAACAGATGAGATATTGCAGCAGGCTTATTGCTTAGCCTGTGTCTCAGAAACGGTATGTTCTGTATTCACTAGCATATAGTATATAAGGTGAAGAAAAACATCATAACTGCCTGCATAACCTGCCCATGTAACCTGGAAACCTGTACATCTGAGTGAATGTGATATCCGAAAATACGCACCGGAGCAGTGCGGACAAATTGCTCCACAACCCTCTCACAAACGAGAGGAGGCCCGTTAAAAGTTGTAGGATGTAAATAGGATGTAACTATTTCATATTATACGCGAAAGTCTACGGCACTGCGCGCAGCGTGTTCGTTGTATGTTATAAGTAAGAGTTTGACACCTTTGCTTGTGCTTGTGATGAAGCAAACAGTTCCCCTGATAATAAGGACTACTAAAACTATTACTTTCTGGTCAGGCGGACCTATTCCGGCTGCAGTTATAGCAACGTAGCTGCAGCGTGACTCTACCACTTACTAATATCCTGATTTGCACGTAGAACCAGAATGTCTTGCAAATTTATGTTCTTAGTGTGCATGTTAGTCTATCTGCACCATATCTCCATTATATGGGATAAACTCCAAGCGTGGCCCTTAACGCTTTAAAAAAAATTAACTTCTCAAAACACACAATTTAAAAAAAGGATGGAGCAAACTAGCATGCGGCTCACCTGGTGGTAAGTGATAAGAATTACCTGCAATTATCATTAGCGCTGCTGGTGTTTTAGAAAGGAGTAAGCTCTTTTCTTGAAGGTCCCTAAGACGTATCGGTTCGTAAAAATCGCCGTTGGTAATCGATTCCACAGAGGGGTCTTACGAGGAGGGAAACTATTAGTAAAACGCATCAAGATAGTGTGGATGATATCGTGAGTTCATCATCATCATATTTACTATCAGTTTTTGGATGTACGTCGGTTCAACTGAGCAGTTTAACAGACAGTACGCCCGAAAAATCTATGTGTTACCGTCAGTTCAAAATTTCAACTTAAGATTTTACACTCACGGTCAGTTTTTGGATGTACGTCAGTTCAACTGATCATTTTAACCGATCGTGTGTGGTGACCGTTAAAAATATTTCTTAACAACCCAAAAACAATGTTTACCAGTTTGTGAAGCTAAGAAGTTTTCAATCCTGATGTGCAGTCCTACAACTGACAGTTCTTATTTTATTTCTTAATAGTATAATAAATCAATTATAATAATGCCCATTTTTATTTTAGTTTCAGTCCCGTTATTTGATACAGGATGATGTGTATGATAACAATAAAACGCGCTCAGGAGTATCCAGCTGGCACTTGCAGCTCGATTCTAGTGCTGTGGCAATGAAAGATACTTGTATTTTGCGAAGTTTCGTCAGTGAAATCCTGAAACAAAATATTAAGGAAACGTTTTATATGAAAGTTTTAGACACTTTTATTGAGGTTTTATATTTTTATATTATTATATTTTATATTACAGAATATATTATTACAGAAAGATCCGATTTGAAATGAAATGAAAACGGATGCGAGTATGGTATTCCGTCTACTCTATCAAATTTTCTATTTAATAATTATGGGCATGTTGGAGTTTAGCGCGCTGACCGCCCTAAGGGGCGGTCTAGACGGAGTGGCGACCTGTTAAGACATGCAGAAAGTCAGTCATGCAGGTGGCTCAGGAGTATGATTTGTGGTATTGGGGGAGGTCTATGTGCAAAAGTGGATATATGAAGGGCTGTAATGATGATGATGATGAAGTTTTTCGGAATCGAATGTCGAAAACACAGAAAAACCTTATGGCCTCCGAAAGATAGCGATATATTCATATATCTTCTATTTGGCAAATGTTTGTGTTTTGATAGGTGGTAGAATTGCCTTTGTACCTAGAAATCCGTCTGGGTGAGTACCATCATGAGGTGAAATGTAAATTTGTTCGTCATTTCAGTTTTGTTAAGACCTAGCGACTATCGCCTGCATATTCGATTTTTTTAATAAAATATATCACTCCTGGCATCGCCCTCATTAGTGACACTTTTTTTTAAACGTTACCTGCACACTAGGATTTTCTATTGTATCGTGGGGGCAGTTTACAAACACAAATTTCACAAGGAGATACATCCAGACCCGGAACAAATACTTGTAGGCCGTACAAATACTTGTTCCGTGCGGGATTCGAACCCGCGGCCCTTAGTGCTAACTCATAGCTAAGCTAATTGATAGAATCAGGCGTTACTTTGCGGAAATCCATTATAATAAAAAATAAAAATATAAATTCCTTTGCAACTTTCCGCTAAACATATAAAATGATGTGTCTTACCTGGATTGAAGCGCACCTCCCGCCCTCCCTCAATTGCATACACTAACTCCGTCACCACTAGATCAAGCACCACTACTCTCAACACCACTATTCCAGGCAAGACACACCATCGACGATAATACGACACCGTGTTTCGCCTCTACACGAGGCATCATCAGGTAATATAGACTCTACGGCGGCTGACCGCTAAGAGTCTGCTAAGAGTCCGCCACCGTGATACGACACCGTGTTTCGCCTCTACACGAGGCATCATCAGGTAATATAGACTCTACGGCGGCTGACCGCTAAGAGTCTCCTAAGAGTCCGCCGTAGAGTCTATATTACCTGATGATGCCTCGTGTAGAGGCGTAACACGGTGTCGTATTATCGTCGATGGTGTGTCTTGCCTGGAATAGTGGTGTTGAGAGTAGTGGTGCTTGGTCTAGTGGTGACGGAGTTAGTGTATGCAATTGAGGGAGGGCGGGAGGTGCGCTTCAATCCAGGTAAGACACATCATTTTATATGTTTAGCGGAAAGTTGCAAACAAATTTATATTTTTATTTTTTATCGTAGCTAAGCTACTGCGCCACGGAGTCGTCTAACACTATCCGTTCGAAGAGTTGCATTGCAATTGGTGGAGCCACGTGTTTAAGGCTGCCGAAAATCTAGTTCCCCGGTCAAACCTCAAACCTATTACGCGAGATATTAACTAAAGTGGACTGTATATGCGATTGCTTCTACGCTTACGTAAAAGCGACTACTATAGCATGCGGTACAATGCACTCGCTCTTCCCTAAACTAAACTATTACTTGTCGAATCGATGAAAGGAATCCTGCTTGACTAGGAAAAAAAACACAGATTGGAGCGGGTTAAACTATTAGCAAGCAGGTATAATTAAGGAATATTGACTCACCGGGGTTTCTTCTTCCTGTCGATCACTATAGCGGCGACTTCCGGAACCTCCTCTGGACAGACACTTCTGGGGCCCAGTGGTGCGTCAGGAGAGAAGCGTTGGTTCAACGACGACTGCGGCGGGAGAAGAGGCTCGCGCATCGGTCGCGCGTGTCTTATATATCCTCGGCTCGGGTGATTACGCGATGTTCTAGAATCGTCTTCTTTCCCCTCCCACCCCACCACCCCGATGTGTCGATAGGAGGGTACGAATGATATTGTTTGGAAAGGAATAATGATTCTACAAGTTCCTACCGTCAAATAAAAAACGCGAATGGTTTTCCGCGCAACCATCTCCCCCCGCCCTTGAAGGATTTCCTTCAAAAAAAAATAACTAAACAACTAGAGCTAAGATCGACTAACAAATAACTAACTAACGCTAAGATTACCTAAATTAAACTACAATTTCAGTCTAGAAAGCTAATTTAAATTATGGAAGAGGCAAGGGGCACAAACGGATAACAGGACGTAGGTAAGACCCAACCGTGGTCTTAACGCGAGCTATCCTAATTACTCCGTCGGAACCGGGAAAGACCTCCTCGACGATTCCTAACGGCCAGTGGAGAGGCGGCGTATTCTCCTTAGTGAGCACAACTACGGTTCCTACAGCTAAAGGCTCTGTCGCTGTGTTCCATTTTTGCCGAGACTGCAAAGTATGCAAGTATTCCATCCTCCATCGTTTCCAAAACGATTGCACTAACCGATCTAATAATTTGTGGCGTGTGGAAATGCTAAGTCTGTTCTCATCCATATCCGCGGCGGGCAGATACCTTAGAGGCGTTAAAGTCAAAAAATGTGCTGGAGTTAGAGCCAGCGGTTCCGAGGGGTCACTAGATAACGTCCGACAAAGTGGGCGGCTATTCATTACGCATTCAATTTGAGCGAGCACCGTACTTAGCTCTTCGAAGGACAAAATTTGATCTCCTATTACTCGGTATAAGTGGCTCTTTAGACTTTTAATATTAGTCTCCCAATTGCCCCCAAAATGACTCGCGGCTGGGACGTTCAGAGACCACTCAATGCGGTTCTCGGCTAGAATGTGAGCGAACTCCGAATTATAATACTTGCTAGCTAAGAGCTCATGTAGTTCCGATAGAATACGTTTTGCACCGACGTAGTTCGTACCGTTATCCGAATATAATTTACTTACAGGGCCTCTGCGCGATAGAAATCTTTTAAATGCACCCATAAAGCCTGCTGTGCTTAGATCACCAACGAGTTCTATATGCACTGCTCGAGTAGTTAGACATACGAAAATGCAGACGTAAGCCTTTGTGGATCTTATACCACGCCCGCGAGTGAGCGTGACCTTAAACGGACCAGCAAAATCAGACCCGGTGTGCGTGAAGGGCTTTACCGATTGTATCACTCTACAAGATCTAAGTTCCGCCATTTCCGGAAATGACGGCTTGGGGCGTGCCCGAAAGCAAGCTATACATCTGTGCACCCGATTGCGTATTAAACTACGTGCAGAAAGAATCCAATAATTCTGACGCAAGATCGACATCAATAAATCGGGGCCAGCGTGCGAGTTCAATTTATGATGATAATCGACTAATAAGTTCATGATATGGTCTTTACGCGGTAAAACTATAGGGTGCCGTTGGTCGAAACTCAATTGCGAGTTGGACAAGCGTCCACCTACCCTTACAATCCCATCCTGTAAAAATGGCTTAAGGCGTTGAAAGGCGCGACTACAAGCTCTATTCGATTGTAATCTTGTAATTTCTTCAAAGAAGTGCGCACGTTGAAGTTCACGTAATACTAGCGACTCGGCATAGTTGTAATCGGATGCTAAGACATACGGACGTCGCGGTAAAAGCTTCGCGAATCGACAAACGTAAATTACGCTACGCAATAATTTCGACCAAGAGGACAAGCGGTTCGCCAGAGCAATGATTGGAGAAACCTCGCTCGAAACGTTCGCCACTAGAGCGTGTCTCTTCTCTTCCGGCGGTTGTGACACTGACGAAGGTTCGAAATCGGTTATTGGCCATTGTGAGGGATCCAAGTAAACCCAAGAAGGTCCATGGAACCAAAGCGGGTGGTCCATTATTTGCATCGGGGTGAGTCCCCGGGATAGACAATCGGCAGGGTTTTCCTTACCGGACACGTGATAAAAGTTCCGCGTTTCTAACTCGTCTTGGATCTTGGCCACTCGGTTCGCGACAAACGTATCCCAACGGTGGGGTGAAGAATGAACCCAACATAAGGCGACGGTGGAGTCGGAAAAGGCAAATATTCTTTCTATGTGAACTCTATCCCTACATGCGCCGATAACTGTGGTAATAAGCTTGGTGAGTACTAATATTGCGCAAAGCTCTAAGCGCGCCAGAGAGACAACCTTACGGGGGAGACTCTCGACTTAGAACTAATGAGGCTAATCGAATTTCTACCATTATTCTGGACATGGAAATATACAACGCCCCCGTAAGCCTTCTCGCTGGCGTCTGCAAATCCAACAACCGTTATGCTGCTATTTCTATCGACATTTATATGACGCGGTATTTTAATTTCTCTTAGTAAAGGAAGTTCCTCTCTAAAGCGCTGCCACAATCGAACAATGCTGTCAGGCGGCGAGTCATCCCAATCGCATTCAAATAACCAAAGTTGTTTAATCAAAAAGCTTAGCGTATAATACCACCGGAGCTACGAAACCCATGACGTCCCATAATCTAGCAACGCATGACAGTATTGTGCGCTTTGTGCATTTCTCTACGGGCGGATTTACCTTAAGGCTAAACACGTCGGACTCTGGTGACCAACACAGACCGAGCACCTTGTGTGTATCGGAATCGTCGAATTCCTTTATCGCCGAAAGACGGTGTGATAGTGGGATTGTATCTAAAACCGGACGCGAATTACTAGTCCACTTCACAAGATCGAATTGACCCGATTTCATGAGCCTTATAACCTCGGCGGTGGTTAGGGTGGCCTCCTCCACGCTATCGACCGAATACACAAAATCATCCATATATAATCCGCTCTCAATTGCCCTCTTAGCTTTAGGATAAGAGGGACCTTCATCGTGAGCGAGCTGTCTCACCGTGCGTAACGCATGAAATGGGCTCGACTTTAAACCAAAACAAACGCGGTTAAATTCTAACACCATTAGAGGTTCCTTTGGGTGGAAACGATATAAAATGCGCTGGAATCTACGGTCGCATTCACGGACCCCTATGCAAAGAAACATTTGGCGAATATCGGCGGATAGTGCTATACTAAACAAACGAAAATTGACTATTATATCAAATAAACTGCCCTGTAAATTTTGCCCACTATAGAGGATATCGTTAAGCGACAGGTGAGTGCTAGTTTTAGCACTAGCGTCGAGCACTACACGTAATTTAGATGTAAGTTTGTCCTCTCTAATGACTCCGTGGTGTGGTATAAAATACGACGGTGTGTCTTCGTAGTTATCTAATTTCGAAGCCACAAGTGATATGTAACCTTCTCTTATATATTCGTTAATGACGCCGTCGTAAGCTTCCTTTAACTGGGGCGAAGCGAGCATCCTACGCTCCAAGCTGTAGAAACGTTTTTCCGCCATTTGACGCGAATCGCCGAGAGATAAAACATCTCCCTTAAAGGGTAGCGCTACACTATATCTACCGTCGCGATCACGAACGGTCGTGCGGACGTAAATTTCCTCGCATATCCTGTCATCTGAACTAGCTATGGGTGGGACGTTCACCTCCTCCATCTCCCAAAATTTGCGGACTAACGACTCGAGCGGTTCGACAGCCATACCACAATAAGAGGCTGCCGAAATACTATCTAGGATGGGGGCGGAGCCAAGGATCACATAGCCCAATACGGTTTCCAGTGCGTAAGGCGCGGTATGCGAGGAGTTGCCCCTGACCTTATTGTTTAACAAAAGATGAGGGAAAAGCGATGCCCCAATGAGCACGTCTATGTTTCCAGGAACGGCGTAAGTGTCGTCTGCTAGAGTCAAATTTTTAAATTCAATCATTTCCGAGGTGTCAACCGAAACGGTTGGCAACCGTTCAGTGACCCTATCTACTACTAGTGCATTTATATCAAAGTTAACGTTACGATCTATCCGAGAATAAAATTTTAAATTTATATATCCCTGTGTCGCTTTACTAGTACCTCCGATGCCTTTAACTACAGGACATGAAAGTGACCTATTTATTACTAAGCCTAAGCGCTGACAACATTGTCGTGTTATAAAGCTATTTTGGGCTCCGCTGTCCAGCAGTGCACGGACGCTTTGTTTGTTTCCACGCGAATCCCTAACCAAAATACGCGCCGTACCCAGTAACACGGTTGAAGGAGGTTGTGCTCCCATATTTGCCAATGAGCACAGAGCGACATCACCAGGTCGACCGCTAGAATCGTTGACCTTAGTAGGGGTGAATTCCTTATTCGCCTTACTTGACGCCGCTATGTTGCTATTTTCAAAATGTAATAGCGTGTGATGTTTCCTGGCGCACTTGCTACATACGGAACTCGAATTGCATTTTGCAACTAAATGCTTATCGCTTAAGCAGTTCAAACATAGGTTGTTTGTTTTTACTAACTTATAACGTTCGCTTGGTGAATATTTACGAAAAGTCGCACAGTTATATAAATTACCGTGTTTATCTTTACATACTATACAAGTATGCTGGAGTGATGTCGGCGTAGCGGTTACGTAAGTTAACGACCCTGCTATTTTAGATGGTTGAGTCTGTCTACGGTCGACGCACCTTTTAATCTCCTGTTTAACGTTCGGTGAGCGCTGCATCACCTTTATTTGATCTCGCACGAACGATGCTAATGAATGAAAGGAAGGCATCTCCGAGCTACGATGCTCCATTTCAAACGCACGCACGGTGTCGGAGTCTAATTTCTTTAATGCTATATGGAGAAACACCACGTCCATGAGGTCATTAACTTCAAATTCTTAAGTGCAGCCACCGATGCCACAAATTTATCGAGAAACTGCTCTAAGCCGTTGATGTTCGCGGATGATATAGGTTTAAGATCGAATATCTGGTTCAAATATTCGGAAGCTAACATTCTCCTATCTTCATATTTAGTTTTAAGCGTTTCAAATATTAATAAGTAATTGTTTGCTGTAGGTGTAAAACCCGAGCATATCGATTGTGCTCTGCCACTAAGTTTACTAATTAAGTAATATAATTTTTCAGCGTCCGATAACGATGGGTTGTTGTGTATATTGTTTTGAAAACTACTGAAGAAGAAGGGCCACGTCTTAATATCACCATTGAATACCGGAATATCTATTGGCGGTAACCTAATTGAGTCACGAGGGCGTACCTGCATTTCAGGCTTCGCTTCACCTTGAGATTGTAGCAATTTTGCGGTTCTCTTCACGCGACACAACATATCTTCGAATGCCAGCAGCGGTTGGTAGTTCACTATGTATTTCGGGTCGGTTTGTAGTTCCGAATGATTAATTTGATCTAATATTCTTTCGTAATCTGTCCGCAAATTATCTATCGTTTCGATTTCATTTAAAAAGGCCTCCCGTACTGCCTCTATATGAATGTTCTTTATATAATCACTTATATTCTGCACACGCGAAAAGAGTATGTCCCTCTTGGCATAAAGCATTTTAATTTTGATTTCACTTCCACTAACTGCCATTTTAAATTATTATAATAAAGTTATATTAATCACAATTAATCTCACACGCATAAACGACGTAGGATGAATACTCGGCGTGCCGTATTACGTAATCAGATCGAGCGCCCGATGCGGTCAAGGCTACGCGTCGTTTGCTAAACCTAATAATTTTATAAAATTGTGGGGTAAGCGTATCAAACGGTTGCTATCACGCCGTTTCAATTATTTAATAAGCTTTAAATTTAACCAAATACGAGCGCTATTAAATGAATAATTCTGTTTGCGAGTAACAAATCAAAATTTTAATTTAAACGAACACTATTTAAGTCTATTCTATAAATTAGAGTGCGTTATGTAAACAATTAATTTAATAATTCGACCAGAAAATGGTTGGATAACCACTAAACACCAATCCAGATCCTGCCGAAGTGACCATAAAATGGTGGAGCCACGTGTTTAAGGCTGCCGAAAATCTAGTTCCCCGGTCAAACCTCAAACCTATTACGCGAGATATTAACTAAAGTGGACTGTATATGCGATTGCTTCTACGCTTACGTAAAAGCGACTACTATAGCATGCGGTACAATGCACTCGCTCTTCCCTAAACTAAACTATTACTTGTCGAATCGATGAAAGGAATCCTGCTTGACTAGGAAAAAAAACACAGATTGGAGCGGGTTAAACTATTAGCAAGCAGGTATAATTAAGGAATATTGACTCACCGGGGTTTCTTCTTCCTGTCGATCACTATAGCGGCGACTTCCGGAACCTCCTCTGGACAGACACTTCTGGGGCCCAGTGGTGCGTCAGGAGAGAAGCGTTGGTTCAACGACGACTGCGGCGGGAGAAGAGGCTCGCGCATCGGTCGCGCGTGTCTTATATATCCTCGGCTCGGGTGATTACGCGATATTCTAGAATCGTCTTCTTTCCCCTCCCACCCCACCACCCCGATGTGTCGATAGGAGGGTACGAATGATATTGTTTGGAAAGGAATAATGATTCTACAAGTTCCTACCGTCAAATAAAAAACGCGAATGGTTTTCCGCGCAACCAGCAATCACTTCAGCCGTTTCGAAAATTAGCTTGAACAGAGAAATAGACAATCAAAAATTATAAAAGTAGTTACTATTATTTTAATGATATGCAAATGGAGCTAATTATGTATATTAGATTATTATTTGAGCTCAATAAGAGGCTGTTATTTACATAATACTGAGAGACACAACTTAAAATTTAATTTATATGTATAGGTATGTAAAACCCAGACTGACGATGGGAAGCAGCGAATATCTTGTATTGAGCTTGCTTATTCGCCTACCAAGTGTGGCAATTTAGAAGATTTATATCGGAAAAACTCTTATCCAGCAGGGGACTGTTGCGGTTAAATTAAAGTAAGTAAGTTAAGTAAAGTAAGATTAATAATTTAAAATAATCTATATTTGTTTCTTCGCAGGTGTCCCTCGTAATGGAGATGGGGCAATTTCTAGATGTATATTTTGCCCAAACGAAAAACTATGACGATTTCACGATGGAAAATTATGATAAGATGTGTCACATGAAATCTTCATATTATGCCATGAACTCACCTATTTTACTTGCATTAATTTTATGCAATAAGGCGAACGAAGAGTCTTATAAGCGTGTGCTTGATTTGTGCAATGACCTTGGGGTTTTCACTCAGATTCATGTAAGCTTTATAAATATATTTTTCAAATATCGGTCCTATATTTAAACGTGGTATTTATTTATGCGTGGTAGAGCTAAGCTGCAGCCATACTATGGTTGTAAAAAGAATTGGTCGGCTCTCCCGGGGTAGGACCAAGCTCTCACAGCAAAATAACACAGTAAAGAACCGGACCTTTTAGTTCCCCGAGATAACAACGCATCTGCATTTTGATTTTTTAATAGAAGATAAATGTCTATGAGTCACAGCACATACTTACACAGGTGGGCTTTGTGCACCTTTGTCAACCTTATTCTATAAAGAAAAAAAATCGTTATTCATCATCATTCATCATTAACAACCTATCAGGATACCCATATATTAGGATATGCCCAGCAGTGTGACGTATAGCCTGTAGCTTTTAAATAACTTAAGTTTTATATTTTTTATATTTAGAATGACTTCACGGAGTGTTTCGACGTCGGCGAGTCATTGAGTAGAAAATCAACTAACGACATTAAAAATAATAAACGAACGTGGACGGCTGTAGTCGCATTACAGCACTTCAATACCGAGCAAAGAAATATTTTCAACGAATGTTATGGAAACTCAAATCCAGAAAAAATTAAGCGAATTATACAACTGTACGAAGAAGTAAATTTGCGGCAGCTGTTTAAAGAAGAAGAGAATGCTCGCTATAACAATTTTCTACGAAAAGTTCAAAATTTTCCGGCGACTGCTACACCCGCTCCAGATTTTTTATGAACATTTTTTGACTACTTTAAAAGTTACGCCAGTGATTCGTCTAGATATTACTACGCTTAATAATTTGTATAAAAAAGTAAAGGTTTTGGGCTTCGGATTTTTTAGTTTAGAGACGTCTATGAGTAGAAGCGTTTATTTAATATTAAAAAATACTTTAATTAAAAAGTAATAGTTGAGTTTAAAGAATTAAATATATTGTGATAATTTAGTATTCTGGAGTCGGTGCTAAGCATAGTGTATGTAAGAATTAATGCCTAAAGAATATAACAACGTCGTCTAAAGAGTTACATTAAAAGAGTTACTCACATTTAAAACTTCATGTCTAACCTATTCAATAAAAAATAGTCATTGCTTCCGATTTTCTCCTTCGGCTGTTTACAGCCACTTATAGACACATAATAAAAACTGACTCGCTGAAATAAAAGGAGTGCCCCACAGAATTACAGATTCGTTGGAATCTTGGCATAAAATGAATCCAATAGTTACATTTTTTTTAAATCTTAGTTCTTTGTAAAAACATTTTTGGTAGCAAAGAAATTTAGAGAACGATTGCAGTCGTATGAGAGATAATAATGAATGAATCAGATATAATAATGAAATTAGTGTTGGGAATTACCCGGAAATATTGTAGAATTTATCAATTACGGAATAAAATTATTTTAATCGAGGAAGTATGTTATAAATTATAAATACAATACGTAATGCATGGACTTTAATATGCTGTAACGGTAACGGTAACGACAGACAATATGTAATATGTCTTTTGAAATAAGTTTGTAGTTATTAAAAAAAACATTAATAATTAAAGTGTATGTGTTTAACTGTACTTGGGGTAAAACGTTAGAAGAACAAATTAAAGTGAATTCCGATTATTCATCTTGGTGTGGATTTTAGGGTGGATAAACGGATTAACCCCACAATTGACGACGGTATCGCGTAACATCCATGCAAAAAAAACGAATGTAGGTACTTTCGAATTGTAAACTAAAAATGAAATATATATCTCCACATTTTATTATAGTTTCAATCTCGTCGGTATAAATAGTAGTTCGGAAACTAAACCAGGATAGAATAATAACGTGCAGAGAGTGTATAATGTATATGCTAGGCTCGAAAAGATCAACGCATCAAAAAGAAACGCTTTGGAGTGCACCTCTCCAAAGACTCGAGCAGTTGATCCTGTAGGACTTATGAAAAACTATTTTTTTGTAAAACTGAGGTGATTAGAGGACTTGTCGTCCACCTGACAAGTGGTTACTTCAGACTATGGACGCCTGCAGCCAATTAGAAAACAAAGAAGGCTACAGGTGCGTTGTCACTTCTGAAGGCTGAGACGGAATGCCTGTAACCTGCGTTCAGTGTTTGCACCGCTGTGTTCTATTTTCCGGACACAGAAGTGCAAGCACTTTTCTATTTAGCCTTATAAAAACTAGTTTCTAAATTCGATTTGCAAACATTAACACTAACGCAAAATGTTTTCTGAATATTATTTTTGTATTGTATATTGTATGTATTGTATATTGGAAAATATATTCGATTTTTTCCTAATAAATAACAAGTTATACTTTCCACACTAGATGAGTATAAATAAACCTGGAAAATATACTACAATATTATTCAAACTAAAATAATAAGTAGTATTAAGTAAATATTAAGTAAATATTGGAATATTACTCATTAGGCATACTGTACCTTCAATCATCGCTGAAAAGGAAAGAATAATTTTTATGCAACATTGAGTATTAAATTATTTTTATATCTTTTTCAAGATATAAAAATCGTATTACAAAATACTCCTCAGAATCTATTATCGACCATCATTAAGATTATAAAAACTTGTCTTTATTTTTCGTAGCCTTAAAATATGTTACCTCCAAACAAGGATTCTCCTGTATCGTGGAAACAGTTTACAGACATAAATTACACAAGACCAAACATCCAGATCTGGAACATTTATTTGTAGGTCATACAAATATTTGTTCCGTGCGGGATTCGAACCCGCGGGCCTAAGCGCTGCAACTCATTGATAAGCCACTGCATCATGGAGCGGTCTTACACATAATATAGTTTGTTTAATAAAATAATAAACTTGGCGATAGACAGACCCTGTAAGTTTTCTGGGACTTAGTTCTAAAAGCGTATAAAAACGTTGTCCCAGTAATCAATTAGTGTCACTATGGAGTCGAGTACGTAATTCTGAAATTTTAAATATTATATTGTTATAGACAACACTTTTTTGTTTTAGTAAATTGAATATAAAATTATAACATTATATATCCTTTAGTCGTAATTTGCATTTAATTGGAAACGCAAGCTTATAAAAACTTATGTACTGTGCATTACATTGCATGTCTACTTACTATAACGAGACATTGTTGAGAAATGTGACTTTGTCTTTGCTTGAGTTGTAGCATGACCGAATTAATTGCGATAATCATTACGCTATTAATTTAATTTTTTATTATTTATAAAGCAATAAGCATGGTATCACTATCATGATGTACCTTTTCAGTTTTATTCATTCCTTCATCATAAAAACTTATGTTCTGTGCATTACATTGCATGTCTACTTACTATAACGAGACATTGTTGAGAAATGTGACTTTGTCTTTGCTTGAGTTGTAGCATGACCGAATTAATTGCGATAATCATTACGCTATTAATTTAATTTTTTATTATTTATAAAGCAATAAGCATGGTAACACTATCATGATGTACCTTTTTCAGTTTTATTCATTCCTTCATCATAAAAACTTTGTTCTGTGCATTACATTGCATGTCTACTTACTATAACGAGACATTGTTGAGAAATGTGACTTTGTCTTTGCTTGAGTTGTAGCATGACCGAATTAATTGCGATAATCATTACGCTATTAATTTAATTTTTTATTATTTATAAAGCAATAAGCATGGTAACACTATCATGATGTACCTTTTCAGTTTTATTCATTCCTTCATCATAAAAACTTATGTTCTGTGCATTACATTGCATGTCTACTTACTATAACGAGACATTGTTGAGAAATGTGACTTTGTCTTTGCTTGAGTTGTAGCATGACCGAATTAATTGCGATAATCATTACGCTATTAATTTAATTTTTTATTATTTATAAAGCAATAAGCATGGTAACACTATCATGATGTACCTTTTCAGTTTTATTCATTCCTTCATCATAAAAACTTATGTTCTGTGCATTACATTGCATGTCTACTTACTATAACGAGACATTGTTGAGAAATGTGACTTTGTCTTTGCTTGAGTTGTAGCATGACCGAATTAATTGCGATAATCATTACGCTATTAATTTAATTTTTTATTATTTATAAAGCAATAAGCATGGTAACACTGTCATGATGTACCTTTTCAGTTTTATTCATTAACCTTCATCATAAAAACTTATGTTCTGTGCATTACATTGCATGTCTACTTACTATAACGAGACATTGTTGAGAAATGTGACTTTGTCTTTGCTTGAGTTGTAGCATGACCGAATTAATTGCGATAATCATTACGCTATTAATTTAATTTTTTATTATTTATAAAGCAATAAGCATGGTAACACTATCATGATGTACCTTTTCAGTTTTATTCATTCCTTCATCATAAAAACTTATGTTCTGTGCATTACATTGCATGTCTACTTACTATAACGAGACATTGTTGAGAAAACCTCGTCGCCGCCGACGACGTTCGCCACCCGTCACGTTCTGTCTCCCGGAGTGGCGAAAAGTGGATTGCAGAGGCCCGTCTGGCTACGTTAAATGTATGTGGGGCAATGAATGATAAAATGGATGAAGTATGCGATATGATGTATGATAGAGGAATAGATGTGTTATGTGTAAATGAGACGAAAAGGAAGGGGAAAGATGTCACTACACATGGCATGTATACCGCATACTGGTCTGGTGTAGACGAGATCGAGCGGGCATGCCAGGGAGTAGGTATCATCCTTTCAGAAAGAATGGGCCAATGTGTGAAAGAGTATGAATGTGTAAGCCCAAGACTGCTATGGATAGGAATGAAAGTGGGCTTAAAGAAGTTGTTTGTGTTAGGGGTCTACGCCCCAGACGTGTCTAAGCCCACTTATATCCGAGAGCAGTTTTGGGAAATGGTAAGGATGGTGTTAATGAGGTGTAAGGGAAATGAAAATATTATTATGCTAGGAGATTTTAATGGAAGGGTTGGGGTGAGGAGGCTTGGTTATGAAAGGATATTGGGAACGTTTGGTGATGAAAGTATAAATGAGAATGGTGAAAGTCTCCTCACCGTATGTATGGAAAAGAATCTTTTTGTGACGAACACTTGCTTTAGCCACAACAGGTTTCACATGTATACTTGGGAAAGAGGTGACGATAGAAGCATGATAGATTTCATAATTGTGGATGAAAGATTGAGGAGGCAGTGGTAGATACAAGGGTCTACCGGGGTTCTAACGTAGAAACGGATCATTATTTGGTTTTATGCCGAATTAATAGTCTATTCAGTGTGGACTGTGTGCTCGTTTGTCACCCTATCCTATAAAAAATCTATTGTTTTGAACATCAAAGTAAAGTTACAGCCTAACCTATATACGTCCCATTGCTGGGCACAGGCCTCCCCTCATTTCTGAGAGTGTTTTAGGAGGAGGAAGGAAGTGTCCGCCGCGCTGCCCCAATGCGTGTTGGCGAACTTCACATGTCTTCGAAATATTTTTTTTCTTATTCCTCAAACATGCAAGTTTTCTCACGATGTTTTCCTTCACCGCCGTGCACGTGGTAAATCATCACTTAAAATTGTAATTAACAATTTAATTGGTGCCGGCGGGGTTCGAACCCTGGTTACTAGCGTTCTGTTATATTTACAGCGAGCGTTAACCATCTGAGCTACCACGACTCTAAGCCTTGATTATAAGCAAATTGTAATCGAAATGAAATATAGACGACGCTAATAAAACTTGCACGCGTTACGAAAACAAAACTTTTTTTAATATGTTTTTCTCAAATGTGATCTTTTATTTATGTATAGGATTAAAAGTAAAAAAGGCTTCGATTTGGTATACTTAAACAAAGATTTAACACGCGAAGTCTTTGAACTAAACTATTATAGGAAATTAAATTATGCATTTTTACACCTTTACACTCCAAACAATAGAACTAAAAAAAGGATAGTGAATTAGATTATTTATGTAAAACATTGTGCGTACTATTGCAATGTTATAATAGTAATTGAATTTTATATACATACTAGCTGTTCGCCACGGTTTCTCCAGCGTGTGAGTAAGGGTTTTAATTTTTTTGTACGGAATCCTTATCATTTTTCTAAAATAAAAAGCCTAAGCCACCTCATAACATCAACTATTTGCCAGTGAGTCTTGTCAAAATTGGTCCAGTATCTCAGAGATTAGCCGGATAAAACAGAAAGACAAAATTTTTAAAATTGTGTTTGTTATAATTACCTTAAGTATTCTCATATGCATTTAATAAAAATGTTTTACAGAAACGGAGGGCAAACGAGCAGCTAGCCTGATGGTAAGTGATTACCGCCACCCATTAACAACCGCAACATCAGGGGAATTGCTGGTGCTTTGGCGGCCTTTTAGAAAGGAGAAGGAGTAAGCTTTTTTCTTGAAAGTCCCTAAATTGTATCGTTCCGGAAAAATCGCCGGTGGTAAACTGATCTACAGAAAAGTTGTACGAGGAAAAAAAATCCAAGTAAAATGCGCAGTGGTGGACCATCAAGCATACAGATTGTGTGGATGGAATCGTGAATTTTGACACTATGTGCGTTCGTGAAATTTAACGGCTGGAATTAATACTTACTTAATAGACAATTAATAGAAAGTGCACTTGTGCTTGCGCATAATCTTGGTCACTATAATCCTGTCCCACGCAGATAGACGCTTAAATTTAGATACAAATTACATACTGATGACTAATATTTTTGGATCTTATTGACATAAGAGAAAAAACAGAACCGGTAATTTGAATAAAAAATCATGAGTGCAATTAGTTTAATTAAAATTTTTGTATTTTTAAAAGATACTAAAAAAAGGGCACAAAATAATAGATTTCCTCACAAAAGAAGGTAACTTAAAAAAAAAAAGAAAAATCAATCGGACCGAAGGCTGGACGTGAACCAAGGCATTAAGATTTCGCCGCCGCTCGATATCCACTTATGCTATTACGATCATTAACATAGTGTCAAAATATACCTTCTTATATTGTAGCAGTTTTTCATTGCCTGAAAAGACGGACAAAAAACCATTTTTTAAAACAAAATCCTAGCTAGATCGATTTATTGCCCCCGAAACTCCCTGGACACTAAATTTTATGAAAATCGTTGGAGCCGTTTTTGAGATTCAGATTATATATATATATATATATATATATATATATATATATATATATATATTTTTTTATATATAAATATACAAGAATTGCTTGTTTAAAGGTATAGGAGATATAGGTACACTGATTCATTCATTGCAAATGTAACTTTGTAATCCTATACATTTATATGGGATTACAAAGTTATTTATGCAGTTGGTCTATCTAGAAAACTGGACCGAAATTGAAAAATATTTTAGTTTTTCCTTGATTTATACACTAAACGCTAATTGTATTCTAAATTTGAAGTTTCTATGTCTGCTAAAAGTGCCTTAGAGTTTTGATGATCTGTCAGTCAGTGAGTGACAAAATTAAGAAACTGACTAGTTATTATTATTAAACTAATCGTTCAAATTGAATGAAATTTGAAATATACCATGTTTATACAATGCCTGCTTGGTTTCCGAAAATTTTAGGTTCAGGTTCCTAGTTTTATTCACGACGAAGTTATAGGGGGGTCGAAAACGGCCTGAACTGCTTCGAGAAAAGTATGGTATCTACGGCCGTGCCGCTTTTTTGCTCGACTTGGCGGGGGCACTACCGTGCCCCCAGGTTAGTAAATAATCAACTTACTGATGAAATGGTATGCGTTGAATAACACGTCCTAGATGAGTTCTTACAACTGATTATGCTGCAGTTCACCATTATAAATTAATAATAACATAAATTCACGTACGACGTTCCCCGCGCAACTAAATCACAAAATGTTGAATTATGTTCATCAACACATCATAGCGGCGACAAAGTCATGCGTCTATGCGACTGCTGTTGTCTTATTATTACGATTTCTGTGGGCTCACCTAATGGTAAGTGACTACCGCTGCCCATGAACAACTGCAATACCAGGGTGATTGCAGATGCGTTGCCAGCCTTTCATGAAAGAGTAGGCTCTTTTTTTGAAATTACCTAAGTTGTATCGGCTGGTGGTAGTTGATTCCACGAGGAAGTTGTGCGAGAAAGAAAACTTCTTGTAAATTGCACAGTAGTGGCCCTTGAATCATCCAGGTGGTAAGGATGGTATCTTGGGCTCTGTCGTGACGGTGAAATTGAGCGGCTGATATTAGTTCAAATACTCCCGTGGTAAATACCTACGATAGAATAGGGATTCAACACCTTTTCGCAATGCCAGTGAGTCAAGCTAATCAAAACGTGCTCAGTGGCCGACAATTGAAACCTCTCTGCACTGGGTGTGATTAAAATAGAAGGAGCTGGCAATTTATAGAAAAACTAGTCGTAACTTAAGTAGTAACATATTGGTAGTAGTGGTACGTAACATGTCGGTGAAATTATCGACTTTTAGGGAAGAGTGCCCATAACAATTTATGTTTTTTATTTTATACGATTGGGTGACAAACTAGCACACAGTCCACCTAATGGTAAGTTGTTACTGCGGCCCATAGACATCTACATCTATCCTCGATTACGAATCAAAATGCAGATGCGTTGTCACCCGTGAGGACTAAGATGGAATGCCTCGTTTCCTGTAAAAAGTGTATCCGGTCTCTACACTCACCATACGAAACACAGCAGCGTTAAGCTATTTCACGCTAGTATTCTGTGAGAGCGTGGTCCTTCCCCGGTCGAGCCGACCCATTCGTGCTACAACTATACTACTAATATTACTGCAGCATGTATCTACCACGTATAAAAAATATTTAAATAATTAATTAAGTAATAAATAAATAAAAATTGAACTGTTTTGAAGACCTAAAATGACCTAAGTATGCGTAACTAAACGGATCCCATTTGATTGATTTGGTTAGGAAACACTAAACACAAAACTTTTTAAAGAATTTTATTTTAAACACAAGGTACATATTATGTCATTATCAAAGACTATTATCGAAAAATTCATATTTTAATTTATCCCAAAACCGCATTCTTTTCTCTTCGGGCAATTTGATCATTTTTATAGTCCTACCAAAATTCAATACTTTTAAGGTTTCATTGAAGAGCTCCCACTTTAATTTTCCCAAAAGGCTGTCCTCTTTTTCTGGAGTAGGATTTCTATAAATATAAAATATTAACTAAATTTTTGTTACAAAACGGACGGATGAAATGAGTAATAAATTATAATATGAACAATATAGATGTATATTTCATATACTTGCTTAAGACTGCGTAGTCTTAAAGATAATAATTCCAATGATAACGGGTTCGGCTGGAGTCAAAACATATAGAGTTGGTTTTCGGACTTTGTTGGTAATGTCCTCACACATCTGATACGAAACTCATTAGAATAATACAATTTTCAATGCATACCATCATACGGATCGTTCTGGGGTTCAAACCAAGGCAATTTTAGCTCAATCTCAAGCATATCCTGAAGACTCTCTGTCTAATTTACAATAGTGTTTCTGTTAAGGGTATATTAAAATATTTTTATAGAAGTGTGCGCGAAAGAACATGTGATTTACCTAATTGGAAGTGTCGATCGATAAAGTTTGGCAACGCACTTGCAATTTTCCTGGTGTTGCAGGTATTCATCTGCTACAGGGAATTGCAGGTGTTTATCCGCTACAGGAAATTGCAGGTGCGTTGTCAACCTTTTAAAAAGAATAGTCGTGGTCTCAGTCATAGGTATAGTGGATTGTCTCGGTCTGGCGTTGTTATGGAGTGGGAGGAATAATGTACCAAGGAGAGTCTGCTGGTCTACTCGTAGCCTTACCGATTTAAGAAAGGCAAAGATGAAGACAGTTTGATCTTAGGCAGTGATAGCCCGACATATTCTGTCAAACCAGTACTACATATAGTAGGCATTTCTCATATCGCGCAAGAATTACCGATATCATGATCTCTACTCAATAATAGAAGTTTAAAATGAGTGAACACTTATGTTCGCGTTACGCTTGATAATCTTCTACATATAAAAATATATTGCAAACACAAGTAACATAAAATATAATACACTCCATTACAATACAATACATACTATATCATTAAAAAAAATTTATGTGTGAACTCACCCGTACTTGACAAAATTGGACATTAACTTCGCCACTTTTTTAATAAAAAGTTTTTCTTTTACAGCGTGTATACTGTTGTACACATCTTTAAAATATTTACATTTGAATTGATAACAAATATCATCGCCAGATGTTGCTCCAGACCAACTTAATTTTGAATTAAGAAATTTCCATTTAAAATTAAAACAACCATTATATGAAAATCTGTATAAAAAGACGTTTCCAGAGGATTCTTCACTATGTAATATTGCCTGTTGGAGTAACGGGTAAATAACTTGGTCCGAATGATACTTGACATAGCGTTTTAAGCTACGTTCTGATATTGTACCATTAATGAAATAAAAATTCATTATGTTTCTTTGAATCTTTTTATAACGTTCTGAGTTGTACTCGTCAGACGATCCATGAAAAGGCAAAAGATATTGAAAGTTGTAATTTAAATATTTTAAAAGATTTCTGTTCTTTGCAAAATCTTTTAATTTGAATAAGGATTCAAAATTTGAAAATCCAAACATTACATCTACATTATAGTTTGCCAACTTTCTTTTATATATTTCAATAGGATGCTTAAACATGAAGCTGTCTCTTTTAGTAGTTTCAGTGCTACAACCGAATGCATTTATTTGTCTCTGGGTATCTCTGATTTCAGTACTATCGAAAATATTGCGCGATAATAACATTAAATTATGAACAGACGCATAACTTAGAAATTTGTAAAGGATTTCTCGATTATGTTTCTCAAAGTGTCCATTGAGTTTCCAGTATAATTTATTAATAATTTCAAAGTTATACTTTCTATAATCTTTCGGTGAAATAGCACTTCCACTCTGAATAACCACTCGATTAAACAAATCGTCAGCGGCGTTAGATACTAAAAATGATGCCACGATATCTGCGCCTACTCCCGATCCAATTACTGTAATTTTGTTAAAGTTCCCATTAAATAAATATATATTATTTCTTATCCATCTAAGTGCCATAAGGACATCTTTAGCACCCATATTTCCTTTTGCAAAATCGTCTTCGGTATTTAAAAACCCCAATATAGTCATTCTAAAAGAAACAGCAACAACTAAAATCTCTTCTTCAATTAAGAAATCCGGCTCATGATCTTTGAAATTTTCGTAAATCCATACCACAACTGGAAAGCTAGCACGATTATTAATTGAAAGTGGCATGTAAACAACTAGATTTAAGCAATTTTCTGAAAACCCATAGTCACATGCGTGCGACAATTCATTACTAAAATCATAAGCAACCAACGGCATCAAATTTCTTGGTCCTTCAGGTGGCTATTGGAAAAATAAAAAGGATTTTAGATGATAGAACATTTTAAATAGATATTTATTTATTTAACTTCATATACACAGATGTATATAGACGGTCTTAATGCCTGAGACATTATCTAGTGCAGAGATAGAAGAGGTAGGTGTAAAAAAAAGAAGTATGTACAATATATATAAACTCATACATGTATAAGCGTATAAATATATACATATATAAACATAATGTAAGTATATATACATAAAATTAAATAGACGCACATATATATATATATATATATATATATATATATATATACATTATATATACATACATACACACGCACATATTAAATATGATGTTAAACACGGCTAACTACGAACGCTAAGTTGATTCTGCCATTTTATTGACGAGCAGTTCTCGCACTTTAGATTTGAACGAAATCCGGTTTTCGGCACTCCTGATTTCGGAAGGAAGAGCGTTCCAAAGAAGAACAGATTGAACAAAGAACGATGATTGTACAAAGTTAGTACTAAAAGGGGGACATTGAAGCAAAAGGTTATAGTAATAACCTTAACGAAGAACTCTGTCATGGTTGGAGCTAAGATATTGAAAATGAGGAGTTAAATAAGATGGAGGATTAGGAGTCATCAAGATAGAGTAGAGTAGTGAATGCACGTAGACTACGGCACTGATGATATATGTTTAAAATAACACATTTACTAATATCATCATCGTCAAAAGAACAACAACTTCCTTAAAGTCTATAACATCCACTGCGGAACTTAGGCCTCCCTGTAGATTGTCTCATAAGGGTGATATTTAACACGGTTGCCACGCTTGGCAGGTGGGATGCAGTTTATATTTTTTAGTTGTCATTTTATAGTTTTTAGTTGTCAGTTTATATTTTTTAGTTGTCAGTTTATATTTTTTAGTTGACAGTTTATATTTTTTAGTCGTCAGTTTATATTTTTATAGTTGTTATTAGGAAGACGCTGATGTCCATCTTTTAGTTGCTTATTTCTGTCGCCTCTTTCAACACAGGACGATATGGGGTAGTATATATTCTTACTTCGCCAATAAACGGTAATGATTGGTGGAATAAGAAATACTTAAGACACTAGTTTCTAATAAAACAAGGATCACCTTAAATCTTCGTTCTTGTACAGGAACTTTTGCGTAAGGGATATTGCTGAATATTGCATAAGGCTTACTTTCATAAACTGTAAATAATTTTCTCCCGATTATTGTAATACTTTCATTTGTTTCTAACTTCACTTGTCCAATATTCACACCTCTAACATTATATAAACATAGAAAAGCAAGGTATATTTGAGTCAAAGTTTCCACAAAATACTTATCAAGTCTCATTTTTTCTTCGAGTACAATTCACATAATCGATTTTATATTTTAATTTGCGTAAACGTTTTTCAGACACGTCATCAAACTAAACTCTACAAATAACCATGCAATGTTTTCAAAACATTTCATTGTTTTCTTAATACAATTTTCATACTTTTAGATAAGGTCAAGTTTATCAGGGTATATTATAAATGTAATGTTTAAATTTTCAATACACATTCTTACCCAGTACCCTACATACGTACCTAAGATTGACGTTATAATATTATCATATTTCAGCCTAAGCATCACCTAATTCCCATGCTGAACATAAGCCGTTCCCAAAGATCCAGTATCTTAACCTGGATATGACAAATAATCTCGTGAAAATGTTTTGTAACATCTATTATTACCTACGTAAAGTTTTTACATAACCATCATCTTAAAAACAACAGTGAAACACAATCTATTTTTAATGTATTATATTTTTATCATCATCATACTTACAGCGCTTCACAAGTCCACTGCTGAACATAGGCCTCATCCAAGGAATGCCACTAAACATAGTTCTGAGCCACCTGTATCCATCGACTTCCAGCATGTCTTACCAGGTCACCACTCCATCCAGTGAGGGGACGCCCTACACTTCGCCTGTCGGTACGAGACTGCCATTCGAGAACCTTTCTCCCACATTAAAGGCCCATTCCCACTTCAGCATACTAATCCGTTGGGCTATTACGATTACTCTGGTTTTTCTGCGGATGTCCTCGTTTTAAAGTTTATCACGCAGAGAAACCTCGAGCATAGCCCTCTCCTCTCGCTAAGCGACTTTGAGCTCCCTCATACGGTCATCACAAACAAAACGCACTGGTTGTACGATCTAGTTTCATAAGTGCTATATTATTATAGGATTTATTATAATTAAATAATTAATTTAGAAAGGTATTGTAATTGTAAGTTTATTACTTCAATAAAGCTTCAATCTCACTTCTGATGTAGGAAGGTAGTTACTAATAATTTGTAATGTATGGTTACGTAATTTAAATTAAAATTACGTAAAAGGCTTTTGGAAAAGAATGCAATCATTTTTATTCAATATAGTACTATGACCACTGGTTCCAAGAAAACCTCTGTCTTGGAAAGAACCAGCAATAAACCCAGCGGGACATTTCTATCAAATAGAATTAATTTGCAATTTATTATTTTACACAACTATGAAAAACACAGATCACAGCTAATCAGCTATAAATTATACTGAGACTAATTTAGTAGCCGAGAATAATGATTAATTTGTTTCCACGAATTAATTATCCGATGAGTCGAGGATGAGCTAATGGCGGGATACAACAACTACACCGTGCCATGCTAAAGCCAAGACCAGGGGTATGAAAGTCCTCAGTAGCTTGCTGACTAGCACCATCTCACAGTCGTAAAAAACACTATTTTCTCTACTATTATTACATATTTTTCTCAAAAGATGGCAATGACTTATAAGTGACTGCTAAAATTTATTATTTATACCGAAGCCCAAAATCACGCTTTCAAAGTTTTGAAATGTTGCGGTATATATACAATATAAATTTCCTTTAATTCTCACAGTAACTCATGTCATAGTAAAAAGTAAAGTAAAGTTACAGCCTATATACGTCCCACTGCTGGGCACAGGCCTCCTCTCATTTCTGAGAGGGTTTTTAGGGCAAGGAATAGTCCGCCACACTGCCCCAATGCGTGTTGGCGAACTTCACATGTCTTCGAAGTATTTTTTTTCTTATTTCTCAGACATGCAGGTTTCCTCACGATGTTTTCCTTCACCGCCGAGCACGTGGTAAATCAGCACTTAAAATTGCAATTAACAATTTCATTGGTGCCGGCGGGGATCGAACCCGGTTTGCTCGTGTATTGTGAAATTTACAGCGAGCGCTAACCATCTGAGCTACCACGGCTCTGTATGTATGTATGTCTGTATGTCATAGTAACTTAATGAGAACCATATATAAAGTTTTGTATATAATGAATTAATTAATAATTAATTTCTGACTATGTACATTTCCTAATTCCTATTATTTATTAAATTAAATATACGAAATAATACCGAACCAAGTTGATAGCGGCCCCTAGTGTATTTTTGGTAATTTATAACCCCAACGCCATCTATTAGAGCTAAGAAGAAACTTCCCTCGTTGTGTCATCAAATAATTTGTTAGAGTGGCTCATCTATGAACTATATAGTATATTAACTATGGCCAAGACTACCCTAACGGAGGCCGCTCCATCCGTTTTATACAAGCAAAGCAAGTAGCCACTGCAGGTGTACAGGTGTAGGTACAGGTGTGCGGTGCACATGTTGTTTATAAGAATTCTGGCAAACTACACAGGCGCTACTGCACGTGCAACGGCGCTGGCGCCATCGTCAAGAGTCAATCTGAGTTAAGACACAATCTGAGTTATCTGTAGACAGAAAAACATCGTCTAATTATCCTTAGTATTGGATAATTAGTATTGGACCGGTTTCTTTGGACCCTGCAACACTTATCAGTTTTGATTCAAAAACATGCCGTTCAAATTTCTTTTTTCTCAGGTATTGTTTATGCTAGTCCAGTATCGCTATTCCCTGTAGCTATATCATTTGACCGGCATAAGCCTTGCAATGATAGTAAGAAACACTTTTCATTTTTTTTTCGATTAGGTTTAGAGCAATACAACCTGAACACACCGCAACAATCACAAATCTTCCCCGTCACAATCACAAAGTAGTGCAATGTGAGGGACGCAATAACACAATAGTACCAAGGTATGAAAACCAACATCAACACCATAAATACTTTCCTGCACTAGAAGATTTACCACATTGGCAGAACCACAATACTTTCATTCTAAAAGTCCCAGCACTCGTTGAATGACCTTGTCGGAATCCCTTGCACACAGCGCCCACAGCGAACTCCACACTGCACAAACGAGTGGGTTGCCGATATACCCTTAATCCTATGATAACACCATGAACATGACCACTCCTTCAGAATGATGTAACCTCTCTGTACCATACAGACGCGCCGACACGGACACCTCCGACTATCGCATGTCTTCGTGCAGTTGGCAGTAAACCGTCAGCATACGTTCTACACCATCTGCAAACAGATATTGACACTTGTTAAATATTACAATGCTCGATCATCCCTGACTTCATTTAAATCGTAGACAGTGGACTGATCCGAGCACACAACGTCCTTTCAATCGGTAATTGTTGTAGCAACTTCTACCAATCCCTCATTATCAAACCCCAATCTTGTCGACTATTATCAAGACATTAGAACAGTAAAAGGCCGCCCATTATCTTCAATTCATAGCACGTTAAAGCCAATCTATTATTTTGGTGCAGTGCTTAAACATTTCGAACTTTAAATCGTAGCCCATAGAAATCATATTTCGTATGAACTGTTCTGGCACTAACAAATTATAACAAAACTCGAACGAGATCAGTTTTCACATAATGCAGACCATAACTCATCTAGGAAGCCTCCAAGATTTTCTTAGACATTTGCTAACATATTTATGTACTTTAAGAAATAATGAAAGTACTTGCGGGTACTTTTAACATCAATCGAACATAAGGATCTAACTTTTGAATTTTGAAGAAAAATTTTCTCAATAAAACCTTACATTGGACAACTAATTTCATGAAACATTTAACATAAAAACGCGCTCTATGGGTTTTCACAAACAAAATAACTCTCCCACTATTTAAAAATTAAATAGTGGGCAATAACGAGGACTTTATCCTATGTGAGCGATAACAAGAGAATTTAACCCATAAAAATTAAATGTGGGAAATAACGAGGACTTTATCCCACTTCTGATATAGAAAGGTATTGTAATTGTAAGGTTATTACTATGGAAAGCTTTAGTCTCACTTCTAATGTAGGAAAGTAGTTACCGTAACGTAGGGTTATAACGTAAAAGGTTTTTAGAATAGAATAGAATCATTTTTATTCTATATATTACTATGACCACTGGTTCCAAGAAAACCTCTGTCCTGGGAAGAATCAACAAGAAACCCAGCGGGACATTTCTTTTAGATATAATTAATTTACAATTTATTATTTTATACAACTATCAAATACACAGATCACAAAAAAATATAATAAAAATTCATTAATTAAGTGAATTAATTATTATTCTCGGCTACTGAATTAGTCTCATTACAATTTATAACGACAATTAAAAAAGTAAAGTACCAGCCTATAAACATACTTCCTACTGCTGTGCACAGACTTACCTTAATTTCTAGGAGGTCTTTTAGGGCAGAAAGAATACACCCCGCTATTCCTATGCGTGCTGGCAGATTTCATTTCCGACAAATACATGATAATTTGATTTGATTTGATGATTTTCCAACTCCAAAATGTAAAACTTATTGGTATTTCTATTTTGTATTTCAGATTTCCTTTTCCTATTTTTATCACTTCCTACTGAAACGTTTGTAAAGTGGTCCTCCCAAGTCTTATCCATTTTCTTATATTTTCTTCGATATACATGTTTCCTTACTGTTTATTCCTTCACCGCTTAATACGTTGTAAAACTAATCAATATAAACCATTCTTCCATATAAGGAAGACCAGAAGCTTGTTAAAAATCTTGAAAGCTCTAAGGTTTGTCAATCAAAGCTTTATCAATAATATCAACTTTCGCAAATTATTTATTTTGAACTACACCATTAACATAAAATACGACTTGTTTAATTACTTAAACATAATTGTTTTATTGTATTTTTAATTTTATTTTTCAAAATGAGATGATTCTCCCGACTCATAAGTAAGGAATTTTAACAATATTTGCCAAAATTTACCAAAATGTATCGCCAAAAAAACTGAATTAGAGTTACCGCTGGCACTAAAAATATTTGTTTCCTTTAAAACCACTCTATTAAAAGTGTAACGCTTCCATCATTATATTTTAGCGTTAGTTTGAATTATCTTTTAATATTTTGAGGTTTATATTATGTATGTGGTAGAGACACGCTGCAGCTATATAATAATTGTAGCACAAATGGGTCGACTCGATCGGTGTAGGACCACGCTCTCACAGAATTTCGTATGGTGAGTGTATATCTATACTTATCATACAAAATAAACTTCCAGTTCTCTGACCGGAGACCCTTATTGCTGAAAAGAGGCATTTTACCTTAGTTTTCAAAGGACATTTTGATTTTTGATCGTGGATAAATGTATATGTCTATGGGCCACAGTGCTTACTTAGATAGACCGTGTATGACAAACGAACGTTTGTCACTCTTATTCTATAAAAAATATTATTTAATACGCTAATACAATAATATGTTAAAATTTTATTACAACCTAAAGATTAATGCGATATAAGTTTATCTAGAAGAGATATTATCGTAGGTTAAAACCACTTTAATGACAGTATTTAAAACAAACATTGGTGTGGTGTACGATGTGCTTCAAAATATTTTTTTGGATCTGTTGGATTTTTTCGGTGAATTTATCTCTCTTAGTGATCGCGCACGCAAAAGAAAATAATGTACTTACAACACACGGATTAGTCTCCGGGAAATTACTGAAAACATTATTAAAAAACACCGAATACCATGGATTTATGGGCATTCCATACGCAGCACCGCCCTTAAATGAGTTGAGATTTTTGGTAAATATAGTATAAATTTAAATTAATTATATTCGCTAGATATAACAAAAATTTACGATATAAATTATAATATCAACATTGGACTTTCCTATGCATACTTCTGGTACAATTAAATATGTTAGTATTAGACACTTACATGTTGTGTTATAATATCCGTATGTGTATGTTGATCTACATGTGCTCGTTTCACATACACACAATCACTATAATCATTACAGCCCTTCACAAGTCCACTGCTGAACATAGGCCTCTCCCAAGGAATGCCACAAAGCACAGTTCTAAGCCACCTGCATCCATCGACTTCCTGCACGTCTTACCAGGTCGTCACTCCATCTAGTGGGGGGACGCCCTTCACCTCGCATACCGATACGAGGCTGCCACTCGAGAACCCTTTTTCCCCATCGGTTGTCGGCTCTTCGAGCTACATGACCGACCATTTGCCACTTCAGCTTACTAATCCGTTGGGCTATGTCGATCACTCTGGTTCCACTGTGGATATCCTCATTTCTAAGTTTATCATCCAGAGAGACCCCGACCATAGCTCTCTTCATAGCTCACTGAGCGACCACGTTTCAGCTCCATAAGTCATCACTGGCAACACGCACTGGTAGAACAGTCTCGTTTTCAGGTTTTGAGGTATAGCTGACGAGAAGATGTGTCGTAATTTCCCGAACGCTACCTAGCCGAGTTGTCCGTTGAAGTTGGACCTACTTATCCCTACCCGTCAAACTATTTGTCCCAAGTAAACATACTCATCTACAACTTTGAGCTTAGTGCTACCGGCATGAATGTGACATGGACGTTACACGTGATCTTTATTTTGTCCATGTTCATCTTAACGCCTATCCGTTGGGAGGCACTATTGAAGTCATTAAGCATAGTGCTTAGGTCCTCCAGCGATTCTGGCATAAGGACTATATCGTCGGTAAATGGAAGGTAAGTGATGTACTCGCCATTGATGTTAATACCATATCCTTTCCGCTCCAGTGGCTTGAAAACATATTCTAATGAAACGGTGAAGAGTTTCGGGGATATAACGTCACTCTGTCTCACACCTCCCTGCAGTTGAATAGGTTTCGTACTCTGGTTCTGTAATCGAATAGCCATGCCAGCTCTACCGTACAAACACTTCAGCACTTCGATATATCGACAGTTAATTTGGCACCGCCAACCGCCGGCCCGTAGCACCGGCCTAATTTCAACGAAATCGAAGGGTTTCACATATGCCTGGCAAAGTGGCAGATTGTACTCTTCGGTCTTCTGTACAATTTTCCTAAAACCACACACACACATATCGTGTGTGGTCTATGGTACTAAAACTTTTTCAGATTCGGCTTGTTCGGGAGGCTGGAATTTGTCTAGTCTGCATGCGAGATGGTTCGTAATGACTCTCGAAAACAGCACGTAGACGCGTTTCAGAAAGTAAATCGATCTGTAGTTCTTCAAGACAGCCTCCGGAGTAGTGCAGCTATAGCAGACGGAATTAAAGAGGCTCTGAAGGACTTCAAGTACCGGTTTACCACCCACTATCATAAGCCCCGATATAATTCCATCCTTGCTCGGGGACTTGCCGTTTTTAAGATGCTGGCAAGCGATTCTAATCTCGCTCGTCCGGGATATCATCGAAATAATGTCGGATATACTTGCTCTTGGATCACAAGACAACTTATCTTCCATTTCCTCCAACTCCAGAGTCTTCTCGTCATTCCTCAGGGTGCATTCGTTATATAGTGCAAGGTTGAATGGTCTTAGGTGACAACAAAATCTCTATCTCCGATATTCTTAGCACCCGTTACTATTATTTGCCTATTGATTTGATATATGATTGCCTAATGGAGGGATGTTGGCCATAGTTGCCGCGCTCAGCGAGCAGGTTGGCACCTACAGTTTTTTTATTGTATAGTTGCTGTTATCAGAAAGATGCTAATGCTCATTTCCTGCCTATGTCCCTCTGTGGCCTCTTACGAAACCCACGGGAAAATATGGGGTAGTGGATATTCTCAACTGCCACTACACGGCAACACATAGCTATATACACACATAGCTATAACTACATTTACGATATTTATTTGCTTTCAAGAGACCCTTAAATGTTTAATATTCAACTATTTGCAGCCACCTCAAACGATTAACCCCTGGGTTAATGTATTATCTGCAATTAAAGAGAAACCTCCATGCATCCAGTTCAACAACAATGTTAAAAAACATCAATCGATAGGTCAATATGGAGTTGAAGATTGCCTCTACCTCGATATCTTTACCCCAGCAGTAGATGATAATAAAAGAGCTATTGTAGTTTTTTTATATAATGAAAACTTCAGGTACTCGTATAACAAAACAAAAGATTATAGTCCAGATTTTTTTATAGAAGAAGATGTGGTATTAGTTACGATAAGCCATCGATTATCTACTTTTGGTTTTTTGTCATTTGAAGACGATATTCTGCCCGGAAACGCAGGATTAAAAGATATTGTAGCAGGGTTACACTGGATCAAAAATAATATTGAACATTTTGGAGGTGACCCTCATAAAATAACGTTAATGGGATCTCAAGGTGGTGCTGCAGCGATAGATTTACTTATTCATACAAAAGCAAAAAATCTATTTAATGGAGCCATATTACAAAGTGGAACTTCTCTGACTCCTCAATATTTGCAGGATAATATAAGAAAAAGGGCCTTTAAATTGGGTGAGCTATTAGAAAGAGGTACTTCTAATAGTAATCGACTACTAAAATTTTTAAACGATATTCCAGCAGAAAAGATATTTGAAAAAGAGTTGAATGCTCTTCCGGAAGATTATTACAAAGAAAATCAAAAACCTCTTTTAACTTTTGGTCCAATTGTTGAAAGTAACCAAAATGGTCTAGTGACAGACTATCCAGAAAAGATATTTGATACCGTAACAATTCCTATTATGATTGGGTCAAACTCTCGAGAGGGTTTAGAGCCATCACTTCAATATCTTTTTGATCCGAGATATCTTATGTATCTTGAAAAAGATTTTCATTTTTTAATACCAATACGATCTAATTTAAAATTTGATCCATTGGGAGAAAATTTTTATGACGCTATAGAAGATATTAAAAAGTTTTATTTCAAGCGAGGTAAAATAGGAACTAACAGTATTTCTGATTATATTACGTACATAGGAGACGTTCTTACATCATATCCTGTTGATGTTATGGCGAGAATGTACTCAAACAAATCTTCAAGCTCAGTATTCTATTATCATTTTGATTACTACAGTGAATTCAATGCTAATAAAGAAAACATTTTGAAGTTTTCTACTATGGGAGATGGCACTTGGGGAGCCGCAAGTGGAGATGAATTATGTTATTTATTTATATGTCCAGGACTAATAAATAACTATAAAAAATTAAATAAGTCCATGTCTGAAGAAATAACATTACAAAAGAAATTGGATGAAGCTATGGACAAACTTTGCTAAATATGGGTTAGTATTCTTACAACTTTTTTTAAATGACTTACCCGCTTTTTGCAATACAGATTACTTCTATGTTATTTTAGCCTATACTAACAGGCAAACGCGTATGAGTATGTGCTTCTCATGAGACCTTCTTAAGGCCCTGCATTAATGCATTAATTAAAAGATTTCTTTATACTTACCACGTTGAATATGTGAGTTGTAAAATGCACACTCAATACCTTTTCAGCATAGAGCAACATAGACCACCGGCGTGGCAGTCCGTCTATGCTTCATAATGATAATATTACACATCATCACCAGTTTATAAAAAAATGTTTTTAAAACGCAAACTCCTCGTTTTTAATTTGCAAGATACACCACGTAAACCACCTGCAGGTGTTGTTGCCATCTGAAAGGAATATGTTCTTATTTAATTAAATTTCTTTTATTTGCATAAACATAAGAAAATAATCTCTTTATAATCTTTTTTATATAGTGACAGTTATAGGGTGACAAACGAGCACGCAGTCCACCTGATGGTAAGTGGTTGCTGCGGCCCATAGACATCTACATGTGTCCTCGATTACAAATCAAAATACAGATGCGTTGTCACACGTAAGTACTATAATGTAATGCTTCGCACTCACCATACGAATCACAGCAACGTTAAGCTACTATTTTATGCTGGTATTCTGTGAGAGCGTGGTCCTTTCCCGCTCGAGCCAATCCATTCATGCTACAACTATACTACTAATATAACTGCAGCATGACTCTACCATGTACACATATCTATTTAATAAAATTACATAAAATGTGCTTTTGTATCTTTATAAATCAATGTTTCAGACAATCCATATTTTACTGGGAAGTTATTCATTATGTGTCATTCTTTATATATTTCACCGTTTAGTGGTAACAAAAATTTGTCAACTCTATCGTGTTTGCTGATAATTAAAGCACCGAAATATCAATACTGTAAATACCATGTAATTGTTATCAACATAAAATAGAGATGATGATATTTTCCTGATTAATTCCAACGACGGCAACAACATTCAGAATAATTTCAGAGCTGTGTCAACAATAACATAGTGACCAATGGTGACACTGACTCCTCGTAAAGTACCCATTGGTGTTATTAAACTTATGCTATTATGTATATATATATATATATAATACATGGTAGAGCCATGATGCAGTTATATTAATAGTATAGTTGTAGCACGAATGGATCGGCTCGGCCGGGGAACGACCACGCTCTCACAATACCAGCGTGAAATAGTAGCTTAATTTTGCTGTGTTTCGTATGGTGAGTGTAGAGAACCGGAGACCCTTTTTACTGGAAACGAGGCATTCCATCTTAGTCCTCACGGGTGACAACGCATCTGCATTTTGATTTGTAATCGAGGATAGATGTAGATGTCTATGGGCCGCAGCAACCACTTACCATCAGGTGGACTGTGTACTCGTTTGTCACCCCATTCTATAAAAAAATGCAATGTCAGAGAAACTATTTGAATCACATCACAGACACATAACTAGATTATAAAATTACTAATTTGAGTAAATAATGTTGCATGAATAAGTCAACTAGCGCCATCTAGTGTCAGGAACGAGAGCGAGGGGAGCTTTGCAGTAAATGACATCACAAATCTTTCGACCGACAGCGCCACCCGAAGAACTAAGTTTCTGGAATTAGTTTTTATTAAATTCTATTAGTTTTTTTTCAAAAATATTGCAGCAGCATCATCTTACAGCATATTAAAAGTCCGCTACTGACCAAAAGCCACCGGTATAGATTGCCCCCTAAAGGAGAAATTTTCTGAAGTTACCAATGCAAGGCTTGGTAGGCGATTTGGCTATCGCAAAGTTTTTATTATTTTGAGTTGTTATCAAGAAAATGCTGCTATTGATTTATTTGTGACACCTCTTACGATACTCACGGGATAATATAGGGGCTTGTAACAGTTACAATAAAAATATACGTATCGGCAAAAAATTTATTTTACCGGTTGTTACCGTTTTAATAATAATTCGGCAGTAAAGTATTCGGATACTCAGCCAGGTAATCGTCCCCTGCAGAATGTAATACTCAGCCCAGCATGTGGCGCAGCGGCAAAAATATCTATACTTTTGCCGCAGCGAACACTAAACTGATTTACTGTTTGTGATGACTCCAGCAATTTTCCTTAAGAATGATAAAGAAAAGACTAAATAGATAACCAATTAACGTATTCGTATCTTATTTCACAAAATTCTATAATGTCCTTGGAAATATTACTGTTGATAAATCCAGCTAAAATGAAATGTTTTGTTTGACAGGAATCCAACCCCTGAAAAAAATAATCCATTGGATATAATATGGTCAAGCTACAATATAATTACTAAAGAATACCTGCATATTAGCAAAAATATGGAAATTAAACGTAATCTTTTTGAAGAGAGATTCCAATTTTGGGAAAAATTCTCAAATAAATGGCAAAAATTATTGAATGCAGTGTCAACTCCTGATATAAGTTACAAAGATGACTTATAATAAAACAATTAAATAAATATTTATATAATAATATATAGTTGATAAAATAAATGAATTATTGTATTTATTAGTAATCCCCTATTCTTAAGTGCTTATCACGATATGTGTATAAAATAGGAAGAGTTATAAATTATCTCATTCTAACTGATAAAAATGTAAGCGAAACCCACTTTGATTATTAGTATTTATCATAAGGACACGTCAGTCGTTTAGCTACAACATAATTATGAACGTAAACAAATGAATTTAATACTTTTATTTAATAGATAGTCGAAGCTACAACCAATATGAATTTGTTAATTTGTTTTCTAATAATTTGTTGCCTTACTATCATCAATGCTAATATTATAGTGGAAACCAAACTTGGAAAAGTGGCTGGCAATGAGGTGGATTCAATTATACCAAATGAGAAGTATTTCTCGTTTTTGGGTATACCTTACGCTAAACCACCTGTTGGAGCATTAAGATTACAGGTAAGGTTTTCATTCAGTAATCAAACAAATAACTTAAAGATCTACTACTATAAATACAAAAGTACTGTTATATACTGTTAACATATGTAATTTAATGCATCATGATTTCTTATATTTACGCGAACACTACACATTAGTTAAAACTTTTTTAAGAATTTTATCGCATTTAATTTATATGATTTTTAATTCGCGACGTTCTGGGTGCTTTCCAGTACCCATGGTCACGGGGGACTGAGGTGAGTGATGTCCCGATGTCAGTTTTAACCCGGAGTACCTTCAGCTTTCTAATTATTATTTATGGTCCAATCTACGCAGAATGAACTTACTGTATCTTGAATTCTTGCAGTGGTATGCTTGGGTTTAGTTTTAATTTTATTAATCAAAGAGTCCCAAGCAGGTGGTAGTACCCAGCCTCCATTTCTATTGAAATTAGGATGATTTTAAATTTCAATAGCCTCATGTTTTCATCCTTGGTAGGAATCGATGTTCTTTCGTGAGGATTTGTGGACTAACAAATATGATGTAATGGTTGGGGCCGCCTAGGATATGATTACAAACTGCAGACTTCCCGGAATGTTGATGCTTCACATATAACATATAGCTGATGTGATGCATCAACGTTCCGGGTGAAAGTAGTTTTAATCAATTACTTGTACATCATCATCTTCATTATCAGCATTTAGCAGTGAATTTGTGTTGGCCTGTAATAGCCAACACAAATTCACTGCTAAACAAAGGCCTGCCCCCAAGAAATACAATAATGTACTTCATGTATCTCTTACCAGGTCGTACCATTTTTTTTGGGAAGCTCTTCACTTCACGTATCGGTACGAGGCTGCCACTCGAGAATCTTTCTTACCTATGGGTAATCACTTACTCATCCGATAGGTTATAGCGATTGCTCTGGTTCTACTGCGCATATTCTCATAATTTTTATGTTTAATATTGTAATATATAGTTTTTATTTTACAGCCGCCACAGCCGCATGAAGGTTGGAACGATATTTTAGAAGCCAAAAAGGAAAGAAAGCCTTGTGCACAATATTTTTTACCGGTACGATATACTAAAAGAATTGGTTTTACCGGTGATGAGGATTGTTTACATCTTAGTGTGCATACGCCAAAATTTTCAGAAACAAACTTGGGATTTCCTTCGATTGTATTTTTATATAATGAACAGTTTCGAATGTCATTTAATGGTTCGACAGACTACGGTCCTGATTTCTTTATGAAAGAGGGAGTAATTTTAGTAACCGTTCACCACAGATTAGGTGCTCTAGGGTTTCTGTCATTTGAAGATGAAGTACTTCCAGGTAATAATGGTCTACGAGATGTTATACAAGCTCTTAAATGGATACAAGAAAATATTAAATTCTTTGGTGGAGATCCGTCAAGAGTAACGTTAATGGGCAGCCAAGGTGGTGGTGTTTTAGTCGATTTACTTCTCCAAACAAAGAAATCAGAGGGCTTATTTCATGGAGTAATATTGCAAAGTGGAACTTCATGGAACCCATCGTATATTGACGAGAATCCACGTAAAAAGGCAAAAGCTCTAGGTGAAGCATTAGAAGAAACATTTACTACAAGCTCCTATCTCATAAAACGTTTCGCAGATTGGTCAGCACAACTTATAACAGAATCGGAACATTTAGCTGTTCACGCTGATGATTCACGAGCAATACAAAGAGGTATTGTCAACTTTGGACCAAGCGTAGAACCGTACCATCCTGATGCTATTGTCACATCTCTTCCTGAGGATACCAACTTTAATATAAATGTACCAATTATGGTTGGTTACAATTCAAGGGAAGGCATTGAATTTACAGAACGTTTCCTACGCAAACCACAATATCTCACGTTTGCAGACAGAGATTTTCTTTTTTTGTTTCCAATTCGTGTAAAGTACCATTTCAAAATCAACGACAAAGTTTATTTCGAGGCTATCAAAAAGATTAAGGAATTTTATTTCGATGAAGGTTATGTAAAAATTAGCAAACCGGGAGAATATTTATCATACATCACTGATATAACTGCATTTTACAGCACGGATTATGCAGTAAGGAAATATACTAACATGTCTAGTTTCCCAGTTTACTATTATGTTTTCGATTATAGCGGAGAATTAAACATGAGAAAGAAAGCATCCCTTCAAGATGCAATTAATATAGATGGTACATGGGGTGCTTCCATTGCAGATGAATTATGCTACTTGTTCTTATGTAATCCCCGAAAAATATACAAAAAATTATTGGAAGAAGAAGATTCGGAGGAAATCAAAGTTTTAAAGAACATGGTTAGATTGTGGGCTAACTTTGCTAAAACTGGGTGAGTTTTTTTTATAGAGTAAGGGTGACAAACGAGCACACAGTCCACCTGATGGTAAGTTTCCTCGATTAAGAATCAGAACGCAGATGCGTTATCACCCCTGAAGACTAAGATGGAATGCCTCGTTTCCAGTAAAAACTGGTCTCCGGACCTCTACACTTACCAAACGAAACACAGCAGTATTAAGCTGCTATTTTACGCTGGTATTCTGTGAGAGAATAGTCCTTCCCTGGTCAAGCCGGCCCATTCGTGCTATAGCCATAATATAATGTAGCTGCAGCAAGGCTCTACCACGTACAAGAAAACAACACATTCTACCTGTCTTTAATTTAAAACCCTTATTACTAGAAATAAAGTATTTCATCTCAGTCCTCAGAAGTAACAACGCATCTGCAGTTTAATTCTTAATTGATGATATATGTAAATGTTTATGGGCCACAGCACTACTTACCATCAGGTGGACTATGTGCTCGCTTGTTATCCTTATTTTATATTGCAATAACAGCCTTTTATCTATCCGACATCATTTTGAAACCGACATCTTTGAAATGGCTTAACCAATTCTAATTAAATTTAACGAAGGGATGCAATGCCAGGAGTTATTAAGGCTATGTTTTATCCGAAAAACATGGGACTTGGACTTGAAACTTTAATATGCGAGAAATCGAAAAATTGATAACAAATAGATTTTTACTTTTACTTATAACCTTAAATCTAAATAAGGCGATATTAATATATCCCACCCAGGCGCTGCTGGAACGTGGTGCTAGTTATCTAAGAAGTCAAAGGTAACAAACGATCACACAGTTCACGATATGATAAATTGATGATGAGTCACGGCGACACCCTAACTATCCTCGAATACGATTCAAAATACAGATGCGTTTTCACTCTTTAGGATTAAAATGGAATTCCTAATTACCAGTTAAAAAGGTTTCCGGTTCTTTATACCTCCATACTAACATATCTCGCATCAGAATTATTGCCATTTTATGTCGCTAATCTGTGCAACCGGGGTCTTTCTGCGAGTCTATCTGATCCATTCGTACTGAAGCCATAATATGCAGCAGCATGCCTTTACTATGCAAAGATTGCGTCAACAAGATATTTGCCTTTTTGACAATTTAACATAACTTTTAAAAATTAAGTACTACTACTAATCTAACTCTAAATATACTATATGTATCTGTATCTTACTACATTTATTAATTTGTTCTCCTCTAATAATATACTTTTAAAAGTCTTTTAACAAAGGGTATGTCATTATTTCAATAACTCCTTAGTTGAATATGTTACCTAAGTTTATATAATCGATTTCATTCTAGTAACCCCACCCCTACTGGAGAGGAATTCATATGGAAGCCAGCGACAAAAAATAAAAGAGAATGTCTTGTGATCAGTGATGAACTTAAGATGCAGGATAATATTCATGATGACGTTGTCAAATTCTGGGATGAGTTCATATCATCGAACAGCGAGAAAGCTATCGATGGGATTATACAAGATATTATAAGGGATGAGCTTTGAATATTTTTGATGATGAAATAAATGTTTGTACTCGTCAAAATAAGTTTTCATTTCAAGAAATATTATATTAACATTAATAACCTGTTTATTTATATCTGTACTTATGAAATTTAAGTGTAATAATACTAGCTTGTAGGAATACCAACCAGTTGTATGAATACCAGCGTAAATGACAACTTAATGCTGCTGTATTCCGTAGCTTGAGCGTAGAGAACCGAAATCTCTTTTTTTATAGGATAGGGTGACAAACGAGCAACAGTCCACCTGATGGTAAGTGGTTGCTGTGGCCCATAGACATCTACATCTATCCTCGATTAGGAATCAAAATGCAGATGCGTTGTCACCCGTGAGCACTAAGATGAAATGCCTCGTTTCCAGCAAATAGGGTCTCTGGTTCTCTACACTCACCATACTAAACACAGCAGCATTAATCACGCAAGCATTAACTATCTGGTATTCTGTGATAGCGTGGTCCCTCCCCGGTTTAACCTATCCATTTGTGCTACAACTGTATTACTGATATAACTGCAGCATGGCTCTATCACGTAGAAAAATCGCGTAAACCGTTTTACTTAAGCTCTTTTTACTAGAAATGAAGTATTTCATCTCATTACTCAAGGGTGATAACGCATCTGCAGTTTAATTCTTAATTGATGATATATGTAAATGTTTATGGGCCGCAACAACCACTTACAATCAGGCGGACTGTGTGTTCGTTCTCATCCCTATTTTATATGAAAATAATTTGTTGAGAATGACTATTTGATTGTTTTTGACACATGAAAAGATTATTTATATGGAGGGGTGGTTGGAATATCGAATTATTTTATCAATTTTGAGAAATAAATATAATTAAATAAATGAACTTATACTTATTACTTATACCTTACATAAATCTAAATAACGCTACATTAATACATATCACCCAGGCGGAGGCGGGACGGGGTGCTAGTTTTATAATAAATAATGGTAACAAACAATCACAAAGTCCACGATATGATAAATTGATGATGAGGCACAGAGACAACTTATCCTCGAATACAAATCAAATTACAGATGCATTGTCACTCTTTAGGATTAAAATGGAATTTCTAGTTACCAGTAAAAAAGGTTTCCGGATCTTTATAGCCACCATACTAACGCTATTCTGTTTCACAACAGAATTATTGCCACTTTATGCCGCTGATCTGCGCAAGCGGGGTCTTTCTACGAGTATTGCCGACCCCTTCCTACTAAAGCCATAATATGCTGCAGCATGCCCTTACTCTACATAAATTGCATCTTTCAATTTGTATTTTTCAATATGTGATCCACGTAAATTATTATAATAATACATACTTGTATAATAAAATATAAAACTCTATCAGGCTGATTGTGTGTTGTAATCTCGTAAGGATCTATATATTAATGCTGATTAATTTATAGTAAATAGCGTTATAATGATTATATGAAAAAATCAAACAACTGTTGCTATAAATAATTATGTAAATTGCGTACATTTTTTTTAACTTATAGTACCACAAACATAAAATCACAGTGCTAGACATTAATTTCAACTTGATGTGTCGATTTTCATTATGTAAGATTTAATTTTTTTATTAAGAAAGAAATTTATGCCATTGAAAAAGAAAATTTCATTAAAGGTGGACATCCAATAGGTTATCAGATTAACAAATTTTGTATCGCTTTTTCGTCTCTGCATCTACATTAACACTGCAATTAAATAAAAAGACTTATCATTTAATACGTCTTGCTAACCCAAAGACAGTGTAAAACGTGTCCAAATAACAAAACTGTTAAAGGAATTTATCAGTCTACTATAAATTATCTAAGTATGAAGTTAACTCCTACTTTATCACTACTGCTAATATTAATCTTCTGGTAACACACCAATCAATACAACGTGCTCATTTGATAACATGATTACTTTATAAATATACGTTGTACAAAAATGAAGTGGTTTTTATGTTTCACGTTTATAGTTATTTTACATAAATCAAATAGTACTGATGACATTATAAGTGTTACAATTGAACAAGGAGAGGTAATTGGAAAAGTGGAGAAAACAATTTTAAGAAATCAAATCTACTATTCCTTCAAGGGAATACCATTTGCTCTTACGCCTGTTGGGGGATTAAGATTTAAGGTAAAAAAATTTCATTACAATTAAGAACTTTAATAACATATGTACATATTACTAACCAAAAATTTTAACATGAAATTTCAGCCGCCAGTTAAGCATCAAGGATGGAATGAGACATATAAAGCTTTTGTTAATAAACCTACGTGTTTTCAATATAGTCCTCGAACACGTAACGGTGAATCTTTAGGCATGTCGGGATCGGAAGATTGCCTTTACCTCAGCGTATTTACATCTGACGTCAAACGATCATCGCCCGTTATAGTGTTTGATTATAACGACGGCTTCAGATCTGGTTTCAATGGAACAAGAACGTATTCTCCAGACTTTTTCGTGGAAGAAGACGTCGTAGTTGTAACGATCAATCATCGTCTTGGATTATTCGGATATTTAACTACCGAAGACGATAATATTCCTGGCAATAATGGTTTACGCGATTTTATTGTAGGATTACAATGGGTTAAGGATAATATCAAACACTTCGGCGGTGATCCAAATCGCGTAACTTTAATGGGTAATCGAGGTGGAGCTGTATTAGCGGACTTACTTCTATATTCAGATAAGGCAAAAAATCTGTTTAGTGCAGTTATTTTGCAAAGCGGAACTTCAATGGAACCGACTTTATTTTATAAAGAGCCTCGAGAAGCAGCTTTCAGATTAGGCGAACTAGTTGGTATAAACACCACTGATAGTAATACGTTACTAGAAGAGCTACAAAAAATCGATGCAAAAATTTTGATAACAAAAGAAGGCGAAGTTATGGATATTAATAACTTTAAATTAACTCAAATGGCCGTGTATCCATTTGGTCCTTTGGTTGAAAAAAATAACCCCGATGCCGTCTTAAAACTCTTACCGGATAATGAAATGGTTGTTAACGACGTTCCTATTATAATAGGAATGAATTCGAGAGAAGGCCTAGATTTAGTATCTCACTTTATTTTTGAACCACGGTTAATAAGAGACTTAGCGCAAGATTTCTTTGTGCATATTCCAATAAGATCGGGTTTTCGCTTTGACAAAAACAGTTCAGTGTATGAAAACGTAGTGAGAGATATACAGAATTTCTATTTAGAAGAGGGTTACCTAAACTACGCTAATATTCTTGAATACGCAGTATATGTGGGAGATGTACTGCAGAATTATGCCCTAAATTACGCAGCAAGGAAGTTAGGTAAGGAGCTTAAGTCTAATCTATATTACTACATGTTTGATTTCAGAGGACTATTAAATGAAAACAGTGAATATATGTCCCGATATGCCAGAAGTTCAATGGAACATTGGGGGGCAACAATAACCGATGAATTATGTTATTTGCATTTATGCTCACGGATTCGAAAAACATACGAACAACTACTTAAGCTGCTTAGTGAACAGCCAGAAATTAAAGTTTTGAAGAAGATGGTACGGCTATGGACAAATTTTGCAAAGTATAGGTATGTATTTTGATAAGCTATAGTTTACGAATATGTATATAATACTCATGTCATATAAATTAACCTGACATATATTATGTACATCCATTTTAAACTATTTATTAGTAACAACTGATGGAATGTGTCATATTTAGCTAATAATGAAACTATATTGGACTTTTTTAATTTTACTTTAAATAATGGTGAAATTTCAAGGAAATGACACATGAGCCTTTAGAAGAAGAAAAAGTTTATGACTAAGATTCGCCTAGATAGAGAACTAGTCATTGCATCATTCTTATAAATCTCTGAAATAACTTTTTATTACGAGCCAAAAATTAACTAACAAAGCTTATTTTGCCACTGGTCGTGCTAATATAGGACTCAATGTTGTTTTTTTAGTATTTAATCACAGTAATTTTTTTTATATTTTAAGGAATCCAACACCTGTCAACAATGATGAAATATTAAAGGATTTCATTTGGCAGCCAGTTAAGAAAAATTATGAAAATATTAACTATCTTCATATCACAAAGAAACTTCAAATGCGGGAAAACCCTTTAGGTACACGAGCCAACTTTTGGGACAACTTTATCGCTAAGTATTCAGTTTTAGCAAAGGAGGGTGTAGTCAGTGACAAGAATCATGATGAATTATGATAAGAAAGAACTTGAAAGTATAAATAAAAATGCAATAAAAACAAAATTGTTTACTTATTTAAATAGGCCATTAATTGTGCCTTGCAAAACCAAAATTACTTAAATCGAATATAACTTTACTAAAGATAAAATAACGTGATGATAATTATACAACGTGACAAATATTTATGTTCTATGGCATTTTAATATGAAGTTTAAAGAAGTAGTACCCGGTTGACCGAGCTTTGCTCGGTATTTTTCGCTCGGTTTTTTTAATTAGTGTGTTTTGGAAATTATATTTAGATACAAATTACATACTGATGAAATACGAATAATATTTTTTGATCTTAGCGACATAATAGAATAAGCTGAACTGGTTATTTGAATAAAAAATCATGAGTGCAATTAGTTTAATTTAAATTTTCGTGTTTTTAAAAAATACTAAAAAAAGGGCTCGAAAAAAATAGATTTTCTCAAAAAAGAAAGGAACTTGAAAAAAAATAGTTGGTCGGTCCGTCTGGGCTCGACCATGGTATTACGATTTTGTGACCGCCCAATATACCAATTAAGCTATTTGTAATCATTAATAAACTGTCAAAATTTACCTTCTTCTAACGATGTTGTAGCAGTTTTTCATTGCCTAAAAACACGGACAAAAAGACAATTTACATACATAAACACTCACGCCTGTCACCCAGAGGGGTAGGCAGAGACTACAGACTTCCATTTGGCACGATCCTGGCACACCTCTCTCGCCTCCTTCACATCCATACACCTACGCATACATGCTCGTCGGTTAAGGGTACTCCTAATTTGGCCCTTTTTCAATAAATAATACTCGCCAATTTGGTCGATAAATTTTCGCCTAGGACGTCCCTTTCCGACTCTGCCATTCACTTCTGCACATAAATTTCTTTGTCACTCTTTCCTCATTCATTCTTTCCACATGACCAAACCACCGAAGCATTCCTTTCTTAATCCTGGTCACACATCATCTTGCAAACCACACTCTTCTCTTATTACACAATTTCTTACCCTGTCATTCAGATTCAGCCCTAACATACTCCTTAACGACCGCATTTCTACTGCGTTTATTCTACTCTCGTGCTTCTTCTGCCACACCCAACTTTCACTACCATACGTTAAAGTAGGGACCAACACAGCATTGTGAATTGCCATACATGCCTTTTTCGACACATTTTGACTCTTCACAATAGAGTGCAAGACCCCATTTACTCTATTTCCCGCAAAAAGACAATTTCTAAAAATAAATCCTAGCTAGATCGATTTATTGCCCCCGAAACTCCCTGCACACAAAATTTTATGAAAATCGTTGGAGCCGTTTCCGAGATTCCGATTATATATATATACATATATATATATATATATATATTTATAATTGCTCGTTTAAAGGTATAGGATTCAATATCTACACAATATGTTATTATTACCTTTAAATCACACAAATTTTATAATATGTTTACCAACTTTTAAATATATGAAAAATACTAACGTAATGTTTAACAGCCGAATAGAAACCTTTAATAACCTGCTTTAAATGGATATTGGTTCATATAATTATGCACATATCTTAGACTCAAATCTTAATCTACCTTATGACCATAATACGTGTAGCAAACGTTATGGAACTTTAAATAACTGTGGGTTAAAAATTGTTATATCAGATCTGCAGGATTTAATTCTTGACCTAAGCAACCTAAATACTATGTACCCAGAAGATGACTGCTTTCTTCAAAACCAAAACATATTGCGTACTGACTCACAACAAAAAAATTATCAATTTTTTCTTTAACTACCTTAGCATACTTCATCAAAATATAGCAGGGTTAATGAGTAAATCGGATACACTAACTGTAAAATTAGAAGAACTATTTAACAAGGGCATCATTATAGATTTTATCTGTGTTACAGAACATTTTATTAAAACGGGTCACGAGAATTTATTACACATATCAAATTTCTGTCCAGCTGCTTTCTTTTCGAGAAATACTAAGCGAGGAGGAACTTGTATTTTTGTTAGAGTAGGATTACAGTATAGAGAGCTACCAGATGTAGCAAAACAATCAGTTTCGGGTGTTTTCGAATGCTGTGCGGTAGAAATAATAGCTCACAAAATTATTATAATCTGTATATATAGAATTCCTAAATATAATTATGCAGTATTTTATGAAAAATTAGACATTATATTAAGAACATTTTGCGTATCTTCAAATAAAAAAATATCGTCTTGTGTGGAGATTTTAATATTGATGTACTAAAAAGGAACAAAACTACATTGGAGTTTGAATACTTTCTCATGCAATACAACTTAAAATTAGCACTTTATACACCCACTAGATTAAGTAGTCACACCTGCATCGACAATTTTGCACACAATTACCGAAAGGAATGCAAAACAGAAGTTGTAGATCTGGTTCTTTCGGATCATACGTGTCAAATACTCCAAGTGCCAATTAATAAAACTTTGAAATTAAAATTTTGGAAAAGTAAAAAAGCAGGACATATCCATGGAAAATTTAATTAATTTTAAAACTCATCTAAGCTGCTTATCTTTCACACAAGTATACAATGCCAATAATGCAAACGAAGCTTTTGACAATTTTATGAATGATTTTTCTCTGTTTTATAGATTGTGTTTTCCGGAGAAAATTATAACTATAAAGACTAACAAAGCAACGAAATGGCTATCTCACGGAATAAAAATATGCAGTAAGAAACAAAGGCACTTACTCTGGGCATACAGATTAAATCCTGACGCAAAGAATAAAATAGCTTTTAAAAACTATACCAAACTCTATAGAAAAATTATCAACCTTACCCAAAAAAGCGCGAAATAACCATTTTATAAAAACCTCTCAAAATAAATCTAAGGCTACTTGGCAAATAATAAACAAATCAAAATTGTGTTTGCCACAGGAGCCTACAATGTATATAAAAAAAGAAAATTTGTCTTTTACACACCCCATGGCGATTGCAAATGCATTTAACAATTATTTTATTGATGAAATTGAAAATAATGTAAACTCTGACATCACATTGAATAGTATTAGTTTTGAAAATTTGACATTGAATTCACTATTTATGGAACCTGTATCAATTAATGACATAACAAGAATAATTTGTGGTCTAAAAAACACGAATACTATTGGATATGATGGCTTGTCTACAAAAGTGATTAAATACACCAAGGAAGTAATAGCCCCACCATTAGCACATATAATTAAGTATAAGTATTTCCAAAAAAATTGAAAAAAGTTATTATTAAACCCCTATATAAAAAAGATGACAAAACAGATTTAAAAAATTACAGACCTATTGCAAAAATTCCTATATTCTCAAAAGTTTTTGAAAAAGTAATTTATAACTCTTTATACACCTATTTCGAAAAGTATAAATTATTTTGTAAAGAGCAAAAGGGGTTCCGAAAAAATACTAATATCAATGTGGCACTGTATGACTTACTAGCTAATATTATGATATCTTTAGATAAGAGAAATCCAGTCTGTGCCATTTATACTGACATGACCAAGGCTTTTGATTATGTAGACCACAAGATCTTGCTAAACAAATTACATGGTTATGGTATAAGAGGAAACATTCTTCAGCTCTTAGAATCGTACCTAAGTAATAGAATCCAATGCACAGAAATTTCTAGAATATGTCCAAAGAGTAAATTAGAAACTACATATTTATCGAAACCAAGGCACATTAAATACGGGGTTCCACAAGGTAGCGTACTAGGGCCACTACTCTTTTTAATATATATAAACGATCTACCAAAAATAACGTCACACAAAATGGTTCTCTTTGCAGATGACAGCACAGCTATAATAAAGTGTGCAAATGAAATTAATTATGAAAGTGATATAAATACCTGTTTACGCGAAATTATAGAATGGCTTAATAATAATAATTTAAAAATAAATTTAAATAAAACAAAAGTTATGCACTTTCATCAACGCCGTGAAAACCCAAACATTATCATTTCCTACCAAGGCTTTAATATTGAAGAAGCAAATATGGCGAAGTTCCTAGGTATAGTGATTGATAATCAACTCACTTGGAAGCCTCATGTTGAGGATCTATGCAAACGACTCGGCAAATCCGCATATGCGCTTTCTCAACTTTCAAAAAAAGGTTAACAGCCAGGCTCTTTTGATAGCATACCATGGACTAGTTGCTTCCGTTTTGCGATATGGCATCATTTTCTGGGGACAGTCTTCTGAAAGGGAGCTTGTATTTAGGATGCAAAAACGATGTGTAAGGTCAATGTGTGGTCTCAAAATAACAGATAGCTGTTTTCCTTATTTTAAATACTTAAAAATCCTAACACTGCCGTCATTGTATATACTGGAAACAGCTATTTTTGTAAAAAAGCATCCATTTCTTTTCCAAAAAATATCTGATATTAGAAAGAATCCAATACGCACCCACTACAAAAATAGGTTATGTAACATAAAATGTAAAACATCATTAATGAAAAAAAAGCTTTTTTGGTATTGCCCCACAAATTTATAATAAACTACCTGATTCAATAAAAAATATGACCTTATTTAAATTTAAAAAGGTGCTGAATGACTTATTAATAGACAAATGTTACTATAAAATTGACGAGTTCTTGAATGAAAATTTTGACTAGTTACTTTTTATTGAATATTAAATTTTTTTTTTTTTGTTATTGTAATCAATTTAATTTTTATAAATGTAGAATTTTCATTAGTATTCCAATTTCAATTATTTCTATTCTATTTTATTTTATGACATGATTTTTCAAATGAACTCAATTATATTTGTATGTCTTTAAGACAAAACATATATTGTATTTGCACACCTCATAAGGTAATAATACAGTGTACATATTATAACTTTTCTGTAACACCTTTTATACCTGTGTTATGCAAATAAATGAATTTGAATTTGAATTTGAATATGTCGATACTAACCGGGGATTATTTTTACCCTAATTAGACAAGTTATTGAAGAAGTTTTTCATTTTTTTTAAAAATTCCAATTGAAAATAATACTTCTTTCTTTCTTGTCTAATTACTGAATTATAAATAATAGTAATTAGGGGATAATTGATGAAGTGGATTTATATTTATAAGTTATGTAGTTGATTCTATTATATATCACAATTGACCCAAAGAGCGCGTATTGCAATCTACTTCATATAAACAGTACCTAAAAAGTTATAATATATATAGTTTACATTATAATATAATTTATAGTAGTATTTTTATAGTATAGTTTATATTACATTACGAAATATAGTTTCAAAAAACGAGAAGGAATATTACATTGACGGTATATTTTTTATTATTTTCGATAATTCTATCTTTTGTTAAAATACGATACCTCAGGCGGTCCCATAAACGTGTGAAGACGATACCATTTCTACAGGTAGTATCTCATAGGGCATGAAGATTTTAATGAAACTTATTTAGACGGCATTCTAGTTGTTACCTTGAACTTGTGATATTCCAAAGACTACTCAAAAATGTATAATAAATAAACTTTTATTAAAATGACTTCAAAAACCCAAAAGGATATAGCAATAGCATATCGTAGAATTAGTACCCCGACTATAGAATCCATTATGTGCAATTTATTGAAAAAATTCAATTCAAAGGCACAAAAGTGAACACGCATTGAAGTAATTGCTATTATTTAACGTACAGGCGCTACTTTAATATAACATTGGTGTAACAAGCTAATAGTCAACCTCAAATGATATATGATCAGGAAGATGTTTTGCGCATTTTTCATTTCAGTTTACCTTTGCCACTACTTACGATACCCACGGGATGATATGAGGTGGTGTATTCGTTTACACCGCCACAACACGACAAGCCTACCTTATGCTCCTATAACATCCTCATGAGTGACATTGCATATAGGTACCATAATATATATATATGAATATAAACTCAGAAAGAGACTGTCAGCTCCTCCAAGATGACTTAAATAGACTTGCTCTATACTATAAAAATAACCGCATAACAGCGAATATTGAAAAATGTATATCAATCACGTTTACCCGTAAAATAAAACCGTATTCTTACCACATTCACAGTCATCCCATAACAAAAGCAAACAGCGTTAAAGACTTGGGAGTAACTTTAGATAGCAAACTGACCTTTTCAGAACACATTACATTAATAACCATGAAAGCCTACAAAAATCTTGGATATATCATGCGTGTCACAAACCTTTCAATGATTGAAGTTGCATTAAAGCACTTTATTTTTTATATGTCCGCAGCGTGTTGGAATATTGATCTATTAGTTGAAATCCTCAATACAAAAAATACGTAGCTGCCATAGAGGGTATACAGAGTAGATTCCTGCGTTACCTCAATTACCGGGGCAGACACAGGAGCGAAGAATACCATTGCTCTTGTCTGCATCACAACTTATTAACATTACAAGGTCGTAGATGTGTAACTGATACTGATGACTCAACAGATTATGAGTTTTCGTACCCCCAAGAAACGCACTAGAGTTACGGAATATATAATATATTTTATGTACCACCAGCTTACACAAACTATGCAAAAACTCTGTTACAAATAGAATACTAAGAACATATAATAAATACTTTTCTAGCATTCTGGTCGAGCGATACCTACCCATCCATTCAAATCACCACATACAACAGTTCTTTCGTTTCCCTTAACCAAATCTAGAACTTCTCTTACATTTTCCCAAAACTCCTTCAGCTCAGCCCTGGACGACGAAGCTACCGGCGCATAAACAGCCAAAAGAAATAACTTCGTCAGTCCCAGTTTAAAGCGAACTCAGAGAAGTCTTGAGTTCACAACCTTATATTCAGACATAAGATCGACCAACCGGGACGACAACAGCACCCCCACTCCCTGGCTTTCCGGGACTCCGGACCATATATCTAACGTCCCGCCAGGGAGCTCTTCAGTACCACTGCCTTTCCGTTTGGTCTCCGACATGCACACGACATCTAATTCTCTTTCTTTCATTATTTTCTTATCTTTCAAGCCCTCTCTAACATTCCACGTGCCAACTCTGCACTCCGTCCTCCACCTTCCACCGTGTCGGGCTGTGCGTGACGGGTGGCGTTCCCCATCGCCGCTTTGGGCGCTGCATTCCACACCAACGGGGACGAGCTGGTGTGCGTCGCCTTGGGGTGACGCCCTAACCCTCGTTTGCATGGGTGAGCAGCTGTGTAGAATTGCAGCCCTGAAAGGGGCTGGCTGGGGTTGCGACGAGCACGCTTCTACAATGACCCCCAATTACGTTGCATTATCAGTTAATCACTACCACAAACACGATTACCGAAATCCGATACATATTTATTTGTAAATAGCGTGCAATTTGGCCTTTTTTTAAATAATTTGCATGCGAAATTTGGAAACGATTATCATATTATATTTGATTGTAACGTCAAAACACATCTCGTGTTGACATTTATACGTGGGAATTGACGTCTTGTGGCATTTTAGTGGCTACATGGGCTCCGCCCACACCCCCGTTCTATTATGTATGTATTATAGTATTCTATGTTTTATACTATGATTAAAAAATCTATTCTTCAAATGTCTTGCAATCTATTCTTCAAATTTACTTTTAAAGTGTAATCCCAAACGTAACCTAATACGCTAATATGTGCTGCAACTGTTTACCGATATATTGCGATATACCCTGCTGGTTGAAAGGAGACTTTGACAACCGACTGATAGTCGAAAATTCAGTCAAATCCGCTGAGCCAGAATTTCGCAGACAGGTCATTGGGAAAAACTTTACAAGTGCGAGGGTATCGGTTCGACGCTCACCAAACCGCCTGCCAATTGATGTAGTAATACACGCCTGTTGATGCATTTCTGGAAAGATCTATGAATATATAAAGATCAAGCAATTACTTAAAATCGGTTGATCTATGTGAATTGTGTGATGAAAATTTTTGGAAGGAACGTAAGGATTTTTCGACACCGTCTTAAGTTGAGAGACCACACAGTCTAAAGTTGGGAGATTTCAACCGGTGCGTCTTGTCTGTAAAAAGTGCTTACTAGTCAGTAAGATCCCTAGTGAAAAAACCTCCCAGAGAACTTATCTTACTAATAGTCGTCGAAGTTGACAAATTGCAATAACAATCGCGTCGCGTTATGGAAAATGGCAAAAGTAATCGACCCCGTATGAAGTAATGATCAACGCAATATAACTGGATATGAGAAGCGGATGGTTGAGCTGAGGCGCGAGTCTAGGGAGAGGCTAACGTGATTTATTTTACCATGTTTTTATTAAGTCACTTTCTTATTTGTCTGCTTGTCTGTCGTCTAATCATGCAACTCAAATTTCGACCACTTTCCGTTTTGCTAGAGATTTGAAATTTTGAACATATCTGAGAATTGTATGACAATGTAGGAATATGAAAGTGGTATATTAAATGTATATGGGTCATGCGCGCGTAAGTACGTGCAAGCGTGCGTTCGTATCTTTATGTGTGTTTAAACATGTAAACATCTCATAACGGAGTGTCCGATCGAAAATCTTTGGAGACCTTCAAGAAAGGAGCTTACTCCTTTCTAAAAGGCCGGCAACGCACCTGCATTTCCCCTGGTGTTGCGGTTGATCATGGGCAGCGGTAGTCACTTAACATCAGGTGAGCCCCATGCTCGTTTGCACCCTCTTCTATAAAAAAGCGATATACGGCATCTGAAAGGGCCTCGCTGAACTTAAAATTTTCTGTGAATTTAGACCCAATCGTCACGGTAAATTCTGAGAAAACCTCGAAAATTCGAGTTTTCTTAATTTATAAGCAGTACTTTTATTGTAATTACTTCGACACCCTTATTTTGATCAATTCTATAATCTTATCAGCTCTTATACTCAAAAAACGACGTCGATTGCGTTAACCGCCTGAAAATAAGTTGATTCGTTCGAGAGATAACATTGTAGAAAGAAATCTCGAAAAAGTTTTGGCGGCGCTGTCACTGTGCCGCAAGCGAAACACACCGAAGCCTAAATCACGCTATCAACATTCCGAATCATAAACAGCATATATAGAACATCTCCGAACTATCACACGGAGTGTTGGCCGCTCCCCGTGCAGAACACCTTTCCCGGCGGGAGATCTCCCCTTTTACTTCTACGGCCACAAAGTGTTTTTGCAAAATAACTTGAAAATTTTCCGTGAAATCAATTTTTTGTAATAACTACTTTTGATGACCTGAAAAAATTACGTCGATTGCCGTCTCTCGAATTCGACTTCGAATCTCGTCAAAATGGATTTAGTTTTTAGTGATATATTCGATTCTGAATAAAATAAAAATACGTGGTTTTTCAAAATTACGATTTTTCGAAGGTATTAGGAGGCCGTAATTTTTAATAGGTGGAATTTGGAGCGCTTCGATATTTAAACTAGCGAGTTGATCTAGAAACTAGCGGGAGGTTCTAGGGAAGGCTTGCGGGGTCAACCAAATTTTTAAATGATTTCTGTGAATACCACTGTGGTGAAGTTGCGAGTAATTTAAGATGACGCCAGCCTGTACTGCGGTAGTATAGAGTCATTGAGAACCATTTGAAAAAGGAGTAGCTTCCTATACAAATAATCGACAAACGCTAATTAATAAATTAGAGACACGAATGTAAAGAAGTAACATTTTTACTAGAAATTTAAAATATTACCAAATGGGACAACGTTATATGCAGTAATGGAACATGACTAAACGCCAACTCACTGTGCCGCAGACATGGACAAATGACACATGCCTGTGGGAAAAGGTGGGCGCCTCGTAATTTGCCATGTGGGATCCGGCGTAGAAAATACAACTACCACACAAGTGATCAGTGGACCAAGATGGTGGAGAAAACAAAGAGATTTGTTATGGACGACTATGAAAGAGACATTAATTTTAAGTGCATTAGAAAAAATCTAATAAATAATAATTAATGGAAACAATGATGACGCTGACGACAGCTCATCTAGTTGTACTCGTAGTAAAAGTGATTAAATAAATTTGTTTCTAGTTGTAGTAAAACTGATTAAATAAATTTGTTTTTAATATAGTGCTGTCGTTAACTTATACAGGATGGGCCAGAATAAAGTTCACTTTTCCTTGGCAAACAGATCATTACAGTTTATGATCGGGGGGTAGCGGGATACGCGGGATGCTAAGGCGAGATGTGATCGGGTCAAGCGCAGTGTTGCCACTTTAGCGACTTTGTCGCTAAATCTAACGAGTTTTTTGTTAATTTAGGGAGTTAAGTCAATGTTTAGCGGCAAACATATGCATGACAACAATAAACATATGAATGCCAAGCTCTTCCAGCCCAGCAGTGGGACGTATATAGGCTGTAACTTTACTTTACTTTTACTCCACTTTGTCTTTAATTGATAAACGCTCATAATATTTTTAATAACGAACATGGGGTCAATCGGCAGAACCGTGGTAATTCAAGGGTTAGAACACTCCTTAAATTTCAATGTATGCGAGTGACTAGAATTCACATGCATCACGGAAATTATTAATTGAATACATTAATTTGAGAAAAAAAATTCGAGGTTGGCGTATTATGGACTGAGGTTGAACTACGTTTGCTGTTTTATACCCAGCTACAGCACGAATGGGTTGATTCGGCGGTGGTGAGCCGGCAGGGATTGAACCCGGGTTGTTCGAATATTGTAAAATTTATAGTGAGCGTACAGTGGCTAACCTTGAGCTACCACTGAAAATGTACTTATCAATATTATATTGCATGGTAGAGCTATGCTGCAGCACGAATTTTGATATAATATATATTCATTTAATATGTATTATAATATATTCATACTTTGGGCGGTGATACAGTCTCTTCAGCGGTACCAAGTTGACTGTCGGTATATCGAAGTGCTGAAGTGTTTGTACAGTAGGGCTACGATGGCTATACGAGTACAGAATCAGAGTATGAAACCTATCCAACTGCAGAGAGGTGTAAGACAGGGTGACGTTATTTCCCCGAAACTCTTCGCCGCTGCATTGGAAGACGTTTTCAAGCTACTGGACTGGAAAGGATACGATATTAACATCAATGGCGAGTACATCACTCACCTTCGATTTGCCTACGATATAGTTCTTATGGCAGAATCGCTGGAGGACTTAAGCACTATGCTCAATGACCTCAATAGTGCCTCCCAACGGATAAGTCTTAAGATGAACTAGGACAAAACAAAGAGAGTACACGCTCTCACAGAATACGCTCACCATACATCAGAATAATTCTTCTGTGTTAAGTACGATTAGTGTAAATAACAGAGATCCTTTTAGTAGTAACGAGGCGTGCTATCTTAGTCCTCGGGGTGGGTCGATTCTCATTTCAGCTGGATGGACTATGACTAGGAAAGTTGAAGGCAGTATTGATGTAGCTCACTGGGATTACATACTTTCAATACGTGAAAAAAACGAACAGCATTCCTAAAACAAAATCAATGCGATTTAAACAAGTACTTGGGAAACTATGCCGGTATCAAGTTGAAGAATTAATAAAAGTTTTCTAGGAAAAAACTAAAAAAATCGTACCTGGACATATACAATGTATTTTAAAAAGAAAAGAACGCGAATTATCTGCATTGCTTCTAGAAGAAATTCGTAATGGAACATCTTAGTAGCCAAATACAAGTATTCTTCAAAAGATCCCAGAAAAGATTTATATTCTGTTATCTTGTTAAACCCTAAAAATACAACGAGAGTCAGATAGTGTAAATGAGTATTATGTAGAAAAAAAACGCATTCTCACTACACACTAACCGATCAGCCACTAGCGTGGAGTACTATAACTAAAAAAAGGAGTTCACAAGCGGTAGATGTGAAACTTTTGAATTAAATGAAATCTATTTATAAAAAAAATCGATTGCCGCATACTAGCGGGTCATCACTTGAGGACGGCTGACCAATTTTGATCAAATTTTTTATGTGTGATTTTGTTGCCTAAATACGGAAATCACCCATGCTAAGCCGGGGTGGATATAAAATAAAAATATTTCACGGCAAATTATTTATTTAATATGATAATTTTCAACCACAAATGCGCCGTTAAATATAATATTCAAATTACGGCAATCCCAATGTAGTTTTCACTCCAAAAAGATACCATAACCAGTTACACAAAGCTAACGGTACACAAGCCAGAATAGTAAAAAAAATGGTGGGGGTGGTTACTAGCTCAAAAATAGAACTCCATCCTGGCTTTAGATAGTAACTTACTAGCCCAGAAATAAAGCTAATTCTGTATATTATGGAGTCAGAGTAACTATCTTGCTAAATTACATGTACAAGTTGTTATCCGTGCAATACGTATCATAATCGTCTTTAAACTATTATTTAACCGATAAAACAGGAGCAACAATCCGCTGGCGGTTAAATTCTTGCCAAAATCGTCTAACCTGGTTAATCGTTAGAGAAAATATAATTTTGCATATTATAAATAAATAAAAATACATATTATAGGTATTAAAAGTTGATAGTCTTCACATCACTAAAAAAATGGGCGGAGCTTACAGCGTCCGCCATTTATTGTTCGCAATTAACACGATTTTCTTGTAGGCTTGCCGTCTCCTCTATTTTCTATACTCGAAGGTTCAGAGTTAAATTCAATTTTCAGAATATCCGGCAGTGTCCCAGCACTCGATTACTTAAACAATGGCTGAAGAGGATCCAAGAAACTAGTTCGCGCTAACAATGAGACGTCAAGGTCGCTCCCGCCCTTCACGTACGGAGCAAGCGATTCAGGAGTTTTAATCGATCTGTTCAAGAAAATGCAGAACTCTCTACGCGACGTTCGACGACTTTGGGGATTTCGCGAAGCAGTTTAAGGTGAATTTTGAGATATGATTTGAAATTTCATCCTTATAAGATCCAGTTGGTGCAAGAACTTTCCCATAACGACCATACAAAAAGGGCGTCATTTTCCACATTGATGTCAAGGCGATTGTCCAACTTCTGGAACATCCTTTTCTCGGAAGAAGCCCACTTTCACCTAAATGGGTATGTCAACAAGTAGAATTGCCGTTTTTGGAGTGCTGAACAACCTTCGCGCAAGCATGAAAATTGAGTTATCTGTTTGTAATTCATTTGGGTATTAATCTATATAAAACTGTAAATGATTCAATTCTAAAGAATAGATATCGATGTATGTTATAAATTGAATATTGTAAGTACTGATTTTTCAGTTGGAATGCCTAGTCCAATTAATGTGACATCGGTCAAAAGGTATTTCTTAGATTTCATGGAGTATAGTTGTTCCAACCCGCCCATAATTTCTGGGGGTTTTGGAGTCCCCGATTACGGGTTTGAGGTCAAATTTGGCTGGTAAAAATACGAAATATAAAATGACATCACTCTAAATCAAATGTCGTGGACTTTCAAAGATGGTGGACTATGTTTTTTATTCACCCCTATGATATGGCATATTGCTGGCACACCGCCTGCAACTTTACAAGGCGTTGTTCGGCCGCACATGGAATACTGTTCCCATCTCTGGGCTGGGGCTCCTCAATGCCAGTTCCTTCCACTTGACCGCATCCAGCGCAGAGCGGCTCGAATCGTCGACGACCGAGTGCTTTCCGATCGGCTCGATTCACTGGCGCTACGAAGAGATGTTGCATCTTTTTGCATTTTCTTTCGCATATAACACGGGGAGTGCTCTGAAGAATTGTTCGGATTAATCCCAGCCGCCAAACTTCTTGAATGCACAACGCGGCAAACCTCCCGATACCATCTACACCATCTGGTTGCTTGGCGGTCCACCACTGTACGTTTCACAAGGAGTTTTCTTCCGCGTACGACCTCTCTGTGGAATAGTTTACCACCGGCGATTTTTCTGGACCTAAACGACCTGGGGACCTTCAAGAAAAGAGCTTACTCCTTTCTAAAGGGCCGGCAACGCACCTGCAACTCGTCGGTGTTGCGGTTGATCATGGGCGGCGGTAGTCACTTAACATCAGGTGAGCCGCATGCTCGTTTGCCCCTTCTTCTATAAACAAATGGATATAAAATGAACATGTTAACGAGATGAACCCTTTATTGACTGAAAAGAATACGAATAAAATAATGAGTGCGTTCAACTCTTGGAGGAGAACTGCTCGACCAAACGGTAAGAATTAGTGCGGTTATTTCTTAACTAATATCGACCTGCACTCTGGGAAATTCTAGCAATGATGATAAAATCAAATTGGCGGAACACAAGATGGCTGGAAGAAAGTTAGGGTTTTGTATAACAGGGGTTGGGTTTGGTGAAACACGGGTGTTTTATGGTAGATTGTTTGGTGATGCTCGTACAAATGTTGTAAGGACCGACAAGGGTCAACCGCTGGCAATAAAAAATCAAGATGGCGGATCTAAAATGGCGATCAAAAACAAACTACGACGCATTAATAGAAAAATAGACTTAGAAACATGTCCAGCTATAACTAAAATATAAAATAGTAATTTTTAAACAAGCTTTTATGTAAATGCTTTAAAAGAATATAAAATACTTTTAATTAAATCAAACCCATCAATACATTACATTATACAATTTAATATTTCACAATTTATAGCGAAATTTACCTGTAGATAAACAAAAATACAGTATTATGTAACTTGATATTGACATAAGTAGGTAATTCTGAAAAAAATAAGTTTTTTACAATTTGGATAGATCTCAGTCAGTCTGTCGGTAAGGATATACTCGCAAATAGGCTGTTAACTTATCTCATAAAGTTATAACATAAAAAGTTACTGCAACCGTTAAGGACGTAATTACTATTACGGTAAGGTTAAATACCATTTAGAACTAGCAGAACCAGTCAGTACAACCGTCAGAGATATTATTCATACAACATATTATGTATGTAACCCTGAGTTCAATCTGATATTGCGACCGTACTCAAGACTGGTGTAATTCGTTTTAATTTTTAATGTATTTTGCAAAAACGATAAAATCCGTTATATTAGTTTCACATATTAAAGTGTAGTATTCGCGTTATTATTAGAAATCATTAAATAAATAATTAAATAATTTCATCAAAATCGGTCGAGCCGTTTTTGGGGTTTAACTATTTATTTTATGATTTTAGCGAGACCAACGGACAGCAAATGATTTTTATATATCGAGACTAGTGATTATCCCGGCTTCACACGGGTGGTTTCAGGTCCACACGTGAATTTAAACCATCCAGCGACCCACTTAAACGCATACAAAAATTTCATCAAAATCGTCCGAGCCGTCTTTGAGGTTTAGCGAGACCAACGGACAGCAATTATTTTTTATATATAGGGACCAGTGATCGCCCCTGCTTCGCGCAGATGATTTCTGGTCGCGACAACAGCGCCACGAACCACATCCAAGTGTGAATTTAAACCATCCAGGGATCCACTAAATTCATACAAAAAATTTCATCAAAATCGTACGAGCGTTTTTAAGGTTTAGAGAGGCTAATGGACAGTAACTGATTTTTATATATAGAACAATCTTGATTTAGAGGTTTTACAACGTTGAGTAAAAACTTAATAATAACCTATAAAAAAAATTTAAAAAATGAACGTGAATAAAATCTTCATTATTGGTAAAATTGTTTCTCAGGATTATTACATCAAACAAGTCAAACCAGTTGGTAAGCCTAGGACGAATTTAAAGATACCATCACACAGCAATGTCAACAGCAACTTCTCTTTATTATAAATACTAGCTTATACTCGAAACTTGGCAAAGCGTGTATTTTTTAATTGAAACACTTTACTATTAAAATTAAAAGAATATTACTGGTCTAGGACGTGTAATGGATGGGCTATGAAAATCCATCACCGCATGGGGTGTCGTAAAAGCCGATACACAGAAGGTTGACAGCAGCATCTTCCTGATAACAACTCAAAATAAGAAAATATTAAGAAAATTCAAAAGTAAAAGTACCTCGTACAATCTTATAATGTTTTGAATAATCAATTTACTTTTAATATAATTACCGAAGCGCGTATTTCATTTAAAGCTACAAAAAATGTTACTGTTTAACAAGAATTTTTTTCAATTGAAATTGTTTTTAATTAAGTTTTTTTTTCAAATAATAATCGAATTAAATAATCTTATAACTACATTAGAAGTATTAATTAAAATCTCTTCTTGCTATTGATGTATTTTTTATATTTTATAAATGCAAAATAAAGCTGGTGGAAGTGGTGATTTTTTTGATTTGGTGACAATAGAGCACTATTTCTCCGTTCCGCGTTTGATATGTGCATAACTGCTGTGCACTGCTGCGAAGGAAGAGAGAGTCAAATATCGGCCACGAGAAATAAACTACTTAGATACCCGTTTGAGTTGTTGATAGTATACGCTGCTGATAGTAGATGTTGCTGTAAGTCTCCTGATTTATTCCTCTCTGTCACCTCTAACGGTATCCGCGGGATGATAGTGGATAGTGGATGCTTATACGCCGCCATACACAGCGTACAACTTTAATATTACAGGAATATTTTCACATCATAGCTGTGACTGAACATGTGTTTTTTACGTTATACTTGCTATTTTAAATTATGTATCACTGCCGTATGCAGATGCAATTAGCGCCATAGCGGTGCGAATACTGACTACGGAGCCGTGGTTCGACATATTTTTTTCCTTCTTGTAATATCATCTATACTGGATGACCTTTCACCGTACCACCGTTTCACCGAAAAAAATAGAGTGTAAAATGTGAACGGAGTAGAATTAGATATTTTACAAAAACAAAAACAAAAATTTTGAATTAATTTAATTAATTAATTAAAATCTATCAAAATTCAAATCATATCCACCCTAGCTTGTGACCCTGTGTAGTAACAAGGTCAAAGATGCTTACTATTGTTTTATTTCCGTTCGTAAAGTATTATATTTATAGTAATTGCAAACCTCCTACTTTTTTAAAGTCGACTAAAAAGATTACTTACAAGTTACAACACGACTAACTACTTTGCACCAAACCCAATTGTTGAGGTTTCCAAAGTAGTAGGTAGGTCACAACTTTGACCGTGGAATGACAGTGAAACGAAACGAAAGCTAACACTGTGTTGTAGACTAGAGCTTCACTTCCCAGTGGAAAGTTATTGTAATGGGTTCGATTTTGCAAATTGGAAGTTTTAACATATCTCCACGTTTCAAGGTCTTTAGAGTCGAATATTATGGTTTTAAAAGGTTTTTAAGAAGATAGATGACCGTGTGTGCACATGTATATATGTATGTATATGTGCACAGTTCGGATTCAATTTGCGCCTCGTGTATCTCGAGAACAAAGAGTGATATTGACATGGGACCAGTTTCATTTAATACAGAATTATGTAACTTAGACCTCATTAAACTTTGAATTTTTTTGTGCCGAATGAAAAATTTTATAAAATATTAAAACATACGATTTTTTTATTCTTTCCACTGGGAAGTTAGTCGTGTGGACCTCTCGGGTCGCACCTTGACCGCTTTTTAACATTGTATTACTTCAGAAACTTCGATAATAGCATGATTTAAGCTCCGGTTTATTTAGCTTGTGATCATTGATTTATACATTACTCATAACTCAATGCTTGTGATCGTCATGGCAAGCGAATTTACGATCGCAGAACCGAACGTCTTGCACTTTCAATACATACACTCTTATCTATGGTCTTGCAACTTTGACGCCGCCGCCGGTCTGGGTATTTTACGTACCTAACGTAGGTAAAGAGATCTTTATACCGCCATCTATCGGCAGTTTCTTAACGCAATAAAAACCTATTCACTCATGAGTTGATGATTTAAACGATCCTCTGTGTTTAGACGTAAGAATATATAGCTTAATTAAGTAAAAACAATCTCTTGACGTTGTTTCTATACGACATGAGAAAGAAATGAGATAAATACCTACTAAATCCAAGAAGCAAATTAATTGATTTAAGAGTAAAAGTTATTCAAAAAATAAAGTTTCTGTTTAAATTAATCGTTCCTTTTTTACATAAAGATTAGTTTTAATGTAGTGGTATAAGTTATACGAGTATTATTCTACCCCATACAATAAATGTTTGGGAAAAGCAATTTTCTAATTTTAAATTATAAATTCAACAGTAAATTGAAGGGACTTTTATTTAATAAAGACACAAATCCTTTAATTAATATCTAATAATTCGATTATCTATACATTCATTGCAGCCTTTATATATGTCGAAGTTATATGTACTACGTACTAGAGAAGCTATTCCAAAAAATGTGCACTACTCTGTATCCGCACATGCGCGGGAAACAGTAGGAGTTTTGGCGGGAACTTGGCCGTAGACGGATTGTCGCTCCTGTTTTGTCGCTTGAATAATGGTTTGAAGTGGATTTTGATTCGTAAAAGTGATGCGATTTTGTGAATTAAGTGTCCGCGCGTGTGAACTATTAGAGAAAACGACGAAACAAGTGCTTTGATGTCGATATAAACCTCAAGTTATTTTGATCGCTTTGGCGGCTTATGAACTTGAGTGGCTGTCGTCATCAACTATTCGCAGGGTTGAGCTGTCGTCAAAATCTCCCAAGGACTTCCCAATGTGACGTATCAGCATATTGTGAAGAAAAAGAATATAAAAATGAAGATTCCGAAAGCAATGATAGGCTCAGAAGGGCTAGAACCCAGAGCCGTGAGGCCAGTTAGTAAAAAAAAGGGAAGCAGTAGCAGACGCGCATGCGCAGTTGATATAAGTAGCTTGCTACATATTTATTTATCTATGATATAAGCGCGAAAATGTCATAATAAATAATTGTTTATTTTGACTGTGTTGTTAATAGAGTACATTTTTTTAATTTTCCTTTATTTTGCATATGTACTAATTTAATATAAAATTATTATTAGCGCCGCTCCGCACTGCATGAATATCGAAATCGAAGCCACAATAACAGGTGTACGGATTGAAGTACAGTTCAGTTGAACATAATGAGTTTTCGGAATGCCAAATCTAGTGCGTAGTACATATATATCGATGGTCGCAGTGGATATTCTTACTCCGTTATGTTACACTATCACTACACTACTACACTACACGGCACAGTGTGTTATCTTTTCTTGAACACTTATTTATTCTGTGGTTTCAGGCATTGAGGATCGCGCTTAAATTTTTTGTAACTATAAATCAGAATTTCTTAATATGTTTTGTATCGCTCCCGAGCCGTTAACTAATTAACATTAGTTAACGGCTGGACTAACATTTTTCCGAATACTAGACATTAATTAAAACTAATTTTTCAGATTGGATCCATCACATAATTAATTATTTTTTTGAGTTGCTTGCATTTATCGGCTAGTCAATTTATATTGTTCGTCGTTCTGTTACATGAAAAATGCTTGCGATTTTACGCATAATACATGTATTATTAGGGTCAAAATAGAATAAAAAGTTTTAGTTCAATCCAGTCTCAAATCGGATCAAATCTCCTTAGATATGTCTTTAACAAAGGATTGAACATATCGATTAATACAACGTCAACTCTCAGCGCTTGTTAGTTATTTTACAAGCTGTTATTAATTTCAGTGGTTTTATATAACTTATTCGAGAAGTTTGATCCAGAAAATAGTGTGATTCAATATTTGGATTTTTATTTTCATGTCATTTAAAACATTGACATTGCGCTATATTTATTTGATTATACGAATTACAACAGGAGCAAATTCCCCGAATAAGAACAAACGTAAAACGTGTACACTACAGCATCACATATTTTCAGCGTCCTTCTTCAGAAATCACAATAAAAAACTACACTGTTTTATTGATTAAAACTACTTTTACGGATTTTATCGCGTTTATTTTACTTTTAATTACTTTTATTTTTAATTCCCACCCATGGTCACGGGGGACTGAGATGACTGACGTCCCGATGTCATTGTTAAACCCGGAGTACCTTCAGCTTTTTTAATTATTGTTTATGGTCCGATCTATGCAAAATGAACTGACTATGTCCTGAGGTCTTGCAGTGGTATGCTTGGGTTTAGTTTTAATTTTATTGATTATAGGATCCCAAGCAGGTGGTAGTGCCAAGCCTCCTTCTCTATTGAAATTAGGATGTTTTTTTAATTTCAATAGCCTCACGTATCATCCTTGGTAGGAATCGGTGTTCTTTCGCGAGGATTTGTGGTCTATCAAATCTGATGTAATGGTTGGGGCCGTCTAGGATATGATCGCAAACTGCAGACTTCCCGGAACGTTGAAGTAGTTTTAATCAATGTGTAGTGTTCGCGTAAATATAAGAAATCATTATACACTGTTTTATATTATACGATACGGTATTAAGAAACAGTATTTACTTATATTTTTTGTGGTAGAGCTGTGCTGCAGCTATATTGTGGTTGCAGCACGAATGGGTCGGCTCGACCGCGGTAGCTCCACGCTCTTTCAGAATACCAGCGTAAAATAGCAGCTTAATGGTGCTGTGCTTCGTATGGTGAGTGTAGAGAACTGGAGACCCTTTTCACTGGAAACGAGGCATTCATATTCCACCATCCATTCCACCTCAGTCCTCAGGGCTGGCAACGCATCTGCATTTTGATTTTTAATTGGAGATAAATATAGATGTCTATGGGCCACAGAATCCACTTAACATCAAGTGGACTGTGTGCTCGTTTGTCACCCTTTTTCTATAAAAAAAAACCTAGAGCTTGAGTGTTAGGTATAACAAAAACGCCAACAACGATATAAGGAAAATATTTAATGTGTTGAAAGTTTCTTCTATAGCTCTCCTCATCGATCCACATTTAATTGGTTTCATGAAAATGAAAATGTATCTGTTAGGTTAGTATCTCTTAATCCATTTGACTCCCAAATTTGTTGTGGTTTATTCATTTCATATAAAAGTTCTTCATCTACCGTTAGTACTACAGTCTATCAAAAGTCTATTTCTGAACATAGACCTCCCCTATAGATCTCCTCATAGAGTACCCCCCTATCATATCCTGTTTTGTTTGCCTCTGACGTCTCTTAGTACACCCACAGGACGATAATATGGGGCAGCAGATATCCTTACACCGCTACTACACCATGCAAGTACTAACTTACCGTACTTTACCGTACCGTATTAAGTATTAACTTGCCTTGAGGGGCAAGTTTATACATAGAAGATGGGAAAGGTACAAAAGCACATGAGGCTCTACACTTCTATTGCGAGTTCCATTGCGAGTTTTATTACAAATTCCAATGTGTAAAGTTCTTGACTATTCAATAAATAAGACTGGTTGCTTTGCATTTTATTAAATTTTTTAATCGCTTTGTGGGGTGGGGGGGCTGCTCCTCTCTACCCGCCCTTGGCGACGACCTTGACATCGTGGATTCATCCACTTATTCAATAATAAATACTTTCGTAAAAATATTTCCTGACATTGCTCGACTGTCTCGATGGGAAAATAACATATGTGATGATGTCACTGCTAGTTCTAACTCTTTTTCGGGCTTCGGTCCGCGGCCTCGAGTATACAGTATACTATGTCTTTATACTTAAATGCTATGCCCTCGCCATTTTGTCATAATTTCCGCGCTTCACAGGCGAGCTAGCAAATACAAGAAATTTACATTACTTATATTTTTTTAAATGCATTTCAGTAATCCAGTAAAATATCTAGAAATGTTTTAGCACATGCCTACCATATTTAAAAACTTACGTAGTAAAATATTTGAGTTTTAGAGATTGCATGATTTAATACTACCCGCACAATATCTGTATTACATGAGGACATTTCTTAATGGATATAACAAAATTATTAAATAAAATCATAAAATATCCCTACAATACCTCTTCATAAAAAAAATTTAATTTTGTATTTAATATTCTAACTAATCTTATTGATTCTCTACCTTCTTCAATGTTATTTTGGGCCAAAGTAAAACGCCCAACTATCAGTGGTAAATGGCTTGGTTGAATAATAAAAAAGTACCTAGCAATTTTATGCGTCACCATTACCAAAAAAGATGTTTTTTGTTAAATAATCATAAACTTATTTTAAGTTCAAGATTTTGTTTCATATACGTTCATCTTAACCTATAAAACTTTAGTTCATTTCATAATTGATCGATTGATTTATACAATAATTATAGCTTCTTTTTGAACTAAAAAAAAAAAACTAAAATTATCATAACCTTCTCGCCGAATTGCACTAAGAATAGTAGTTGTATTTCTCACTGAATTATTTTATTAACTTAATTTAAGGTAATATATATATATATATATATATATATATATATATATATATATATATATATATATATATATATATATGATATTTTTAATTGTGGGGTGATTAAAATGTCAATTAAGATAAAAAGTCATGTATTTTTCCACACACAGCAAGTATACTAAGTCGTCCAAAATCGCTTAACTACTTCAGTGAGGTCCTTAATAATCGCAGATGTCATGGTCGAAATTTTTGTAGTCGCTTTCCAAAGTAGAGTTCACTTTCGGGTTCCCGAAATAAGCGATTTTCCGCTCCTCGGTAATATACTCGATAAGTTAAATATGGAACTTTCTAAGCCAATCCAGATCATTCCACGTCGTGATTGTTCTAGTACTTTCAACCGGAAAGTACTAGAACAATCACGATAACATAACGATAACAATGACCAAAGGAGAAACGACCGTTATCTATTTTTATGCCTACACATTTTATTACTTAACAAAAGGCCACTAACCCTTAACGTCGGGAACATTCTCGTGCAATATGACGTAATACGCAACTGGCTGTCTCCTGGATATGATCGTCCCGGTCATCACTTGTGCCATGATATCGTGCTAGTCGGTCAATGTGTCCCACCTTCCTGTCAGCAGCGTCAATGGTTTGAGATGTTTGAAATTGCAATCGGCGATCACAAAGGCTAAAGAAGAAGTTTAGGAAAATGTTTACGTAAACTCACTCGTCCCACCCTCCATCACCTTATGTGACGCTTAGTAGATAATAAGCCGTTATTATCTACTAACTACTACTAGTGTGGTAGGTAAGAGGGCGTCCATAAATTATGTGAGGTGTTTAAGGGGGGGAGGGGGTCGAGTCAAATCTCATCTAATCTTACGTTGGAGAGAGGAGGGTCTCGGCAAATATCACGCAATTGTTTATGCATGATTCTCCATGGACTGAATTAGAGTAGATATTCTTTTTTTTAATCACAGTAGTCACGATTTAAGTATTCCATTGTTAAATTTTTATTACTCTTATAACTCTCAGCAATATTGATTACTAGTCTTAACTAGTCGTAAATAAAGGCACGAAGCAATTTTTATTTCTTTTTGCAATAACCATCCAACGCGTTTACGTAAGAAACCCACATTTTGAAAAATCTCACGTGAGATTGGGGGATGTGGGATGGGGTTGAATAAAATCTCACGACATCTCACCAGGGTGGGATGGAGGTACAGAAAATTAAAAAAAAACATCTCACGTAATTTATGAACGCAAGAGTATTCTGATTCTGAAGACACAACACAAGCAAATGCGAAAATTTAACTGCCGATTAGAATTCCAATTTGGTATGCTACACACTCGCCACTCGACAAATATTGTTATTAAGTAGTAGGGTCAAACGAAAACCTCTTTTTAATACGGATCTCTAAAAACCTGAAAGTTCTTACGGCTATAACTGTTATTAAATTCAATTATACAACTTCCATGTGAATCGTACCATCAGACGTAGTAACTTCGGTGAAGCGTTCGAAAGTTACGTATTCCGTTCGACAATTGCCATTAATCCATACAAGTAAGATTTAAAATAAAATTTAATTTTTTTTTAACAATCATCATTATATGGTCAGTATATTATTGACAACTTATGTAATAAACTTATGTCAAAGAAACCAAATATAAACTGTCTTATTACAATAAACAGTTTAATGTGACGTTTAAACTCGCATAAATTAGTCTCAATTAAAATTTAGTCCACTTTAAAACCAGATTTCGGAAAAATAAAGTAAGTATAGTAGCAAATGTAAATAAAGAGGTAAAAATATCAAGTAATATAATAAGTTCACAGATGATCCAAGTCTAATACTTTCATTTTTTATTAATATTGTTCACAGTATATTTTATAAAATCAATGAATCTTTTAAATTAAAACTTGATACGATGCGTTTGTTCGGCATAATAATATTTGTGTTGAATATTGAATCAGCGTATTCACCTAATACGAAACATACCTACTTGTACATTCATGTACGACTAAAGCTAATATTGTAAAATGGCTTCAAAATAATATTTCTAAATCTAATTCTCAAAGCCTAATTTATTAACCTTACATTTGATTAAATAAGCTTCTAAGATAATTGTGAGAAAATCATTTATTTCGTTTTAAACGACTTAATTTATATTGTTAAATTACGCATTATAGTAACAGTTAGTACGTAATACGTATCATAGACAAATCAATATTTAGCAAACTAGTTAGTATTTGCGGTCTTAACGTATGGTCATATTCGTGATAGCTAAAATTCAATAAAACAAATAGTATAATGAGGTTTTGAGCAAAAAAATGACAGTATTTACCAGAAACCATTATCAAAACTTCAATAAAACCGTTTATACAAATCATATTATCCTTGAAACTGTGTGATAAAAGAAGAGTGTGGTTTGCAAGATGATGCGGTGACCAGGATTAAGAAAGGAATGCTTCGGTGGTTTGGTCATGTAGAAAGAATGAATGCGGAACGACTGACAAAGCAAATATATGTTGCAGAAGCGAATGGAAGAGTCGGAAAGGGACGTCCTAGGCGGAAGTTTGTCGACCAAATTGGCGATATACTAAATGCGGCGGTGTATCTGTGAATTCTACGTGAGAAGTACAAAGATATCGTTTACTAGGTTCCTGATTCGAAATTTATAGTCAATTACCAGAGTATATCAAGTTTTATTAAGTAAATCGCGCATGATTTATGACCGGTATTCATTGTTTAGTTTTGAATTTTCGAGTGTGTTTGGTGTTTAGTTTCGCAAACATAGCATAGTCTATGCATAGTCTAAGATTAGTTTTTGATTCTATTTATTTCATGAAATAAGTATTGCTAATATTTTAAAATGGATTTTTACTTGAACCTACTTCCAAGTGAACATTGATCTTTATATTATTCCAGTACTTTATTGTGTTATAGTGTGTTTTATCTTCCAATGCGTTATTTACAGTTTTTTACGACCTTCCTCAGATACTAAAACTGGTTTCTTAAAGGCATATCACAAGTTTTATTCGGTACTGGTATATTTGAGGAAATTAGGTAAATGTTTTTGCGAGTTTTAAGCCGAATCTTGTTTTTTTTCTATTTAAACTAACTAGTTTGTTTGGGCTTAATTTTAAGTGAAATAGGCGACTGATAACCTTAATATAAATTTTAATGTAGCCTTTCGACAAATCTAAATTTTATGAACTGAATCTATCAGCAAAGTCATGTTAACAATAAAATATTTTACTTTTAGCAGAATGGTATCTCTTTCCTACCTATGAAGAGAGGACTTGCTATATATATGTATATAGAACAAGTCCTCTCATCTTTCCTTTCTTCTCTCTCTTATATGTATATAAAGATATCGATATGGCAAATGAAGGGGTAAATATATATATATATATATATATATATATATATATATATATATATATATATATATGCAGCTGGCAGATTAGCGATTGCAATTGCCCTACATCTTTGACACAGTTCACCGTGGATGATATGAATAACTTACATCTCATACATATTACACAGCTGGAAACATAATCAGACAGTTAATTAAATAGATAGTACCAGATGACCGAGCTTTGCTCGGGTTTTTTTAATTACATTTAGATACAAATTACATGAATAATTTTTTTTGATCTTTTTGACGTAATAGAAAAAACTGAACTGGTTATTTAAATAAAAAATCATGGGTGCAATTAGTTTAATTAAAATTTTCGTATTTTTAAAAAATACCAAAAAAAAGGGCTCAAAATAATAGATTTTTTCACAAAAGATGAAAAAAAAAAATCTACCCCATATCGAATCGGAGTAACACACTGGATAACTTTTGGAGAAACAAATTTGAATAAGATTTTTTTCCACTAGCATTGTATTACTGCAATAATTAATACATTTTATACACTGCATCTTTATTGTTTTCGAGTAAACTACAATTTTAAAACCATAATGCTATATTATTTTATTTGTTGCATTTTTTCGACCTGTAAGTTGATAGGAGACAAATAAAGTATGTATGCAGCTTTATTTTGTTGATTAAAAAAATATTTTTTATATTTTATGTTAAAGCCTCTTGAATATTCTGGTTATTTCTACATTATTCTAAGCATGATTATCAATGTTTTATTATTTAAAAAAATATTAAAATACTTTTTGTTAGCGTATGGTATTCACAATCAAACATGGGCTCACTCAAAACTTTTAAGAACCCATATACATTTATTTATAATTGAAGCGACAGTAGCCTAATGGCAGGGCGCGGATCGCGAACTCAAAAGGTCGTGGGTTCGAATCCGCCATTTGACTACTGGTCTACTACTAGTGAACCACTCCTAACACAAGCATTTTCAAGCTTACAAGGAGTGGTTAAAAGGAATATTAGTAATGTTAATTAATAAGATTACTAATATTTTTTTTAAAAAAAATTCTTTATATACTTTTAATGAGCCAAAAGTATCCAAATTCGGGATTTGTCAAACATTTAAAAATTCATAACTCCGAAAATATTAACTTTATCGTAAAAAGTTTTAGTACTTTTTTATTTGCATTTCATCAAAAAATATTTAAAAAAAATATTTTGTTTGAAAATAACAATTTCTTGCAATTGAAAAAAAATCTGCTTAAACAACCAAACCAATTTGGCACCGAGTTGCTCCATGGCAACATGCATTTATATTAGGGATGGGCCGAATATGGATTTCACCGAATACGAATATTCGGCCGAATGTTCGGTAAAATTTTTACCGTACGAAAACATAAAATTTTTACCGTAACAAAATTTTATCAAACTTTCTATTTGCTATAATTGGAAATAAATCTACAGTGCCTTAAAAACATAACGCTATACTTACAAGTAGATTTAACCAATAAATAAATATACTTTCAACAGTAAAATTTTGAAAAACACGGCATTACTCAATTCGTACACATCCGTACAGTGGATACTTTGAGTACTTTTTTTTTTTATTTTTTAAAAAAAATTTAAATTGCCCCAAAAACAACCTTTTTTTTTAAATAGGTGTTTTTTTTTATTAAAAAAATTTTTTTTTTTCACTTTAACGAATATTCGGTGATTTAGCTGAATATTCGGCCGAATACGAATATTCGGTAAAGCTGCCGAACATGCCGAATACCGAATATAAAATGAATATTCGGCCCATCTCTAATTTATATCATTAGTGGGATAATTTAAAAACAATCTCATTAAAAAATGGAGGTGGAATTATTTTCGGTACTCATGCGCCGATTCTTCCTGAACTAATACTTCGTACTACTTGGACAAGTAAAAATTCCTTTTTTAACTGCTTTTTCGCTCTATTTACTAATCTGACACAATACAATAAACTTCGTCGTTCTGAAAATGCAATTTACGAGTGAAAAGCAATTTTCTTAGATATGAAACCAACGTATCTTTAATACGGTTTGTATTCGTTGTTCGCAGGTATTACAAATAGTTGAATGGCTTACAAATGTGTGTCTGCGTGTGTGCGTGCGTGCGTGCGTGCGGGGGTGTGTGTGTGTGTGTGTGTGTGTGTGTGGGGTGTGTGTGTGTGTGTGTGTGTGTGTGTGTGTGTGTGTGTGTGTATCTGTGTGTGCGTGTGCATGTACATGTCGTACATGTCCAAATCACAATGTTTAGATAAGATAAACCAAAGCGAAAGCAAAATAACCAAACGGGAATTTGCTATTACTATTCAAAGAACTTGTTAAGTTTAAAAATTATTTGCTTACGCTATACGGAAATCATATGGCTCTGTTAGCCTTGAGGTTTGAATCGCAATATTTCTTCCTTATTTATAGCTAATTTATATACATATAACATTTTAATATCGGTTGCGATCGTCTCTGCAAATATCCATTTACGGTAAAGTGTATTCCGTAGTTTTTCATGGATAGTTTAATTAGGCCAATTAAATTAAACATTAACGCCAAACAGTCGTTAACATTTTATTCGAATTAATTTAATTTTATTATGATTTGTCAATCTTATGAACAAAAGGTTGAACGAGGCTCAGGCGACCAACTTCTTTTAAATAGAAAATGGTTGCAAAGGAGCACACAGTCCACTTGATGGTAAGTGGATACTGTAGGCCATAGAAACTTACATTTACCCACTATTAAGAAATAAAATGAAGATTTGTTGTCGCCCTTGAGGACTAAGATGGAATGTCTCGTCGTCCAGTAAAAAGGTCTCCGGTTTACTACACTCACCATACGAAAAACAGCAGCATTAAGCTGCTATTTTACGCTGGTATTCTGTGAGAGCGTGGTCCTACCGCGGTCTAACCGACCTATGCGTGCTACAACCATATTATAAGTGAAACGTGACTCAAAATAATTATAAGTGAAACGTGACTCTGCCACGTTTGATAACTATTTGATATCAATTTAATAGATTAAAAAAATAGCTGAAGAAAGAACACTGTTCATCGTCAACAACCCAAAGATTGTAAACCAAAACCAAATTTCGTTACGGTTCATTACGGTTACGGTTACACTGGATTCTAATAATGGTTGCTAACGTAACGTGGTATAAGCAGCTCAGGGCGAATGAGAAAGCTTAAGATCGCTGAGCAACCTATAGAGAGGACCATGCGCGGAATTTCTCTGCGTGATAGACTTCAAATGATTGTTTCATTTAACTACCGCTGTATCAGTATTTACCCATTACTTTTAGTAGTACTAGTATTTATATTTTAATGCGTTACGTATTATCTGTATACCATCAACTGATGTATCTAACAGAAAATACTTATGAATAATGAACTAATAATAAGTGCATAAATAACATTAAACTAGTATCTAGAGTATTATACGTAACATAATGCAATTGCGCGTATCGGCTAGTTATGTACTAGTCGATTCGCGCAATTGCGTTTGCGTGAAATTCAAGTAGCAAAGGTTCTCATGGAAGTAAACTTATTTATGTCCGCAAGTCCGACTGTTAGCTTACAAAACAATATTATGTTCATTTATATCAAAATGTTTGGTCACCGTAAACCGATAAAGCAGCCAATCAATTTCTCCCACTCTCATTTTATAAATATCCTAATTTCATTATTCATTTTTATCACAATAAAACATAGTCTTTATCACTCGGGAACAGAATGACATGAGATATGTTTAATTACAATGTCGGAGAAATAATTTTTCATAGTCAATTTAGCAGTTCCAGAGGTTTCCTCGTATGAAAAAACTTATATACTTACAAATAACATTTTAGTATAGAAGAAAATTTTAAAACAATACATAAATTCATTGTGAACAACGAGTATTAAAATCGTGGGATAAATCTATGAAACAAAGAATAACTAACGTCATCCAAAACTTTAATGACTTGTTGTCGAACTGAGCGTTTGGTTGCAAAAAAATATTAGACGTATCATACGAACACCAACACGAACTTGACATTAAGTGTAGGTGAATAGAGTTTGTTTCTTAAAGGACGCGGTCTTAGCACAATAAATAATAGCACTACGGTCTTAGTTAAAATGCAAACGCCGAACGCGCAAGACGCTATTGACACACGCGATAGTGAAGTGCATGTTATCGATATCGAGAATATCGTTGATCCTGCAGAAAGTGCGATTAAGGAGAATCCCGGATTAAAAATACAAATTGAGAAGTTGTCTGGAGAACTAAATATGAACGGGAATGGTAAGTTTATTTATAATTGTATTTATATTTGAGCATCTTGGAAATACGAATTTAAAAACAATTCTGCTTTTTTTAATGTTACCGTCTTAGCTTATGAAAGTTCCAAATCTTCAATATTGTATATGTATCACCGCTATATTTAAATTATATAAATCATTTCGTAGCAAAATAATTATAAAACAGAAATCTACATCCTTACGGAGCTACCACGATTTTTACACAACCTTTGTTGGGTGACCCCCACTGGATGTAGGGATGACCTGGTGAGACATGCAGGAAGTCGATGGATGCAGGCGGCTTAAGATCGTATTTTGCTATTTATTTCTTGGCCTGTGTTTAGCAATATACTTGTGACAAGTTGTACACAACCAGCCTTACAAAGATTCATTGCTTTTTAATATGCCCTTACTACCAATACTGCCCTTACCTCGTGCCCTCGTGTTTTAATTTACTTTTATTGCACATATAAAACAAGTGGTAAAATCAAAAATTTTGTATATTAGTATTTTGTCAATTAAATACGCATTATTAAAGATAACTCAAAAATTACTGGTCAGATCTTGAATAAATTTATATGAAACCACACGAGAAGTATCCGCTTTCAGATAATAAAAATCTTCAAAATCAGTTCACGCAGAGAAAAGTTATGAGGTAACACACATAAAAGAAAACACGCAGTCGAATTGAATACCTTCTCCTTTTTGAAGTCGGGATAACAAGTGGTAAAATTAAATATTTTGTACAACCGACTTCCCACCAGAAAATTGTAAGAAGTTGGACCACGCATAATAAAATTTAATGATTATAATTTAGATAAACATACTGGCGACAAGCTAAATAAAAATAAAAATGTCGACTTAATTCAAGTATCAAAATGATACGAGTATGTTAATTGTTTCCAACTGTTCGGATTTGTTTGTGCATGTTTTCAGTCGTTTTCTTAAATTTAGATAAAAATTGTACAAACATAGCTGACAAAAGCATTTAAATTCAGAGATTTAGAAGATTCGAGAACTTATTTTTTCTTTTTAAGTTTACTTTTTCATGAGAATTTACAATGAATGTCAAAATAATCTTCTCGTAAATATGTAAGATTTAGTTTTAGACAAATCTACTCCTCCACAGGTGCACTCTTAATTTTCTCACCCGGGATTCGAATCAAGTACCTCATGATCAGCAGCTGCTGTGTTCCAGTGTAAAAAGTATAGAGAGACAAAATAATGGGCTGTGAGGCATTAACAGGTTTGCTGCAGGTGTTCATTGTTATTTACCATCAGGCGCATTGTAGGTACCTTTGCCACTTCAGTATATAAAAAAAAACAATATTAAGAGTTTTCCAAATATTCGATGTGTTCAAAAATACATCGAAATAAATATCTGGTACACCGGAAGGAAATTTGAAAACTAAAGCACACTAATTATCGCCGACATTACTCGTCTTTGTGACGACTATCCAATCTCGTAAATCCAATGTTTACTTTTGTATTTATTTTTTGATGATTATTCTTATATTTTAAGCTGCGGTGATAGAATGGCTTCATCGCCATGCTACCACGAATTTATGGATTCATGTTCATTAACAGAATATTACTGACTGGTAAAAAAAACTACAACCGTTCGACAAAACTACATGAACTCGTCAACATGATTACGATACTGAAGTGCATTGTCATTCATTATAATTTATAACTTAACTAAATCACCATTTAGCCACGACCGCGGGACTTCTAATGATCGTTAAATGTTCATGACTTGTTTTTATTTTTAAATTGTCGTGAGGACGCACATAGACCTGCTCGTAATATATGCTATGAGTTGATACTTAATATAACAGATATACTCTGATGATGATGTGCAAAATTTCTGACATGCCGCCGCCAACTTAGTAGTTCCGCAAACTCTAAATGAAATGCCAATTTAAATATATGTTAAAAATGTGTGCTGTAAGGATTGTATTTTTAAATCCTGGTATAAGGTTTTAAAAATATAACAGGAATATACCACGACCACTGATAGATGACGGTGTATAATGGTGTAAACTATCTTAATGCCAGATATAAAATACGGTGCGAGTAATCTGATACCACGAACGCAAATCCACCTCACAAAGTGTGGTGATTAAATCAAATCCTTCCAAAGATTTGAAAAGCTCATGTATGGCAGTGGAATAATCCATTCTACACGTCAAGAAGAAAAAATATGATACTAGTGGAATTGATATGTCGATTGATGAGGTTTTTTTCCTTTATGCGAACCCCACATGGGAACGCAGAGTCTCTCCTGGACTCCATGATTTCCACTGAAACCCGACCTCTGTTAGAGTTTACTGCTTACTCGCTCTACTTCAATTTTGTCAGTTATACTTTGATTTTCCGGCATTTTTCCCAACCTATCGTGTGCTTATTTGTAAGTAGGGTTAGAGTTAAGACTTTAAGGTTATAACGACCATCGTCAAGATCCTCTATGACCTCAAATGGCCCTTTAAATTTTGAATCTAACTTTGTTTTATTACGCTCCTCGTTTTCAATTAAAACATAATCATTAATAAGCTAATTTAGAAAAAGTACGGTTAGAGTTAAGACTTTAAGGTTATAACGACCATCGTCAAGATCCTCTATGACCTCAAATGGCTCTTTAAATTTTGAATCTAACTTTGTTTTATTACGCTCCTCGTTTTCAATTAAAACATAATCATTAATAGCTAATTTAGAAACCTGAGCCTTAATTCGGTCAAGTCGATTTCTATCATAATTGGCATTATTTTCAATATTTTGTGGCGCGTGCTCTCTAATATCATCCAAATTAACGTTAGTCACATTATCATCATCAGCGGTCACTAAACTTTGGCGCAACACAATCTTGGATAAGAATGCATTTGGCACCAGAATCATAATAAAACTGACTTATCAGTATTCATAGCACACCGCTGGGATTGCTGACATAGGAAATATAAACACGTCGCTCACTGCTCGCCGCTGCGACAGGCGCTGCCTCGGAACTGTTTGATCCACCTGCAGCACTGGTGCCTTCACCATTGCTTCGCGGACATTTTGTTGTGATGTGAGAAATTAATCCCAAAACTATTTAAGATATTAATTAGTTTTGGGATTATATTTACTTTAATGAAATTTGCCTTTGTGTCTCACATTCGACTAAAACTCAGTTTGGTACACCTATTATGTGCAATATAAATGAAATTTTCATTTAATAGCCTCTTTTGATGGAATCATTGCCTTTTCATAAAGCATTTCACAGACACTTTCCTTCCTCGAGTGTGTCGGCGCCTTCATCTAGCCGGGAATGGACATGCGACATTAATTTTATACCTCAACTTTGCGCATAAGGTATTACGGTCGTAATAACACGTAATGAAACTAGTGGACCATTGTACATTAACTAAGACTTAGTAATAGAAATTTATTACTGTGTTATATAAGCCATTACAACAATTTTTTTTAATTATATGATTTGTTACTGCAACCGGTAACAAACCCAAACGCGTTATTTCAGTGCCTCGGTCTATTATAAGAGTAAATAATAGGGTAATTACGTTACAACAACCGAAACCAGACGCGACGAATAAAGAATAATTTACAAGTACAATAACGTGATGTGGATTTATTTATAAAAATAAAGAAAGGAGTCTACTGCTTTTTAAAATGCCGGCAGCGGTAACGCATCTGCAATTCCCCTGGTGTTACAGTTGTTCATGGGCAGCGGTAGTCACTTACCATCAAGTAAACTGTGTGCTCCTTTGTGAATTTTATCCCACCAGGCTACTAAGAGTGGCAAATATGGCAAATCCATTAGCCAATTTATATGGGGTAGTTCGGGCATGTTCAGTGAACTATTATAGGTATAAATGGATGATCGTGAAAAACTGAGTCATATATCATCATAAGTTGTATAGGCCTCGCCCAAGGTATCCCACTAAGCACGGTCCTGCGCCACCTGCGTCCATCGACTTCCTGCATGTCTTACCAGGTCGTCACTCCATCTAGTGGTCGTCCTACACTTCGCCTACCGGTACGAGGCTGCCACTAGAGAACCTTTTTTCCCCAACGGTTGTCGGTTCTTCGAGCTATATGGCCGGCCCATTGCCACTTCAGCTTACTAATCCGTTGGGTTATGACCGTCACTCTGGTTTTACTGTGGATATCCTCATTTCTGAATCTATCACGCAGTGGAACTCCGAGCATAGCCCTCTCCATAGCTTGCTGAGCGACCTTGAGCGTCCTCATACGGCCAGCAGTGAAGGACCACGTCTCGGTTCCGTAGGTCATCACTGACAACACGCACTGGTTGTTCAACTTAGTTTTCAGGTTTTGAGGTATGTCTGACGAGAAGATGTGTCTTAATTTCCCGAACGCTGCCCAGCCGAATTGAATCCGTCGATTGACCTCTCGGTTGAAGTAGGACTTACCTAATTTATTTATTTATTTATTTATATGGATCTCCAACAGGTACATATTAAATTACTTCTAACATATGCTTTAATATAATATACATGGAGTTCTAAAACAAAGAGTGTTTATAATTTGCCTATTTTAATGGTATTTGGAAATTTTAAAAGAAAGTTAATACTTTTTATAATAATAAGTTAAGTTTGGCAAAGTAGTGAATAATTAATTTTCTTCTAACGGACTATTTGTCCCAGGTAAACGTACTCGTCAACAACTTCGAGCTTAGTGCTCCCAACAACTACGGGCATAGGTGTGATATGGACATTAAAATGATCCTTGTTTTGTCCATGTTCATCTTAAGACCTATCCGTTGGTAGGCACTACTGAGGTATTAAACTCTATTTGGTGGTAATACAACTGCTTAAGCTTTTCTGGTTGACCGGTAAAAAATAATCATAGGCAATGTGTCTGCCAATTGAACGCTTTAAGTGCTATAAAGATTTGAAATAAATTTGAATACAGAGGGCACGCTAACGTTGGACGAGTATTTGCATGCGCGTACAAATATCTGTGATGATTTATAGTTTTTGTTATGGTTGTTTGTTTAGAAGACATATCAATCCCATCATTTGTGGTACTATGATAGTATCTTCTGTGCAGTTTACAGTTCTATCAGTTGTTTTGCAGTTCTATTGAACTATTTTACGTCAACGGGACGTCAACGAGAACAAGATTATTTCTGACCGAGATCAGGATGACGTGTCTTTCTTCCACCGCGACACAGACGATTTTGGTGATTCAGTCAGTTAAGTTGTAACTGTCGTGCGTCGGTTCTGTGCAACGTCACCACGCCGGTGTGGATGGACAAGTTTAAAAGTATTTTGTAGTGCCGGTACATCGGCCGAGTTATATTGGTCATACCGGTCTACTCTAAACTTCGGCGACCGGAATGACGGTGTTCGGGCGAAGGGCTTGCGGTAGACAGGCAGCTATAGATAGTAAATGTATCTGTCGCAACGTCGGCGCTGTCATCTCGTTCTCGTTGACGTCCCGGTGACGGAAGAGGCGGGAAATCTCTCTTATAGTTCCACTTAGAACACTATTCGCTTATTCTAATAACGCCGTGTACAAAATAATCTTCTGCCCGCTATTATAACGTGGGTATCGTAAAAAGCAACAGAGAAAAATAAAACAGAGACATGGACAAAATCATTTTCCTGAAAACAAATCAAAATTTTAAATTACTGGCTACCAATCCGCCCCCCAAACGAACTTGCTCTCGCTATAAATTCTAAATAGATTAAATATTAAGCGTAATTGCTTAAGTGTGCACATATTGCCCATTGTACATGACATACAACTATGTCACGTACAATAGGTAATGAGTGTACACATAATATGTCTTTCGCTCAGGCAAACGTCTTTTTTAACTACCCCCCCCCCCCCCCCACCCATTTTTTTTTTTTTTTTTATAATATAATTATTTTTTTTTTTTTTTTTTATTTTTTTTTATTTTTTTATTTTTTATATTTTTACCCCAGGAGGGGGGGGGGGTTTGGGGTTTATTTATTGATATAAAGTAAATTTTTTTTTTTTTTTTTAAAAAAACTCTTTTTTTTCTTTGGTCTTTTTTTTTTTTTTTGTTTTTTTTTTTTTTGGTTTCTTCAGTGTTTGCTTTTTGCAAAGACATGTTGTATATATGAGACGTCTCCTGAATAGATGGTGCAACGACCTATGTAAGGCAGATTTGTGAGGCCAAAAATCGGAATAAATAGTGTACCTTGAAAGACGGTTAATGCCTAACTTGGATAGGGTGACAAACAAGCATACAGTCCACCTGATTTTAGGGGTGGCTGTGTCTACATCTATCCTCGATTATGAAGCAAAATGCAAATGCGTTGTCACCCATGAGGACTAAGATGGAATGCCTCGTTTCCAGTAAAAGGGGCTCCGGTTCTCTACACTCACCATACGAAACACAACAGCATTAAGCTACTATTTCACGCTGGTATTCTGTGAGAGCGTGGTCCTTCCCCGGTCGAACCGACCCATTCGTGCTACAACTATACTTCCAATATAACTGCAGCATGGCTCTACCACGTATAAAACATGCAACTACCCCAAACTGATGATAAGGAATCATGCCATAATCACAATATGATATTTACTGTAAAAGAATTAATGAAAATTTTCATCGTCATTATTTCGGCTACTATTAAAAATATATATATATATTCCCCGTTGGCGTTATTACATCATACTGATTTAGATACAGCCAAATTGAAAAATGTGAGGGGCTGAAAATAAATCATTTAGCACAATTTACTTATCGTAAAAATTTTCATGTTTTCTAAATGACATTTATATTTTCGAATTTAGCGAATATCAATAACATTAATTCTTAAATATTTGTGAAAAAGTCAGAATTCTGTAATCAGATATTCGCATTGAGATAACTGTATCATAATATCAAATTAAAACATAGGTAATTTTAATTAGTTAATTTACGATTTTCCGCAACGTGACAATTTTTGAATCGACTGACACTATCAAATGCGCCCGAGAAAATATAGCGTGAAATTGTGCGCGCCAACAAAGTGGCACGCACACCGAACCTACCCAAGCGTAATATAACCGCCAAAAACATAGACCCTCGCGATGAAAACCTTTAAAGCCAAAGTCAGCCCATCACTATCCTGACGGCGATAAGATAAAACTCATCTACAAGTATACTTTGATTCGTTTGCGGAAACAGCGTACCGGAAATCTGATTTTCAGTAACGAACTAAGTCATCATCATGACCCTCCAATTCATCAATCATTATCAGATCAGATCATGTGATTAATACATCCCTCATTCTGGCTAACAGTATTAACATCACAGAAAATAAAGTTATCAAAAGTTGTCGCACTGGAAACACCAAACGTTATCACAATATCACCAGTGAGCATGGATCCGAAATCCTGCAATGTTTGACTTCTTTTTGTTTATAATATCATTGTTCCGAACCCTTTTTACTGTTAACAAGGCGTTCCATCTTAGTCCTCAGTAGTGGTTTCTTTTAATTCACAACAATTTAAATGGTTTTTTTATTTTATTTATTTAAGGCAACAAACAGTCATGTAAAAAGATAATAACATGGATAAATATTAGTACAACTAAAGACTTATAGTGCCTTTAACTAAACTTTTACAATATTTTAAACTTATTAAGCCACTTTTAGGACTCAAGGTTTTAATAAATTAATTATTTAATAAATTTATTTATTTGTTTATACACCACGCTGTAAGATAAAGTAAATAGTTAACATTTGGTGTGCAATTAAAGAAAAGAGAGAAAAAACCTATGTTAAAAATCTGATTATTATAACACTGACAAATTGAATTCTGATTTAATTAGCGAATTGAGTGCTGCAACATTTTCAGTGATGGGTAACTAGATTATTCGCAAGCCAAACTTTGAGAGAGAGCGGATTTAAGCTTTGATACTGATGTACTCGTATTAATGTGTTCTAAACAGTTTCAATAAACATTTCACCCTCTATTTTTTAACCACTGATCGTGAAATTTTTCTTCAAATTTATGTAAGTCCACTTTTAAATACTTATTTAATAAAAAAAAAATTAATACAAATGGTAAAATTAAAAATTGTGTACAACCGACTTCAATATAAATAAAATGAGAATATTATCGATGTATTCGAAACCAATTAAATACGAGTAATTTAGAACTACTCAAAAACTATTAGTACGATCTTGATCAAATTTATATGGGACCATACGCAAAAGCACCAGCTTTCAAATAAAAAAAAGAATCATCAAAATCGTTCCACTCAGGGAAAGCTTCTGAAGTAACATACATAAAAAAACATACAGTCTTATTGAGAACCCCTCTGAGATCATCCTCCTTTTTTGGAGTCGGCTGAATTCCGTACTCCCATCCTACCGTAAAAATGCTTAAAAAACTTTATTAAACAAAATACTGGTTCAACAACTTACGAACGGCTTTAAGTTTGATATGTAATCTTACGTTTCCGAATGTAGCTTAAAAAAAACCATAGAAAAAATCTGGTGTTTATGACGCAATCAACAGCCAAATTCAACGCTTCCGTAGTGGCCTTGTAGAAGTTTTTGTAATTGTAGACGATATAATCATACACATAATGTATAAGTTCACAATGTTAAGCACATAAGTGGTTAAATAAAAATATTTAATAAAAATTTTTGTACAGCTTCTATTATAAAATGAGAATATGATCAATGTAGTCGAAGTCAATTAAATACGCATTATTAAGCATAACTCAAAAACTACTGGTCAGATTTTGATCAAATTTATATAAAACTAACATGAAAAGCGCCAGATTTCATATAAGTAAAGAATTATCAAAATCGGTTCACGTAGAAAACAGTTATGAGGTGAACACTCATAAAAAACAGTCGAAATGAGTACGTACTCCTTTTATTGAAGTCGGTTCAAAAAAGTGTTTTCGCTTAATCTAACAAACAATTGATTATGAGTATAATCCCGCGCACAGGTTAGCCCATAGTGCTTTGATCACTAACGATAGGAAATATGATGAAAAATATTAGAGCTCCAAGTCCAAGTAAGCTTTGAGTAATTTTTTTAAGAAAAAATTGAATTAATGTCACGATGTTAACATGTTATTCATTACGTGGTAGAGCCATGCTGCAGTTATAATAGTAGTATATTTGTAGCACGAATGGGACGGCTCGACCGGGGAAGGACCACGCTCTCACAGAATACCAGCGTCAAATAGTAGCTTAATGCTGCTGTGTTTCGTATGGTGAGTGTAGAGAACCGAAGATCCTTTTTTGGAAATGCATTCCGTCTTAGTCCTAACGGGTGACAACGCATCTGCATTTTGATTCGTAATCGAGGATACATGTAGGTGTCTATGGGCCTCAGCAACCACTTACCATCAGGTGGACTGTGTGCTCGTTTGTCACCCTATCCTAAAAAAATTCTCCGAGAAGCAGTCGGGAAGTGGTAATCATCGGCGATCCTTTGGTTATGGTTTAGATTCTCAACAGTTAAATATACTCTCGTTAAATTCTCCCGGTAGGTGGCGCTGTTGTCGAGATCCAGAAATCACTCGTGCGAAGCCGAGCGCATCGCTAGTAAAAAATAAAAAGCTGGTGTTTGGGTGCGTTTGGCAGAAAAAAGCGCTAGCGAGAATCCCGGGTCGGCCAAAAAATTAATTATTGATTTTTCCGGCAAGAAATTCTCAGTAGTTGCCCGGAGTTCGGAAGTTGGCGGTGTGTCACCCCCGTGCCTCGGAAAGACGCAAAGCCGTTAGTCCTGCGCCTGATCTCTCTCCGGTCGTGTCGGTTTACCGTCCCATCGGATTATGAGAGTGAGGGAATAGAGAGTGCACCTGTGCTTGCGCATACACTTGGGCACTATAATCATGTCCTGCGCCGATGGCCGGCCTCCGTTGAGGCAGGCTGCCGTGGCCGGAATTCGGTCTGGAGGACATTATTATTATTGGGTTATTAATAGAGTAATCACATCTGGTTGGGCTGGATAAATATATAAAGGGAAAAATAAATATACTAAAATATATATTTAATATACTAACATAAATAAATAATAATACATAAATATATAAAAGCCCAAGCAGATGGAAGCCCTCGGCAGGGGAGACCAAACGGCCGAGGGTTAGGGGGAAAGGGAAAGAAACCGACGGACGATGCGGGCGGTATCGAGGACCACCGCCTTCTGCATTTGAGCCCGGAGCGGTCCGTCACGGAGTCCCAGTCGCCTCAGATGACCCGAGAGGCTGACTGGGATTAGCCCATTCGCAGAGACGACTACAGGAATAATTTCGGTCGGCCGACCAGCCCACATGTCGGTCACCTCGTGAGCCAGGTCCAGATATTTTGTTCGCTTATCTGTTTCGGCTTTCACGAGGTTCTCGTCATACGGAATGGTAATGTCGACCAAAAATATCCTTGACTGTGCCCGGCCCATCAGCACAATATCAGGCTTATTCGCCCGGTCCTAGTAGAGCCTGGCGCGGTCATTTTCGAGCACGGCTTCCGGTAAGTACTTGTAATACGGCAATTTCCGGTCCACGAGACCGTATTTCAGAGCGAGCTCCTGGTGTAGAATTCTGGCTACTAGGTTGTGCCTGTGCAAGTACTCAGAGTTAGAAAGCGCCGAACAACCGGAGATGACATGCCTAAGTGACTCCCCGGGATGGTGACAAGCTCGACAGACGTCGACGATGCCATCCTTTAGGATGTATCTCCGATAGTTGCTGGTCTTAATAACCTGATCCTGTATTGCACAGACAAAACCCTCGGTTTCCCCGAAGAGGTCACCGAAACGTAGCCAGTTGAGGGAGGCGACTGTATCTACAAAGGGCTCATGTAGAGCCCTGTAGTACCTCCCGTGGAGCTCCTTCTCCTTCCATACGGTCTTCCGGTCGGAAATGCTAAGCACTGGTGGGTCTTGCCATTGCTCGTTGGCTAAGGATAGAGGGGTAAACCCTTTAACACTAGAAATGACGTCATTATAGAATGGATCATCCGATCTCGCCAGGAAGTAATGACGGAGGCTGCACACTTCACGATTATGCATGGTGAGCGCGCTCAGAAGCGCTTATTATTATTATTATTATTATCTACGGGGAAGGTCTATGTTCAGCTATACCACAGCCTGGCGGGCTCTAATAAATAATGAATGAGGTTTTTTTAAGTGTAAAATATAGTGTAAAAACTTTAAATCGCGAAACATATTGCGACCACATCCGGATAGGAAGTTACCAAATTTTTTTTAAACTTTTGAATATGAATAGCTTTAAATATTATAGTTCGCATAGCAACTAGATATAATTTCAAGCGGGCCGAAATAACGTTGATTCAAGTTGTTTGATCACATCAGATCAGTAACAATGAGCCCGCCGGCGCTACAGCACGCTGACATTTACGCGAATCCCGGCGCGTCGAGTGATGTGCGCATTGTTGACATAAACTTAGATGTCGATAGAAATATTGATGTGCCGATTGACACAGTAATAGACATTGAAAGCGGGAAAATGAGTGATGGTAATTTATGTTTATAATTTATAACGTATTCGTTATTATTTCTTATTAATTGAGAAATGCTTTAAATAATCACTGTTCTATAGATATACTACGAAAATTTAGTTTATTTGAATGTTTTTAATATATTAAGATTACTTTTTAGCCGATTTCAAATATGGAGGATGTTTCTTAAAAATTGTATGTTTATTTTTAGTATATATGTTACGTAGGAAAGCGAGATCGGAAGATCAAAATATCTGGATAAAATTTGAAAATGTCGGGACTTTGGGGTTGTTGCCGGGAGAAACAAATAAAAAATAAATGTTTAGTTTTTAAATGAATAGGCTACAAAAAGACTTAACATTGTTAACAAACAACTAATTTAAGTACACTTAATTTTTAGTTTGCCACGTTTATTTGACATTGGACTTTACTGAGTCCACCAATTCGAATCCTTTATTAGTATTCAGAAAATATTTAAAATTCAAACAATTTACTTCAAAGTTCAGTCAACCAACTCAGCTTTTATTAAATCAAAAGCAGCTGTGATGTAAAGAAAAGCTGTTTGTTTGGAGATTTTGAGTTATGTCGGGAGTGTAGAGATCATTTAAAATGTAGAGATCATTTAAAATGTAGAGATCATTTAAAATGTGGAGATCATTTAAAATGTAGAGATCATTTAAAATGTCGGGAAAACTAAGACGAATCCCGACCATCTGGCAACCCTAACGTTACGACGATGAGATCGCGAACTTCTTCCACTGTGTACTTCGATAACAACGATGAAGTTGACTTTTATTTTTTTATCAAAAGTGTATTTATTTCATTGCCTTGTACAACTTAATTTATTTACCGACTCTTATTTTAGAATATTCGGGTATACTTTAGTTTTCATTATGCTATCTACGAGTAGTATATCCTCTTAATATTTGTAATCATTTCGATGTTTAGAAAGTTGAGAAGAAATGTATAGAAAAATATTAAGTCAAATACAATTTATAAATCACTGTGTTTTCTGGCAAGAGCCCTGACTGGACAATGTTACTGTTGTCTTCAAAAGCACATGTCCATGCTAGGACTAAGCAACTCAACAATGTGCCGGCTTTGTTTCTTAACGGAAGAAACGTCTCTGCACATCCTGATTGTGGACCCTTAATATACAAACGTAACACTCATTTGGGAAACTATGTACTTCGTCCAGAAGAAGTGAAATTGCTCACAGGTCAGTAACTATCTCTACTCATTGAAGACATAGGGCTTGCAGTGAACTATAGCCATAGCAGCGATCACAATAGATCTTTGAGGTCGTAGTGATACTGGTCTTTCTAAACCTTCATAGCTGCTCGTACAAAATAAAAAAATAAAAAGAGATCTATAAATTACACTTGTAAATAATGTGCAATTTCTACACGAAGAATGTTTTCAATTTTGTTTTAAATAATATTTATGTTTGAATAATTCAGGTTAGTGCAATGCAGCTTTCAGATAACTAATTATATTCCTTTGTTTTGTACATACGCATAATTTCAAATACGTCGGTACGTATCATTGCCATGACTATATATTATTTCAATAAACAATAGCTGTTTCCGTGCCAAGAATTCAATCCGACGTATTTGTACACCTGACTCCTTGTTAATACACATTTACATTTTAGGAATGTAATAAAAAATCTTCCTTTTTTTGACACCTAAGACAAAGATGGAATACGGTTGTTGCCAGTAACTGAGACTTCAATTTGATGTTTGCTTTTAAAATATTTTACCCAAAGTGGGGGAGCCCACTCGGAAAGCACATAAAGTCGCTTTCCCTGCACCAGATCCCTTTCCGATTGCGTATGGTTGCTGTCATCAAACTATGAGAGAGAGGGAATAGAGAATGCACTTGTGATTGCGCATATACTCGGGCATTATAATTCTATGTCTTCTCTATCTCTCTGTGGCGCAGTGGCTTAACTATAAGTTACAGCGCCGCAAGTTCGAATCCCGCACGGAAGAAGTATTTATATGGCCTACATGTAATTGTTTCGGGTCTGAATGTTTGTTTTTGTGCAATTTACGTATGTAAACTGCCTCCACGATACATGAGAAAATTCTAGCGTTACGTTACGTAACGTTTAAAAAAAAGAACGAAACACTGGCCACCGACCTCAAAAATTCGGTCTTTAGGACATTATTAATAGCCATCTTCATCTATCATCGGTTAAGAATCAAAATACAGACGCGTTTACACCCTGGAGGACTGAGATAGTCTACGTCTTTACCAATAAAAGGTTCTTCGGTTCTCTGTATACATACTCGTAATACAAAACACAGCAGTATTATTGTACTGCATTTTACGAGGGTATTTTGTGAAAGTGTGGTCCTTTACCGTTTGAGCCAACCAATTCGCGCTGCAGCCATAACATAGCTGCGGCTTAGCTCTACTATTTTGTACGTGTAAAAATACCAATCACAAACTGATTGTTTCATCTCCGCTTCATCGATACCTATATTTTGAGACATACCCAGGTGTCTGTACATTTCAGCTTCGGACAGGTGTGGTGTCTTAATGTGGATGGAGGTAAATAAGTCTATAAACACATAGTAATAATAATAATAATAATAAGCTTTTCATTTGTCTCAGTTTACACATGTTGTTAAAAATGTACAAATAAAAATCATCACAAACTTAACTTAGAAACATACTTAAGTAATATAATAGTAATGAGACAAACTGGCCTGTGACTCAGCTATGTGGTGATTTTAGGTCACCGCTGGTATTCTGCCACAGCCGAATAGAGATCCTTCCCCCTAACATTGAGGGCCGCGCGTTTATACATCCCCAGCTCCATTCTAATAGAATTGCTAAAATCGCAAGTGATGTTTAGCAATTCTGTAAGATGGGAGCGATTTGAAGCGAATAATTTGAGAGCATCCATATAAAAAGGTAAGTCACTTTTGTATATCCTTTCCGAAGCTTCAAATCTCCTTCTGGAGTCCTCTAATAAGGTACTGAGAGGGATTATACTAAAACAACACCAACCAAGCAATAAAAATAAAGCAACTGTACATGGTACAAATAAATTGTCTTCAAACTGAACATCATAATCTTTTTTACTTTTTACATACTTTGATGATTTTAGCTTTTGCATTTTCGTTCACTAAATTTAAATATAAATTAAAAAAAAAATTTTACACTCTCACAGAATGCTATCATTATTACAACAGCATCAAAATTAACGCAAGGTTATAAAATCGTTTGCAAAGGAAACGTCTGACATTGTATTTAAATTTTTTAACAATATTTTTTACTTTTGCGTATTCGATCCTTGGATCATAATATATGTTCTAAAATTTAATCTGCCAATTAGATTTAATATTAAAAAATAGCACGTTGCTAGAGTATAACAGAATGAATATAGCATTAACTGCTGTACATACTTAGAACGCCGCTGTGTTTATTATAGAAGAACATGAGAATCCAGAGAATCTAGTTACTGGTAACGAAGTATTCATCAATCGTTACCATTAAAGTATAAGTCTACTGCTGCATAAAGAACTACCCATAGATTGCCTCATAGTGGGGGATATTTGCCACAGTTGCCACTCTTGGTAAGCGGCTTGGCAATTGCAGTTTTTAATAGTTATTAGGCACTGCTGCCCATCTTCTAATTTGTATCCCTCTGTCACCTTTGTTACTGGTCACCTCTTACGGGATGATATGAGATATACTGGATGCATCAGTACTTAGACTTTTTTTTGCGCCCGAAGCAAATATGGGCAACCCTCCGGAAAGCGGGGGAGGGAGGTTGAGAATGCTCATAGCATACCACGCAGCCGGCTGCGTGGTTATGTGGTGACTTTTACCCACTAAACTCAACCTTTTAGGAATTGGCTTAACGATCTGACTAGAGATCTCGAAGCCGTACACGAACGCGACCCTCCTTGGCAGAAAGGAGGGCGCAAACGTACTTAGACGTGATATCGTTTCTAGTTGAACCTTTGTATTCCGGGAAGGATAAAGGTTTCTACATATGTCTTATTTATCATTTAAATTATGAATTTAATTTAAAATAAAAATTTAATTTACAATAACAAATTGCGTTCGCAGTAAGTTATGATATTTTTTTACAAACCGAGCAACATAATTTTATTTTTATACCATTTGGTCAATTAAGTATTTAGAATTTAAATTAGATGTTAGTTGCGTAATTTAAAAATTTAAGTTTATAAATTGCATCTCTTATTTTATGTACATGTTTAGAATCTTAAAGAGTTAGAACTAATACTATAATTATACTATAATAAACGAGTAATAAATATTTTAACCATTTTTATACCTTAAAATTGAGACGGAGACTCGGTCAAACAGTCTAGCTGTTCTACATCGAACAGACAGACTGATAAAACGAATTTATAAGGGTCTTTTATGAGAGCGTAGTAATTTTGTAACTGGTAATGTTGTACTAGACTGATTTATTTAACGGCATCCATATTTAGCAAATCGTTAACGAATTAATATAACAAAGATCATAGCCAACTCTTTGTTGATAAAGGTATGGTGTATTTTATATCCAACTCCCAACATACTAACTACAATAAAAAGAAGGGAAAGACTGAATCCCATTATATTATCTTTATGTGTCATACTATCTTTATAATGTCAAGGCAAAACGCAGCAACAGTTTCATCTAGGTCCATCTCAGCGGGCATACGGAGTTCAAATGATACAACGAGTGTGTACATGATGTGTTCTCGTGTCGAGCCTCAACAGGGCGAGGCACGCGAAGCGACGAGACGAGCGTGTACAGCCGGCTTTATACTACATTTATCGACAGGTAGGGCGAAAGTCTCGAGCTTGGTTACGTCAATAAAAAAGGATGTATGATCTTAAGGTAATAAGTAAAATGGATACGTCCTTTTCATTATCTGTGTCAAGATTTTCGCGTAAACTGGCTTGCCCGAATTTCATAATAAATAATTGTGGTTGACCTTCCATACAAAGTTAAAACCCAATGTTAAAAGGCGGCTAAAAGCGAATTAATTTTGGAAATCTATACAAATAAATAATATTGAAGTGTCATGTCCGTAATATCAAAATAATTACCTAATATTGATCTAAGGGGGTAATTTGCATGCCTTTATAATAGTTGTAACCTATTCCTACCTAGTTCGCTAGTTATCAAAATAACAATTTGATAAACGAATATATTTATTTCAAATGAATAAGCTTATTTTTTATAGAAATTCAAGATGTCTCTGTTTACGGTCTACGCATTTTTTCTTTTTTTATAGAATAATGGTGACACACGTGTACACAGTCCACGTCCAGCCCATAGACATCTATATTTATCCTCGATTATGAATCAAAATGCAGATGCATTGTCACCCCTGAGGACTAAGATCTCTACAGTCACCATACGCAACACAGCAGTATTAAGCAGCTATTTTACGCGGGTAGTCTGTAAGAGCGTGATCCTTCCCCGCTCGAGCCGACCTATTAATTCAACAACCATAATATAGCTGCAGCGGGGCTCGACCACATATAAATTCTATCATTCTATTTCAATTGATACGTCATAATTAACTATTTCATAGGCTGATCGTTGTGTCTAGCAAAACTTTATACTGTTTCCGTGTTCGCAATGTAAATGAATATTGTTTGCATAGGAGTACTTCTTCTTACCATATAATTCACACACCTCTCTTGCTTCTTTCACATCCTTATATCTATGCATACATTCTCGTCGGTTAAAGGTACTGTTAACTTAGCCCATCTTCATATATCGACAGTCTGGTCGCTAAACTTGATAAATAATCGTAATAATTTATTTATATTTATATTTCGTATAATATCTATCTTATATTATATATATTATCGAAATAGCCTCTATAGATATCATCATTAAGGGAACTTTGCCATAGTTGCCACGCTTGGCTCTAACAGGATACCAGCGTAAAATAGTCGTTTAATGCTGTTGTGTTTAGTATTGTGAGTTGATTTTACTTGAAACTAGGTATTCCGTCTTGGTCCTCAGGGGTACTACTTCTTTCCATTTTGTTCTTGGTGTTAGTACAGCTTTATAAATTTATTTCAACGAAATGTTTATTATCAAACTAAAACAGTTTCAATTTTGTTATCCTGGGCTGCACTTTAGTATGTCCACCGCGTCAGAGTGGACTCTACTCTAAATATAAAAAAAATTAATATGGTATTGAAATATTTTTATTTGCGTTTTCCGAATATGCACTTGCTATTGTTTTAACAGTCTATTCCGAAAGAGAATCAAAATGGAATTTGAACGCGTTGGAGTGTCGAATTTTCTTTTTTGTTGTAGTAAAATATCGAATATACTCGAAGATATTATACGATATAATGTAAAATGTTCTTGCGTATTTATATATTATTCAACAATTTTTTAGCATATTTTCTAAAATCCACAGGTCATGACTCTGGTACGTGATGCTCCTGCTCTGTAATACTGTAATGAGCAGAGTCATGAGGGTAGAAAGTCTCGAAGTTTTTATTTTATTTTCGGAAATAAATAAAAATTGCAAGGTGCGAGGTCGGGGCTATAGGGCGGGTGACCCAGTAATTCCACGTCTGACGTCGCCAAGTAGTCTATTGTTTGCTTGACGGTGTGCGACGAGGCGCTGCCGTGGCGAAGCAGAATCCTACTGCGAGGTAGTTTCTCCCGAACTTTTTCCAAGACAAGGGGCAAATAATTGTTAGTGTACCACTCTGCAGTAACTGTTTTTCGATCCTTTAAACAATTGTTGCGTAATAACTTGCCCTTTATGAAGAACGAGGCCCCATCCTTTTCCCCACGCTTTACTTTAGTTGGCAACTCCTCGGGAGGAGTATTTTTCAATTTGCCGCCAAATCGTAAACAAACAACAAGTTAATAAAATACATACTGGCAATACATATTGGCAAAGAGTTCCATTTTCAAAATTTGAACATATTTTTTTATTAAATGGTTTACAAATGGCCAGTTCTAAAAACTTTCAGTGTCGCGCTCGCTCTATTGCCAAGTTTAAATAATTTATTAAACAAAAACCGTTTAATGAGTGTTATTATTATATAAATCAATATTTCCACCATTTTATCAACCTTAGATATAAATCGAACATTGACAGCTGTCCGTTAGCGTTATATAACTTTTTGCGCGCAAATCTTGCTGTAAAGATTTTTACCGGACATAAAAGAAGTTGTATGGGAAGTATTTCATCCCCACCGCTTGTTTTATATTGTTTAAAGGAGTCACGAGTTCACTGCACCAGATTTGGCCTTATTATCTTTGCAGACCTACACCCATTCTCTCTCCCTTTTAAAAAAAAAAATTCAAAAAATTTAGGCTAAAATTTTCTTGATTTTTTTCTTGATTAGACAGGTAAAGCTTACGATAACAGATAGTATAGTCTTTCACTGCGAAACAAAGACTCAAAATTTTCGCATAGTTTCCATCATGATGTTCTCTTAGCCTTCCTTTAATCCATTTATTGCATTAGTTATGGCTGCACAATAAGGATCACAACCTTTGGTCTGGTAATCAGACTCTATTCTTAGCCTTATTATTTTGAGATTAACATTAAAAATTCAATGCAAAAAATGCCTGCTAATGCTAAATAGAACGATAAAATACGTCAATCAGTATAAAAATAAAACTCTCAACGCCGCGACCTGAATTTTATACTTTAAGTTTTATTTAATTGATTTTGGTTTTAAAATTGCATTGACATTGATATTTAATTTGTTCTATACCTCAGAGTAATTACGAGCATAGAAAGCAGTGGCGGACTTACCGCAGTGTCGAAGACACCCTTAATTTTATCGCCTGGGGATCACCTCTTTGTAACTTATGCCATTGAGGGTTTATTGCTATAGTTGCCACGCTTGGCAAGCGGGGAGGCAACCGTAGCTTTTTTAATGTCATTTTGTTATTATCAGAAATATGTTGCTGCTCATCTCCAGCCTCAGTTTCCCTTTGTAGCCTCACGTTCCCTTTGTTCCCGGAAAGATATGGGGTATTGGACATCCTTAACAGCCACTACACGGCAAACTGTACAACGCGATCTGTGACAGATAAAAAGCCTTTTCCTTCATCGCTGCTTTGTTTAACTGATCATGTTAATTTAAATTATGCGCATTTTTGGGGGGGGCCTCCACAAAAAAGGGGGGGGTTTGTGGTTTTTTTGTTGTGGGGGGGGGGAATGTTTTTTTTTGGTCTCTTCTTCTCTTTAGGGGCTTTTTTTTTTGGGGGGGAAGTCTGTGGGCCCCCCGGGGGGGTGGTGTGTGTCTCTTTTCCCCCATTTATGTTTATAATTTTTTGTGTATCAAATAAAAAGTGTTTTTTTTATTTGAGGATTGGTTCTTGTGAAATACTAGATATAAATTTCATTTAAACTACTTTATATTGCAACAATAAAATACACATACACATACACAAGAAAAGACATTAAAATACCTTAAACGGGGTTGAACAAATTATGTATATTCTCATATGCCTCTCGGTATGCAAAAGTCATGGGAAAAGGAAAGTGAAAAGGAAAAAAAGAAATCAAACGCTCGATAAAGAAATGAGAATAACTACGATTGATATTTTCAGGGTTAATATATATTCTAATAGGGTTTTATATTTTCAGGGTTAATATAATTCTAACGGCAGGACGCCTACAAAAGACTCAATAAAAAGTTAGCATTTTTGAGAAAAATTTGTGGTTTGTTATCATCAATTAGTATGGAAAAAGCCCTTTTTTCTTCTAAATAATCTAATGCCAATAGGTTTTTTTTTTTTTATTTTTCTTTTTTTTTTTTTATATTAAATTTTATTAATTTCTTGGAAAAATACTAGAAATGTATTCATATAATTTAGAGAATGATTTAGTTCAAGAATGCATACATTTTCAATGCCACCTTTCTTCTCAAAGACTTTTAGCAAAACCTGATTTTGAATCATTGAAGTCTATCTTCGTTTTTGCGAAAAAAAAATAATTTGCAAAACGTTTAACCAAACTTTGATGCAGCGATTCGTATGGATTTATGTACACCAACGACAAATTGTTTGAGTGAGAGAAACCTTACTGGCTTAAAACGAGTGAAAAATTATGTAAGATCTATCAAAGCTAAAAAAGCTATACACCTTACGATTTCTGTGCATAGAGAAAGCTAATGAAGAAGATTTCATACGACGATATAATTGATGATTTTGGGAATAAAAAGTCGTGCAAGACGTTATTGCAAAACTTTCATAATTACACCAGTATCCTAAGTATAGGTTCATAACTTAATTTATTGAATTTCATCATCATCATCAGCTGGATTGTCACCAGATGTTTTTTTTTAAATGATGACAAACGAGCACACGGTCTACCTATTGGTAAGTGAATGCTGTAGCACATAGACATCTAAATTTATCCTCAATTAAGAATCAAAATGCAGATACGTTGTTACCCCTGAGGACTAAGGTGGAATGCCTCGTTTCCAGTAAAAAGGTTTCCGGTACTCTATACTCACTACTATTTTACGCTGTTATTCTGTGAGTGCGTAATCCTTCCGGTCGAGCCGAGCAATTCATGCTACAACCATAATATAACTGCTGCATGGCTATACCACGTAAAATTGAATACATTGTTTTCAAAGTGTAAGGGAAATAAAAATTATTTAATTACGTTTACCGAATGTAAATAGCATTTAATCAAACCTTACCTCGCCTTATTAGTACTTAGAACATAATAGAGCTTTTTATTAGCTTACCCAGAAAATATTTCTTCTACAATCTTAACTAAATCTTTGGGTTGTAAAAATAATCTAGGAACTGACTCACTGATCCCCAGGTTCACAATCATTTACGGCAAAACGGTGGTGTAATTAGAACTATAGTGTCAACAAGTCATAAAGTTACCATTTCATTGACAAAAAAGTCGTAATGCGTATAATTATTGTGAACTAAGGTATCGACTTGTAGAAGTGAGTATGGACGGCAAAATCTGAATAGCCTACTCGCCGCAAATGTGTGAATCCGCCACGGATAAAGAGACTCCTTAAATAGCCACAAAATTCTTATAGCTGAAGTCTTTATACATATTACGTTTAACACAGTACAAAATAAGATAGCTTTATTATTCTTACCTTCTTTCTTTTACAAGGTGGTTGCCGTTTTTCCATTTTAACCAGGGTGTCAAGGACTGCCTAAGTTGTCATGTATCATGCCAGGCCAGAGGTATACATGAGAACAGGCATGCCCCAAGCTCGTTATATGCGTCTGCCTTTTACACGCCTGATAAGAGGCTGTTAAACGCTTTTTTTATTGTATAAGGGTGACAAACGAACACACAGTCCACCTGATGGTAAATAGATGTTGTGGCCCATAAACATCTTAATTTATTCTCAATTAAGATTCAAAATGTAGATGCGTTGTCACCCCTAAGAACTGAAAAAGAAAATACCTAGTTTCCAGTAAAAAGGGTCTCCGGTTCTCTACATTCACCATACGAAACACAGCAGCGTTAAGCCGCAACTTCACGATGGTATTCTGTAAGAGCGTGGTCTTACTCTGGTCGAGCCAAACCATTCGTGCTACAACGCAATGTTTAGCAATTCTGTAAGATGGGAGCGACTTGAGGCGAATAGTTTGAAACCATCCTTATAAAAAGGTGAGTCACTTTTGTATCTCCTTTCCGAAACTTTAAATCTCCTCCTTGAGTCTTCTAGTGAGGTAAGGTAAGGATGCAAAACCAGATGGAACTCAAACAACCACCCTAGAAGATACTACGTATAATTTTTCGGTTTTTATCCGCTCACCTAAAGGATCATACTCCCCAACTATATACACTGCTCGTTGAAATCTTATAATTTACAGTTTGAGGACCCTCTTCAACCATATATGAGGCACCGAGTCGAATGCTTTTCTATGGTCTATTCAGGCTGTGGAGAAGTTCCGACTGTTGTGTTTAACCATGTTTATTATGGGCATTGGAAAATGTAGATCTTGCCCAACTCGGACCTATTGTATTCTTTGGTCAGGTCCGCCAGTGCAACAGCTTTACCTTTTTATAATTACATGTAAATAATCATTTTTATTAAAATTATTTGCAACATTTGTACATTCGATGAGTTTATATCAAGTGGTCAAATTTATTTATATCAAAACAACAATAATATTTAATAATTTAACTAATTAATAAATAATTACCATTAATATTTAAGGTTTTTATTTAATAATTAAATTTCGTAATGGATCGAAGTTGTGTGTATCAATAAATGATAATTATTAGGTATTTATTTGTTTGCATATTTGCCTATGGATAATAATAAATTTTATTACAATAAATTGTTTAAAAACTACATCGATTGTAATGAAGTACTACATATGGACATGGAATAACACCATTGAGCTATTATGTACTACGTACTAGAGGCGACACTGCATTCAGCTACTCTGTTCCACTCAACTGCGGTGGATACACCGCACTTTAATCAGTCACTCGTGGTCAGTGGTCACTCGCTAGGCGCTCGTAGAGTTGTCACGTGTTGTGTTGATTTAAAAAATAAAACTCTTGATAAAAATATGCCGTCGTGTGTACTTAGGATATTGCACAAATAATTCAAGAAATGTCAGTATAATAATTAAAATGTCAGTCGGTTAATAAGATACTTAATCAATAAAAAAAGTATTATAAATTTATAATAAAACAAATTATTCCCAAGACGCCATCTCGTGTCATGGAATATAGATTATGAATTTAATATGTTCAGATGCGACATTTCTGTGGTTACTTAAGTATACGAATATATTTTTATACACATTTTTTCATAGAAACATATATAAGTTATTATATTTAGGCTAAATTTATCATGTTTAAATTTGCTTATTATTCTTTTATTTTATTTTTAGTTTTCCACATCAAAGTTAAGGTGGAATAAATTCGTCCATTTTTAACTCTCGCGTGCCCAGTATTTATGAACGACTCTTATTCTAATTTAAATAAATATATTTGTAATTTAAATGTTCTGTTAATAAGTTTTGTTAAACATACATTTAGTATGTTTTTTTATATTTGACATAAATACCTTTTAAAATAATCAGATAAAAATATTATTTAAATGTAATTGTGATATAATATTATGTAATATTATATTAAATAAGCAAATATAATATACAAAATAAATAACAAAATTTAAATATTATTCTCGATATAATTTATATACAATACAATTTACTATTACCTACGGGTCATTCTACCTATGTTTATTCTATGATAAAAAAAACCAACCGCGCGAACATGGGCGGCGGTAGTCACTTAACATCAGGTGAGACACATGCTCGTTTGCCCCTTCTTCTATAAAAAAAAAAAACACAGAGTAGCGCACATTTTTTGTTTGAGATAGCTGTTTCTGTTCTAGTACGTAAGTACATATTACTTCAATGAATAACACTGAATTTTACTGATTTTATAGTGTTTAAAATATTTATATTTACATCGCGCCATCTCTTATCGTGTATTAATATCACGTACACTTACACACAATCACACAAGTCATATCCGTAACCCATGATCTCGTCCATTCGTTCATTTTTCGTTCGTCGAATGACGTACAAACAGAGCTGCCAGATGGTATAACTGGTTACTAAATGAGTATAATATGGTTATCTTATGTATTCTGTTTGTAGCGCAGATTTTATTGTATATATACACATATATATATATATATATATATATATATATATATATATATATATATATATATGTACATAAATAAGAATACAAAAGTAAAATATCTCTTTTTGGTAATTTTTTTTAAAAATAACTTTTAATAATTGTTATGTACTGGAATATTTTGCAATAATTGGCCAAATTTCAGTGAATCAGATGAAAAGGTTTCAGAATACGTAGTATAGGCAAATGGTGAAGAAAAATTCAAAATACTTGGTAATGCATTATTTTAACTGATTTTACTGTGCACACACATATTCGTTAGGGTCGATCGGTAGGCAAAAACGTTGTGAATTGAATCACACACAGAGAAGTGCGCGTATCCATAGTTGTTGCTCATAAATCACATCACACGTATCATAGTTGTTGCTATTCTCAATGCGCGTATCCATAGTTGTTGCTCATAAATCACATTCAACTTGGAATAATTTCAAATAAAAGTAGAAGCATTATTTACGCGTGTTTTCAAAAACCGCAATGACGGTATATCATTATTACGTATTTGAACATAAGTTTAAAATTGACTACTCTTTGAAATTGTTTAATATTGTTATAAGCCATAATTAATGCCACTAGCGCCATTTAGTGTCAAGTAGCAGAGCGAGGAGAGCTTTCTAGAAAGTTTCATGCTAGAACTTTCCCACTGGCTCCATCTAGTATCGAGTGATGGAACTGGGAGAGAACTTTCTACACCTAATCGATAGGAACCGGTATATGCTCGAACATTCTGGATGTTTCAGTAAAAAAGGTCCTATATAAAGGCGTTAAGGACCACGACTGGGACAATATTAAATTGGCGACACAAGCGAAGACTTCGGAGCGAAATAAAGTGAACTAAAGTGTTAAGTGTGATTAATTATTAGTATGTTTTAAGCTTTAATTGCTGTCGGTAACTGAAGTGTCAATTTTCGGCAAGTTTCGCAATAATCGGCAGTTTTTATTGTCACGAACCCTAAGCTCGTAACAATATAATGGATTACCGCAAAGTAACACCTGATTCTACTAATACTCTTTGAAAAATAACCCTGTATAGATTAAGTTCATTTCTATACATTATTCCCTCTGTAAGTTCGATAAATCCAAATCGAAATAGTGCTCTTAGAATGGTTTTCGTTAGCATTAAGAGTAAAATATATGATAGATGTATTTCAAGACTATTTCGCTACAGTTTTGTTGGTTAAGATTGTGTTTAACTTCAAGGATAAATAGGTATAAAATGAGTTAGCTGTATTGGCAGGCGGCATCGTTCTCGGACGGTCGCCTCCAGGTGGTCCGCGCTCCCGTACAATACGGTAGTGCTGTCGCGCTCTCACGCGCCTCCGCTGCCCTGCTCACGCGGAACAGCGTCGAGGCTGCCGGTGAGTCACTTTTACGCTACAGTTCTTGCCCCCCTGTCTTCGGGCAGGGAGGTCTGACTGACTTCCGCTTTCATTTTCATTTTCACTTTTCATTTCATTTTCATTATCATTTTCATTTTTCAATTCTTTTTCATTATCATTTTCTTTTTTCATTTTTTTTCATTTTTTTTTGTACTGTCATTTTTCTTGTTTTCTTGCATTATTATTACGTGTATAGTGTGTCGTAGTACGTCTCGCGTTCTAGTCCCTGTTCTACAGAGAACAGGGACCCGTCCTCATCTTTATCGTTACATAGCTTAGCTTGCTTACTGACCCAAAATGGCCACACCCAGCTTCACTGAGTCCCTTGCCGCCCTCATTAACCAATTCGGATTAAATGGCAATGAGACGGTCCTCGCCGCCATCGCCACCATCGCCGCCCAGGCTTCCCTCCCTGCCCCTCAGGCACACCACCCGCCGCCGGTAATCGCGTCTTACCTCGAAACGAGGAACTCCTTTGCCCCGCTAAAATCTGCCCCCTTAGAAATGGAGTACGCATGCTCCGAGTCCTCGGCACCGACCTCCCGGAAGAGGCCCGCAACCACCTCAGGCTCCGGTTCATCGGAGTCCTCTGACTCCGACGGAACCGGGGAGTCCACTTTCACCACCGTCACCTCCAAGCGCAACGGTAAGCGCGCCGCGTTAAAACGCACCCCCCCCTATTTCAGCGGCCCCTGCCGCTCCCACACCCTCCGCCGCTCTCAACGCTGCCGCCGTCCCACTGATGTCACTAGACACCTCCAAACCGCCCAAACCAGCCTCTCGTTGTGCTCCAGTCCTTGCTAAGAAGCAAGTCCCGCCCCCCTGTCTTCCTAAGAGACAAGGCAAAATTCACCCAATTATCCAAAACCTGCTACGACGCAGGTATCAAGTATGATCATGCCATCAACCTCGGGGAGGCGATCAAAATCATCCCTGCCTCGATCGAGGACTTCCGTCAGATCACCCGGCTATACACAGCCGAACGAATCTCCTACCACACATACGCTCTCCCGGAAGAGCGTAAAGTCAGGGCCGTCATCGGAGGCGTCCCATTTGAGTTCTCAAACGTGGAAATCCTTGAGGACCTTAAGTCCCAAGGTTTCCCCGTAGAAGCAGTGCACAAAATGCACAACAGAACGGGCAAGAGATACAACCTTGCCCTAGTAATCCTATCAAACGTGCCGGAGGCTAAAGCCATCTTCCGGCAGGTACGCACAGTGTGTGGCCTGTCAAGGGTGAAGGTAGAGCCCCCACATAGGCCCGGTTTCCCGGCGCAGTGCCACCGCTGCCAACTTTATGGTCACGCGGCGGCCAACTGCTCCGCCCCACCCAGGTGCGTTAAGTGCCTAGAACCACATAACACGAAAGAGTGTCCCCGGCCCAAAGACACCGAATGCCCGCCCGCTTGTGTCCTGTGCAACCAGACAGGACACCCGGCTAGCTACAAGGGTTGCCCACGCGCACCTCAACCTCGCCCCAGTAGGCAAGCTCCACCACCGGTGAATGACCACTCATTCCCGGCCCTCCAACAACGGCCCCGTCAGGGCCTTTCTCAGCCCATCCAGGGCTTCCCTCGACCCTCTCAGGGTCCCCCTAGGCCCCCTCAGGGCATAATTCGGCCCCCCCTCCGGGCTTCACCAAGCCAATGCTGCCTCCAGTCTTTCCCTGGGGGCCCAAAAAGGCAGACCCACCGCGTACAACCTCGTACGCACATGAAGCAGAGCCCACACTCGACGACTACAACACGCTATATTCCGCTATTAGGAATATCGATGTTAGGGAAATAACCGTTGTATCACGCAAACTGCGCGCGGCGAAGTCCCCCCAAGAACGCCTTCTCGTTCTTGCAGAACACAATAACCTTCTGTTAGCGTTGTAAGTTAAGTTAACATAATTAACTTAACTTCAATGACTGAGCAAATTAACCTACCAAGATCTCACGGTCGTATCAAACCTAAGGGTTTATCGCTTGTATCATTTAATATTCGCGGCTTGCGAAATAACCTCCCAGAGCTCAAACTCTTTCTTCGGAATCGTGAAGTCGATTTCCTCCTCCTACAGGAAACTAATCTCAAAGCTAAGGACACTAGAGGCCTTTCTATTAAAAACTTCTCTCTTCTTCGTAACGACAGACCCGACCGCCGAGGCGGCGGAACGGCCATCTATTACAAGAAGACACTTCATTGCTCGCCCATTTCTACTCCGCAGCTTACCAACATGGAAGCCACGGTATGCAGGCTAGCTATGACTGGACATCAGTCCATCCTCATAGCCTCCTGTTACATCCCTTCAGGAACCTATCCCCTCAAAAAAGATTTTGAGGCCATTTTATCTTTAGGCAATTCAGTCATTATGTTTGGAGATTTTAACTCCAAGCATACTGAATGGACATGCCGCACTACGTCCCCTAGTGGCAAGATACTGCTCGATATCACGCAGTCTCTTGATATTACCGTCCATAGTCCTCTCGGTGTTACTCACTTTCCAGATAACACCGATCACGCCCCCGATGTGTTAGATTTTGCGTTACTCCAAGGAGTTTCTCTCAACCTCAGAGCAATCGAGACACTAGACGATCTAGGATCAGATCACCGACCGGTCTCCCTCATTCTTGGCCATCAGCCACCTCCCCCAACACACACGAAAACCTTCACTAACTGGAAGGGATTCAAGGAGTCCCTAGCTAAAGCTTTGGACTCACAGGACTCTACCATCTCCCTACCGTCGGACTTAGATAGTCCCGAAAAAATCGACACCGCGGTCGATTCACTCTCCACCCTTATTAAATCCTCCCTTAAGGAGAACGAAAGGGTCGTCCCGGTTGCTAACAATAGTGGGCTTCCCCTACATATTAGCAACCTATTGAAAGCCAAAAAAGCTGCTTTCCGGAGAGCAGCAAAATATCCCACCCCCGAATATAGGCGCGCGGCCAATCGTCTTCAACGAGAACTCCGCTTCCGCCTCTCTGAATTTCGAGACCTCGAAAAGAGTAAGCTCATGGAGAATATCTCTCCATCTCACACAGCGTACTATCAGATGGCTAGAGCCCTCCGCATAGACGCTATCACCCACACTCCCCCTCTCTCTCCCGTCCCGACGGCACGGTTGCCTTCGAGGACGAGGAAAAGGCTGAGTGCTTTCCAGATAGCATTGCCGCTCAATGCTCTCCTAGTTCTCAACCCGTCGACCCCTCTCACGTCCAGGCAGTGGAGGATGAGGTCCGCCGCCGGAACTAACCCCCTACGGCCTCCGAACCTATCTCTGTGTCCAATGATGAGATTTCATCCCTCATCAAAGGACTTAAGCCCAAAAAGGCTCCGGGCGCGGATGGCATCTCCAACCAAGCCCTAAAACACTTTCCTGAGCAGGTGTTAACCTTTTTATCTATTATCTTCAACGCCAACCTCAACCTCAGTTATTACTCGCCGCTTCAACCTCAGTTATTTCCCCACTACGTGGAAAGAGGCTACTGTGATTGGAATTCCCAAGCCAGGCAAGCCTCTCAACCTCCCCCTCCAGCCATCGCCCCATTAGCCTCCTCAAGGCAATGGGCAAACTCTTCGAAAGAGTCATCCAAACGCGTATGAGGCGCTATCTGTTTCCCACAGACGGCGACCCTCCTATCATTCCCCATCAATTCGGTTTCCGAGCCAAACACTCATGTCCCCAACAAGTTCACCGCATTGTGGAATATATCCTCAGCGGTTTCTATCCTCGTCGTCATAAGACCATCGCGGTCTTTTTCGATATAGCTAAAGCTTTCGATAGAGTCTGGCACACAGGCCTCATCTACAAGCTCTACAAAATAGGTCTCCCCGATCGTCTAGTTCGTCTCGTAGCCTCCTATTTAAAACATCGTACCTTTCGTTTTAGACACGAAGGTACGCTATCTTCACAGCGAACTATCAAGGCTGGTGTCCCTCAGGGCTCAGTACTTGCTCCTCTGCTGTACATCCTGTTCACCAACGACATTCCCATCCCGTCGAAAGGTGTTCAACTCTCCCTCTTCGCAGACGACACTGCCATCTACTGTAAAGGTGTCTCACTACCCTTCATACGGAACAAGATCCAAAAGTCAGTTGATGACCTAGGAGCTTGGTTCAAAAAATGGTGCATCGATGTGAACCCGGAGAAGAGCTCCGCCGTTCACTTCGATTATAAACGACGCCGTCTCAAAAACACTCCACCAATACGTATGCTAGGGACCCCTGTCCCCTGGCATACGTCCGCCAAATATTTAGGTGTCACTCTAGACACAAGGCTCACCTTCAGGCCCCACGTCAAAAGAGTAACCCGTCACGCACAGTTTTATCTGAGTAGGCTCAACAGTATGTTGGGCCGACACAGTAAAATGTCCCTCCGAAACAAGCGTACCCTTTACAAGGTCTGTATACGACCAGTCATGACCTACGCGGGCCCCGTCTTTGCCCATGCAAACCCTAATATTATAAATGAACTCCAAATAGTTCAGAACCTCTTCTGTCGTCGAGCTGCGAACGCACCTTGGTACGTCCGTAATGCCGACCTTCATCGGGACTTAGAGCTCCCAACAATTCAACAATTTATTAAAAAACTCTCTGAGAACTTCTTCAAAGCCTCAGAGTCGCACCCAAACCAGTTAATTCGTGAGGCAGCTTCTTATGCAGCCCCACCCCCTCTCGCTATCGTGTCCGCAGGCCGAGAAACTATCTCTTGGACCCGCCTAATAAACTGTCAAACGACCTGAACTGTCTCCTGGCGGCTCAGGCCAACTCTAATTAAATTAAATTATTGTAGTAACTAACATTAATTTGCCTTCGTAGGCACTCCCTCAGCGGCACTTAGCCGCCTGCGCCCTCTTTTCCCAAAAGAGGGTCGCTCACGATAAGGCACAATAGAGCTTAATCAGCCGGCTGCCTGTCCCCAAAGGCGGTTTTTAGAGAGTATCACTTAGGGTCCCCGGTAGGACAGTGAGCCCCTCATAACCACGATAGACCGGCTATCGTGGTATGCGTAATGCATTTTCCGCCTCCCTACGTATAGGGTAGCACTTTAATTGCTTCAGGCGCAAAAAAAAATGAAATGAAGATATGGCTTGAAAGACAAGCATCCAAGTCAAAAATCTTGATTTAATAAAATCAGCTTTAATTGGTCTGACCGACTCTGTCATTCTCATCCATTCACTCACTTCAGCTTTACATTCTGGAGGTCGGCAAAGCGTATCATTTGTACAATTGGATCATTTGCATCTCGATCACTGAAATGTTCCGAAACATACTGACTGATACTACACTGATATGTTTCATTTGGCTCATCGACTCAAATGTTACGAATATATTAAGTTGCGTTGCGGGCGTTTATTACTGACTGATTCAGTGACATGTTATGTGGCAATAATGCAGAATGAAATAAGTGCTTGGGTTATTTATTGTGTACCGTAATAAGAATTTACGTAAAATCAATCATCCTTATACTTTATCCAGGCTTAGGACCGGCCGACTTCTTAATTTATGGCCAGCTGGCGTATGTTAAAATCGATTCTATTTACAGTAATTTGTTGATTATATTTACCGTCTTTTTTTGGTTTTACTTAAAATTGTAATTTTAATAGCTTTTTAAATTTTTTATATTTAAATAACTCAGTATGTTTTCGTAAACAGGTGCGAACGAACACAAACAATTTGACAAGTGCCGCATCGACGTAAAATAACAACTTAATGCAAAAACGATCGTATAGTATGTGATACGTGAGCGCTTTAGTAGTCAATTTTGTGTCGGTATTCGTGAATGAATAATGACAGCGAAAATCCATACGATTTGAGTGATACACTTCTAATTTGTTATCTCTTTCTGAAAGGTATACTTAGATTGTAATCATTTAGTCCGCTCACCAGTGTTGCCGTTTTAGCGACTTTCTCGCTAGATCTAGCGGATTTTAACAGTGTTTAGCGGATAAAAAAATCGTTTTAGCGAGAAATAATTATTTAGCGAGTTCTAGCGACATTTGGACTTTTGAGATGGCGACTTTTTATAAAGTAATCCGTTTCAAATAAGTGATTTATTGTATGTCCAATTTTGTAATCTACCGTTGGTAACGCTGTATATATAATATAATTTCACGGGAATTCCCGAACATAAATTACCAATTCAATGTCATTCGTTCACTTTCATCTTTTTCGACATACAAAAATGCAGCAGGAGTAAACATATTCGAAGATTTATGTAATTTTGCAATAATAACATTATTACTACCGCACTCAAATACAGAATTTGAACGCGTATTTGGTGCTATGAATGTAGTTAAAAGCAAACTGCGAAACAGGCTATCAAAAAAAAATTTAAATTCCATTCTTCTGATTAGAAATCAGTTAAGGGTTAAAAAAAGAATTGAGCAACGTATGATATTCCTGAAGATGTTGTCAACCAAGTCGGAAAGGCAAAATAAAAATGGGAACTGGAGAGATTGGCGAAGCTTCAACTTCCGCTGAAGTTCTTTTTGAAGATCTGGATCCATACTTCGCAATAAATTTTAAAATTAAGGTTTAAGAAAGTACTGAGCTAATTGATTTATTTTTAATAAGATGACTAATGTTTAAACGTGGTTTAAAGATTAAAGATTTTTTTACAATATTTTTTTTATTTTGTACATGAATAATTTTTGTTTTGGTTGTAATGTCTTAACCTACACTATAAATAACTTATTTATATGAAATAGAGTCCGCTCCAGGTATATAATCAAAGTCAAAGGTCCGTTTTCTTTAAGGTTTTTCTGAATTTATAGATTTATATTTTCGGTATTCATTGTATACCATTTGGCAAGATTTTTCAGTTAGTCCAATGGTAGCATGAAAATGTACCTAGGGACATCTAGCGGATTTTAAGAGAAAGAAAAATCCGGTTTCTGGCGGATTTTTTCTGTTAGTCTAGGGACTTTAAAATTTGTAGAACGGCAACCCTGCCGCTCACTCGCAACTTGCGAGTCAATAGTTTAGGTTTAGTTACTCAGTGACACTGACAGACAGACTGAGACACTAGGACTAGGTCAATGTCTCAGTGTGTCTGTCATTCGCAGCTCAGTCGCATCACGAGCGACGCGCCGCGCCCACGCTAAATTAGCACATAGCATCCAAATGAAGCATTAAATGCATTATTTGGATCTGAAACATGACCACAAAAGGTACTACCTTTTATGGTCGCCACACACGGTCAGTTCAAACAAAAACTGTTGATATTTTTTAAAATATTGATTTTTCGATATATCGATAAATAAACTTACAAATTAAACTCCGATATTGATATATTTATAATTATCAATATATCGAAAATTCAATATTTTAAAAAATATCAACAATTTTAGTTTGAACTTATCATATGGAATGATCGGTTGAACTGACCGCAGAGTTTCCACTTACAATTTTGGTTTGTCCCTATTTTTTTTAGGATTTATCCCTAAAATTCCCTAAACGATCTTAAAAATTCCTATTTTTAAGGAGCATATTTTTATTCGAGAAATTATACAATAATTTATTATTTTGAATATTTATTAATAAATCAACAAAAGATCAATCACCAAAAACCAGATCAGACAGAAGATTTAGAAGCTGAATCATTACTTTTGTAATATTTTGCTGCACTTATCATGGCACTGTTGGGTTCTAAAATTGAGCAATTGTTTGCTTGCATTCCGAACTTTGTGTGAAACAAGCCGTTCAGAGTTTCGTTAGAAAGTCTATTTCTTTTATCTGTTTTTACATTTTTTAGAATACTAAATAATCTTTCTACCTCAGTATTTGAAGATGGAACTGCTAGTAAAACTGAAATAACTACTTCAAGATTTTCGTAAATGAAATTACCATGATAATCTTTCATGCTTAGAACCTTATTCCAATAAATGTCAGCTGGCATGTTTTTTAATTCTTCTTCGCTTTCAACTCCAAAATGCTTTAAGTCTATAAGAGCTTGATTTCTCCATTCGTTATCTGCTTTTTGCATGTTGCATTTTGTCGTTAAAAAGTTAAATTTATCAAAAACATCTTTCACTGATTGTTTCTCCAGATTTCTTGCTATTTTTGGATCCACATACTTCAATATGTCGAAAAGTTTCTCATTCAAGTCGAACCGCTTTTGGATTTGCAATACTATTTCCACATAAAATTCACGACAACTAGCATAAAATTTGTTCACTTCTTCTATTGGGGCTTTTGTCTTTAAATCTTCAAGTATCGCATGTGCTTCCATACCAACGTATATATGATCATTATTGAGGTGAATTTCTGTTTTAGTGACGTCAATTTGCTTAAGGCTCTTTAGATCCGAGCTCAGATTCAGGTGCTCCTTTTTGACAAAGTTGCACAAAAAAGTGTTCAACATTTTCCGAACCATCACTGGCAGTATAAATAATTGTGGTGATTTTGTTTGAAAAAATGTATTAAAATCGTTAGTTATAGAGAAGACGTAACTCATGAAGTGTAATAAAGCTTTATTAAATGGGTTGTTAAGACTGTTCAAGATGGAATCATTTGTATTAGAGGGATCCTCAAAAACTGCCCCCGTAAAAAATAATTTCAATGCATCATACTGCTCTAATATCCTGTCGACACAAGCTTGAAGTGACAACCATCTTGTATTTGCTGCAGAAAGTAATTTATGTTGGTCAATTTTTAGAAAATCCTGAAACTGTTTGAGTGCTTCTGTTCGCTTAGGGCTCATATGAAAATATGCAGGTATATTACGGCACAAATCTTCTAAATTTTTAGGTAGTTTACGGGAGGCATATGATGTGGCGAGATGTATTAAATGGCATGAGCACTCTATAACGACCAGATGTGGAATTTCGGTTTTTAGTAAAGCCTGAACTGAATTGTGCTTTCCCATCATTACGTTCGTCGTATCTGATGTAAGTCCGAAGACATGATCAAGAGGTACTTCATGTTTTGAAAAACTTCCTTTTATTGTTTGGAGGATACCTTTTGCCGTTCCATCAATCATATCTATCAAATCAAAAAATCTGTATTCTACTTTTTTTGTCAAACTATTAAAAAATGTTATAATAATAGCCAACTGTTTTTTCACAGACAGATCTGTTGTTTCATCTATTATTATATTAAAATAGCTATTCTTCATGATATCAATCACTTCTTGTTTATATGTCGCTCCTGTGACTTGACGTAAAATATTTGTTGCTTTTTGTTTTCCTAGATGCACGTCATCTAAACATTTCGATTCCGGAAACAAGTTTCGCAACAGCGATACAAAATCATCGACTAAAGAAATTGGTAGATCATGTTTCGCAAGAAAGCCGCACATTTTTAATTCCATTTTTAATACATTAGTAGCGTGCGTCTGATTTTTGTTCAAAAAAGTTGACATTCTTCCACATTGCGAAATAACAGCCATCTTTTTGGTGTGTTTAGCACTGTTTTTATGTTTAAGTAATTCGGACATTCCACATACAAGATCACAATCGCATATTTTACAGTAAGCTTTTGTCTCACCTTTATCAGATTTCTTCAGCCAAGTCTTAAAATCAGGATGCTCCAGCCAAGAAGTTTTAAATTTTTGCACGTATTTTCTTTCCTTACTTGCTGACTTTAAAGTCGAAGAGGATGGTGTTTCATTATCTTCTTCCATTTTAAATTACTTACAATTTAATCGAAAAGAAAAAATTTTTTTTTTATATTCCAAGGTGCAATTCGGAGTTCAGTATGTAAATGAAACAAAACTAATCAAATCAAGCAAGCCTTGGTAGGTATACATAATATGACTAAGTTACGACTACATCTAAAACAACGGAACTGATATTATAAATGACAAATTAAAATTGGATGGATTACATTCATTAATAGTACGGGGGATTCCCCTTTCAAAAATAAACCGCGGGCGGTGGCACCATAGAGTTTGTACATACTACAACAGGGTTACCATCATAAGTTTTGATTTTCCCCCGAATTTCCCTAAATCCCTGTCTTATTAAAATAATCCCTAGTCATGTACAATTTCACTTAGTTTTCCCTAAAAAAAGGGAAAAATCCCTAAAAGTGGAAACACTGACTGACCGTGTAGCAACATTTTAAACAGAAACTTCTCTGTAGGCATGTCGATTCACTCGTAAAAAAATCGATCTCTAAATCGAATCGAACCAAACGTACCAGAATCGATTATCGATTAAATCGAGGATTTAAAAATCTATTTCAATTAAGTTTGCAAAATTTGCGACATTTTCTAAAATTGAACTTTTATAATTACATATACCTTATGTTTTATGTATAATTACAGGCTGTGGGGCATTCCATCTTAGTTGAAAACGTATATAAAGTGATTTTTATTTGACGTTGTTAAAATTCACATCAGATTAGGCTGTATGGTTTCAGAACTTTACCTACCTTAATTTGAGAGTCGTAAAAGCTACAACTACAACTAGCTCATTTAGTTTTTTTAGTTTTTTTTGGTATGATAATTTTTTCCAGATTTCGATAGGCCATAAGCTTAAAAACATAGTAAATTATTTTATTAATAACAGATATCAACGGTAACATAAGTAAATGCTTAATAATTCTATCAATATTTTTTTCACTATTATTTTATATTTACACGAAAAAAGAATGTTTAAGGAAAGATAAATATTTATGAAACGATAAATTTAATAATAAATTTATACAAATAAATTGAACAATCTCAACGTAAATACTACGTCAAAAAGAGAGACACGTCAATATAGCATCCGGCCTCGGCACGGCCGACAGTGTCTGTATGGGAACTTTATCTCTAGTTCTTGAATCAGATGTAAAAGTCCGATTCGAGATGTTTTTTGGATCGATTCATCGAATCGATGCGGTGCTCCAAATCGATCTAAAAATCGATTGTTTTACTCCAGATAATCGATTTTAGATCGACATGCCTACTTCTTTGACTTCACTTATTCACTTTCACATTCATTTCATTCATTCACAATTCACATCACAGAGTTCCTTTGTTGTATAATGTATATTCTATATTCACACATGCACTGTCATGCACTGTGATTTGCGATTTTGAATGTTGTGTTGAAGACTTGAAAACAAACATAGTTAATTAGAAATTAGAACAGTATTTATACTCTGTGTAATAACTACGGGTTGATAGGCAACGAAAACGTTTTGCAGATTGTTGTACGTCCCAGTACGTCCTAAGTTTGTGCAGTTACTTCGAAATATTGTTTTTGTGATAATGACTTTGGGTAAGTTAAAACTTAAAAAACTCTATCTTCAAATCATGTTTTCGTTCATTATTTTTTATATTATTTTTTAAATAAATACAACACATTGCACATTGCACAAATGTTTAATTAAATAGTTTTGTATTGAGTACATAGTAAAAAATGAAAAGTTTTTAATTAGCTGTTCTTATAGTAATTTTTTTTAGTGTTGATTTTTAATCATCAGATAAAAGTTATTCATAGAATAAAATACAAATTAAAAATTAAAGTTGTTGGAATAAAATAATTCAATTGTTTCTCTTTTACATTCAGTCAGGTTCTATCTATATTGTTATTATTACATTTAAATAATTTTAGTTTAAAACACAATTTATAAAACTATGATATAGAAAATCTAAAACTAAAAATTTAAACTATTATAAAGACCTGCTTCCCGTGGTATAGTGCCAAGAACGTTGGCTGTGTTTCCTTGCTGAATAGCTATACTATTAGCCTTTGAGTGAGAATAGACCCAGCCCTTTTATCAAAAGAAAGAAACTGAACATTTGATCAGCTGGTCAAGTGCTGTCAAATTACTTTGTGGGCATTTTAAGTTTTTAATTATATTTTAAGTGCCTGACCTTTTTCTTACAACTGGCTTTGGAACTTGGGCTCCTGATCCTACCTATATACAATATACATAACTACCTATTCGTCCTACTCTTCCGCTCCCCAATATACTTTGGGGAGTGGAAGAGTAGGACGTAACTTTTCTGTAACTCAGGTTTGTTTAAGGACAATAAAATTGTGATGTAATGGTAGTAGATATGTTCTATCCACATTAGAAATTTAATAATAATATTAAATTATTGGCTAAAATTGCTTTTTTATATGCTTGATTTTTGAATAGAATGGATGAGAAGAGTGAAAAATTCACAAAGAATTTTTTTTTTAAGAAATTTGAAATTAGTTTGAAATTACTTAAATAGAAAATGGAATAATGCTATTTAAAACTAAAAGACGGCCTTAAACTACCTATTTATTGTTATAAAAAAAAACAATTTAAAATGAATATGGTGGTTTTGGTTAATATCCTGAGTTTTTCGTAAGTCGTTGATTTAGTTGACGTAGGCTTTGAGCACGCACTCAGCACAACTTCAAAGTTAGCTCTATAAATACTAACATTGTCCTAGCTCGAAAGTAAAGTTTGAGCAAAATCAAAGTACGGTCTATAGATCTCAGCCTAAGTCAGTTGTCTAAGTCGTTGTTAATAAAGGCTATTAACATTATATTTAAATTTTTATGGTTTAAATTTCAATTATTTAGTATCTTAAATTGAAATACATTTTCTAGGCTTAAGTCTCTTTCCATTCATTGTTTAAAGAATTTGCTGTTGTATGGAATCTGTCCCCATCTTAAAGAGTACTAAAGTTGTCCTAACACGATAGAGAATAAACTTGGAAGGTCCTAAAGGCCACTCCAACAGCACCTCAACCACTTTCGCTTATATCTATACAAAGAAATAAAACTGAAGTGTCTGATTGTAATTTCAAACTAGCAGCTTTTTACTAAATGCATATGAAAGTACATACAGTACTTATAACAAAAAAGTTTTAAAATTTTTGGCTATCTCTTTGTTCTGGCTAATCTCCTATACGGCTGGACCGATTTTGACTGGATTTTCACTGGCAAATAACTGATGTTATAAGGAGTAACTTAGGCTACTTTTATTTCAGAAAAATGATTAGGGTTCCATGAAAAAAATTAAAACCCATAAAATCCAATTATAATAAATTATATATGGTCGAAGTCACAGGAAACAACTAGTTACTTGATATATACTTTCTTATTTTAAAAAAGTTATTTATAAATACGTTTCAATAATTTAATTATACTTAGAAATTATTTTGTATACATATAAAACTACTTTTGCAACATAATATACAAATAAAACTAATTTTATTTATTAAAAGTTTAAACACCATTGAAGGTTAAGAAAGCTGATAGAAAATTATAACTTTTAAACTGTAATTCCACCAAGATAAATGTGAAGAGAGGGCAAGTTTGATACAAGCAAAAAGATTATGCCAAAGGTTGCTAAATACATAACTTTCTAAAATACGAAGTAAAGCAAAATAAGGTACCAATACTGAAGACTTAAACATATATAAATATCAACACTCATGTCTGTCACCCAGAGGGGTAGGCAGAAACTATGAACGTCCATTTGGCACAATCCAGACACACCTTCACATCCATGTGCCTATGTGTATACATGCTCATTGGTTGAAGGTACTCTTGATTTGGTACGTCTTCAATGTGTGACCAATTTTGTTGGTAAACTTGCATGTGAAATGACATGGAAATACCATCAATTTACTTGTAAATAAAAATTAAATTACTGCTTATTCTGGTCAATTTCAAATTTTCCAGAGGGCTGGTTCTATTACGACACAGGATTTAGGTATACCCTAGGAAATGATGAACAATATTAGTGATTCAATGTAATTAATCTTGGTGTGAGACTGTTTACTTTACTTTATTTTTATATGTGGTATACCTATGCTAAAGCTACATTAATTAGTATAGTTATAGCATGAATGGGTCGGCACGACCGGGGAAGGACCACACTCTCACAGAATACCAGCATAAAATAGTAGCCTAATGCTACTGTGTTTCATATGGTGAGTGTAGTGAACTGGAGACCCTTTTTACTGGAAAAGAGGACTTCCATCTTAGTCCTCACGGTTGACAACGCATCTGCATTTTGATATGCAAACAAGGATTGATGTAGATGTCTATGGGCCACAGCAACCACTTACCATCAGGGGGACTGTGTGCTCCCTTGCCACCCTTATCCAATAAAAAAAACCTTGAAAGTATTGAAAATCTTACAATCTACATGTAGTATAATTATACTTAAAATTATAATTATAATTAAGAAAGCACAAGTATAATTAGTGTTGGTAACTTCTACTTATTTTAAAAGACTAATCTAATGATATTCCACTTAGTAAGACGGTAGAAAAAAAATGCATCTCCTGTTTAGAAGTACCTACCTAATAATCTTTATAAAAAATTATACTGAATCAATATTATAATGCTTCTAATTTTTTATCTAATCAGGTCAAATTACAAATAAGAACATATGAACAGGATGAAATTGTAACTTAACCTTAAATGAAAGTGGAACTCTTAAAATTTATTGAGATGTTTTTCATTTTCGATTTTTTTAATTTCATTAGAAACCAGATTACGATCATGAAACTAATATTATTAATTGTAATCTAATAGCTCTGATTTATAATTAAAATGAAAGGAAATAAAGTGAACTAATATGTTTGATAAACAAAATTAACATAAGTACATAACATACATGTACACTCATCTCACCCAGTAGGGTAGGCAAAGATTACGGACTTCCATTTGACATGACACACGTCTCTAATTCTTACCCTGGCATTCAGATTTAGCCCTAACATACTCCTAAATGGTAATTTTCGCATGTTTACAGCATCAATTCTACTCTGACTCTACCACACCCAACTTTCGCAACCATACATTAAAGTAGGGACTAACACAGCATTATGAATTGCCATGCATGCCTTTTTCACACATTCTGACTTACCACAAGAGAGCGTAGAGCCTCATTTACCCTATTTCCTGCGTTGACTCGTCGTTCTATTTCCTTATCATGTCTATCATCCCTGCTGCCAAACGGAAATAATATTTTTTTTATCATACCTTAATCGAATGTTTGTATTTCGACAAAAGTGCCAGAGTGCCACATTGCCTCTCGATTCAATGACTTATTAATTTAGTACGCATGGGTCAAATTTCTAGCTCAATTGTTTTTAATCGTCAAAATTTTGTTTTCGGTTATGCATATACGCACAACGGGAGGAAAGTAGTTTAGTTTCCTCCTTAGTGGCGTAATATACTATATTTTATTTCTCGAACTAATGTGAAATCCATCTAACTATACTAGAACAGCATGGCACACTCTTGACTACTGATTACAGCGGGATAGACTTTCTAAATTATTCTACTCGAAATATTAATTTATTTCCACTTAAACCAAATTAATAATCCATTTTTAAATAAATTATAGCAAGTAACAAATGTTTGCCTCCTCCCCTCCCTAAAAATGATGATTAGATGCTATATTCGCAGTGCGATAATCCCAGTGATGTGAGGGCAAACCTTTCAAGATTCAATGACTTCAGTGTTGCAATTTGACTCCACCACTTTTTTTTTTAATATAAAAACACTCTACACACCTCTTATATCCTAATTGTGTTATTCAGTTAACTTAAGCTAATGTTTCACATATAGTTTCTTCAATATAAATTTGGTCGAAATATTACTAGGTACTTAAATTGTATTTAATTTAGCGCCTACTTACAGATTTTTGCAAATCCGAATGTTCATACAATCAATATCAAAAGTCGAGGTGTGGCAGTCGAGGCTATATTTGCATTTTTTGTATATTGTAGATCATTCCAGCATTATCATTTACGTAATTTTTAATACTTGATATGCACTAATAATATTTTAACTGGATTACAGAAATTTTCGTTTCACTCAAGTATTTACGTGATTTTTGTTTTTTATTTAAAAATGGAATGCTTTATTCTTATAATGACATTGCATTAATGTTGTTTTAAAAGAATTCTTAATACCTATTTGTAAATAACACTTGCTATCGCTTGTACTTTGTACCTTACGGCGCCTCTACACGTTGGCCAACACAGTGGCGAATGTAGTGGCCAATAGCATTGGCCAACGTGTAGACGGGGTGTTTGGGCTTCATTGGTATGTATTGGAACGATGGCCCGCAAGTTGGCGCGAGATCCGTGTGGTGTCGGTTTTTTACAAAAGATCAAAGGATTGTTGGCAGAGTTTGGTCGCCGCGTCCACACGTTGGCCGCGAGTTTAGTTTGCTACAAGCTCCCAGAGTGATTACACGCATCTGATTAAAATTTTATATTCACGCTTTGTAGGGTGGATGACCCAATTACCAGCCTTTTAGTGCCAATTTCAACTTTAAACATTCCTACTACTTTAATTAGCGCGATTTAATTATTTTTAAACATTTGTTTTAATCGATAAGCTATTTATAAAAAAATAATTAACATTTATTTACAATCAGATTATTACGGAACAATTTTAAAATAAAATAAAAAATATTAGAAGTATAGTTGTAGCACAAATGGGTCGGTTCGACAGGGGAAGGACCACGTTCTCACAGAATATCAATGTAAAATAGTAGCTTGATGACTGTGTTTCGTATAGTGAGTGTAGAGAACCAGAGACACTTTTTAAAGGAAACGAGGCATTTCATCTTAGTCCTCACGGGTGACAACGCATCTGCATTTTGATTCGTAATCGAGGATAGATGTAGATGTCTGTGGGCCACAGCAACCACTTACCATCAGGTGAACTATGTGCTCGTTTGTCATCATCATCATTACAGCTCTTCACAAGTCCACGACTGAACATCCTCCTCCAAAGAATGCCGCAAAGCATGGTCCTGAGCCACTTTCCTTGTCATGAGTTTTTCATTTATGTTCTAAGTTATAATTAGTACCTATTATTAAGTCAGTGTTAATTATATTTATTGCTATTGTTTTTGTCTTTCTCAAAAAATAATTAAATTACCAAATAAATTATAAGGTGTTTTCTATATACATCAAATGTCTGATAGAAAAGCAAGTACATGTTTTGCTAAACTTTAAAAACAAAACCCAATTTTAAAACATAGACTAATCGATTATAACTCCTTTAACTTTAAAATAAGTTAAGTTCTTATTAATGGTATTTATTCAAGTTTCTGATGCATGTAAAGAATAAATAAAGCTAATCGTATATCGTATATCTATTTACAGCCCCATTAATATTCACTATTCTTTTATAAAAACGTTACGCCCCACACTTGGATTTTCTCCTGTGTCGCGGAGGCAACTTACAAACACAAATTGCACAAGGACACACATCCAGACCCGAAACAATTATTTGTAGGATATACAAATACTTGTTCCGTGCGGGATTCAAACCCGCGACCCCTGGCACAGCCACTCATTGCCAAGCCACTGCGCCCCGGAGCCGTCGTCTAAAATAAAATAAATTCGTCCGCACATTGGCCCGAACCGAAGTAAACTGAACGACCATCCAACGTGTGGACGCCTTCACCAACTCTCGACCAATATATTCGCCACTCCATTCGCCACTGTGTTGGCCAACGTGTAGAGGCGACATTACACAAATAAAATCCAGTTCAATGACCAATGTAACTGGCGAGTTGCATAACGATTACGCACGATGGAGAAATGAGCCTGTAAGCATAAAATGGAGTAGGTCTTAATGTTATCATCACTCTCATTATTTTGTGCTATAAGTAAAAGTATTTTTTTTTCACTACTCTCTAAACTCTTCTAAACTACTCTAAAGCCAAAAAATGACTTAGGAGTTATTTATTATCGATTTGTATGATTGGATAATTTTTTAAACATGGTGCTTTATAAAAGTATTTATTATTCCATACATGCATATCTATGCTTGCTGTTGTTCCAGTCTTTTTTTTTTTGTTTAATGCTATCCAACGTCACTTAATGAATACCAAGTGTAATTATTTTATTAATTAAAGATACTTATTAAAAATGTACCTTTGTAAAAGACCAGAAATCTCATGGCTTCTAATAGATAGTAGTGTTATATCTATCTACGGAAGGCTCCTGTTATCCCATACGCAAAATACCCAGACCTGCGGTAAGATGAGGCGTCGAGGTGTAAGACGTTGGTACTGCGATAACCAATCTGCCACCCAGGCGCTGCAATTATGGTAAATCCTCCTAAATACAACTGGAGAGACCCATGCCCATCTGTGGACTATTGAAGAAATAGCAGAAAGAAAACTATTTAAAAAAAATAAAAACATAATTTGTCCTGTCGAATAAAAAAGTGTGTCATGTTTGACCCAGTGATTCTGAAATTGCACTACTTCTTATTTAGCGCAGGAACATTACATGGGGCACGAGGAGCTTCAGATTCAAATTTCAAGCCACAAAAACTTTATGACGAGCGAGTATCAAGTACTGCTTGTGACACTCATAATATATTGCTCAAACAGTAGCTTCCGGAAAAATTAATAATTATCTCGATTTTATCCCTAAAGTGTTTTCTCTAACTCACTACTTTTCAAACGACTTCAAAAAGGGAGGAGGTTTTCTATTCCACTGTATTTTTAATGTGTGATAACTCAGAACCTTTTCTAGGTGAACCAATCTTGATGGTTCCTTTTTTATTTGAAAGCTGGTGCTTTACATGTGGCGTTATATAAATTTGAACAGATCTGACTAGTGGTTTTAGAGTTATCTTTAATAATGCGTATTTAACTGACTTCGACTACATTGATGATGTACCATTTTATTTATATTGAAGTTGGTTGTACATTTTTTTTATTTTACCACTTGTTTCTGTATGTCGCAAAAAAAACAAATAAAATATCGAACGTACAGTCTTTACAAGCTTGTGTTTGTGTAATGTATTAATGCATACCATAATATTATATTAATTAATACATACGAGTAGGTTGTTGTTGTCTAGAACAAGTAAATGAAATTGTATACTTGGGGAGTGCTTTCAGCCGGGATGGAAGATGTGATTTAGATGTGGATAGACGTGTCGCTGCCGGAAACAAAGACAATGGTGCCCTGAATGCATTAGTCAAAAGGCAAGGCGTGGTGAAGAGTGCACGCCTTGCAATACATAACGCAGTGTTGGTACCGACTTTGTTATATGGCAGCGAAACCTGGGTATGCCAGAAGAAGCATAAAAGCAAGTTGAATGCAGTGGAGATGCGATCTCTTCGTAAAATGTATGGCGTTACGATAGCCGATCGAAAGCGAAACGAAGAGATTCGCAATATGGCAGGATTGAAAGATGACCTTATCACAAAAATTGATAGGGGCGCACTCCAGTGGTTTGGGCACGTTGAGCGAATGAGTGAAGACCGAATGGTGAAGAAAATATATAGAGCGAAAGTAAATATTAAAATGTGTCGAGATAGACCGAGACTAACTTTCGAAGACCATGTGAGCAAATTGCTCGAAGAGGGGAAGGTCAAGAGTACTCGGATACCTAGACGTGCATGTATGAAGAAGTTAATGAACCTGAAAGAAGCGAAAGAGGTATGTAAGGATCGTGACACTTGGCGATCTGTTCTCTCTGACTACCCCGTTAGGGATTGTGCGTGAAGATAAGTAAGTAAGTATACGAGTAGGTTAAGAGCTATTTTTTTAATCACAAATTACTAAACCGGTTTTATCGTATGTAAAGTCATTCGATACTTTTTTGTATTCTCAATCACTCATTCGAAATCGAAACTGAAATGGAAATTCATTCTTAATTTTTAATTTATTACTATCTCGAAAAATACTGTTGTCCCCGGAAGAACTAGCAATTTTGTTTAAAATAACAAATAGACATTAAAAAACAATTTACAATCAAATAAAAAAATAGTAACCAATTTTGTAAGAATTAGCTTGGTAGCGACCAACTCACTCCCAGGGGTTATCATCACTTATAAATTCCTTCATTATAATAACGCTTTTTTTACAATGTTTTTGGCTGTGGGATACATTTTGTGTATGATTTGACGTAACAATCGTTTCCAAATTTCGCATGCAAATTATTTAGAAAATACCGAATTGCACTCTATTTGCATATAAATATGTATTAAAATTTAAACGATTTTTTAATGATGATTTTTGAACATTAATCAAAAGTCTAAAATATGTAAATTCGCGCAGTCCGTCAAAACAGAGAATCGGGTTCGTAGTAGTGATAATACGACGTAATTGCTTGTATGTGTGCTCCCGGCGACGCCGAATCTCGTACAAAATAAGTTTGACAGCCATTCTATTGTGTATTATAGTATTCTATGGGTATACCTATATGTATTAAAACATTGTGTAAAATCTTCATCGCTATCACAGCGATATTTAAACCTCAGAACTTCGAAACAAAAACAAATACGATCATTTATTGCATTAAAATATTATGTCTAATGTACGTAGTACTGCTAGGTATGAGCAAAAATAATAACACGAGGAATTTTTATACCTGTGTGTATTGTGTATTATTTTGTTTAGTGGGGGTAATCATTTGGCAGTCTGCTCTTTACTCTTTTTTATTTTGTATTAATTCAGGTATGAATTTACTGATGTACTTTTTTACTCACTCCTTTTTTAAATCAACACGGGACACCTGACAAACTGATATTGGATTTATCCATCCAGTTCCATTAGTAGTTCTACATAATAATATATTGTAGTCTACCTATTTAAAATTGTACAAATGAATTATGGATGATTGAATAATAAACAATTGTCAAGTAAAAAGGTAATTTTGTTATTATTATGTACTCAACAAAGAAGTCCGTAACATCGTTGATATAATATTATATACCTATGTAATGTGTAGCTCCAGTGCATAGTTATGATTACGGGTACAAGGCAATTTTAACCTTGAACGTTATTAACAAGGTGCAAATTTAATATTTGATATCGGTGAAAATATAATATCAATATTTTCTTATACATCGCTGTGAAACGCGATTTCAGTCAGCTATTATATCGATAAGGCAAAGTCCAAATACATTTATAAATGTGCCAACAAAATAATCTGATTTTATTTTACAAAAAGATTGCAATCAGTGTGCTTTTGTAAACTGTTCCGTTTATAAAGGAATTTTTTTTTAAATAAAATGTCCATAAACAATGAAAATGTATACGTGGTAGAGCTGTATTATGGTTGTAGAACGAATGGGATCTACCGGGGATGGGCCACGCTTCCACACAACACCAGCGTAAAATAGCAGCTTTATGCTGCTGTGTTTCGTATGGTGAGTATAGATAGAGCACCGAAGATTATTCCATTTTGGTCCTCAAGGATAACAACGTATTCAACATTTTGATTCTTAATCGAGAATATGTTTATGGGCCACAAGCTACATTTGGTACTAGGTGGACTGTGTACTCGTTTGTCACCCTTATCCTATAAAAAATACATAATAGAAATAAATATTGCCTGTAATTAATCCTGTCGTCTGCAGCCAACATTGGCGGCAACCAGGCGACACCGCGAAAAAATGCACCGCCTTTCATCGAATAGTATAGGACTAAGACACCACTAACAAAACTGGAAATTTTTATATATGTAAATTCATGTCTTTATCTTGCATTTGCTTGTTCAAAAACACGATTGTACAATTTGACTCGATGTTAATTATTTGCGACAACACCTCTAAAAATCACTATAGTTGAAATTACAACGAAATTACTTAATCTTACGCCAGTATATTCTAAGTCTATGCGTAATCTATATGCTTGGGAATCACTCAAGTATATTTATAACATCAATATTCGTTATCTACTTGCTCATTATTTTGGTTACTTAAATCAATAATTTTTTTAAAAATATTTTAAAATTCTGACAATTTCTAAGCGGTCTTAGTCGTCGCGGGCGCTACGCAATTTTAGACCTTAACACGGCGTTTTTTAATATTTTATAGAAATTATGTATTCACTCGGATCAATCTGGCGATAGCCTGGAGCCATTTTAAACGTTCATTTTCGATGTGTGGTCTTAAAGACCAAGATGGAATGTCTCGTCTCGTGTAATTATACTAGGTTTCTCTAGCCTTCAAAGCAGAACACACGACTGCAAGCACAGGTGGTACCTACCTAAACGGACTCATAGTCACAGAACCATTTCTACCACTTACTTACCCTTCCGTTAGGGTTACACGCACAATTTTTTTTTGTTTGCAAATTCTACCAAGGACAAGATATTCTTTAATAAGTTTCTTAATTTCATTCTCTTCTACTGTCACGCGTCACAGCTTTATTCCTAGAATGTTTGACTGAATTAAAAAAAAATCTAAAATCCCGTTTCGAAAAAAAATAATTTAAAGATAAAAATATGGCCAGTATCGTTTCAAAAGTATTTTAAAATAATAATGTTTAATAAAATCACTTTCAAAAACACCTTTATTCAGTGATAGTAAGTATATCAATTTTATGATGGTGTCAATTCTTGTGCTGTCTCTATTTAAGTCCAAGTGAATAGTGAGTTTGAGTTTTTGGCCATAAGCTTACTACTTCTAATTCAGCCGATCATAAGTCCTAGATATACCTGATATACTGATACTGATATCAGGTCGTCACTCCATCTAGTGGGCGGTCACCTAACACTGCCCTAGGCAGTACGAGGCTGCCACCTTTCTTCCCGAACAGTTGTTAGTTCTTCGAGCTATATGGCCAGCCGTCCGTACGTAAAGTCTGTAACGAGGATATCTGCAGAAGAGCAAAAACGACTAAGCTTAGTAGTAAGCGTAGTAGAAAATATCAAACTAAAGTAACCTGCGCTGTGTTCACTGAAAGAAATATGAGGTTGCTGTTATTGTTCGTAAGAAAGATTTTTTTCAACCTTGTTACCTCGGTACTTTTTTCTGGGTGAATCGATTTTAATGATACTTTTTTTTGAAAGCAGGTGCTTCTCGTGTCGTCCCATATAAATTTTTGTTTTTAGTTGATTAAAATCTGACCAATAGTTTTTGAGTTATCCTTAATAATGCGTATTTAATTGGCTTCGATTACATTGATCATGTTCTCTTTAATTTATATTCGGTTGTAAAACATTTTTAATTTTACCACTTTTGTGCTTAATATGTTATGATATTAAATGTGTAATTGTATCGACTGCAATTTTACAAAACACTTCAACAAGGCCACTACAGAAGCGTTGAATTTGACTGTTGAATGCCTCATAGCGCCTGCCTGTCCATATTGAAGTCGGTTGGTCGGTTGTACAAAACTTTTATTTTTACCACTTGTTTGTGTTTTATATAATAGCTGTGTTATTTAAATTATTAATTAATATACCTACAATCATAGACATTGATAGCACAAAGTTGATAAACGTCACAAATATTTTAGATAGGTACTTAATTAAAGTTTTTTTTTTATCTAAAGTACTTAACCGTTCTGTTGCAGGAACTATTAACTCGAAACCGAAACCGGTTAATCTTGCTGACGTAAGTACCTAGTATCAAATAAGTATTTTTAAGTTAACGAATGGTGGCTAGAGACCTTGCTCTGTGGTATTTTTTGAGGCACCTATGGATTTATAAAGAGCTTTAATAAAAGAATGAATCAAATAATTTTACTATGCGCCAAAAATAATTTTAATTTTCACACAGACAGGGATAATATATATATATATATATATATTAATTATATATATTTTTTTTTTTTTTTTTTTTTTTTTTTTTTTTTTTTTTTTTTTTTTTTTTTTTTATATTATTTCTGTGAATTAAATTGATAATATGATGATGATGATAATAAAAGATAAATCGAAACTATTATTCAATATAGATTGTAAATAATACTTATTGACAGTCACTCTTATGCTTAATATACTACTGATTCAATACAAGTTATTAAGTTAAGATGATTGTAAAGTGCCAATAATGCAGCGCGAGTAAGTATTTCCAAAAATGTTATCTGTTTCTTACCGCTTCCTGTGCCTTCCATATCGTGCGATAGAGAGAGTCCCGAGTCTTGGAGGCAATTGACTACTTTTTCTTTTTGAAATACTGTTTTGGGCGATAACGTTTTCATCCCCCAAAACTTTACGAAATGAAACAGTTTTAGTCTCATTACATCCAGTACACCTTAATCTAGCTCTGTATTGTTTTCTTTATTTATTCAGTTTAGTTTAATTAAAAAAATAAAAACGCCCGAGGAAGTTTTTAAGTCAAACTATAGATATTTAGATGCTAATAACTTATATATGCGTAATATTTCCTTAAAATAGAAACATACGAAGCTAGTTTCCAAAAATTATGAAAATCGGACTATGTTTACGAGGAAAAAAACTTTATCGCTTTTTGTATGAAAATTTACAGCTTCACAATCCTCTTAACATTACATTAACTATCTAGTTTTTACAGTAGTTTTGATGATTTTTTTCACTTATGAGCGCACAATATTAAATTTAAAGATAATTTTGTTTGGTATCCACCACAACGGTTTTTCGTATAATGTTATATTAAATAAATACAAAATGTTAACTTTAAAGCTCAGACGACAACAATTAGTAGCAATGTTATTATTTGACCTTTGTCATGATAAATATGATTGCATTCCTGTAACAAAAAATTGCGATATCGTGTACCTACTAGGTCACATGTAAGATCAACATGCTCACGTCAAACATTTGCCCTTCCCTTGTGTAGAACCAATGCTGGCAAAAGAGCGCCATTGTATCTCTTAATGCAAAATTATAATGATCACTTTTGGGACATTGACTTTTTTAATAGCCGTCCTTTAGAAGCAAAGTGATTAATAAGCTTATGAGTCTCATTAACTAAAAACTAAATAAATAATTAAAATATATCAAAACATAATTTAAATTAAATAATTGTTTGAACTCAAAACTAAAATGTGAACAGTTTTTTTTCTTTAGTTGTTTGTACTAGATTATAGTGTTTTTAAATAGTTCAATGTTGCTGATCTGTTTAAGTAATTCCAACTAATGTCATTTTGTAATATTGCATATTATGTAGTAAGTCCTCCTTCACATCTCTCACTTTTGTAATTTATCCTATAAATTATTATCTGAGGCTGGTGGTGTTGGCTTCACTAAATTCAAATTTTAGGATTAAGATTAGTTATTAAGCCTCTGTTGAAGTTGTTTACTGGTCCTTAAATAAATTTAAAAAAAAACGGCCCATTAATAGCCCACATCTCTAAACAGGTCGCTGCCACAATAAGAAGGCTTACACGCTTTGCAAGCAGATTTGTGTTTACAGCTATGACTTGCACCTTTGAGAGTACTTCTCATCGCTCCTAGTAGTATTTTATAGGTAACTAGCGATCAGCCCCGGCTTCGCACGGGTGGTTTCTCGATTCTATAACTATGCCTATAACCTTCGTGGAAGTGCAAGCAAGATGTTGACAAAGTTTTACCGCAATTTGATAAACGGTATGGCAGCGCATAAAATACAAACAAACAAAGACTAATTTTTATACAAGGTGTAAGTGTAAAAATCGTTGTCACTAAAACCATAGAAATTGGCTTTAATATAAATATATTTTACCGAATTTAAAAAAAAAACGCTATTTTATTTCATAAAATTTAAAAAGTTTCTGTCCGACACCGTCCGTAAATTCATGGATACCCTATGCGCCCGAGTGACGTAATCACTGTGAAGATCACCGCTTGCGCTAGCTACCTACACAACATTCCAATAAAAACAACAATAGGTACACAATACACATAACCTGTGATGTAACTTTTCCTTCATACTTTCATCCTGGCTTAGGACAGGCAAAAATTGAGGAATTAAGGAAAAATTGAGATTTTACTGAAAAAAAATTGTTATTTTTCATTGAATTTACGTTCTATAAATGAAACCAAACCACTGGTTTCAAGGATAACGGTGTTTACACAACAACCTGTATATTAGATATCATCTTCATAATTACAGCCCTTCACAAATCCACTGCTGAACATAGGCCTCCCCCAAGTAACGTCACAAAGCAGGGTCCTGAGCCACCTGCATCCATCGACTTCCTGCATGTCTTACCAGGTCATCACTCCATCTAGTGGGGGGTCGCCCTACACTACGCCTACCGGTACGAGGCTGCCACTCGAGAACCTTTATTCCCCATCGGTTATCGGTTCTTCGAGCTATATAGCCGGCTCATTGCCACTTCAGCTTACTAATCTGTTGGTCTATGTCGGTCACTCTGGTTTTACTGCGGATATCCTCATTTCTGAGTCTATCGCGCAGAGAAACTCCGAGCATAGCCCTCTCCATAGCTTGAGACCTTGAGCGTCTTCATACGGCCAGCAGTGAAGGACCACGTCTGAGATCCGTAAGTCATCACTGGCAACACGCACTGGTTATACACTTTAGTTTTCAGAGATTGCGGTATACCTGACGAGAAGATGTGTCGTAATTTCACGAACGCTGCCCAGCCGAGTTGAATCCGTCGATTAACCTCTCGGTCGAAGTTGGACTTACCTAGTCGGACTATTTGTCCCAGTTAAACGTACTCGTCAACAACTTCGAGCATAGTGCTCCCAACAACTATCGGCATAGGTGTGACATGGAGATTAAACATGATCTTTGTTTTGTCCATGTTCATCTTAAGACCTATCCGTTGGGAGACACCATTGAGGTCATTGAGCATAGTGCTAAGGTCCTCCAGCGATTCTGCCATAAGGACTATATCGTTGGCAAATCTAAGGTGAGTGATGTACTCGCCATTGATGTTAATACCGTATCCTTTCCAGTCCAGTAGTTTGAAAACGTCTTTCAACGCAGCGGTGAAGAGTTTCGGGGATATAACATCACCCCGTCTTACAACTCTCTGCAGTTGGATAGGTTTCGAACTCTGGTTCTGTACTCGGATAGCCATCGTAGCCCTACTGTACAAACACTTCAGCACTTCGATATACCGACAGTCAGTTTGGCACCGCTGAAGGGACTGTAGCACCGCCCAAATTTCGACGGAATCAAAGGCTTTCTCATAGTCCACATATGCCAGGCAAAGTGGCAGTTTGTACTCTTCGGTCTTCTGTACATTCTGCCGCAGGGTATGTATGTGGTCTATGGTACTGAAGCCTTTTCGGAAACCGGCTTGTTCGGGAGGCTGGAAGTCGTCGAGTCTGCGTGCGAGACGATTCGTAATGACTCTCGAAAATAGCATGTAGACGCGGCTCAGAAGGGAAATCGGTCTGTAGTTCTTCAAGAGAGCGTTGTAGCCTTTCTTAAGGAACAAGACCACCGCGCTTCTGCTCCACGCCTCCGGAGTAGTGCCACCATGGAGGACGGAATTGAAGAGCTTCTGAAGGACTTTAAGTACCGGTGTTCAACCCGCTTTCAGAAACTCCGCTGTAATTCCATCCTCGCCCGGGGCCTTGCCGTTTTTAAGGTGGTGGAGAGCCATTCTAATCTTGCTCAGACTGACGTCCGGGATATCATCGGAATAGTGTCGGATAAGACTTGCTCTTGGATCGTTACTCACACTTGCGTGTGGCTCCAACGATGATGTGTACAGGTGCCCATAGAACCTCTCAATCTCACTCAGAATTTCACGTGTCCCGGAAACGATGTTGCTACACTCAGTCTTCAGCTTTGACAGTTGGCTCTTTCTGGCAGACATATCTCTGGCAAAGACTTTGGAGCCCTGGTTCCGCTCGATCGCTTCTTTAATACGAGCAGTATTAAAGTTGCGTAAATCTCGCCGCATGCATTTGGAGATCTGTCTGTTCAGTTGCCTGTATGCTATCAAATCTGTCAAGTCAAATCGGGATTCTGGATCAGAGCACGAGGGGGACGGAGCGTTGACTTCATTAGACGAGACCTCTCCAACTTAACGTTTAGGTTCAGTGTGCCTCTAACCATTCGGTGATCGCTGCCGGTAGCAGTGAGCAGTATTAAAGTTGCGTAAGTCTCGCCGCATGCATTTGGAGATCTGTCTGTTCAGTTGCTTGTATGCTGTCAAATCTGTTGACGATTGCAGCCTCATCTCCCGTCTAACAGCCATGAGATTAAGAGTGTGATCGGAGAGTTTTTGTGTTCTTCTGCGGCGGGTCTTGCAGAACTTAGCTCCGACCGCATGGACAGTTTCCACGAACTTGTCATTCATATCGTCCACTGCATTGCAATCTTCTAGGCACTGAAAGCTGTTACGTAACTCGAGCTGAAAAGTTTCGGGACTCTGAATTAGAGCACGAGGGGGACGGAGCGTTGACTTCATTAGACCTCTCTAACTTAACGTTTAGGTTCAGTGTGCCTCTTCTCAACCATTCGGTGATCGCTGCCAGTTTTCACACTTGCGATCACTAAGACATCACTGAACAGGTGGCGTCTGGTCGTCATAATGAAGTCAATCTCATTTTTTGTCGAGCCGTCGGGGCTCAACCAGGTCCACTTCCTGTGGGGCCGCTTCTGGAAGAAAGAGTTCATCATAAAGAGTCCCTCTTTCTCCATAAAGTCGGCCAGCTGCTGGCCCCTTCGGTTCCGTTGCCCTACTCCAAATTTCCCTACCTTCAGCTCACCGCTTTCTCTTGTGCCTAGTTTTGCGTTGAAGTCTCCCATCAACACCGTGTAGTGGGATTTGAGGAATGCATGGCTTTGGAAATATCCTAATACATTTCCTCCACCTCCTCATCGGGATGTGCCGAGGTTGGTGCGTAAACCTGTATGACCTTCAGCGACTACCGTTTGGTGATTCTGAGTATCAGGTATGCGACCCTCGTCGACACACTCCCAATCTTTACAAGGTTGTTGACGAGAGACTTGTGGACGATAAATCCGACACCTCCTTGGGACAGATGGTCGCCCTCCCGGTGATAGAACAAGTTGCCGGACTCGAGGATTGCCGTGTCCTCCCCCTCTCTTCGGACCTCGGATAATCCAATAATATGCCAGCGCAACTTGTCTACCTCTTCTCCCAGCTCCAGTATCTTCTCGTCAGTCCTCAGGGTGTGTGCGTTATATGTTGCCAGGTCAAGTCGTCGTAGGTGGCAACCGAACCTCCACCGGGATTCTTAGCACCCCCCTGCCCCGCCGTTACCATAGTCGCCACCGTAGCTAAGAATAGCGGGGCCGCCGGGGACTGGGGGCCGTCTGTTTGCGTCGTTATTCATGGGAGGATATTTGCTATAGTTGCCACACTTGGCGAGCGGGTTGGCAACCGCAGTTTTTTATTATATCACAATTGTTATCAGGAAGATGCTGCTGCCCATCTCCTGCCTGTCTCCCTCTGTCGCCTCTTACGATACCCACGGGAAGATATGGGGTAGTGAATATTCTCAACCGCCACTACACGGCATTTTATATTAGATATAAATACGGGAATTATAACGCCCCCAATTACATTTTTAGGGTAGGGTGACAAACGAGCACACAGTCCACCTGATGGTAAGTGGTTGCTGCGGCCCATAGACATCTAAGTACATCTATCCTCGATTACAAAACAAAATGCAGATGCGTTGTCACCCGTGAGGACTAAGATGGAATGCCTCATTTCCAGTAAAAAAATCTCCGGTTCTCTACACTCACCAGCAGCAGTAGCTTAATGCTACTATTTTACGCTGGTATTCTGTGAGAGCGTGGTCCTTCCCCGTTCGAGCCGACTCATTCGTGATACAACTATACTACTACTATAACTGCAGCATGGCTCTACCACGTATAAAACATTGTAAGATTTCCTCTACTCCTTAAGCCGATTCTGACTTGACGCGGTGCCCACTTACGGGAGCACTGCAAATAATGCTTCGGTATTCGTAGATTTAAGCACACTGTGGCAACAACTTCACATCAAGTATATTCATATCCCGGGTCATCAATAGGCTTGCCACCCATTCGTCTCCCTCCGTTCCTGCACAAATCAAGCAGGCCTAACATGGCAGGATGCCGTATATTGCAGGCGCGTCCAGAAAGCTGCATATGTCATTTTTGTTATATTTTGGTTATGTTTGCATAGCTGTTTATATCATTGCGACATCCCCTCAGCCGCTTTTTAGTTAGCTACGTTCGATATTTAATTTAACCGTGTATTTTATTTATTCTGTGACCGTGTGGAGGCGATTTAAGAATATCCACTACCCCATATCGCCCCGTGGGAGTAGTAAGAGGTGACAGAGGGAAACTGACGTAAGGCAGCAGCATCTTTCTGATAACAAAACAAAATATTTAAAAAAAAACTACACTAAGCGCAACAACTATGGCAAAATCCCTCCATCTATTGGAAAGGTCTATCTTCAGCAGTGGACCTTTATAATCTGTTATGGATGGATGAATCGATGGACCACTATTTGAGTTTTTGTAGTCTGTTATAATTCAAGTGAGCCGTGGTAGCTCAGATGGTTAACGTTCGCTGTTAATATAACAGGACGCGAGTAAACCGGGTTCGATCCCCGCCGGCACCAATGAAATTTGTTAATTGCAATTTTATGTGCTGATTTACCACGTGCTCGGCGGTGAAGGAAAACATCGTGAGGAAACCTGCATGTCTGAGGAATATGAGAAAAAAATATTTCAAAGACATGTGTAGTTCTCCAACACGCATTGGGGCAGCGCGGCGGACACTTCCTTGCCCTAAAACCCTCTCAGAAATGAGGGGAGGCCTGTGCCCAGCAGTGGGACGTACGTATATAGGCTGTAACTTTACTTTACTTTTTATAATTCATCAATTTAAGAGGATACCTTAAAAATGAATCGAAGTTTTGGGGGCGTGGCTTATTCCTTTGTCGGTGAAGCTAACGGACGACTGCGGGAGTGTCAAAATGAAAGTGATGCAATGACTTCATAGTACGCAAATTATGAGATAGCCATACAGAGCAAGCGCTCGGAAAAAAACTAAGTAAGCGCCCAAACAACATTTTTATTTATTTTAACAAAACTTCGTTATGGATTAAAAAACTGGTTTATGAGGACTTAGATATGAATGTGATTATTTACTATGCCTTAAAAATAATTCCATGAAATTATTCGTAAGAATATTGTGGTGTCATCGAGAAATGTAAATAATTAGAGCCTACTTTGCAATTTTTTTCTATAGAGAAAATTACATGATATCGTAATTTTCCATCTATGAAATCCAAGTTCATTTAATCAAAAATCATATACCAAAATTTTGGTTTGTAATCTATAAAACTTAAAAAAAATATGTTAAATAGAAAGCCACCAAATTTTCGAGGTATCACCTTAAAATCCCTTGCCAAACCGTCCCGACAATTTTATAAAAAAAAAAAACTTTAACGGTATGGGCACTTGAAATTTATTAATTTATTGTCATTAAATGTATGTTCTATTAATTTACGTAAAACCACAAAACTTTAGTCCATAACGATTTTCTCTACGTATGTTTAATGTTTGTGGTTTGGTTCGACTGTTACTCTTAATGCGACCCGTTAATGTTTACTTACCCGTTATTATGGCTATCCCATTATTACGATTTTTAAACGGTTCATTACGAACTACTTAGTGTTTGTGTCCTAAATCATTTAAAAATAGTATACCATCGAAATAGTGTAAAATCCTAATAGGAGCCTGAATTAATGTTTAATTTAATTAAACTTTCCAATTTCAATTTGTGAAGGTTATTTGAAAGAACAAAGAAGTTGAGAATATAAAGGAGAATCTTTTCGGCCAGTTAAAAAATACCTATGGTTCCATAAAAGATAATTTGAAAATGAGGTAACTTGTCATTGTTAATTACAAAATTTTGCAAACTTTCTAACGCAAACAATGGCCTATTCACGATTCAGAAGTGTTCATGTTTATCTACCCGTATTGTATTAAAGTACCTGGATGACCGAGCTTTGCTCGGTTTTTTTTTTGACATTACATTTAGATACAAATTACATACTGATGAAACATGAATCCTATTTTTTGATCTTATAGATATAATAGAAAAAACTGAACTGGTTATTTGAATAAAAAATCATGAGTGCAATTAGTTTAATTAAAATTTTTGTATTTTTAAAAAATACTAAAAAAAGAGCTCGAAATAATACATTCTCTCACAAAAGAAGGGAACTTGAAAAAAAAATCGGACCAAAGACGGGACGCGAACCAAGGCATTACTATTTCGCGACTGCTCGATATCCACTTGAGCTATTACGATCATTAACATATTGTCAAAATTTACCTTCTTATATTGTAGCAGTTTTTCATTGTCTGAAAACACGGACAAAAAGACATTTTCTAAAAATAAATCCTAGCTAGATCGATTTATTGCCCCCGAAACTCTCATCATCATTCTCTAAACCATTTCCCATTATCTGGGGTCGGCGCAGTAAATCTTCTTGTTCCATTCCTCTCTATCAGCCGTCATTTCCATACTTACTCCTTTCATTCTCATATCACTCTTCACACAATCGATCCATTTTTTATTCGGCCTTCCTCTGCCCGTGTGTCCCTCCACATTCATATTCAACACTCGTTTTGTGACATGACTTTCATCCCTCCGCATCACATGCCCAAACCATGCCAATCTGCTTCCTCTCACCTTTTCTACCACTGGCGCTACTTTCAGGCTTCCTCTTATATACTCATTCCTTATCTTATCCATCCTTGTCACACCACACATCCATCGTAACATTCTCATTTCATTCGCATGCAATCTATTTTCATCCTTCTTCTTGACGGCCCAGCATTCACTTCCTCCATACATGACGACAGGTCGGATGATCGATTTGTAAATTTTCCCCTTCAGCCTTATTGGCATTCGGGGATCGCACGTTGTGGCTGTGACCTGTCGCCATTTCATTCACCCTGAGTTAATCCGACTATATGATATTATATATATATATATATATATATATATATATATATATATATATATATATATAGAATTGAATGGCTCGTTTAGAGGTATAGGATAACGTCAATAAGGTTATTACGAAACAATAGTACAGCACGAAGCAAACGTCGAAGCTTTTGCTTCGCTAAGCGCGCGAGATTGTATTAAAAATACGGTGTAAATCTTTATAAAGTGCACATATCAAAACCAGGGAAACTACACATAATTTAAGCGACGGAAAAATTATAAAAAAAATTATAATTTTTTTTTTATGAATATTTTAAAATTGGAAATTGCAGCTGCTACCTATTTAAATAAATTATTATAACTTTTAAACTGAATGTCCTATCAAAATGGAATAAATTTTTAAATGACTGTTAATAATAAGCCGTGCCAATAAAGTAAAAATTTCCAAAAAAAATGAACGCCATAAAATTATAATAGAGGTTTTTGATGAAAATCTGATTTTTTTTTCATCATTTTTACACTATTTAAATGGTATTAAATTTTGGTTTATAATCAATAAAAAAAATTAAGTTTTATATAAACCAAAATTTTGGTATATGATCTTTGACTAGGTATATGAACTTGGATTGCATAAAAGGAAAACACGATATCATGTAATTTTCTTGATAGAAAAAAAATTGCAAAGTAGGCTCTAATTATTTACATTTCTCCATGACACCACAATATTCTTACGAATAAGTTCATGGAATTATTTTTAAAGCATAGTAAATAATCATATCTAAGTTCTCTCATAAACCAGTTTTTTAATCCATAACGAAGTTTTGTTAAAATAAATAAAAATGTTGTTTGGCGCTTACTTAGTTTTTTCTAAACGCTTGCTCGGTATGGCTATCTCATAATTTGCGTACTATGAAGTCATTGCATCACTTTCATTTTGACACTCCCTCAGTCGTCCGTTAGCTTCACCGACAAAGGAATAAGCCACGCCCCCAAAACTTCGATTCATTTTCTAGGTATCCTCTTAATAGTTATTTTGCAACCATCCGCTAAATTAAATTAAATTATGTGTCTTACCTAATTTGAAGAGCACCTTACGCCCTCCCTCAATTGCGTGCACTAATCCCGTCACCACCACACACATCACCATGGGTCCGTAAAGTATTAGAAAAGTAAAAACTAATCGCGATAAAATTCTTAATTTTTTTCAAATGAAGATCTATTCACAGTGAAGGAGTGGGACGAACCACACTTATGAACGTGAATGTAGAAAAATGTTCGCCTTGTTGTGGCGGCGAAAGAGAATCCACCACCTCATATCGTCGTAGCAAATATCCAGCCTATTTGACAATTTATGGGGAAAGCCTATGTGGACATTTGATAGGCTGTAATGATGACGATGATGATGATGATGATTCTACGCATAGATAATTGCCCTATTAAAAGTAAAAAAGTAGTAGCCTACATCTTGTCATTGTCATTACTGGGCACAGGCTGCAGACAATTTTTGGTCAAAAAAAGTTTTCGCTGCGCTGACGCCAACACGAGATGACCTCAACTGGAGAACCAGTGAACGTGATAAATTCAAATTGCAATTTAAATACTTTTGAAATACTCGGACGTTTAGGTTTCCCCACGAAGTTATTATTCATTCACCACGTCACCGGAGACGTGATAAGTCAGCACGTAAAATTTCCTATAACAGATTTATTTTTCCTCGAGAGAATCCTACACGTTTTGCTCCCGTGCCACACGACTCTCGGATTTGTTTAAATAAAATTCTATGCCGAGAGACAGCCAATATATTCAACTAAAGAACTTCCATCATAATCATAGTTTTCTGTGCACAATATTAAAATAGAGTTCGCTACATGATAGTTTCGACCCCTAGGAGTACGATGGCATGCTTAACTTAATTTTGACCACTGTGTGGATTAAGTCCTTTCTGCTTACCTACAACCAAATATAACACTATCGTTAGTCATTTTGCCAAACGTGGTAATTGCAATAAATCATCCCTAGGATGATCACCCGTCTGTATATTTAAAGTTTTGATTCTAAACGAATAAGTATTCAGTAGCCCTAGTTTATGTAGCAGTGAGTAGATGACGCTATTATTAGATGAAATAATGAAAGCCAAAACTATGCTATCTAGTAATATCAGCGATAGAAGGTTGAGGTGCAACTGGAAACCCCCGAAAATTTATTTATTATATAAATTAGTTTTCATTTAAATTTTAATTTTCATTCGGGCATAAAGTAGCGTTGATTCTGCTAAAAACTCTGTTAGTGTTAAATATACGCTATCAGCGCCTCTAGCGGTGAAAAACTATTTGACGATATGACCATAATATCATGAAATAGCAATGTTGTTTAGTTATTTGAGTTTAATATCGTCAAACGGTCTCTTTTCATGGAGTCGGACAATTTTATTATGACATGGTCAACAAACAACAACAAAAAAAAAAGATTCTAATAACCAGTAATTTAGCTTCAGTGCCCTTTACTTACCTTGTTTTTAAGAATATATTAGAATTACAGATTCCTTTTTAAAGTAAATTTACTGTCTACACACCCAACTACAGGTAACATGCCCCTTATTTTTTATACGGGCGCAGGTTTTCTTTTTTTAAAATAAAATAAGGGAAAATGTGGGTGGGTAATAACAAACAAGCACACAGTCCACCATGATAGATGCTGTGCCCCATATACACCTACATCTATCATCGATTAAAAATCAAAATGTAGATTCCTTGTCACCAACAAGGACTATAGAGTTATAGTTTTTAAATAAATAAAAAATTTGAAAAATTAATCCACTACCCTTGTGATCTATGCAATACTCAAGGAAATTCGGGAATCTTTAAATAATAAAACTTATTGTGTAGGTTTGTTTTTAGATTTGTCAATGGTTGTGTCATATATGATATACTATTAAATAAACTTGACAAATTAGGTGTACGTGGTTTGACATTAAAACTATTAGAAAGCTATTTAAAAGATAGAGTTCAAATCACGGTAATTGAAAAATTTGACAAAATCAGTAAAACAAGGAAGTATTTTGGGCCTTCTGTTATCTTAATTTATGTGAATGACTTGCCAAAAGTAACTGACATTAGATGTGGTATGTTCGCTGATGATGCAACTATCTTTATAACCAATACTCAAATGAATTTTGAAAATGATATAAATAAAACCTTAAAAATGGCAGTTTGAATGGCTTAAACAAATTAATTTAAACGTAAATCTAACAAAAACTAATTCAATACAGAAATTACAAAACAAATTCTTTAAATTTAAATATAGCAGATAAAGACACCCAAATAGAAATAGTTGATAACATTAAATTTCTTGGAGTCACCATAGACCAGTGATGCACAGACTTATTAAGACTAGGGGCCACTCGGGCAAATTGTGAACCGATGGCGGGCCGCCAGGAGTATAGGGAATTAAAGACAATAAAGAATTGATAATAATGTATTAAAATTGAAAAAGAATTTATTAATTTGAAGCATGGCACTGCATAGTGCTTACAATCTTTTTTATATTTGGCTCACATTTACTTGTAGCAACACGTAAAACTGCTTTCAAACTTTCATTTGCAAGGCGGTTTCGATTTTTTGTTTTATTATTATTTAGCATTGAAAAGGTTTGTTCACATATATAGGTAGAACCAAATAAGCTGGCACATTTCAGAGCGTTTATGCGCAACTCTTTGTAAGTATTTTTATCAATGCAGCGGTAAAAGTTCAGCAAGTCTCCCTCGTTGAATTTGTTGCGTAAAGCTTGGTCGTTTTGAATGTCGATAATTTCTAACTGCATTTACTCTGCCGCATTTTCAGCTGAAATCGTGAAAGGATTGCTGAATATGTCCAACAGAGGTTTCACTTTTTTAAACTCCGAAAATCTGTCTTGAAAAGATTGTATCAAAATATCTAGCTTTTCTACATAACTGAAATTAATCGCAGTTTTGTTGAATTTTTCAGCCATTTTCTTATAATTCGGAAAATGAATGTAATTTCCAGAATTCAATTGCGATCTGAAAAGTGTCAGCTTGCATTGAAAGGATGATACATGAGCGTGGAGCTGGGATATCAGTTGATTTTTGCCTTGAAGCCGTGTGTTCAAGACATTCAAATGATTTGTAATATCAACTAAAAAAGGCAAATCACACAACCAATCAGGATTTTTAAGTTCCGGGACATCCCTTTGCTTTTCCGCCAGAAATATTCCAATTTCTACTATTAAATTTAGAAATCGTTCCAGTGTCAATCCACGACTTAGCCACCTTACTTCTGTATAATACAGTAAATCTCCATATTCGCTTTCGATGTCATCAAGGAATTGTTTGAATTGCCTGTGATTGAGTCCTCGTGATTTTATGAAATTTACAGTCGAAACTACCACTTTCATGACATTTTGAAATTTATTTTTTTTTGGAACAGAGGGCTTCTTGGTGTATAATGCAGTGAAACTTCATGAGATCTTCAGCGTATATGTTTTTTTTGCAGATGCTTTTTCAGCAAAGTAACTAGCCCAGAATTGACACCAATCATCGAAGGAGCACCGTCAGTCGCAACTCCCGATAATTTTGTCCAAATCAGTTTTTGAATACTCATCCAAAAGCACATTAAGTATAGTTCAACTCCTCTGGTTTGACCTTTCAATGAACACATTCCTAATAACTCTTCTAAGACTTCAAAATCTTGAGTAACACCTCGTATGAATATCAGAAGTTGAGCTGTGGAACTAATATCAGTGGACTCGTCGAGTGCTAATGAAAAAAATTCAATGATCTTAGTTTTTTCATTTAATTGTTCCGCAATTATATAATATTACAAAGACATAATTCGCCTTTGGATAGTCATACGATTCAGTTGAATTTTCTCAAACTTTTTTGCTGCTTCTGGACACATTTTCTTAGCGGCAACTTCTATGCATTCTTTTACAAAATCCCCATCATTGAAGGGGCGACTTCGCTTTGCTATCATTCGAGAAATTTCATAACTAACTTCTGTAGCTATTTCTGAATCTTGTATGGGTTTTGTAAACATAGTTTGCTGACCAATAAGCTCCTGTTTTAAAGACAACATTTTTTGCTTTCTTAATTCGCCTGTAAACTTGGTAAAAGTAGGATGCTGCGTTTCATAGTGCCTTTTTACATTATATTCCTTTGCAATCGCAACAAAATTCTTGCATATTAAACAAACGACTTTGTTATGCGACCATACAAAAAAGTATTTCTCAGTCCAAATTTCTTGAAACTGCCGATTTTCATCTTTAACCTTACGTTTTTTACTAGGTCCTGGCTTGTCCATGTTGCGTTCTAATCTTGGCTAGGATTAACACAGCACCTAAAAACAATTACAGTACCTACTTAAATTACCCATCCTTTTTTAAATTACCAAAAATAATTGATTAAATAGGCGGGGAAACACTTATTAATAACAGAGTTTTACTTACGATTTCAAACACAATTATACACGGCATTTGACGGGAAATCTACGTTGAATGTGGATCAAAATATATGACACCGGCTAGTCGAGTTAAAATCTACGCTAGAACTATTGACACTTCACTCAAATTAAAACCAAACTGTCTGTCGCTGCGGTTAGCTTGGCTTTTATACCGCGCGTATAGAGTCGAAAACTGTCTGGAGAAATCACGAAACCGACTCTGGAAGCTTCGTGTATCTACCTACGCGAGCAATCGGGAATTCGGGACTATTGCTATCTCGCTTGCTCTAACAATATAACCCGTGGATAAGCATCCACCGCGCTGCCGTCGTCGCCGCGCCGCCGGCCGCGGCGGTTCCTCAAGAAAACGAATTTTACCGAGATCAGCACGAACATTACCGACTGCTGTTATCGACGCATGCACGGCGCACCGATAAACGCACTTAAGGTGACTCTAGTCGACATTATTTCCATAGAAATTTCGGAGGGGTTTTACTCCGCTGTTTGACAGTGTACATCCAAAGTTAAACATGATATCGTTTTGTCTCATTATTAATTTTGTCTGTACCGAAACAGAATAGTAAAATAAAAAGTCAGTAAAAAGTTACGAGCTACCAAAGATTCGTTTTTATTGCCAATTTTAACACAACTTTGGGCGTAAATTAGTAATAAAAGCAGTGTAAAATTTCCAAAACAAAGTCGGTACCGACACAGCTCAATTATCGAAGAATTCAATAAATTTTATTGGTAATTGATTCATGCAGTGGGTTTTTCATAAAACCCCTCCTTCCAAAGGCCTTTTCGTATTTTTTACGCGCGCGTGTTTATATGAATTATCGTGCATCTCACTGAATAATTTTTCCCTCGGTGCGGTGCGGGAGGACGACACTTACACACACATGCATGCGCGGTGACGCGCGCTTATTCTAGTTTTATTCAACTCAGTCAGCTGCGGCCTGTGACGTTCGTATGATTATAGCTATACCTGCGCTCTAAATTACTACGCTACATTGACCCCGGCTTGAACTTTGGATTAAATCAAATTGATATAAGCACAGACAAAAATAGAGGAATATATAAATAAAATTTTGAAAAAAAAAACGATCTCAAAATTTTATTAATGTTCCGCTAATTTTATCTGTACTTACCTATGTCAATTTGATTTACATTCGATTATAATTATATTCTCAGACGTGCAGGTTTCCTCAATATGTTTTCCTTCACCGCCGAGCACGTGGTAAATCAGCACAATTGCAATTAACAATTTCATTGATACCGGCGGGGATCGAACTCGGGTCTGCATGTCTGAGAAATTAAAAAATATATATTTCGAAGAAATGTGAAGTTCGTCAACACGCATTGAGGCAGCGTGGCGGACATTTCCTTGCCTTAAAACCCTCTCAGAAATTAGAGGAGGCCTGTGCCCAGCAGTGGGACGTATATAGGCTGTAACTTTACTTTTTTTTTACTTTTATAAATATGTTATTTTACCGACGAAAATTTTAAAGAAAAATAAAAAATAAGCAACCGACAACCTCCTAGGTCCCTAGGTGACTTGCGAGATGTCAGTTTAACAAAACAAAGTGCCAGTGGGGATCGAACCCGGGTTGCTCCCGTACTGTGATACCTATAACGAGCGCTAACCATGTGAGCTACCACGGCTCTCAGCGACATCGTTCCGTTCGTGTACAGCGCTGAAGATAGCAGAGTAAAAAATTAGAGATTGTGGTGTTTGAAATTTTAAAAAATGTGTTTTTGTATTTTAACATTACAAACAGACACTTAAATTTTATTTATTTGTAGATATAGATATAAGATATTATTCATATTGGTGTCATTTTAAAGGGAATATCATGTACTATTATAATAATAAAATAATTCTCTCCGGTAAATATTATGCTTTTCTTGTAAAACTCGAAATAACAAATAAATACGATTTATTTTTATATTCCCATATGCTTTATTTTCATCCTTTATTTTTATTTGACCAATTTTCTTATAACAAAATTAAATTCTGAATTGGTTGAGCTTTTTGAGAATATTTTTATTTGAATGTTAGGTAGGTACCTATTTAGTTTTTCAGTAGTAATCGTTTTTGCCTACCTACTACTACCTGTCTAAGTACGTCGGTACTAAGGAAACAGTCTTGACGGGTCACTTGTCTTGATAAAAACATGTGTTTACATCTATGTGTTTACATGTGTTTACATCTATTGTGTGTATATAAAAAAAGTAAGAAGACAGGTAAGTATTTTTGAAAACAATTTATAGGTAGGCAGAACTAATTACAATTATTATCTAAATATTATAAATGCGAAAGTTTGGATGGATAGATGTTTGTTACTCAATCACGCCGGAACAGCTGAAGGGATCTGGATGATATTTAGCTCAGAGATAGGTTATACCTGGTCTGGAATAACACATTTTTTTATACCGTTTATTCAGGTATTTCGTTCCTGTGGGATAATTTTCGAGTTCACGCGTTTGAAGCCGCTGGCAACAGCTAGTACGGATATAAATTGCGATGACTGTTCCAGTTCATGCTTCGGCGTCGTGAACTCTTGAGTGATCGCTGCATGACCACCCGGGGAAAACAAAACATAACAAAATAAGCAATCTATATTAGGTATCTATAGAGCCATAGAGGTATAGTATAATGTCGCCTCTACACGTTGGCCAACACAGTGGCGAATGGAGTGGCGAACATAATGGCCGAGAGTTGGTGACGGCGTCCACACGTTGGAAGGTCGTTCAGTTTACTTCGGTTCGGGCTTCTTTTTTTTTTTTGCGCCCGAAGCAATTAAAGGGCTACCCTGTACGTAGGGAGGCGGAAAATGCATTACGCATACCACGATAGCCGGTCTATCGTGGTTATGGGGGACTCACTGTCCTACCGGGGACCCTAAGTGATACCCCCTAAAAACCGCCTTTGGGGACAGGCAGCTGGCTGATTAAGCTCTATTGTGCCTTATCATGAGCGACCCTCTTTTGGGAAAAGAGGGCGCAGGCGGCTAAGAGCCGCTGAGGGAGTGCTTACGAAGGCAAAATAATATTAGTTGGTATAGTAATAATTAATTTAATTAGAACTGGCCTGAGCCGCCAAGAGGCAGTTCAGGTCGTTTGACAGTTTATTTGGCGGGTCCAAGAGAGAGTTTCTCGGCCTGCGGACACGATAGCGAGAGGGGGGTGGGGCTGCATAAGAAGCCGCCTCACGAATTAAATTGTTTGGGTGCGACTCTGAGGCTTTGAAGAAGTTCTCAGAGAGTTTTTTAAGGTACTGTTGAATTGTTGGGAGCTCTAAGTCCCGATGAAGGTCGGCATTACGGACGTACCAAGGTGCGTTCGCAGCTCGACGACAGAAGAGGTTCTGAACTATTTGGAGTTCATTTAATATGTTAGGGTTTGCGTGGGCAAAGACGGGGCCCGCGTAGGTCATGACTGGTCGTATACAGACCTTATAAAGGGTTCGCTTGTTCCGAAGGGACATTTTACTGTGTCTGCCCAACATACTGTTGAGCCTACTCAGGTAAAACCGTGCGTGACGGGTGACTCGTTTGACGTGGGGCCTAAAAGTGAGCCCTGTGTCTAGAGTGACACCTAAATATTTGGCTGTCGTATGCCAGGGGACAGGGGTCCCTAGCATACGTATTGGAGGAGTGTTTTTAAGACGGCGTCGTTTATAATCGAAGTGAACGGCGGAGCTCTTCTCCGGGTTCACATCGATGCGCCATTTTTTGAACCAATCTCCTAGGTCATCAACTGACTTTTGGATCTTGTTCCGTATGAAGGGTAGTGAGACACCTTTGCAGTAGATGGCAGTGTCGTCTGCGAAGAGGGAGAGTTGAACACCTTTCGACGGGATGGGAATGTCGTTGGTGAACAGGATGTACAGCAAAGGAGCAAGTACTGAGCCCTGAGGGACACCAGCCTTGATAGTTCGCTGTGAGGATAGCGTGCCTTCGTGTCTAAAACGAAAGGTACGATGCTTCAAATAGGAGGCCACGAGACGAACTAGACGATCGGGGAGACCTATTTTGTAGAGCTTGTAGATGAGGCCTGTGTGCCAGACTCTATCAAAAGCTTTGGCTATATCAAAGAAGACCGCGATGGTTTTATGACGTCGAGGATAGAAACCGCTGAGGATATATTCCACAATGCGGTGAACTTGTTGGGGACATGAGTGTTTGGCTCGGAAGCCGAATTGGTGGGGAATGATGAGAGGGTCACCGTCTGTGGGAAACAGATAGCGCCTCATCCGTGTTTGGATGACTCTTTCGAAGAGCTTGCCCATTGCCTTGAGGAGGCTAATGGGGCGATGGCTGGAGGGGGAGGTTGAGAGGCTTGCCTGGCTTGGGAATTCCAATCACAGTTGCCTCTTTCCACGTAGTGGGAAAATAACTAAGGTTGAAGCAGGCGTTGAAGATAATAGATAGAAAGGTTAACACCTGCTCGGGAAAGTGTTTGAGGGCTTGGTTGGAGATGCCATCCGCGCCCGGAGCCTTTTTAGGCTTAAGTCCTTTGATGAGGGATGAAATCTCATCATTGGACACAGAGATAGGTTCGGAGGCGGTAGGGGGTGAGTTCCGGCGGCGGACCTCATCCTCTACTGCCTGGACGTGTGAGGGGTCAACAGGTTGAGAACTAGGGGAGCATTGATCGGCAATGCTATCCGCAAAGCACTCAGCCTTCTCCTCGTCCTCGAAGGCAACCGTGCCGTCGGGACGGGAGAGAGGGGGAGTGTGGGTGATAGCGTCTATGCGGAGGGCTCTAGCCATCTGATAGTACGCTGTGTGAGATGGAGTGATATTCTCCATGAGCTTACTCTTTTCGAGATCTTGAAATTCAGAGAGGCGGAAGCGGAGTTTTCGTTGAAGACGATTGGCCGCGCGCCTATATTCGGGGGTGGGATATTTTGCTGCTCTCCGGAAAGCAGCTTTTTTGGCTTTTAATAGGTTGCTAATATGTAGGGGAAGCCCACTATTGTTAGCAACCGGGACGACCCTTTCGTTCTCCTTAAGGGAGGATTTAATAAGGGTGGAGAGTGAGTCGACCGCGGTGTCGATTTTTTCGGGACTGTCTAAGTCCGACGGAATGGAGATGGTAGAATCCTGTGAGTCCAGAGCTTTAGCTAGGGACTCCTTGAATCCCTTCCAATTAGTGAAGGTTTTTGTGTGTATTGGGGGAGGTGGCTGATGGCCAAGAATGAGGGAGACCGGTCTGTGATCTGATCCTAGATCGTCTAGTGTCTCGATTGCTCTGAGGTTGAGAGAAACTCCTTGGAGTAACGCAAAATCTAACACATCGGGAGAGTGATCGGTGTTATCGGGAAAGTGAGTAACACCGAGAGGACTATGGACAGTGATATCAAGAGACTGCGTGATATCGAGCAGTATCTTGCCACTAGGGGACGTAGTGCGGCATGTCCATTCAGTATGCTTGGAGTTAAAATCTCCAAACATAATGACTGAATTGCCCAAGGATAAAATGGCTTCAAAATCTTTTTTGAGGGGATAGGTTCCTGAAGGGATGTAACAGGAGGCTATGAGGATGGACTGATGTCCAGTCATAGCTAGCTTGCATACCGTGGCTTCCATATTGGTAAGCTGCGGAGTAGAAATGGGCGAGCAATGAAGTGTCTTCTTGTAATAGATGGCCGTTCCGCCGCCTCGGCGGTCGGGTCTGTCATTACGAAGAAGAGAGAAGTTTCTAATAGAAAGGCCTCTAGTGTCCTTAGTTTTAAGATTAGTTTCCTGTAGGAGGAGGAAATCGACTTCATGATTTCGAAGAAAGAGCTTTAGCTCTGGGAGGTTATTTCGCAAGCCGCGAATATTGAATGATACCGGTTCGGGCCAATGTGCGGACGAATTTATAAGCACCGTGGCGCAGTGGCTCAGCAATGAGTGGCTGCGTCGTGCGCCGCGGGTTTGATCCCGCACGGAACAAGTATTTGTATGCCCTACAAATAATTGTTTCGGGTCTGGATGTGTGTCCTTGTGCAATTTATGTTTGTAAACTGCCTGCGCGATACGGGAGAAAATCCTAGTGTGGGGTTAACGTTTTTATAAAAGAATTATAAAATAATAGTGGTTATTAATGGGGCTGTAAATAGATATACGATATTATACAATTAGCTTTATTTATTCTTTACATGCATCATAAACTGGAATAAACACCATTAATAAGAACTTAACTTATTTTAAAGTTAAAGGAGTTATAATCGATTAGTCTATGTTTTAAAATTGGGTTTTGATTTTAAAGTTTAGCAAAATATGTACTTGCATTTCTATCAGACATTTGATGTATATAAAAAACACCTTATAATTTATTTGGTAATTTAATTATTTTTTGAGAAAGACATAAACAATAGCAATAAATATAATTAACACTGACTTAATAATAGGTACTAATTATAACTTAGAACATAAATGAAAAACTCATGACGAGCAAAGTGGCTCAACACCATGCTTTGCGGCAGTCTGTGGAGGTGGATGTTCAATAGTGGACTTGTGAACAGCTGTAATGATGATGATGATTCGAAATCTTGCACGATTAAATTATAAGCAGTCGACGTTTTTTTTATAGGATAGGGTGACATACGAGCACACAGTTCACCTGATGGTAAATGGTTGCTGTGGGCCATAGACATCTACGTCTATCCTCGATTACGCAGATGCGTTGTCACCCGTGAGGACTAAGATGAAATGCCTCGTTTCCTTTAAAAAGGGTCTCTGGTTCTCTACACTCACTATACGAAACACAGCATCATTAAGCTACTATTTTACGCTGATATTCTGTGAGAGCGTGGTCCTTCCCCGGTCGAGCCGACCTTCGTGCTGCAACTATACTTCTAATATAATTGCATGGTTCTACGTATAAACGACGTGCTTCATTTTTTTTTAATTTTAAAATTGTTCTCGTAATAATCTGATTGTAAAAAAACGTAATTTTTTTTTGATAAATAGCTTATTGATTAAAACAAATGTTCAATAATAATTAAATCGCGCTAATTAAAGTAGTAGGAATGTTTAAAGTTGAAATTGGCACTAAAAGGCTGGTAATTGGGGCATCCACCCTACAAATCTTGAATATACAATTTAAATCATATGCGTGTAATCACTCTGGGAGCTTGTAGCAAACTAAACGCGCGGCCAACGTGTGGACCAGGGTTGCCAACAGTAAAAAATATTTTCTCGTACTTAGGCAGCTAAAAATCTCGTATTTTGACTTTCAAACCTCGTACATTTACTATGCATCGAAAACGTGCTAAACCAAAATTAATGTATATTGAACTACTGGATTTAGGACTTTTTCTCAATGAAATAAACTATTGCAAGTTTATAAGTATTTAAAAAAACCTTTATTATTACTCAAGTAAAATCACAAAAAAAAAAACTAAATGTGGCTATATTATTACGACAATTAAAATGTAACAAAAAGGTAAAGGTAACTTAGTTTACATCTCCTCTCCAAATATTATGTCAGGAACATCCTCACTGTCATCGTTTTTTCTGCCGTATATTTTATCTTTTGTCATGCGACTATACATTTCTTTTGTGGGCTCAAAATTGACGCAGTTTCCAGTACGAGTTGAACCCTTTGCGCTCTCTGCAGCAAGAAGTGTGCCGTTCACTGTTTCCACAGTTAGCCGGTTTCGTATTTCTGTCTTTATTAAATTGATTTTACTAAAAACCCGCTCGCAGTCAGCATTCGCATGGGGTAGGGACAGTGTAGATAGGGCAAAATGAGCTAGCTCGGAAAAGTCTTCAGTTTTCAGTAATTGAGCCCAAAACTTATCTGGCTCACTAATTTCATTCAACCCTTTAGGATGACGAGCTTGTGCATTTGGCAAACTCCTCCATTGATTGTCGATTATTTGTTTCTTTGCATGATCAGCTGTTGCGATTATTCGGGGGACCACTTCCATAAGAGGCATAAGTGTAGGGAAATTGCTCCTAAAATTGTAGGAGAGTGCAGATGCAGGCTCAAAAACTTGTAGCTTTGACAAGACAGGATCTTCCATGTTATATCGTTTTTTAATTTCGATGGCTGCAACTTTGTAGAAATTTTTGCAGCATGAGAAGAACTGAGCGATATCTGTGGGCTGTCTGATCACATCTGGATGTTTCAAGAGCTCATACACTTTGACACCAAGATACAGTGCATTGTCATGGAGCTGATGTCGCTGACTTTCAGGGTTTATTTCACCAAGATTTGGCCTCATGACATATTCGCGTTGTAAATAACGCAATAGGATTTCCTGGTAGAGTGTACGAATTTTCTCATGTAGATTGTGAACAACTACTTTCTCGCTTTGAAATTCCAGATTGAACTTATTGAATAAAGGGAGCGACCATTCAAGGAAACAGAAATAAAGTTTGTAGAATGGGTTGCTGAGTTTTTCGAGAATAAATACTGCTCGATTTCTTACATCGGCTCTTGCTCTATGTGCACGATTTGTCGTAAAATCGATAAAAAAAGACGTAGGGCTTCCCATTGCTCTAATATCCTTTCAACCACTGATAATAAGGAAAGCCATCTTGTCTGTGATGGTTTCAGTATTTTGTGAGGCTCCACTGCAGCAAACGACTGGAAGTTACGAAAATCAAATAGCCGTTTATCACTATGTTTAAAAAAGTTGTAGATATCTCTAGCCAGTTGTTCTACACCTTCAGGCAGCTGTTTACAGGCTTCACTGGCACACAAATGGGCCGAATGACAAACGCACTTCGTGATTATGATTCCTGGAAAATCGCGTAATAACCTTGTTTTCACTGAGTCGTTATCACCCATCATGACATTACACCCATCTGAGCCAAAGCCGATCACATTTGTTAATGGAACATTACGGTTAGTAAATGAATCAATAAGAGCTCTGTATAAATTCTCTGCATTGGCAGTAGGAATATCAACAGCATCAGGTGTTTCCTTAAAAACTTTGTACAGCTCCCAAAATGCGCTACATATCTTTTGAGCTTCTTGATCAAAATAGCGTACCACAACGCAAGCAGTTTTGACCGTAGAAACATCGGTCGTCTCGTCCGTCATCACCGAAAACTGATTTTTTTGTAGTTTACACCTTTAATTTTGGTTCGTTTAAGTTCAATTTCCTTGATTAATTTAGAATCCGTCACAACTTCTTTTAATAAATCTGTCAAATGGTCAGCAACCGAGAATGCAATATTGTGCTCCGCAAAAAAAGCAGAAAGTTTAATTTCTGCACGAGCTTTTTCTCTATTTTGTGGAGTTATACCTCTTTGGAATCCAAGCGATGTTAATGTTTGTGTTTTTCCACTGGATCCGGGTTTGTTGCCTAGGTGTTTCTTGGTAGAGGCATGAGTTTTTAAATTGGATAGTTCAGCTACCATTGATGTTCCCGGGCAATATACACATTTAGCTTTTGTTAAATCATTGGTGTCTGGCAAAAGCCAGTCTTTAAAAGTCGGGTCGTTTAACCATTGCTGTCTAAAATTTTGTACACGATGTTGCGATAATGCGTTACCTTCCTTTTTTCTTGTCCAAGCACCTTTTTTGGGTAATTTTCTAGGCGGAGTCAAAGTAGGCGAACGGTCACTGTTTACGTCATTATCACTCATTACGATACTTCTATTATACCACTAAACAATGGTCCAAACAACGTAAAGACTAGGTATTTAACAATAAAATCTTCTTTTTTACAAAAACTTCAATTAGCTCCACGTAATATTGTAGCACAACTAAACACGGCCGGCATGCAACGAATGGAACACGTAAAGAACAGAGAAAGTTGCGCTATGTGTGACATAGACGACTAATGCGAAGAACGAAATGTTTTGGTCGGGGATTTCCGTTACCCGGTTGACGGTTACATACAAAGTCTATGAGCTACATAATTTTTTTTATTCCTTTCGTCCCTATTTGGCACAGGCAAAGGGAGCTGAGCCGATACAGCCAAGTCTGATTTAGGCTACCATAGACAATCATCGCGTAAATGCGGCAATTAAATTTTTGGTGTAAGAAGTTCCTTCAAGTTCTGATAGATGGTACTAGTTTTTACTATTTTATAATAGTGGTGCAAAATGTTAGAGCCATATTATCAAGATCTCGTACATAATTGTACGAGGTTGATAGTGTCCTCGTACCTCGTACGGAAGACCACAAATCTCGTATTTGTACGAGGAACCTCGTACGGTTGGCAACCCTGGTGTGGACGCGGCGACCAAACTCTGCCAACAATCCTTTGATCTTTAGTAAAAAACCGACACCACACGGATCTCGCGCCAACTTGCGGGCCATCGTTCCAATACATACCAATGAAGCCCAAACACCCTGTCTACACGTTGGCCAATGCTATTGGCCACTACATTCGCCACTGTGTTTGCCAACGTGTAGAGGCGCCGTAAAGCGATAACGTAGCGCAGTGCCTAATAATTTAGTACGAGTTTGTAGGTAGGTACTGCTGATTTCTTACCAAGCGTCGAGCGGCACAGAATAGGGTGGTATGTATGTGTGCATCGTGTTCGTGTAACTTCGTTTTTGTTCTAACGGTTCGGAACGCTGTACGAACAAGACGTGCGTTCTAACTGCTCTTCACTGGTACTATCTCTGTCGGGCACGATGCCAGGTGAGACAACGTGCTTTTTGGCCGCGCCCACCAATGAGTTCGAGCCCGCGACTTGAGCCACCTTAAGGGCGCGCGCGCGAGATTCAAATTACTTTTCGAACATATTTTTTTTGGTTTTATTCTGGAATATAATTCAATAATTTTCGAATGTACGAGAGTATTTTTGCTGTCGGCGGGCCACCAGTATTCGACCGGCGGGCCGCGGTCTGTGCATCTACGCCTTAGACTGTCTATTAAATTGGATATCTCATATTGAAAAAATAAACAAACAATATCTAGCTACAGTTACGCATTATCCATATTAGCAGAAACAACTTCCGTTGATGTATCAGGGGCTGCATAATTCGGCCAGGTATACCCTCTATTAGTTTACGGTATTATTTTCTGGGGTAATTCTACAAACGTGCAGTCAACATTTATTCTGCAAAAGCGATGTCTGCGGATCATTTATAATATGTACTCAGATGAAACTAAGAAATGTATTCGAAGAAAAAGGCATTCTCACTCTCACTAATATTTACATTTTAGAAATCACTTTTTATCAAACAGAATGGCAACTATTTTCAGATTAAATCTAACGTGCATTCAAGTCCAATACGCAGTAAGTATAAGCATAATTTATATACCTACAATTAATAATTATATGTATTATAAGAGCAACTTTCGTACAGATATTTAAATAGTTAGGTAATCATCTGCCACCTGATATAAAAGCCATGGACTTACCAAATTTTAAAATACAACTTAAGAAATGGTTAAGAGCCCAGTCTTTCAGAGCAAAACAGAAAAATTGCGTTCTGGTGACACATCTACACCCTCCCTGCCCCGCCTTTCATGTACCGCCACCGCAGTTATCTTTCTGGCCGTAGCGTGGAAAGTTGCTCTACTAAGATTTTCCAGTATCAATTTATCTAATATACAGGATTATTGATAATTAGCTAACAAATTTTCACATACAGATTTTCTACCTCGTATCTATTTTTGTTCCATGCTTTTATTACAAAATTCGTTACACAAAAAAAATATTTTAAGTTTGTATAATTTTTGTTGTTTTGTTGAAAAGGTTTCTAAAAGATAATCATCTAGAACCTGTATAACATGTACTCGTATTATTGATTATTCAAATGAATCTGGCAAGTGCTAGAATGAGTCGTACACTGAGGGTTTCGTAATAAGTCGATGACACTATCGAAAATCCGTCAAGTACGTCAAGTAGTTCTAAATACTAAAATAGATTTAAAAAAAACTCAAAATAATTTCTATATAAGTACAAACAGTCCACTATCACACATATTTATAGTTTCTCATTAAAGTATAATGTAACTTTGTATAGCATTTACCTATATGCATGAATTACTATTCTTGTACAGCAGCATCGACGGACGACTTAGCGCTTTTTTTTTAATTTATTCGCAATGGCTTGAATGATGTATGGAGGGTGTTAACTATTTTACTATGAAACACAAAAAAACTTACCTTTGAATTCTATTTCTGTTCATTGCTTCAACGTTTGATTTCAATTTTCGTTTTCTGGTACAAGCATATTTTTTTTTACGTTTATGGTCCATATCGAAATTAAAAGTTATAAAACAAATACAAAATGATTTATAAACCCTTAAAGAATTATATGCAAAAAATAATAAAGTAGAGCAACTTTCAATTCGTAACAATGCGCAACCAAGATTAGGGAAAGAGAGAGAAAGAGGAATGTTAGAGCGAGAGGAAGTGCAAAAATTTGGCACAGACAAGACGTCTGAACGCTACAGCCGCTCAGCGGCTACTAAGGAATATTGCCCGCAATTATTGTTTATAAAGTCAATATTTTATAGGTCGATCGAAATAATTATTAATTTTGAAATAAAGTGGTTTAAATTATTATTTTTTAATATTTGTCTAATTAAACACCTGCCCTTGAGAAAAAAATAATTATAGCATAAATATTTTCAGCTATTGCTATGAAACAAATAGTTTTTTATGAGGCGAAAACAGCGAAATTTAACGAAATTGAGACCTCTTATTTAAGACAATGAAAGATATTTAGAAAAAAAGAAACAGCGCATTTTGGAGATGAAGATGTTTAGCTATTAACGCGCTGAATAGATTTCGCCTTTTTATTATCGATTGCCTTATAATGGTACACGAACAAAGCTCGAAATTGCGTTGGGTGCGAGAGAGCTCTATTTACCGTTTGATTTATCTAACATAGACCACATAGATGAACCAAAAAAAAAATTTAGCCATTACTTATAATCTGGGTATTTATGTGTTATCAAAATATTTTACTCTGAAACAATAATTTGCTGTAAAAAAAGAAATCAAAGTGGCGCTAATGATTCGATGTGAGTCAACTTTAAAAGACTGTAGCCTTAATACATAATATTTTTTTTATAATTTAAATGAATATTTTAATACCAAATAATTTATATCAAGTTTTGTTTCTCAATTATTGCATACACGATATGGGTAAACCGTGTGTAACATTTGGTTGCAATGTCACCCGCAAATTGTACAAACACAGTTTACTGGCAATAAATATTCTGATTCTGGCTAAGATGGAATGCCTCGTTTTAAGAGTCTCGAGTTATCCATTATACGAAACACGACGACACTAAACTGCTATTTTATGCTGGTATGCTCCGAGAGCGTGATCGTACCCTTGTCTAGCTGACCCATTCGTACTACAACTGTATATCCGTTCTACCACATATATAAAGGTGCAGGATGGCCCGTCTTTGTATGAGAATTTGCAAAATTCTTCACACAAATATAAGTTTGTCTACGTATGGTAGACAGTAATAGTGAACGGGCGACACTAAGTTACATCACAGTTTAGGCCTTACAGTGGGAAACGAATGTACTTGATGTACATTCGAAACGAATGTGCAGAGCGGTTTGGTCCTTGTAGGGTAGGGGGCGGGTCGATCTTGTGCTAGCGCACTGCACTGAGTTTGACAGGCAATACAACATGCGGGTTACGCGAGCGTGTTTTATAGAAGTACTCAGTAAAATTGAATTCAAATTAAGGCCATGTTTCCGTATGTATGTATGCGGATACACAGTGCAGTTTACGTGGTAGAGCCATGCTGCAGTTATATTAGTAGTATAGTTGTAGCACGAATGGATCGGCTCGACCGGGGAAGGACCACGCTCTCTCAGAATACCAGCGTAAAATAGTAGCTTAATGCTGCTGTGTTTCGTATGGTGAGTGTAGAGAACCGGAGACCCTTTTTACTGGAAATGAGGCATTCCATCTTGGTCCTTACGGGTGACAACGCATCTGCATTTTGATTTGTAAATTACGAATCAAAATGCAGATGCGATTACGAATCGTAATCGAAGATACATGTAGGTGTCTATAAACCACAGCGACCACTTACCATCAGATGGATTGTGTGCTCGTTTATCACCCTATTCTATAAAAAAAAAACACTACAATCGAAAACTAAAAACATGTATAAAAAGAAAGTGTCACGAAAATATTTGGCAGTACTTGTAAATGTGTTTTATCTTATAGTATGCACATAATTTTAATAAATAATAATGAGTATTATCATATCCAAAATTATTTTATTTTCATTTTCGTGACAACCCCTAGCATATACGCTGCCGCGTAAAATACCCACGCGGGCGGTGCTTCACCTATAGTTCGTAAAAGATAGCTTGATCTCTGCGACAGCTGTCAGTAAAAATCACGCCTATGAAGTCCTGAATTTCTTAGTAGTACAGACACGACAGTACCTGTCAATGTCATACTTTATGGGCATGCACTAATTAGGTCGGCATGCCCATAAAGTATGACATTGACAGGTACTGTCGTGTCTGTACTACTAAGAAATTCAGGACTTCATAGGCGTGATTTTTACTGACAGCTGTCGCAGAGATCAAGCTATCTTTTATGAACTATAACATCAAAGGCGTTTCACAACTGTAAGGTCTCTAAACCGTGGTTACATCTTCATATTATGTAAACTAATGTTTACATAATATATGTATTTTGGATTCGAAAGTAAATATCACTGGGACAATTTTAAAGTGGGACATCTTCGACTGCCTTTTAATCAAACTCTTGTTAATCCGAACTTTAAATAAATAAAGGCAGAGTTTATTGGTAATCGAATAATTGTTTATTGATTGAAATACAATATTTAACTAAGATAAACAAAAAGTTAACAGCTGCGTGTTGTGGCTGATGAGAATATCCACTACTCGGAAACTACAACTTCAAGCTTTCGTCATTATCCTCAAGAACCCCTACCATTCGCTCATTGAGAATCGTCTTCTGCAGTCTTCAGTTCCTGCAAGCCAGTCCAACTTGTCTTCATCTCGACTCACCGCAGATTTATAATGCGACTTCTGGCACTTGCTCCGGCACATCGTTCTCACCGGCATCACTTGCCAGTGCGTAGTACGGCTGCATTACACATCGGCATATCATTCGCACCGGTGTCACTTGCCCTTCACTACGCACACAGCATGCAATCCCCACCGGCATTAAAAGGACACACCGGCAATCGAGACTGCACTATCGACCTCCGGACTGAGCAGGGGGTGATGTGGCGGCGCTGTCGTCGCGCCACCGCGCACACCGAAACACACCGAAGCCTAAATCGCGCTATTAACATTCCGAATCATAGACAGTATATATAGAACTTCTCCGAACTTTGGCCGTTGGCCGCTCCCTGGGCAGAACACCTTGCCCGGCGGGAGATTTCCCCTTTTCCTTCCACGGCCACACTATGTACCGACATGTTTGTAATCACTAATGCTGTAAGTAAATAGGTCGTTAGATACTTATTTCATTAGCTTTATCATATTTATGCCTGTTTCTTTACGCCAACCCAGTTGCTTCTTATTATTATTACGGTTATTTCCCATTTTAATTTTACGTCGTCCTGTTGCGTAATGTGTATTCTGATTGTAAGCGACACAGCTTCCCCCTTCAAAAGCCGAAGCAAGACTGATGGAAATTGGAAACTGATCGGGCGGCAAGAAACAAGCTTAAAGACGCCGATAGTTTAGGTAATTTCTTTTTACAGTGAAAATAATGGTAATTAAAAAAATAAGCCCTGCTTTAAAGTTAGTTCAGTTAATATGCAAAGTTTCGTGATCTATAGTTCCGCCGTTCAGAAAATGCGTTCCTGCACGTCGCAATTGAACTGACGACGTAAATTTGTAATGGCGTTGCAGTTACCATAAAAATATTTTTGCTGGTTGTTTACCGTTTTAACAATTGATGAGCATTAAAACAACATTATTATATCAACAATCAATGAATGTTATAATTTTGTGCCAAACTGAGTGTCAAATATCTTGGTAAACAATATTTTTCTAAATCTATACTGCGCTATTACAAGGTTATGTCAGCACTTTATATTTGTAGTGCTGTGCTAACAGTAACAGGCAATAACAGTATCGTAATCTGTTCTTATGCAGTTTACTTTATAAAATAATACGTTTTGTTTTTCTTTTTAAGAATTTGAAAATAATGGACTATAAGATAACTTTTATTAAATATAAAAATAAAACTACGACCAAACCGAACGCGCGAAAGAAAGTAGCATTTTTATATTTAGGTTGAAAATGGTAACCCCAAATGGCGTTATGGGCCGCCATTTTGTGACGCTAAAACACTCGTCTGTTGTCGTTTCATGCGCATAGACCACGTTCTTCAAGTGTTTTCGATCTGTTTTTATTTGATTACCCGGCTTTCGTTTAATGGACTGTTTCTGCTTTTCAAACTGACATCGGCGCTAAATCGGACTTCGATTGTGTTTTGTATTGCGTTCTTACTGGCATTTCAATCAAAAACCACAAATAACTACCACGAGGAAATGAATGCCACTACATTTAAAGAGTGGTTCCAGAATGTGCTTTTGCCCAGCCTACCAGAGCCTTCTGTAATATTCATGGATAATGCCTCCTATCACTCGTCAAATACAGAAACCACCTACCCAAGCTAATAAAAAAGAAGAAATGGTGGCTTGGTTACAAGCAAAAGGCATTGACGCAAATATGCAGATGCTAAAACCAGAGCTAATTAAATTAGTTAAAGAAAATAAAGCGGCAAATGTGCGATACGAAATCGATGAACTGGCTCTGGAGTACGGTCATCGCGTTCTAAGAATTCCACCGTATCATTGCCAATATAACGCGATTGAGCTAATCTGGGCTCAAATAAAAGGTTACGCCGCCCGCCACAATACTTCCCCGCCATTCAGCACGAAAAAAGATGATGACCCTATTAAAAGAAGCCTGCGGGGAAGTCACAAGAGATGACTGGGCAAAGGTTGTTGAGAAGACTAAAAACCTGATTGTGGAACATTTTGACCGAGATATCAGGATTTATTCTGTTATTGATAATAATATAATTATACATGTAGGCGAAGATGATGATGAAGACACCACCTCCTCAAGCGAATCGGAGTCTGATTAATATTCTTTACGCACATTCAATTCAATGTACTTTATTGCATAGAAATACAAATTGTAACTTTGTAACAAAGAATAAATAAAACAATTTTATTATATTAATATTACCTTTTTTTGGTTTCCACTTAAATTACTAAAATATAATTGGATGCAGATGGCCTTTGTTCAGCAGAAATGATAATGATGAATTGGAAGTAAAATCTTATTTGAAAGGTTTCGAAAGAACATTAAAACTCATTTATCACTACCATCATAATCATCATTACCAAGGAATTGCACAAAGCACGGTCCTGAGCCACCATTTTCATTTATACATTTCTTTAAATATATTGAAGTATTTTTATTATAGTACTTTTTTAAATTTATTATATTGAATTATTTTCTTTATGCAACAGGTTGTCGAAAAAGCCCGCGACACGTTCAACTGTGGCGTCACGAGGCCAATAGAATGGCGTCGGCAACAACTGAAGAATCTCCTGCGTTTATACACAGAGAATCAAAATGCTATGATAGCAGCACTGCAAAAGGACCTCCGTCGAAGCAAGATGGAGGCAGTTCTTCTCGAGACCGACTACCTGATAAATGATCTTAAAAACACTCTGAATAATTTGGACGAATGGGTTAAACCCGAGCGGGTGAGTTACAAATTGTTATGGCTTATGATTACGATACTTACATCCAATATATTATTTATTTAAAGTCAGTAAGTAAAGTTACAGCCTATATACGTCCCACTGCTGGGCACAGGCCTCCTCTCATTTCTGAGAGGGTTTTAGGGCAAGGAATAGTCCGCCGCGCTGTCCCAATGCGTGTTGGCGAACTTCACATGTCTTCGAAATATTTTTTATTTTATTTCTCAGACATGCAGGTTTCCTCACGATGTTTTCCTTCACCGCCGAGCACGTGGTAAATTATTTATTTATTTACATTTTATTATAAACCTCAATAAAAGGAATACAAAGGGCGGACTTAATGCCTTTTGACATCCTCTCCCAGTCAACCCAAGTATATTTTATAATTAATTTCCTTAGCTTTCTGATATTGATGGATTTTATTTTAAATAAAACTGAAGTGGCAAACGTTAGGTACGTTCACAACTCACCTGATAGTAAGTGACTGCTGCGGTCTATGAACACCTGTAGCCAACTACTAACAAGGAACACTACAGATGCGTGATCACTGGTGAGGAGTGTTTTTATATGTGGTAGAGCCACGCCGCAGCTATATTATGGTTGTAGCACGAATGTGTCGGCTCGACCGGGTAATGACCACGCTCTCACAGTATACCAGCGTAAAATAGCAGCTTGATACTGCTGTGTTTCGTATGGTGAGTGGAGAGGTCCGGAGATCCTTTTTTTACTGGAAACGAGGCATGCCCTATTAGTCCTCAGGGGTGAACGCATCTGTGTTTTGATTCTTAATCGAGGATAAATATAGATGTCTATGGGCCACAGCATCCACTTACCATCAGGTGGACTGTGTGATCGTTTGTCACTCTTATTCTATAAACAAATGACTAAGATGGAATGACACCTAAAATTGGTTTGCAGTTTTTATTTAAAGAAAAACTCATTTTAAGTCCTAGATTGTGACCGATTTCGCTTATAGACTAACTTCTAGATGGTAGGACTGATCTCCTACCTAGGTATCTCCCTCTTACCATTTCTGCCGCCAAGTATAGAGAACCAGTATAATTACATGTTGTGAGGCATTCCATCTTAGTCCTCATAGTTGACAACGCATCTGTAGTGTTTTTTGTTTTTATTTTTTTTTTTATAGAATAAGCACACAGACCACCTGAAGTGGATGCTGTGGTCCATAGACATCTACATTTATCTTCAAATCGAAACGAAAATGCGTTGTCAGCCCTGAGGAATAAATGGAATGCCTCGTTTCCAGTAAGAAGGGGTCTCCGGATCTCTACACTCGCGTGGTCCTTCCCCGGTCAAGCCGACCCATTCGTGCTACAACCATAATATATCTACAGCGTGGCTCTAGCACGTATAAAAGTTGGTTCCAAATGTCGATGGACCGCAGTAGCCATTTACTATCAGGGGGGCTGTAAGTTCGTTGACAATATAAAACAATCCTCTTGTCGTGGAGTCAACTTGTTTAAAGGTAGGTAATAGGTAAACGTCATAACAATAATACCGTATACTTATTTCTCAACCATTCGAGCCATAAATAATATTGTCGAGAAGTCACGGTATCATTATTTATTTTAATTGATTTCAACGTGATGACTAGGTACTTTTATAGATGACGCAATAAATGTACCTACATTTTTACAGGGAAAAAATAAATTAACTGCTTAGTGTTAGCTTACTAACGTGACATGAAAAAACGTAATAAATATCGTTGATGCTATTAACGGTAATTTGCATATTGTTTTTTTTTCTTTTTGTTATCGTAATAATGTACCTTGAGCCATTTTTATGTCATCATCATCATCATCATCATTACAGCCCTTCACAAGTCCACTGCTGAACATAGGCCTCCCCCAAGTAATGCCACAAAGCACGGTCCTGAGCCACCTGCATCCATCGACTTCCTGCATGTCTTACCAGGTCGTCACTCCATCTAGTGGGGGTCGCCCTACACTACGCCTACCGGTACCAGGCTGCCACTCGAGAACCTTTCTTCCCCATCGGTTATCGGTTCTTCGAGCTATATGGCCGGCCCATTGCCACTTCAGCTTACTAATCCGTTGGGCTATGTCGGTCACTCTGGTTTTACTGCGGATATCCTCATTTCTGACTCTATCACGCAGTGAAACTCCGAGCATAGCCCTTTCCATAGCTCGCAAGCGACCTTGAGCGTCCTCACACGGCCAGCAGTGAAGGACCACGTCTCAGATCCGTAAGTCATCACTGGCAACACGCACTGGTTATACACTTTAGTTTTCAGAGATTGAGGTATACCTGACGAGAAGATTTATGTAGCTGATTTTTACGTTGCGGCATTATTCTTGATTCCAATTTTTATGGTTGTAGCACGAATGGGTCGGCTCAACATTGGAAAGAGCACGCTCTCACAGAATACTCATATTACAACTAGTCTAGAGAACCGGAGACCCTTTTTACTGGAAACGAGGCATTCCATCTTATTTCTCTGGGTAGACAACGCAACTGCATTTTAATTTGTAATCGGGAATAAATTCAGGAGTCTATGGGCCACAGCATTCACTCACTGACTGTATGCTCGTGTGTCACTCTTATAGGTATTGTATAAAAATATATAATGCTCAAGAAAGACTTGAATTGACTTAATTTTTCCCCTATCTTGAGTATAACTACATAACGAATGACTGAATGACTTGAATTGACTTAATTTTTCCCCTATCTTGAGTATAACACAACACTATAAATAGTGTTGATTCCTTTCGAAAATGATTCTGTAGAACTGTCAGTTTTACATATAAACTGCTGCATAAATTTTTTGTTGACTGTTTGTAAAGTGGTTGCTGTATATTCTATCGAACCGCGACTTTGCTACGGCAAAATCTGCTGATTTAATTTATTTGTAATTTTGATTTATTTGATTTTCTTAATGATTTTAAGAAATAAATCATTAATTTACAAAAACAGAATAAGTGTGCAAGTAAACAATTAGATTAGTAGTAGAATACTGAAATAATGATTAGAAAAAATAATGTTTAAGATGTTCCCTTTTGTATTTTAACTATTATAAGCCACTAAAACTATTATAAGTCAAGCACTGACTCTATCATAAGTGGTGATGTAGCTAAAGATGCAGACTGATGATTGCTCGTAGTAGTAACGGCCAAATAAACACCATTTACATTATTTTTTTCTACTACTTATCGTTAAAGTCCCTTTTCTACCAGAAGCACAGAATAAATAATAGTACTACGTACAGAAGTTGCACTCCTTTGATGTCGACTGCTTGCCGATGTTTAATAGCCTACATAATTATTTTTAATCAGATAAATCGCGCACGCAAGCTAAATAAAACTTTATCGCTGCGCGTTAGTGACTATGATCGACTGACCATACTTTCGCCGCTATGTGAGTTCTGCGATGCCTAACGCATGCAAATTGCAAGGTCATTCGTCGGGAATCGCAACGCTTGGTTCGGAAGAAATAGGTAGATAGTGTAAACAACAAATAAATCTGAAATAGGATTCCTAACAGAAATGTATCTATTCTACTTAGTTAAAAATCTTGTTAGTATACAAAGTTTTAATTTTAGTATTTTGTGTTATTATAACTTAAAATCACAAAAGACAAGTAGGTATAGGTGTGTAAGTAAATACTTGGATAGTGAAGTAAATTTCTACTAAATTTTGTAATAAAGTTCGTAGACATTAAATAAATTATTACTTAATTCTTTTTTGCTATAAGTACCTATCTAACAATAAAAATTAAATAAATTCACGTTTCATAACTTCCTACTAAAATCCTTCAGTAATAAATAATGATATATCTAAAAGATATTGTTGGTTATTTAGCGTCTATCCACGCAACAATTATAGTAGGAACGACGTTTTGTCATATTAAAATTTACTAAATAATGGGTTATATACATAATAATATATATTCTTAAATTATGTTCTTAAATTACATTAAAACTTTTGAACTATTTTATCCTATACTTAAATATACTAAACACTAAACAATAACTATTTCAACAATATTTACAAAATGTTATATACGTTAAAAAACTTTAACATTCAATCGCCTCCAACGCGCGCGTCGCGATTTTAGGTAATAATTTCACGTAGGTAGCAAGAGTGATAGAGGCCTGCCAGAAGCATGTCTTGGTACTTACCGCGCTCTTAACTATATCTGCCATCAAGCGTTGCATCATGTGACTTTGAAAAACATCTTTATTACAAGCATTAAGTTATTTCAGACCTCAGAGTGGCAATGCACCTGCGTTGCTTCTTTGAAGTTGGTTCTCCATGGGCTACAATAGCCCATTAAATGATCCATTTATTCGTTCAGTAAAAGAAAGTTGTTTTTTTTTTTGGAGTTTATCGTGAGGTCCTGACACTTACGCCCGGTTTCGGTATTTATAAAATGTTTTTTTTTCGATAAGGGCTGTTTTACATTAAGTGCATGAATATCCTTTTTTAAACATTGAAGTAATATTTACTAAGTTACAAAAAAATATACAAGGTCTCTCTATTACCAAGTTTAAATATTTAATTAAACAAAAACGGTATAAAAAGGGTTATTACGATGTAAATGAATACATGGCTGATAATAACCCCTGGGAATGTCGCTTCCAAGCTGTTTCTAAAATAAATTTTGTAAATATTCTGTGACCCTTGCAATCGTTATTTTTTTTTAAAGGTCCCGCTGGGTTTCTTGCTAATTCTTCCCAGGACAGAGGCTTTTTTCGAACCAGTGGTAACGTAAAATGTTGACTTTCAATAAGAATTACTTTTAATCTATATTGAATAAAAATTATTCTATTCTATTCTATTCTATTCTAAGTACCAGAAGAGGCCGTAACTTGGTGGTTTGCAAGGCCGTAACTTGGTGGTTTGCAATGCTCGTTAAAGCCCATATGTTCAAACTTGGTCTGTGCCTTAAAAAACAACTTATGCACCGGTAAAAGCTCTTAAGGTGAATCCCTGACCAAAGTGTTGCGAAAGTGCGTTTTTCAGACTCTATTATCTCATTAGTTATGAAAAATAAACTACATCTAAAAGTACATTATTAATGTTTGATATCTTATCATCGCATTCCACGTTCTAATTTATTTTTATGTGCTATAAATACATTTAAAATCAACTTTTAAAAATGGCTAAAATTCTTGATTACATGCATGTTGCTAAACGCAACGCTCTAATCATTTGAGGATAACACTAATGGATAGATAATTAAAAAATCTATATTCTCCACGTTTTATTTAAATTTTTAAGTTCGTTTTTTCTCTTTTAATTGAAATAATTCCGAAAATTGTGTGACTTCTATGATAAAGGGGCGTGGGCAGAGTGCGGGCGGCATTATGCTGTATGCGTTCGTACAAGGTGGCCGCGTCGCTGGTCGCCGCGTCCGTATTTCGCCGCAAACATAATATTATTTGAGTACCTACCAACCGATGCGCTTACGTCACGGTATATTGTAACTCGGCGTATCTTAAAAATAAATCTTACAGCCGTGCGGTACGTAAACATGCGATAGGGATGCCTGCCTCCAGCATTTTTTCATTTGCCCATTTATTTATGTGTTTTATAACTCAATGCATTTTCCTACTTTGTGTTTCCATTTAGTTTTATGATTGTACTTAAATATACTTTTTTTATATAAACAAATATATAATAGGTACTTTGTGAATTGAATAGGAAGTGTTCAATAAAAATGCGTGTCGTGGATGGTAGATTTAATTAAAAAACCATGTTTATGTTTGAATAACAAATCGGTCTTATAAATTTGCGGCCGAAAAATATTTGCGCCTCGGCTGAGACGTACGAAATGCTTTATTATTAAAATTTTAATATAAAAAATCCGCATTATAATATAAAGCTTAATTAAAAATTGTTTTGGGAAACATGGACAAGTTGGAGTAAAGGAATATCTTTTACTTGGTTATAGATACCTGCAGCTACTTTACAATTTATATGTTTGGTTTTAAATGAAGTTTGGATTTATTATTTTTTTATTTCTATTCTATTTTCTGAAAGGGTCCTAGGAAAGGAATTATCACTGCGTGTTGGCGAACTTTGCATGTCTTCGAAATATTTTTTTTTCTTATTTCTCAGACATGCAGGTTTCCTCACAATGTTTTCCTTCACCACTGAGCACGTGGTAAATCAACACTTAAAATTGCAATTACAATATTATTGGTGCCGGCGGGGATCGAACCCGGTTTGCTCGCACACTGTGAAAATTTTAGCAAGCGCTAACCATCTGAGCTACCACGGCTCCTCTCCTCTCGAGCTAGAGACTTTATTTTATTTATCGTCAGGCCTGTTGGTCTAGTGGTTAGTGACCCTGACTGCTATGCCGCAGGTCGTGGGTTCGATTCCCACCCAGGACAAATGTTTGTGTGATGAGCACGATCATTTGTTCTGTGTCTGGGTGTAATTTGTCTATAATATTTATGTATTTAGAAATATATAAGTTGTCGTGAAGCGACAATTAAAAACTAAATAACCTAACCTAACTACAACAAAACAACCAAAAATAAAATAAATTATTTAAAAATTTGAAAAGATTTACAGTTTCTTTTATAAAAAAAAGGTATGAAGGTGATGATGGGCTGTAATGATGATAGTGATTTACAATATTATTAAAAAAAAATAACAAAAATAAAGATACTGCAACGAAGTATGCACAGGCTATGCTTATGATAGGTGCGCAGCGCCTGCTCTAGGTACACGCAGAATCTGGAGAAAGCACATGCAGCGTCTGGAGAAGGTACACGCAGCGCTTGGAGTAGGCCCACGCAACGCCCGGAGCAGATACACGCAGCACCCGGAGTAGACACGCAGCGTCTGGAGTAGGTACACGTGGCGCTTGAAGTAGGCAAACACAACGTCCGGAGTAGACACACACAGCGTCCGGAGTAGACACGCAGCGTCTGGAGTAGGAACACGCAGCGCTTGAGACAAGCACGCTCAGCGGCCGAAGATAGCGCGGGCACTAATAGGTGGAGGCGTAGGCGTGGCTAGGCGACGACTTCAGGAGAAGGCTTGCAAGATCCCGAGGCAGTGCGGATAAAGCCTTTAAGAGGTGCTTCTCGTATCAAAGCTGAAGTGAGCCCTCTATCGGCCGATTCTTCGGCTTTTATACTTTTTGACGGATCTGGGATAAGAACGAGAAATTATTTGAAATTATTTAAATTAAAAGCAAATTTTTGTAAATGGCCAAGAAGAAAAGAGTATTTTTGAAGTAAAAACATCAGGCCGGTAACAATATTTGAATAAAAATTGCCACGACAACCAGATAAACAACGATGTCAAAACATGTCAAATTTTGGTTTTAAGCTCGTAATACAGAAACGGCAAGATTTAAGTGAAAAATGAGATATTATTTATATAGGAAAAAAGGTAGCGCAAGAGCGCGCACGAAACCCGAAATTGTAGAGTTACGGAGAACTAAATAAAAGATCGAAAAAGGTAGACTCCATTGACACCGATTTAAAAAGTGCTGATAACGTGAAAATACGAAGTGAAAATGATTTGTTATTGTGTTCTTATGAATTAAAAATATTACAGGATCCTATGGAAATAAAGGTGATGCAAAATATCCAGTTTTGAGGTGAATGTAGAAAATCAAAAACAGAATGGAAAAATAAAAATAAAATAGTGTAAAATGATATGTAAGTATGTATGTAAGCATAACACTACATTTTCCCCCCGACCCTGGAAAATTTTTGACTCAGCAAAAATTTTGAGATGTACATTCCAAAATAAACCATAAAAACACAGCTTTGCAGTAACAGACATCACCAGGCAAAATCAGATATACTATCACTTACATTCATCATCTGCATTCAGGTAAGGGTGGAGTTCACATTCAATGACTACCACTCTAAAAGTGTGTTTTCGAAAGGACATTCAGGCTTATTTAAGGAGTTGTCATCCGCTCCTGCGTGGAAAAAAAAATTCGAAAGGACATCCAGGCTTATTTAAGGAGTTGTCATCCGCTCCTGAGTGAAGATAAAGTTAAAGAAATTAATCTTAAGCAAGCTTTAGTCGCTATGACTTAAGTAAAGATTAAGAACGGCCAGAGCGGTAGGGCTCAAAGCCAGAGATCAGCAACATCACTAACGAGATGTGTCTGAAATAAAAATAAAAAGTGAAGATTAACCAACGAAAGTTCGAGGTCCTAAAGCAAGATGTGTTGAAGAACACTGGATCATCAAACAAAATAATAAGGTGAGAATGATGGTGATATTTATACATATATACAAATTAACAGTTAATAAAAAAAAATTATGATTTTACATCTTTGATGTGCCACTTGCCTCTAACTCCATTAGGGTCTTCAAGCACATAGACTAGTGGTGACAGTTTAGCTATCACTTTGCACTTGATGAACTTAGGGGCAAGTTTAGCATTAAAGTATGCGCCGGCATTGCTTAAAACATGGTTTTTACGCCAAACAGTGTCTCCCACATTAAATTCTTTAAAAGACCGGCGAAGATCATAGCGAGCGCTATTTTTAGCGTGAGCTATGTGAAGTTTAGTTTGAACTTTGTGAAAAATAGATGAGAGGAGACCAGCATTAGACGCGTAAATATCCCGAGGCATAAATATCAATTCCTCGAGGTTATGAGTTGGAGTATAGAAGGAACCACAAGGTATTGTTTCCCTACCAAAGACTAAAAAAGTTTGGAGTAAAGCCAGTAGCTACATTTGTAGCGCTGTTCATTGCGTACTGAATCTTAGCAAGATGGTTGTCCCAGGATCTATGATCGTCTCCTACTAGAGATGCTAGAGCTGTAATAATTGTACTATTAAACTTCTCCGTAGGATTAACCTGAGGACAATATAAAGCTGTGTGAAAAATACAAGGAACGTTATAAGAATTTAAGAATGAGTGGAATTCTCGCGACTGAAATTGAACCGCGTTGTCCATTATAATAGTTTGAGGAATGCCATGAACTAGAAAAACTGAATTTTCCAAAACATTAATAATATTAGCTGAAGTAGCACGTTTAAGGGGGAAAAATCATAGTATATTTAGTAAAATTGCAGTTAATTACTAGAATATATTGGTTTCGTCTTCGAGTCATAGGTAATGGACCCATAAGATCTAAGGATATAGTTTGAAAAGGTCTGGAGCAAAGTTTGGGTTTACCCATAAGACCATAGGGAGAATGATTAGGGTGTTTGTAGGTTAAGCAGGTTTCACAAGACGAGATTAATTTGGCAATGTCCTTAAACATACCAGGCCAATAGTATTTTAAAGATATTTTCTTGAATGTCTTGAAGATACCAAGATGGAGTTCTGAAGGGGAACCATGGTTAACTTCAATAAGTGTATGCCTATCTCGAGGTAGTGGAACTTCTTTCCAAATAAAGTCATCGTTTAGACGATCGGGAGAATGGATGCAGCGGTAAAGTTTGTTATCCCTGATAGTGTAGTTGGGATATGCGTCTGGGTTGTTGGAGCATCCGAGAAAAATCTTGTTGTAGTGCTCAAGTTCACGATTAGGTGGTTCTTCAATCGTAATAGGATGTACGCCTTGAGGTGAAGTTTCTCGTGTATCAGGACGTTCTTGATTCTTATGTCTTGATAATAAATCTGGAACAACGTTATCCTTTCCTTTTTTATGTTTCAGGACAAAGTTAAAGCATGATAAGCGTAAAGTCCAGCGAGCAAGTCTTCCTGATGGATTCGATAAGTTCTGAAACCATTTAAGTGCAGCATGGTCAGTATATATTGTAAATTCTTTACCATTGTCTAGGTAACATCGCCAATGTTCTAACGCAGTTATTACAGCCAATGTTTCTCTTTCAGTAGTTGAGTAGTTCTGTTGATTTTTGTTTAGTGCTTTACTCATGTAAGCAATCACGACTTCTTTGTCATCTTGATGTTGAGTAAGCATTGCTCCTATGCCATAATTTGATGCATCACAATGTACAGAGAAGGGTAGTTTGAAGTTAGGGCAAGCAAGGACAGGAGCAGTTACCAAAGCTTCTTTAAGTTTCTGGAAAGCAGCTGCAGCTTGTGAATTCCATAAAAATTTAGGAGCGTTCTTCCCGGAACAGGTTAGTTGGTTGAGTGGAGAGGCAATGGTGCTAAAGTTTGGAATGAATCTTCTGAACCAGCTGCAGGTGCCTATGAATCTTCGTACTTCTTTTCTGCAAGTAGGTACAGGATATTCTAAAATAGCTTTTATTTTATCTGGATCAGCACGTAGACCATACTCGTCCACTAGAAAACCAAGGTATTTCAGTTCTTTCTTGAAGAATTGACTCTTCTCAAAGTTAATAGTCAGATTAGCATATGAAAGTTTTTCATGAACTTTCATGAGAAGCGATATGTGTTCATCAAAAGTCTCGCTAATAATAACGATGTCATCCAGATAGCAAAATACCTTGTTCTCAAATTCAGGAGTAAAAAGCATATCCATTAATCTTTGTAGAGTTGCAGGTGAGTTAGAGAGACCAAAAGGCATTACCTTGAATCTAAACATGCCTCTTCCAGGTACATAAAATGCAGTTTTATCTTTATCAGCAGGATTCAAGGGAATCTCCCAAAATGCTTTCGCAATGTCGATGCTTGATAAGAATTTGGCATTCTTCAGGTTGTCCAAAATTTCGCTTATTAGTGGCAGACTATAAGCATCACGACGTGTAACTGAGTTAAGCTTCCTGCTGTCTACGCAGAAACGCCATTCACCATTCTTCTTCGGAGTGATGAGAACTGGAGATAGCCAAGGACTTTCGCATTGTTCAATGACGTTCCATCCCAGCATCTTGTCAACTTCATTAATTAACGCCTTTTGTTTTTCAGGAGACAGTCTGTAACATCTTTGTTTGATTGGAAGAGAATTACCAGTATCAATCTTGTGGGTGATTAAGTGTGTGCTTCCCAGGATACCTTTTTCTTCAAAAGAAATTGTCTTGAAGCGTTGGATGATGTCGTTAGCGATGTCCTTTTGGTTAGGAGTTAAATGCTCATAAGGTAAAACTTTAATATCTTTAATTTCGATAGCAGAGCATTTAGATTCTGTAAAGTTAAGAGAAGATAAAACACTAGGTAACAGATTAAATTTTCTCCAAAAGTCAATACCTAGTATTAGCGAAGGAAATATTTCCGGAAAAACATAAGCTTTAATCAAATGAGTTTGATTATTGAAATGAACAGGTAAGTCAAAATAACCCAAGGAATTAACTTTTTGATTATTAGCAGTAGAGACACTAATAAGATCTGACTTGAAAAGTTTACAGCCCAGTTTAAGAATTTCCAAATGAGAATTATTACCCAGAATAGTTACTGAGCTGCCAGAATCTAGTAAACCAGATAAAGTTAAGTCATAAATTTTGACATTAACGAATGGACGATTAAGATCTTGTTCTTTGGAGTAGAGTGTAGAAGAGATTTTGTAACAAGAAAAGAAGTTTTGAATTGTTTTAATCCAACTAGCCCAATCGTCACTATCAAAGTTTAAGTTACTTTTCAAGTCAGCAGTTAGTTTTTTGAACTAGTATGTGGTTTGGGAGAACAAGTAGGGCAATCTGCAGTTTTAAAACCTTTAAGACCACATTTGAAACAAATCACGAATCGTGGTTGAGTACAAGTGTTCAAAGTATGACCTTGTTTACGACAGCGAACACAAAAAGAGCTTTCTTGAGGAGCTTTAGTTTGAGAGAGACTATTAACTTGTCTAGAAGGGTATTTGTAGGATGAAGTGAATTTATTCATAAAGGGAGGAGAAGGTTGTGAGTTATTAGAAGAATTTGAAGAGCCAACTGAACTTGAAGTGGAATGCTTGTAGTTGAATTCAGAAATAAGAGGACTTTGTTGTACATTTGGTTCTTTAAATTGTTTGTCTCTGTCAAGGAACTTTTCATAGTTTTGGCAAGTAGCCAGAAGAGAGTCGATAGAGTCAATGTCTTTTAGAGCTACGAAGACTGAATAACATGGGCGAATATTCCTCAAAATAATCTCCAATTGTTCTGTTTCAGAAAGTTTCTTCGAAAGACGAGCGAACATTCCAGACATGATGGAAATATAGATGACGATAGGTTCATCACGGCCTTGAGTTCGGTTCCTAATCGCTTCTAGAAGTTTATAATCATAATCAAAACCACCAAAGTCTTTGATTAATAAAGAGGAAAGTTCGTTCCAAGTTAAGTTTGGATTCTGATTATATTTAAATCTGAACCAATGAAGAGCATTGTCGGTGAAAATTTCAAATGCTTGAGAGATCAACAAGTCTTTGGATAAGCCGCGAGCTAAGCAGTATTCTTCAAGTTTTTGAAGAAAGGATCTTGGACAGCTTTTACCATTGAACGTGTGTCTTTTCAGATCTTTGAAGACGTTAGTTGGAGAAAAAGATTGAGGTAGTGGTGAAGGATACGGGGTATGGATCGTAACAGATGTTTGAGAAACAAGAGGAGGTTCCATGACAATCGGGTCAACAGGAGGGTCAAGTGATGGAGAGTCATTTTCAGTTGGAGGTGGAGTCAAGGATTCGAATTGTTTAGTAATAGCGTCAAATTTCATCTTCAAAGTATCGAAAATAGCTTTAAAGTCTGGATATAAGTCAGTATCTATTCGCTCCAATCTGTAAAAAACATGATTAATAAAAGTTTCTATTAATCGTAAGTATTTGGTTTCACCTTGTAAAAATTTTTCAATTTTACAGTCCAGGTAAGTCAAAGTAGAACCAATTTGAGACAAGTCATCCTCGATCGGAATTGGAGAAGTCAGAATATCTTCAGGGTGAGAATTCTCAACTAAACGCAAAACCTGTTTTTTTAGAAGCAAAACAGTATTAGCTGGTTCCTCACATCTAATCTTCACTTCGTATTCGAGTTCGGCCTTGTTAAGGAATTCGTACTTAATAACCCGTTTCATCGTTATAATTAAGTGTTAAGTTTAAGAAATAAAAATTTAATAAAAAATTGTACCTCTAGAATAAAAATATTAAAGTGATGAATGTAAGTGAAGTGTTATATGTAGGTCTAAATATAATCCAGATAAGTTGAAAAACTAGATGAAGTTTTGTTTTAGAATTTGGAAGATAGTACCTCTTTAAGTTCTCTAGAATAAAAATATTAAGGTGATGAATGTAAGTGTTATATGTAGGTCTAAATATAATCCAGATAAGTTGAAAAACTAGATGAAGTTTTGTTTTAGAATTTGGAAGATATGATAAGGATGAGTAAATAAAGAGTTAAGAATGAAAGAGAAAGCAATTCAATCAAAAGGAAATGGATAAGGCGTAGCTAAGGTGAAGAAAAAGAAGAACTTTTACGTCGGGCGCCAAATTGTCGTGAAGCGACAATTAAAAACTAAATAACCTAACCTAACTACAACAAAACAACCAAAAAATAAAATAAATTATTTAAAAATTTGAAAAGATTTACAGTTTCTTTTATAAAAAAAAGGTATGAAGGTGATGATGGGCTGTAATGATGATAGTGATTTACAATATTATTAAAAAAAATAACAAAAATAAAGATACTGCAACGAAGTATGCACAGGCTATGCCTATGATAGGTGCGCAGCGCCTGCTCTAGGTACACGCAGAATCTGGAGAAAGCACATGCAGCGTCTGGAGAAGGTACACGCAGCGCTTGGAGTAGGCCCACGCAACGCCCGGAGCAGATACACGCAGCACCCGGAGTAGACACGCAGCGTCTGGAGTAGGTACACGTGGCGCTTGAAGTAGGCAAACACAACGTCCGGAGTAGACACACACAGCGTCCGGAGTAGACACGCAGCGTCTGGAGTAGGAACACGCAGCGCTTGAGACAAGCACGCTCAGCGGCCGAAGATAGCGCGGGCACTAATAGGTGGAGGCGTAGGCGTGGCTAGGCGACGACTTCAGGAGAAGGCTTGCAAGATCCCGAGGCAGTGCGGATAAAGCCTTTAAGAGGTGCTTCTCGTATCAAAGCTGAAGTGAGGCCTCTATCGGCCGATTCTTCGGCTTTTATACTTTTTGACGGATCTGGGATAAGAACGAGAAATTATTTGAAATTATTTAAATTAAAAGCAAATTTTTGTAAATGGCCAAGAAGAAAAGAGTATTTTTGAAGTAAAAACATCAGGCCGGTAACAATATTTGAATAAAAATTGCCACGACAACCAGATAAACAACGATGTCAAAACATGTCAAATTTTGGTTTTAAGCTCGTAATACAGAAACGGCAAGATTTAAGTGAAAAATGAGATATTATTTATATAGGAAAAAAGGTAGCGCAAGAGCGCGCACGAAACCCGAAATTGTAGAGTTACGGAGAACTAAATAAAAGATCGAAAAAGGTAGACTCCATTGACACCGATTTAAAAAGTGCTGATAACGTGAAAATACGAAGTGAAAATGATTTGTTATTGTGTTCTTATGAATTAAAAATATTACAGGATCCTATGGAAATAAAGGTGATGCAAAATATCCAGTTTTGAGGTGAATGTAGAAAATCAAAAACAGAATGGAAAAATAAAAATAAAATAGTGTAAAATGATATGTAAGTATGTATGTAAGCATAACACTACAAAGTATGTTTATCAGTTGTCTAGTACCCATAACACAAGCTCTGCTTAGCTTGGGACTAGATGGCGTTGTGTGATAGTTGTGGAATATTATTATTATTATATTATTGTTGGGGTATCTGTATAGTTTTCTCATCTGGTTGGTTTTTATAAATATAAATTAAAATGAAAAGATAAATATACATAAATATCAATAAAATAAAATAAATACAAAAAATATACAAATAAATAAAGATCCAACCATATTAAATAAAAAATAGTCTCCTATCTTTCTCTCTATGTTTTGATCTCCTAAAACGAGTTTGAGTTGGTAAAATCAAGGCAAACTTAGGGTAGGGTTGTCAATTATTATTTTGATAATAAAACTAGTGAAATTCCGCGGTTTTATATGCGCAAGCGTGAACGTAGTTAGAACATAATATAACCTTTATGTTTTACATAAATATCCTAAAAAACTTATTATTTTAATATTTTACTAAGTACCTATGAAATTAACAAGTTTATTGCATTTTTATTTGAGTAATTTTTTATGCAATTTCTTTATCTACGTCTATTTTTAGGAACCTTTATTTAGTCTGAATCATACATAACACTATATTACTGATTTACTTACTTATACGTAGTTTTCTTTTTTTGCAGTTACAAATATCTTGTGAGGTTGAAAAAGGCAGTAATGAAAAAAATAATAAGAATAATAATAATTGACGTCAGCCACTTCTTTTCATAAAAATTTCAGATCATGGTCCATTAGGTTGCAGCTTCACCGAACCACAACTTATAATAATAATAATAACAGTAATAATATAATATTATTTTGTATTTATTTTATTTTATTGATATTTATGTATATTTATCTTTTCATTTTAATTTATAATTTTTATATATTTAAATATTTATATAACCGAACCAGATGAGAAAATTATACGGCTCCAACGATTTTAGTGACGAACGCTTGGATTTATTTTTAGAAAATGTCCTTTTGTCCATGTTTTCAGGCAATAAAAAAACTGCTACAATATAAGAAGGTAAATTTGTACAAATCACTAACGGTCGTTATAGCTCAGGTGGTATATCGGTCGGGCGTGATATCGGAGTTCCGTGGTTCGCGTCTTGGCTTTGGTCCCGCTTTTTTTTTCCTTTTTTTTTCAAGTTCCCTTCTTTTGTGAGAAAATCTATTATTTCAAACCTTTTTTTTAGTAATTTTTAAAAATACGAAAATTTTAATTTTAAAAATTTAAAAAAAAATATCTATTTAGTTACTAATGCTATATTTATTATTTTAATAATTACCTACCCAGTAGGTAATAGTAAACAGTAAATCTCCCTCAAACTCAATTTACTAATATTGTTCCTAAATAAGGAATAGCAGATAAAATATTAGTAGGTAATAACTATTGCTCCTCAAAATTATATTTGACCTCAAGGTAAAACATATCCTAAAATTCAGTAGCTAAATAAAATAATAATACCTACTATTCAAGTATATTTTCAATATGTAAGTAAATGAAAATAACAAAAATGAAGCACCATTAACATGTAAAGTTCGAATCCATAATTAATATTTCGACAAATATAATTTACACTATAAAAAGCTAATTCAATATTAGCAGTATAGTATATAGTTAAATATAATCAAAATAGTCATTTTTATTAATTAGATAATATATTAGAATACATAATTCTAATATAATGCAACTAATATACCGAATAAAGAAAATTAAAATACATTTATCATTGTACGCCGTGTCTATTTCCATAGAATAGTTCATTGACATTGAAAAAATAATACTACGTTCGTAGCAGTAGGTGGCGTCTTTTGGCGATTTCTTACGCGATATATTGTAGCGAGCGTCGACAGACCAAACGCTCAAGGTCGTTCGCTGGAGGTAGCGCCTTAAATTGACGGACGAATAGTTTGTTATAAGATCTGTTCTTACATGTTTCTAGAATATAGAATGTTGGTCTTTTCCAGCCATCAAAAGGCTTTGTGAACATGCTCGACGACGTTGTTATTTACAACGACCCCTATGGCGTGGTGTTGGTGATCGGTGCGTGGAACTATCCCCTTCAGCTGCTGCTGCTACCGATGGCAGGCGCCATTGCCGCCGGTAACGTGGTCATTGTGAAGCCGAGTGAATTGGCGGTTGCCTGCGCGCAGTTCATCGCCGAAATGATTCCAAAATACTTGGACAATGTAAGTGGTAGCTTTCACCTAAAAAAAATCCTTTTTATCATAGTAGTATATTTCCAGCTTCAGAAATGGGACGCTTACTGAAGTATGATTATTATACGTCTATTTTAATGCTACATAATTTTCTGTTGTGTATAATCTATTTGTTAACATAAGGTGGGTATTTTCTGAAAATAAAAGTTAGTTCTTAATAATAAATTACATATCGCAGCATATTCTAACTTCTGCAGCACGAATGGGTCGAGTCGACCGGGGGAGGATCAATTTGGCACAGATTTAGTGTTGGCCGGCGTGGATTCGATAACCTCTGCCTGATAATGCTGCACTCTGTCAGAGAAGTATATGTCCAGCTGCAGAAGTGACTGGTATATCTGTTAAAAAAAGTTAATGTTACAGCCTATAATATGTCCCACTGCTGGGCACGGACTTCCTCTTATTTCTGAGAGGGTTTTAGTGCAAGGAAATGTCCTTCGAATTTTTCATTCTTATTTCTCATACATGCAGGTTTCCACGATGTTTTCCTTCACCGCCTAGCGCGTGGTAATCAGCACTTACAATTGCAATTAACAATTTCATTGGCGCCGGCGGGGATCGAACCCAGTTTGCTCGCGTACTGTGAATTATACAGCGAGCGCTAATCATCTGGGCTACCATGGCTCTATGGTATACCTGTATCTGGCTGGTAATACTATGCTCAATGCCAGCCTGTCACCAATTTATGGTATTTGATTTGGCATTCAAGATTTACCATGTATCGATCGCCACATACAGGTGAAGGTAGCATTAAAAAATAACCCTATAATCACCCCTGATGATAAACATTTTCGGTTTTAATACAAAACTTGGTTTATTGGTAATCTCGGGTTTAAACTGTGTTTAAAGAAATCTTTCACGACAGAAGCTCCATACCGATCGAGGCGTAGACGCCACAGACTTCGCGAATTTGAAATTTCCGGTCATTGCATACTTTAGATTTTCTTCTTATTTAGGATTTTTTAAAACAGACTTTGAACTTTTCGCCTTAAACCTGATACTCCTTAATAAGTCTTAATTATTTTTGTAATAACATCGATTGATTTCATATTTTATTTTTAATTAAGTCATTTGCATTTTGAAAACATTTCTAGGACGCAGTGATAGTGGTAGAGGGAGGTCCTGAGGAAACCACCGAGCTCCTGAAACAAAGATTCGACTATATTTTCTATACCGGCGGAACCAACGTGGGAAAAATCGTGTACGAAGCCGCCACCAAATATCTTACGCCTGTAACTTTGGAACTGGGTGGAAAAAGGTTAGTAATAAGAAATTTAAAATTTTACGTCAAAATACCTTAAAATATGAAAAATCTGTTACAAATTTAAAAAAAAAACTTGTTTGAGAAATTTTGTTAAAAAAGCCTACCATAAAATAAATCGTGTCGGTATACATAGACGTAGGTGTCTATATGACACAGCATCCACTCACCATCAGGTGGAATGTGTGCTCCCTGGTCACCTTTATTCTATAAAAAAAATTAACATATGTATTGAACACGATGTGTGAAAACAACTCTTACTCTGCACTTGCAAGTCCCCTGGTTACTGATATTATTTTGTTAAAACTGTTAATTTAAAAATATTTACCAAAATTTTTAACAAACTCCCAATTTTAATAAAAAAAAAATAGAAAACACACTAATTTTATAAATAAACTAAAGGAATTTTTAATTTGTAAACACTACTACCACAGAATAATCTTTAATCTTTTTTAATGATTTTCTCTTGTATCGTAGGGGCAGTTTACAAACATAAATTGAACAAGGACAAACATCCAGACCCGGAACAACTATTTGTAGGCCATACAAATATTGGTTCCGTGCGGGATTCGAACCCGCGATCCCCAGCGCAGCCACTCATTGCTAAGCCAATGCGCCACAGAGTCGTCAAATAATAGTACTACGTACAGAAGTTTCACTCTTTTGATGTTGACTGCTTGCCGACGTTTAATAGCCTAAATAATAATAATTAATAAGATAAATTGCACAAGCAAGCTAAATAAACCTATATCGCTGCACGCGAGTGTCCGCATTACTTTGCATCTTTCCCATTCCCACATCACGGCTGTTTTTCCGTGGTTACTTAGGGCTGTCAAGAATATATTAAAAATATATTAAAACACATGTAAGTAGGTACTTATTAAGCTTATAATATGTTTTTTTTTATATAGAAAAGGGGGGCAAATGAGTATGCGGCTCACCTGATGTTAAGTGACTACCGCCGCCCATAATCAACCACAACACCAGGGGAATAGCAGGTGCGTTGCCGGCCCTTTAGAAAGGAGTAAGCTCTTTTCTTGAAGGTCCCCAGGTCGTATCGGTCCGGAACAATCGCCGGTGGTAAACTATTCCACAGAGAGGTTGTACGCGGAAAAAAAAACTCCTTTTGAAAAGTACAGTGATGGACCGCCAAGCATCCAGATGGTGTGGATGGTATCGGGACACTGACCTCTATATATACAAGTACGCTGGACTGGCTATACACCGTGACATGATGAAGCGATTTGATTTCCGCCATTTTGGCGCTGACATCAGAAGTGCACGTCCACGGAACTAATACTAGGGATAAGACAGTGTACCAAATTATATCGATAAAAATTCTATACCCTGCCTATACCTAAATAAATAGAATGGACTCTATGGATAGATGGACTCTACCCATAACGTCCTTTCTATTTATGTATCATATTAATATAATGCCATTATCATTCATCATCATTAAAACCCTTCACAAATCCACTGCTGAACATAGGCCTCCCCCAAGGAATGCCACAAAGCACGGTCCTGAGCTACCTGAGTCCATCAACTTCCTGCATGTCTTACCAGGTTTTGACTCCATCTAGTGGGGGAACGTCCTACACTTCACTTGCCAGTACGAGGCTGCCACTCGAGAACCTTTTTTCCCCATCGGTATTCGGTTCAATGCAGCGGGCATTGGAAGACATTTTCAACCTACTCGACTGGAAAGGATACGGTATTAACGTCAATGTCGTGTACGTTACGCTGCAAAAATTTGAGATTGAAACTAGATTAAAAATAAATGTATTCAATCACTTTCAGTGCAACTAGTAGAGATGTCGTTGTTTATATTAATTATTATTTGATTTTCAAAAATGCAGTCAAAATTAATGTCTCTTTCAAAACTATCCATCATCTTTTGTGACGTGGGCACATGCTTCAACGAATATAGAAGAAACAGTCCAAAAAGTTAAAACCGAGTCACAAAATAAAAACACATACACAAAATCACAAAATAACATACAGTAAGCTCTCGAAACAGAAACAGAAACTGTTTTATTCAATATAGATTATGAATAATACTTATTGAAAATCACTTTTGTCATTTACCACTGGTCCCAGTAAAAATACTCATCAACAACTTCAGCTAAGTGCTCCCAAAAACCACAGGCATAGGTGTGACATAGACATTACACATGACTTTTGTTTTGTCCATGTTCATCTTAAGACCTATCCGTTGGGAGACACGATTGAGGTCATTGAACATAGTGCGTAGGTCCTCCAGCAATTGTGCCATTAGGACTATATTGTCGGCAAATCGAAGGTGAGTAACGTACACGACATTGACGTTAATACCGTATCCTTTCCAGTTCAGTAGGTTGAAAATGTCTTCCAATGCAGCGGTAAAGTATTTCGGGGATATTACGTCACCCTGTCTTACACATCTCTACAGTTGGATTAGTTTTGTACTCTGGTTCTGTACTCAGATAGCCATCATAGCCCTTAACCATTCAACTAAAAAAATATTAAGATTAAACTAAGTACACAAAATAAAAATAAAAACATAATTTCTAGAATAATTTATTGTCAACTGTTCACTTTGTTTTAGTATTATAAAAAACAAATCAGCTGCTATAATAACGCCTATTCTAATCAACTACAGGTCTGTCTATTGACAGTAAAATATTTTCTATTATATAAAAATTTATGTTTGTTCGTACTTTCTACGATGCCATACCGTTCATCAGATTGCGGTAAAACTTAGTCAATTTATTGGTTGCACTTGCGAGAAGGATATACGCATGGTACAATTAACTGACACTAGGTGGCGTGCGTATTATACTGACTATTTATTTGAAAGTTATAGAAAGTTATATATCATTCTATTTCAATGATTGTATTATCATTCCTAATTATACAATATAACTGTTCCACATTTTAACGATATTTCCACAATTATTTCTTCTGAGGCAGCAATGCGCCGGGTATGAGCTAGTAAGATTATATAAAAAAATATAAACTTTGAACTACATAGTTATCAGTTATTTACAACGTCATTTTCGAAATTAAAATTACAATATTAAAAAAAAATAACTAAAATTATCAATTACCGAGCCCGATATGTGAATGGAGCCAGGGAAAAACGAGCACTTAGAAGCAACAAGTGGTGCAACCTCACCAAAGTCGCGAAAAACAGTCGAGTGGCGCATCGTCAATCGCCATACCAACACTCCTCTTCCAGCAGTACAGGGAGAGGAAACTCCTCTAGCCGCAGCCCACTAACACACATCCAACGTGACTCGACATCATCAGGCGACCTTTCGACACTTGGCTATGTCCCTTGAGTTTGGTGGAAAATTAGGAAAGAAGAAATAAAAAATCATTCGAAATAATAATCTAATACTTAGTACTTGGTAGCTGGTAGTGCTTGGTACTGGTACCACCAAAAAATATTGTCGGTATACTGCACTTTTTCAAAGTGGTGCAGTTCTCATATCTAATAAAACAGTCGTCTGTGAAATGTTTGGAACAAATATGATCATTTTGTTTCGGACGCCAATTAACAATATTTATGATATTAAGCCATAATTTTAGTCTAGGTTCAGTTGGAAACCTGTTAATTAATAAACATTTGATAACCATTTGTTGTTGGTGACTTTGTTTGTTAACAGATATGGGTAGGAAAGAACATCGATAATTATTATAGACAAGGAACTCGACAACCCTATTGAATTTTATTGTTTATCAAAACTCAGTAATATACAGCTAAATATGTTGGTATATATGATATTAAGATTAGTAACAAATTTCTACGTACTTATATTATCAAATAGTTTTAATTTGTTTAATATTTACTGCAAATTCACTTACTTGTGAAATGTTATACCACTTCCCTTTTGGTAACGAGTTTTACAGATTACGCACCCTCTCATTATTAATGAAAATAATTCTTATTATGTAACTAATATTATACACAATCAAACAAAATAAAATACTTTCGTTTTTTAGTTTAAAAGTTCAAAATACAGACTTATTAAATATGACAATATGAATAAGACAACATACTTTGGCATATTATGTCAATTTTATTTTTCAAGACATCCTTCAGCGGCGCTTCAAATTGGCACAGTCATTTTGTATGGTATAGCCAGTCCAGCGTACTTGTATATATAGAGGTCAGTGTATCGGGACGTTTGCCGCGTAGTGCGTCCACGAAATTTGGCGGCTGGGATTAATCCGAACAATTCCTCAGAGCACTCTCCATAGTATATACGAAAGAAAAAATGCAAAGAGATGCAACATCTCTTCGCAGCGCCAGTGAATCGAAAAGCCATCGGAAAGCACTCGGTCGTCGACGATTCGAGCCGCTCTGCGCTGGATGCGTTCAAGTGGAAGGAGCTGGTATTGGGGAGTCCCAGCCCAGAGATGGGAACAAAATTCCATGTGCGGCCGAATCTGCGCCTGTATTAATATAGGCTCATTTATCTACTATTTATGCATACTTCTATTTACGGATGCCCTTCACCAAGGCATAGAATAAATAATTTGTAGTGCTATTCTTACGTTACCAAGGTTTGCCTGGAGGAGATCTCTGTTAAGTGATGAGGCCACCTAATTGTACATAAATTTATATGTTGTGTGCAATAAAGAGTATAAATAAATAAATTAATCAAACGTTACGATATGGTAAGTAAAATTGGTAAGGTACCTATTCTGACTGATCAAATGAACATATTTTTGCTACTATGCGAATTCTGTGCCTAACGCATGCAACGTGCAGTCACTCGTCGCGAATCGTGATGTAATAAATCGCTCGAAAGAAATAGGTAGGTAGTGTAAACAACAAATGAACCTGAAATACGATTCCTAAATGAAATGTGATTGTATTCTAATTATTTAAAAACTTGTACGCAAAGTTTTAATTTCAGTGCTTTGTGATCAGTGATAACTTAAAATATTTTAATTACAAAAGACATGTAAGTTACCTACTTCAATTTACCTGTGTAAATTTCGTAAGTTACCTACGTAAATTTCAACTAAATCTTGTAATAAAGTACTTAAGTAATACTTCTGTATTTAAATTATTACGTAATTCTTTTTCGCTATAAGTATTGATTTAACAAAAAAAAAAACGAAATAAATGTACCTTTCATTATCCTTAGGTAACTTAAAAATGATATATCTGAATCATTTTGTTTGATCATTATAAATCCATCCACGCAACAATTATAGTAGGTTCGAAGTTTTGTCATTATAATTTATCAAATAGATGGGTTTATATTATTATAATATTAGTAATGTTAATTAATAGGATTACTAATATTTAAAAAAAATCACATTTAAAAAATTTGAACTATTTTATCTTACAATTAAATACTAAACACTAAACAAAAATTACAACAAGTGTTTACAAAGTAAACAGCGTTAAAAATACATCAATCTCCTAGAACGCGCTAGCCCCGACTGCGTATTACACCCTGGGTGAATCGCGATTTTAGGTAATTATTTCACGCAGGTAGCAAGAGTGACAGAGGCTTGCTACTACACACTAAACGAATACCTAAATGACAGACTTTAAATGTCTACCTAGAATACCTACAGTTGCTATAGTGTATTCATCATTATTGTTTCATTAAAATGGCCCTCCTCTCTCCTAATTGGCGTGCTCTGCAGGGTCCATAATGATCTCATAGTTTTAAGTTAAAACTTAAAATGTTCTTAACATCTTAACTGTAACATTATGGATGCAATAAATAATATGAATATGAATAATTATATGTTCTAATTGTATTTTTTCATCGCATACCGCATAGTGGCGGTGTAAGAATATCTACTACTCCATATCACTCCGTGGGTGTCGTAAGAAGCGACAAAGGGAAACTGAAGCAAGTATGCCAGCAGCATTTGCCTGATAACAACTCAAAATAATAAACTACGGTTGCCCGCTCGCAAAGCGTGGCAACTATGGCAAAATCCTCTATGGTGGTGACCTATGTTAAACAGTGGACTTTTATATGTATAGGCTGTTATGGTAGTAGTAAGTTGTAATCATTGTAACAACCTCGAAGTGCAGCAGCTATTTATTACCCAGAAGAAGTGCGTTAGAATACTAGCCCAGATAGACAACAATACTAGCTGTAGGTCGTATTTCAAAAAACTAAATATTCATACCTTACCCTGTATGTACATTTATAATCTATGCCTGTTTGTCCACAAAAATAATAATATTTTCAAGAAGATTAAAGATACATATAACATAAATACACGTTAACAAAAATAAATTATACCTACCACAGTCGCGAACAAAAATGTTTGAAAAATGTTCAGAATTAACCAAATTTCAATCAAGCCTCAGTAATGTACTGTACTGTACTCTTCATTTGTTGGGCGCTGGTAGAATAACAGCGTTGTGGGCAACTGCAACATTTACGCTGAGTTAGAGCCTATTCATTACTACACTATGTAATTATGGTTATTTCTGTGCGTACTGCTTACTGTAATTTTATTGGTGGTAATGAATAAATGTTATTGTTAAATATTTAAAACAAAACCCCTTCTACTCAACTGAGGAGTATGTAGATAAAAAAAATAATATTATGTATTTTAAATTTATGTAGCTTCTAAGTATATTTTATGTACATAAGCGTTGTCCTTGTTAAATTTGCAGTGCCTGAAAAAGGCGTCTAAGTTGTAAGCACATTTTTAATTTAAGACCGATTATGTACACTTGGATTGCAAATAAATGTTTTGATTTGATTTAAATGAATTTATAACATGGCATAAAAAAATGACCCAGATTTTCATGCCGGTACTTTGAGGTTTAGCCTTCGCGAACCGGTGTTTATTTTGAATTTCATAAGAGCTTTAAAGAAGCCGGCCTATGTTGTATTGAAAAAAAAACTATAATTTTGATTATGTCTTGATAGTTAAAAAACAAAATTTGTATTGTTAACTCAATAGTCTTTATCAATCTAATTTAATAAAAGTTAAAACAAACATGCATTATACGGTCAGTAACCCTAAATCCGGGTTACGATACAATATATGTAATATGGAAGTTGTGAAAAAGGATAGAAATAAATGACTTCGTTTTTTTTTTAAACTCAGTGCTTTTATAGTTTTAAAAAAGGTATTTAAAATTGATGTGAAACATTCTACTTTGCCAGTTTATTATACGCTCAGAGCAATAACATATGTACAAAGCTTGTACTTATTCTGAGACTTTGCGATATATTTGCGTATTAAAATAAGTATCCCACATAGTTTAAGAAGTATATGATATGTAACGTAATTAACGCACACCCTCAGACACCCCAATTAGTATATTATGTTATAATCATAATACATACACTGAATTTTTAGTTAAACATTTTTATGCACTGATTATTTATCGAATTAGTTATACTAATTCCGGAAGAATTTTGTAGTCACAGTACAAATCCACGACCGCAAAGACTAACGTGCTTGAAATAAAGTTCATTTTTCTTTATTTTTATTGAATGACAGAATTAGTAATAATACAAATAAAATTGCACTCTTAAAAGTCTTATTGAATTTCAGTTTGTTTTGACTGTACAGATTTAGTGTGACTGTAATTTACGTAGTTTAAATTATTTTTGGGATAAAACAGTAAACGATTCTGAACAAACTACTTTCTCAAAGTGCGTTAGTTATGTTACGTGTTGTTACATAAAAATAAGTATAAATTAAACGCAATAAAATCCATAAAAATATTTAGTTGCTTGTAAAGTGTGGAATTGGTATATTCATGTAAACATAAAAAATCAATACAAAATTATCAATTTATTGTAATAGGTAATAAAAAAAATTCCTTTACCAAAGTCGTACGGTCATTTAAAATATTAAGTATGCGCTTCCAAAAAAATTGCTGACAACAAGTGGTAAACCTAAAAATGTTGTAAAACCAACTTAAATATAAATAAAATGAGAAGTACAACATAAATAAAATGCGTATTTGAGACTTCGAAAGTCAAATACTCATTATTAAGGATTACTCAAAACTACTGGTCATATCATTGGATCATGGGACCACATGAAAAGCATCAGCTTTCAAATAAAATAAGAATCATCAGAATCGGTTCACTTAGAAAAATTTCTAACGCACATAAAAAAATACAGTCGAATTGTGTACCTCTTCATTTTTTGAAGTCGGTTAAAATATTGCAACTCATGCTGGGCATAGCTATATAACTTATAAATCGTCATCTATGCAGCCGAAGCCCCAGGTATATATAATATTTTGTATCTTGTCATTTTGCTTACAGCCCAGTGTACATAGACAGCACTGTAGATATCAGAGTCACAGCAAAGCGAGTCCTGTGGGGCAAATTTATCAACGCTGGACAAACTTGCATCGCACCGGACTACGTGCTATGCACCAAGGAGGTTCAAGATAAGTTTATAGAAGCCGCCAGGGACGTACTCAAAGAGTGGTACGGAGACGAAGCACAAAAATCGCCGGACCTGTGCAGAATTATAAACAGTAGACATTACAGGTAAGGGTCGTTTTTGTTATTTAAGTTTTTTTAAATGTTTAAGCTGTTAAACCTGAGCGAAAAGTCGTATTTTAAGTAGAAGAGCATATCTTCTGTCTCTTTTTGTTATTGTCAATATGGTTTCCTGTTACACAGTGGAAAACTTAACAACTGTATAATTTTAGAAAGTGGACATATACTCGGATAATAGAAATGTTAAGGGCGCGTCACTTAACCGGCTCTACGGAAAGTGTAATCCGCTTAAATGTGCTTAGGGAAGGTGACAGACTATAAAATCCTCTTAACACATTACGGAGGGAAGCCCTTGTAATGGGAAATATATTTAGTTCCTGTTCTCAACTTCTCGCTTCAATCAGTTTATCAGTATTTCAAGGAACTGATATGACACTTGAAGCTTTCCCATTTGATTACATTTACTGCAGTGGTGATGTAAGAGAATTCACTACTCCATATTCTGTAAGTGTTGTAACAGACGGTAAGGATAATGAAACAAACATGGGCAGAAGCATTATCCTGATAACTCAAAATAATAGTAAATGCGATCGCTAACTAACAATTCGGACAAATTTCTCCCCAATAAGGCGATCTATGGCGAGACCTACGTTCAGAAGTGCAATTTAAACCCTATAATGGATGAATTTATGAATACATACATAAACACTCACGCCTGTCACCCAGAGGGGTAGGCAGAGACTACAGACTTCCATTTAGCACGATACTGACATACCTTTCTCGCCTCTTCCACATCCATGTACCAACGCATACATGCTCGTCGGTTAAGGGTACTCTTAATTTGGCTCATTTTTAGTATATCGCCAATTTGGTCGACGAACTTCTGCCTAGGACGTCCCTTTCCGACTCTTCCATTCACTTCTGCAACATATATTTGCTTTGTCAGTCTTTCCGCATTCATTCTTTCTACATGACCAAACCTCCGAAGCATTCCTTTCTTAATCCTGGTCACCGCATCATCTTGTAAACCACACTCTTCTTTTATCAGTTTATCACACAGTTTCTCACCCTGTCACTCAGATTCAGCCCTAACATACTCCTTAATTGCGACCGCATTTCTACTGCATTTATTCTACTCTCATGCTTCTTCTGCCACACCCTACTTTCACTACCATACGTTAAAGTAGGGACTAATACAGCACTGTGAATTGCCACATTTATTGCCACTGTGAATTTATGAATAGTTTTATGAAATATCCAGATTTATAAAAACAGACATGGAACAAAACCGTAGGTGTTTTTAGAAGCTTTACGCGTATTCTGTGGCACGAATGTGAAACATTACCAACTTCCTGACTGTGGGCTGATGCCTGCGAATTTCTCCAGAGAAAAACCTGATAAGTTTTGATCCAAACCGAGATTTGTACCCGGGACCATAATAATATCGATTTGTGATTATATTCCGCTTTAATCTTAAAACGCTATTATAAAATAGTACGGCTTGACAAAAGAAATATTTAACCTTTTCTTACTTACACTTATACTCTAAAGCCTCATTTACATTCAGCCCCTGCCGCTGCTCCTCGCGCTGCCGGCAATACTTCGCTAAATACTGCCGTAACAGGATCGCGGGAAGTGTATATTTACACTCTGCCCTGCCACTCACATCACTTTCGGGCTTTCGACTATGGCAGACGTCGAAATAATTGCAGCGTCCGCGCTGTGTCTTTTTTGCAATACAAAATTATATTAATAATTTAAAAAGATATCAAGTTCAAAAGAAGATAGATGGTTAGATAGAAAATTTATTTGCTTAAAAACATGGTACATAAGATGATCAATGACGTGGAACTGACATGTTTTGCCATAATTGGCATGCAAAAATGATATGAAATACAGCTAATTACACAAACCCAATGTTACATTTTAAAATTATTGCATTGCTTAAAAGTTAGGTGCAAACATTCTTTTTGAATTTTAATATTATGTACAATTAAATACTTATACAATCCTCTTTGAATTCTTATACAGTAAATTGTTCATAAATTATTAATTGAATTATTACATTATTGTTACATAAATAATATTAAATGTTATATGATTAGTTAAGCTATTATTATTTCAATAATTACATTACTTTCAATAATCACCCATTCTTAATGCGGATTAAGAATGGGTGAGTTAACCGTCAAATGCTTTTTTGTACGCCGATGACAAGTTATCCTTGCGTCGTCGGCGGCCGAGTTGCAAATGATGGTTACATTAATGAACAGATCATTAAAAGAAAGGGGTATGAAAGTGAACGCAAGTAAGACGAAGGTTATGGTTTTTGAAAGAGAAGAAAGTAAAACGATTTGTGAAATAAGAATAGAAGGGGAATTGATCGAGCAAGTAGATGAGTTTGTATATTTGGGCTGCGTATTTAGCAGGGATGGGAGATGTGATAAGGATATAGAACGACGAGTGAATGCGGGAAATAGAGTAAATGGGGCCCTGCACTCTATTGTGAAGAGTCGAAATGTGTCAAAAAAAGGCACGTATGGCAATTCACAATGCTGTGTTGGTCCCTACTTTAACGTATGGTAGTGAAAGTTGGGTGTGGCAGAAGAAGCACGAGAGTAGAATCAACGCCGTAGAAATGTGGTCGTTAAGGAGTATGTTAGGGCTGAATCTGAACGACAGGGTAAGAAATTGTGTAATAAGAGAAGAGTGTGGTTTGCAAGATGATGTTGTGACCAGGATTAAGAAAGGAATGCTTCGGGGGTTTGGTCATGTAGAAAGAATGAATGAGGAAAGAGTGACAAAGAAAATTTATGTTGCAGAAGTGAATGGCAGAGTCGGAAAGGGACGTCCTAGACGAAAATTTATCGACCAAATTGGCGATTTATTGAAAACGGGTCAAATTAGGAGTACCCTTAACCGACGAGCATGTATTCGTGGTGTATGGATGTGAAGGAGGCGAGAGAGGTGTGCCAGGATCGTGCCAAATGGAAGTCTGTAGTCTCTGCCTACCCCTCTGGGTGAAGGGTGTGTTTATGTATGTATTTATGTACACTACGGTATAAATTAATTCATAATTTTAATTACAATAAAATTATAATTTAAAAATCTCAGACTATTATGCAAATATTACCATTTAACTTATTTTACATTTTAATAAATAAATAATCAGTCTGAAACTAAATTTTATATTAATATAATAAATTTGACGATTTTATAATTAATTATGTACATAGGTACTATGTTATCTCAAAAAGAAAATTCGTATTCGTAGAAGATGATGAATTGTGTTTTTTATCTTTGAAATTCCATATATTTTTCTGATTCCAGTAGTTCTAAAAACTTTATTGTATTTTCATTATTCCATTCAAAAGGCATTTTGGTAGATCGAACTTATTTAATAACGAGACGGCACGCACGTCCGTTCATCCAAGGCGCTTGGCGCGAAGTGAGCGATGGAGCTGAATGTGAACACTCACTGCCGCTCGCGCTGCCCGTCCTTTGACTTCCGCACGAAAAACCGACATTTGAGGGATCTTCGGGCAGTGTCAGCGCGAGTAGCCTGTTTACATACTGCCCTGCCCACTGCCCTGCTCACTTCCCTGCCCAACAGGGCTGAATGTAAATGGGGCATTAGAAATACATTTTGACAGCTGTCAGACTTATTGCACCAAGCATGTCAACCAAAAATGGGAATCTTAAAAAAATCGATATCGATTATTTAGAATTGGTAATCATTTACAGTTTGGTTTGAATAATAAGTACTAGAATAAATTAGAAACGGATAATTTAAAGCACAAGATTTATCAGTTTCTGCGTATTTGTTGTTACTGCTTATTTCTAGAGTTTAGATTAATTAATATTTGATTTTCAATAATGCAGTTAAAATTAATGTCTCTTTCAAAGTCATCCATAATCAATTTTTTGTTTTTTCTACCACTTGCCCAATTATCCTTTGTGACATGGGCACATGCTTCAATGAATATAGAAGAAACATTCCAAAAAGTTAAAGCCAAGTCACAGAATAAGAAGACAAACACAAAATCACAAAATTACGCACAGTAAGCTTGAAATGACGGGAGATTGAAATTTGTGTGTTTTGGCGACCTTGTGTTGTGAGTTTTTTTTTGCCTATACACATTTACGTTAACAAAGTAAAAAAATAAACTTGTTTTATTCATTGATTAATGTAATTTAATTTATTAAAATTAAAAAAATAATGATTCGATTATTTGAATATTTTTGCCGATTATTCGCGTAACAATGAATTTTAATCATCCAATCACTACGGTAAGGTACATAGCGACTTCAAATAAAAAATTTGATACTGGTTATTTTTTTTTTATATTTTGCTTTGTTTAAAAGATTCGAATTTAATTTAGTGATAAGAAACTATACACGTTGTAATTAAATATAGATAACTTCATAATTCTTAGGATTTACGTAAAAGGTTATTTTCAATCGTGTGAGTACGCTTGGGCAAAGTTATTGCAAAATGATTAATGTGAAACGTCAAAAGGTATTTCTTAGATTTGGTTGACTATAGTAGCTGCCCGAGATCCACCAAGCCTCTACTGACCTCTCTTTTTATTACAGCCGCCTCCAAGCTTTAGTTGACGCTTGCAAAAGCAAAATCGCAATCGGCGGTGGTTACGATCCAAAAGAAAGGTTTATTGAACCCACCATAGTGGCTAATGTGACTGGAGGCGAAAAAATAATGGAGGACGAAATATTCGGTCCCATTCTTCCAATAGTTCCAGTTGAGAACGCTTACGAGGCCATCAAATTTATTAATGCCAGGTAAGTTACAATTATTCATTACACATTTCAACGTAGGGGACACAATTTTATATGAAATCTTGTTGTAAACGGCTATGCGAGGTCACAATGTGTAACCACAATATATTGGTCACATAACATATAGCCTGCTCATTATTTCTTTGATTGACATAATTTGATAGTAATATCCTGCATTCTGGTTGTAGTACAAATAAGTCGGCTCGACTTATTTGTACTACAACCAGATCGTACGGGAAAGTACATCTCTCAAAGAATACCAGCGTAAAATAGTAGGTTAATACTGTCGTGTTTTGTATGTTGAGTGTGAAGAACCGGTTAATCTTTTCACTAGAAACGAGGCATTCCATCTTATTCCTCAGGGTTGACAACGCATCTACATTATGATTCTTAATCGAGGTTAAATGTAGATGTCTTTGGGCCACAGCATCCACTTTCCACAAGGTGGACTATCTGCCCGCTTGTCACATACCCCCGGTAATCCGACAAACATTTTGCACAGCATTATCGGATTATAGAGTACTGCCTAAGACCCCTCTAGTCCGGAATTTTACCTTTGTACCTTTTACCTTGTAATCCGACAAATTACAGATCCAATGATAAGATTCTATATATGTTATGTACTCTGAAGTACAAATCATACTTCATTATGTATGTCAAATTTAGTAAATTAAATAACACATAGATAGCTTACGTTTTATTATAAAATCAACGTCATTAAAGCTATAGAACTTACAAAAATCAAAAATTATGAATCAATCAATTTAAAAGCGTTATCAAGAAGCACTAAAGCTTTTTGAGGAAAATTATGATCTTACAACCATTATTTTTATCAAATTTTTCTATCAGAATCAAAACAATACCCTACGCGTCGAGCACAATAGTGGTGGGGCGTACAAGTTATAACTTGTTCAATCATGCCTTAGCGAAGATTGTCAAAAATTATAGTAAATAATAGACCGTGTCGGATTACAGGGGGTGTCGGATTAGACAGGGGCCGGATTACCTGGGGTCCACTGTATGTATATATATATATATATGTAAGCTAAATCTGATGACTTATCAATGCCACATGTGACTTGAGCTCATTCGCCCTACACTATACTCATAAATGGCGACTGCAGAAACTGAATATAATATATACGTATACATTTTTGTATAGTGTATTATGAAATAAAGACTGATAAATTTTTAAAGGAGGGGGAGGGGGGGGGGAATAAAATATTATTGTATACACAAAAAGTTGTTATTATGATTTTTTCATACATTGTTATGTTTAATAAACTTGCTTATGATCGCTATTACATTATTATATTATGTAAATGTAAATTAAACTTATTAAGTAAATTAAACTTAACTATAAGGCGCAATCCCCAAATACCTTGATGACATTTTACTGGAAAGGTAACATATCTTGCTAAGAATTCAGAGAATTAATACTTCCTTTTATACCCGATAATAAGAAAGTGTCGACTTTACGACGAGATATCCAGGAAAATCTCCGGCTTGGATATTTTTGTTCCAAGATCTAAAATATTTAAAGGAGCAGTAAAACAGCACTTACACCACTCATTCTAATATCACATAAGTTTTAAATGAGAAAAATATGACAGTTTAGTTTGTACATTTAATTCATATGTATAAGGTGGCGAGCTTTCGGGTTCATTATCACGTGCTCGGCCGTGAAGGAAAACACCGTGAGGAAACCTGCATGTCGAAGAAATTAAAAAAAATATATTTGGAAGACATGAAAAGTCTGCCAACACGCATTGTGACAGTGCGACGAACATTTCCTCGTCCTAAAACTTTTAGAAATGAGAGGAGTTCTGTGTCCAGGACGCAGACTATAACTTTACTTTTGTGCATATGATATTGTAATAGCGGTCTAAATCTGGGGATAATAACGGTTTTGCGCTAGTGTGTGTGTTTTTTTCCAGGTCTTATGGTATATTGTGTTATTGTGTGGATTTATTGAGTAAAGTTTTTCATATTGATTTAAGAACTTATTAAGACGAGTTTAAGTGTTAACCCTAAACAGATACTTAAATTCGTATATTACATGTCGAGATATCTGTATTAGAGTTAACTGCAACACGGGTGTGAACATTAATATGGTGTCATGAACAGAATCGAATTCATACATAAAAAATACATAAACTTTCAGAAACAGAATGTTATTTCTATGGCCGCTTGTGTAACGCGGACCATACATTGTTATGGGCTTGTCGAAAAACACGTATTAACATTCAGGAAAATAAAACAACTTTTATTTTTTAAAGTTGGATGCGTTTGGCGAGCACTTCATTTTCACTTTACTCATAAAATAATTTTAGTCTAAAATATGGAGACCTTTAAATTTAGTAAAAAAATTAAAAACTCCTTAAAATGATATTTCAATTACCACCTCTTACGTAAACAAATCCCTTTCAGAAAAGTTAAAATAAATTTAATTATTTTATTTTAAATTTTCTGAAAGGGTGTATCACATCTTACATTTATGGGCTTCAGATTGAATAACCTAACGTTTTTTTCATTGTAAAAGAAATAGAAACCATGACAACTCACATGGTCAAGTGTCAATTTTAGAGTGGTTTTCATTTAATCTTTACCATGCAGTTAAATTTAAGACCTCACAAACAGGACAAACATCAACCAATTGCTCATAACCCATTTCAGGGAACACCCATTAGTACTATACGTGTTCAGCAACCAAAGAAACATCCATACATTGTTCAATGAACAGACTCGTTCAGGCAGTCTCTGTGTGAACGACACAATCATGTTTTATAGCGGTAAGGCAATGAACATCATATCCGTACGATCTTTTGCAAAATATAATATGAAATTAAAAAAAACGTAATTTAATAAAAGCGGTCTAGGTACGACCCGAAAGGTTCACACAACTAACTTCCTAGTGGAAAGAATAAAAAAATATCATATGTTATTATTCGGCACAAAACACGATTTCACCAATTTTACTCAAAATTTAATGAAGTCTAAGTTACATAATTATGCGTTAAATGAAACTGGTCCCATTGCAATATCACTCTTTGTTCTCGTGGAGTGGAGACGTGGAGATATGTTAAAGTTTCCAATTTGCCGAATCGGACCTATTACTATAACGTCCTACTGAGAAGTTACTAAGTACTTTTATCTTCTATAGAAAAAATATAGACTTCAGCATTGAACCATAATTATTACATTTTGCAAAGAATCGTACCAAAATAGGTGTGGAAATGGTTAAAGGTTTCTCAACAATCGCTGACATGAATGCATTGCCGTATTAGCGATATGTTATAGAAGCAAAAGTCAAAACATAAATCATACGTATTTAATATAATATAAAATATATAATTTATTTCAATAATGAAACCCATATCAACTATTTTATATAACTTAACTCTATAACATTGCGCTGTCTATTGTTTTCTGCATGGGGTGGAGGTTTTTGTGGTGGTGGAGAAACGGTGAAGATTATTTATTTAATTTTTCGTTTATTTTAGAACTAAAACCATGTAGCCGCTGTGGTTAGCTAAATTTATTGACCGTTAGTATTAAGATTCATTTTTAATTATTGTTTATTGTATTCTTCGTTTCTACTGTACTTTAATGCAAATAGAAAAAATATATCTGTATACTTCTATCTTTGGACATAATCTATAATTCCTGAAAACTGTAATCTGTGTTTAGTATTCAATTTTCAATATGCTCTCTACGACATAAAATTTGCACTCATTGTGCATACCAACTCTGGGACAAATGTGGACGACATTGTCCAGAAACCCAAACTGTCCACTGTGTCAAATAGACTGATTTCCCAAATTATATCTAGTCACAAAATTATACAAAGCGCCATTTTAAGCAATGCATATAGTGACTAAACGCACAACATCTCACATTGTCCCCAGAATTTGGTATCAGTAACAAAACTAAAAATGTAATTGTAAATAGAAATATCAAATTGATATACTTATTTAAATATCTGTGCATGTATATCTAATTTTTGTTTGGTTCTTTAGTGAGGTATGTTCATGACATCTTTTATTTAGATAGAATACATTATTAGCAAGCAATAGCTTTCATAACTTTTGCCCTAAGCTACATATTTTTACTATTTGATACTTATATTTAGCTCCTTTCTATACTCACTCGTTTGCCAGGTACATTATATATATATATATATATATATATATATATATATATATATATTACACAAATTTATAAATATGCATTTATAACTAAAAATAAAATATATAAATGCATATTTATAAATTTCCTTTGTTTACATGTTTTCTAATACACAAAAAACCACATAGAAAGCAAATTTATTTATGTCTAATCCTGTGATCGACTTGTTAGTAAATAAATGCTTATTAAGTTTTGATATAGTAACCATATTTGAAAATTGACAATAAAAGATAGATAAAAATAAAATCTTTATATTTCAAAAAACATTATATACATTTTAGAAAAAAAATCTATTTGTATTGAAGTACATATAATGTATGCAATATTTATGTATATAAGCAGAATTTTATCAGCAGTCCCCGTTTCTTTATTTCAAAGTATACTATTTTATTAATTTCTGTCTAGTTCTAAAATTTAAAGACTGTGATGAACTAATTTTCGCTAGTAACGGTGGTGGTCTCACTTTATTTGTCTTGTATGCTCAACCTGTAGAGAGAAGCCGCTGGTGCTCTACGTTTTCTCCACGGACAAGAATGTTGTGTCGAATATTGTCGAGAACACTAGTAGCGGCGGGATGTGTATTAACGATACGATGATGCAGATGGGAGGTTTGGAGCTGATTTTCTCTTTTTTTTTTAAGTTTTATGAAATGTGAAGTTCGGAAGTTATCGAAAGTAATTCATTTAAAATTATATTGCACGCCTCATAAGCGAAGCGTTGAGGTTGTGCTCTACTCTCACCTAATGAAAATCCAGTAATTTTCTGAATTAAAAATGTCTTTTTAATGTTGCACTTTTAGAATAATAAAAATACACATATATCGAGAAAAATCACTCGTTTTCATGTTTTTATTATTTTTAAAAGTAAGTTTCTGGTTTTAGTGTAAAAACAAACTGATTAAAAATCGAGTGTGGCCGGATGTCTGTGTGTGTGGATGGCGCTCGAATCCGGTCTTTAGAATTAATGTATCAAAATAATTCTTTTTTTATTAGGTTTCGAATCTCAACGCACAAGTTCCTTTTAAAAATCACTGAGTAATTTGGTCTCGTTTAATTGTAATTAATGGAAATGTAAAATACAACTGGTACTTATCTACAAAAAATATTCTCATGGATCTCTTCTTTTATCTCAAATATGGAAAAGATATATTTTTCTTTATATATAATCAAATGAGATTATGAGGCGTTCACTTTTGGATTTTCCAAACTTTATTTTTGTCTATTTAGATGTTAATAGATCCATAATTATGAATATGAATAATATAATTAAGGTATTGATTGGAACTTATAGGTAGTTTTTGCTTATTTTTTGATATTTAGATTTGTAAAATAGAAACGCATGCTTAAGTATTTTTTTTATAAAATAAATTTCTTACTTTATAAAAAATTAAGAACACTGTGCTAATATATAGTAAACTTGCATGACTCTAAATCTAAAGTCAAATCTATATAATATATATAACTAACTATAACTGATAGCTCTTCTCTAATTCTACAATATAATTAACTATTTTTGTCTTAATTTTTAAAAGTCTTTTTAACATGTTATTATTTTGTATATTACAAAGACGTGATGTTTATTATTCAACGTTGTTTAGCAAAAATAATCTCAATCGTGAGTTAATAATAAAGGCCTTATTTGAAAAACGAGTTTTACTGCGGACTTGATGTGTCGCAGGTAAAGCTCGTTGGTCGATCATCGTGGTAGAGCCGTATTATGGTGCTGCAGCTATATTATGGTTGAACCACAAATGGGTCATTGCAACCGAGGAAGGACCACGCTCTCAAACAATACCAACATAAAATAGCAGCTTAATGCTGGTAACGAGGCATTCTACTTTAGTCCTCGGGGGTAACAACACTGCATTTTTCGTTTCTTAATCGAGGATAGATTTAGGTACTATGGGCCACAGCACCCACTTGCATTATAGTGATTGTTTTTTCGATTGTCACTTTTATTCTATAAAATTATATATATATATATATATATATATATATATATATATATATATATATATATAATAAACTAAAGAAATATTGTTTGTTTCGCCTGTGTATCAGGAACGACGAGGCGCGAGCCTCTGCACACCTGTGCAGCAAAAACGCCGTAATCTGTAATACAAGTTAGTTGCTCGCCCGTCGATCAGGGCTTTAAGGATATTTATTATTATATCCTATACCTTTAAACGAGCAATTCTTGTATATATGTATATATATATATATATATATATTTATATATATATATATATATAATTGGAATCTCGGAAACGGCTCCAACGATTTTCATTAAATTTAGTTTCCAGGGAGTTTCGGGGGCAATAAATCGATCTAGTTAGGATTTATTTTTAGAAAATGTCTTTTTGTACGTGTTTTCAGGCAATGAGAAACTGCTACAATATAAGAAGGTAAATTTTGACACTGTGATAATGATCGTAGTAGCTCAAGTGGATATCGAGCGGTCGTGAAATCGTAATGACTTGGTTCGCGTCCCGACTTCGGTCCGATTTTTTTTCAAGTTCCCTTCTTTTGTGAGAAAATCTATTATTTCGAGCCCTTTTTTTAGTATTTTTTACAAATACGAAAATTTTAATTAAAGTACTTACACTCATTATTTTTTATTCAAATAACCAGTTCAGTTTTTTCTATTATGTCAATAAGATTAAAAAATATTATTCATCAGTATGTAATTTGTATCTAAATGTAATTTAAAAAAAACGAGCAATGCTCGGTCATCCGGGTACTATTAATATATATGTTATGTACGTGGTAGCGCCACACTGCAGTTATATTATGGTTGTAGCACGAATGGGTTGGCTCGACCGGGGAAGGACCACGCTCTCACAGAATACCAGCGTAAAATAGCAGCTTAATGCTGCTATGTTTCGTATGGTGAGTGTAGTGAGAGCCGGAGACTCGTTTTACTGGAATCGATGCATTTTATATTAGTCCTCAGAGGTGACAACGCATCTGCATTTTAATTTTTAATCGAGATTAAATGTAGATGTGTATGGGCCACAGCATCCGCTTACCATCAGGTGGACTTTGTGCTCGTTTGTCACCCTTATTTTATTTAAAAAAAATACGTTAAACGTTATCACAACACTACGATTTTCTCCTGTATCGTAGAGGCAGTTTACATACATAAATTGCACAAGGACAAACATCCAGACCCGGAACAATTATATGCAGGCCATACAATTATTGTAAATAAAGCGATTGTTCGATAAGAGATATTTGAAAAGATTATTTAATTTCACATGAATCTAGAGTTGTTTTATCTCTTACTACGTAGAGTACAATTATGTATTCTATGCTCTTACGTTGTTCGCGTTAAGGCGGAAGCGGATGAAGTATAGCACCCATTATAGTCGATAATACAAGCCCCCTGCTTGTCCTGCATAACAGGTTTTTTTTAAAGATTACTAAAAGTAACATCCTAAGCCTATCCACGTACATTCATCGTCAGGTCACCACTCTATACAGGGATGTCATGTCATGTCGTGTCGGTATACTTTTTTTTATAGAATAAGGGTGACAAACGAGCACACAGTCCATCTGAAGGTAAGTGGATGCTGTGGCCCATAGACATCTACATTTATCTTCAATTAAAAATCAAAATGCAGATGCGTTGCCAGCCCTGAGGACTGAGATGGAATGCCCCGTTTCCAGTAAAAAGGGTCTCCGGTTCTCTACACGAATCTCACCATACGAAACACGGCAGCATCAGCTGCTATTTTACGCCGGTATTCTGTGAGAGCGTGGGCCTACCCCGGTCGAGCCGACCCATTCGTGCTGACACCACAATATAACTGCAGCGTGGCTCTATCACGTAAAAATACGATGCGAGTAGCGGAAAATCGGAGTATTTTAAGTTTTACACAATTGTAGATTGTTTTTGCTAAACTACATATAATTATACTTTTAAATTTCAATATGTTTGGAATCCATGACCGCAAAGGTCGTAGATGAATAAAATCAAATACACGATGCATAAAATTAATAAAAAAAGTTAATTTTAACGTAACTACATACAGAGTTAATACATATATGTAACGTAATTCAAATTGCGATGTATCTAGTAAAATTATCGTCTGTCACGTACTAAAGTTAAAGCTAAGTTAATAAAGTTATACTTTAATCTATTTAACGTGTGTTCACAGTTGAAACGTTGCCCTTCGGTGGGGTAGGCAACAGTGGAATGGGCGCTTATCACGGCAAGGCCACTTTTGATACTTTCACGCACAAGAAAAGTTGTCTTATTAAGAACTTTGCCGTTATAGGCGAGAAGCTTGGATCGTAAGTATTACGTTTAAATATTTTTTTTCTTATGTTTACGCAGACACAACACATTGAATGAAACTAGTTTTACGGCTTTTGAACTCAATTTAATTCAAAACTTGTTTCATTCAATATTACGTTTAAACACTTTCATCGCTTAATCGAATTCTGAAATCATCATTTATTTTATACACCGTTAACACCTATCGAAGGTCCACTGTTGAACATAGGCCCTCCCGCAGATTGTCTTATAAAGTGGACACTTGCCATAGTTGCCACGCTTGGCAAGCGGATTGGCAACCGCAGTTTTTTTTTGTTATTTTTTATAGTATAAGGGTGACAAACGAGCACACAGTCCACCTGATGGTAAGTGGATGCTGTGGCCCATAGACATCTACATTTAACCTCGATTAGGAATTACAATGCAGTTGCGTTGTCACCCAGAACTAAGATGGGACGCCTCGATTACAGTAAAACGGGTCTCGGGGTTGTTTTTATTAGATAGACAATACTGCTTATCCTAGTTTATTTCCCTCTGTCGCCTTTTTTATACAAGAGAAGGCAAACGAGCATATAGCTCACCGGATATGGTAAGCGTCTACTAATATCAGGGAAATTGCAGGTTCATTACCGTCCTTTTAAACGGGATTAAACATGAATGTCCCTAAGTCGTATCGGTGCGGAAAATTCTTCGGTGGTAAACGTTTCCATAAAGAAGACGTTCGAGGAAAAAACTACCAGTAACTCTCATATTGGGGGTCCGCCAACCATCCAGATTGTGTGGAGGGTATAATAGAATTTAGCGGCTGGAATTAATCCAACCCATTCCTTTGAGCACTCCCCATGCTAAATGCAATAGAAGATGTAACATCTCATAATATATCGCAATAAAAAATGCAAAGGATACATCTCAGCAGTGCATCGAGCTGATCAGAAAAAATTCTGTTTTCTACAACTCTGGCCGCTCTTCGATAAATGCGGACAAGTGGAAGAAGCTGGCACTGAGAAATCAGAGATGAGAACAGTATTCCATGCGAGACCGGACCTGTGCCTTCTTAAGTGGCAAGAAATGTGCCAGCATGCAATCCTGTCTTGCTTTGCTAAACACATCAAGCTTTTTAGAGGTCAATTTAGCCTTTCCTTCCAAGTGTCTGCGGAACTGTACGGCATTTGATATGACGACGTCGAGGATTCTGATGTCGGCTAAGACAGCAAGGGGAGTGCCCTGAAATTAAAGAGGTTTTTCTTACTGGAATCTGGACTAGATTTAGTCGTCGAAGCAAGACAAACCGACACTTTGTCTAACAAAGACACGACTTCAGATATAAATTTATTTTGGTATTCGACTCCCGCGAAATATTGGCACGGCTGGTGTATAAAGCATCACCAGTGCTATCGTACGCATAGCAATGATTGTTACTAGCTTGCAACATATTGTTATGCAGAAGAAACAGCGTAGGTGATAGCACGCAGTCTTGTGGAACACCATTAATAGGCTTGTAGTCGGATCATTCATCGCCTACGACCTTGATGCTTTGATCTGCAAGAAAACTAGTCATCCAACTGCACAATTACTCGGAAAGGCCATAGGAAGGAAGCTTCGAAAAAAGCGCTTTATGTCAAACTCTATCGAAGGCCTTCGCTATGTCCAAACTGTCAGCTAAGCCCTACCCCTTTGGACGCTACTGCTTCCGTTCCTTTGTGATACAGGTAAACTGGAAGATCACCAGTTGGGTGATCTTGACGGAAACCGTATGGGCGGTCACTAATCAGCTAATGGTCCTCAAGATACCTCATGAGCTGACAGTATATAATATTATATTAGATTATATTATTTTGGAGACCAAAGAGGTGATGGCGATAGTCCTGTAGTTGGACCGGTCTGAGTGGTCGCCTGTTTTAGGGATCAGGTGCACTAAAGCTGTATTTTATGAGTTCGGGACTACGCCTAGGGAGTAGACGACATCTTATAACATCCACGGGATATATGAAAGGGGGGGGGGGTTAGTGGATACTTTTACACTACCACCACACGATTATTTTATACACATATAATATAATAATATTAAATCATCATTTATAGTCCATAGCATACAATTATTTGTTAATGAATACCAATTACTTAATTTGTGTATAAATTTGTGCCCCATTTTAAACGTCATCAAAAAGAACTAGCTGAGAACATAGAATACTTATAATACACAATAGAATGGCTGTCAAACTTATTTTGTACGAGATTCAGCGTCGTCGGGAGCACACATAGAAGCAATTACGTCGTATTATCACTATTACGAACCCGATTCTCTGTTTTGACAGACTGAGTTACGCATTTTAGACTTGATTAATGTTCAAAATCATCATTAAAAAAATCGTTTTAATTTTAATACATATTTATATGTAAATAGTGTGCAATTTGGTATTTTCTAAATAATTTACACGCGAAATTTGGAAACTATTGTTCCGTCAAAACACATCTCGTGTTTACATTTATACGTGTGAATTGACATTTTAGTTGCTACACGGGCTCCACCCATCCCCCGTTCTATTATGTATGTATTATAGTATTCTATGGGTGAGAACCTCATCCCTTTTTTATTTTCGATTGTTCATTTTATGTATGATTGTTCATTTTATGTACGTTTGTTAAACGATATCTTCGCCAATTGTTAACCAATTTTAATGATTATTTTTTTTATTATATAGGCTATACACACACAGATGGAATCATTTAAATTTGAGGAAATTTTACACTATTAAAGGGAGAATAAAACCTTAATTGTTACTCAGATCATCTTATTTTTATTAAATGATATAATATAATAAAAAAATATTTTACTACTTTTACTACAGGATGCGCTATCCACCGTACAATGACAGCAACATGAGTAGGATTACAAGATTAATGGCTAAAAGGAGTATGCCGTCATTCAGTTTCTTGCCATACCTGTTGACGTTCGCTCTAGGAGTTGGGGTTTCTTACGGTATCTTCGCGTGGCAGAAGGTAAAGAAGTAACTTGTAATTATGCTCATTGTCAATCTATATATTATACGCTACAGTACACATTAACACAATCTGTAAACTTATTCTTGCTGCTTTAATTATGTATAGATGTTTTATCTCACGAAGGCATTACTCTGCTGCATAGCAAAGTACTCTTTAATTCTTATACATTACTGCGATCATTGTTTGTCCGTTTACTTGCCCTTGTAATGATACTCGATAACAATTTTAGACTCATGAGCTTACATACACTATAACAATGTGCATGTACAACACTATACACTATAAGTAATACAACCCGCCATTGTGATAAAAAATACTATGAGAGATGGTATCTCAATTAAAATGGACGATTATGCTAAAATACGTACACTTACACAGTGATTAACATTGAAAATGTTGTGTCGGTATTTTTCTTTCAGTTTGCAATAGATGTGTTAGATTATGTAACAAAAGTATATAGTGACAGAAAACTAAATATTTATTTATTTATTAACAAATTGTGTTAGATGTTACTTAGTGACTAAACAAAACATGCAAATAAGACATAATAGCAATGAACAGGAGATGGGCAGACACCCAAAAATTCTTTTCCTCAATGTTTTCTTGAATAGTAACTTTTTTAATAAGTATGTTTTTTAAAGAACTTATAAATTTATTAATATTTGTGTCGGCTTTTAGGTATTCTTGCAATTTATTATAAATTTTAATTATGTGATTAAACAAACTCACCTTAAGCGAAGTTCAATCACAATTATACGAAGCTGCCTTGACCGAGATATTATTACAATGTGATCTACGCTTTTCGTCGTCGTAGCCATCATAAGTTTCCAAGCTCTAACCACAAAAAAAAGAATGTGTTGTTTATGGATATAGTCTCTGTCAACATACAGACAACTTCATTAGTTGGCCCTTTCATGAACAACCTTTGCTTAGGTCTTAAGGGATGGGTGGGAGTCTAGTCTCGGACAAGGGGCTTCGTATAATTGTGATTGTACTTCACTTAAGGTAAGTTCATTTAATCACATAATTATACTCCCTCCTTGTCCGAGATATTATTACAATGTAGATGTTTAAAGGCTGGGTTGTGACTGAAAGAACTATTGTGCAATTTTTAAACCATGTGTATTTCAAACAAAGCAATTTCGCTTACATTGTTTAATTACTAGTTTGTTATATTCTTAATTAATGAATCAACTAACTTTTGATGTGTTACAAACAGTACTACTGAACGATAATGGATCTTATTGTAATAATAATAATCTTACGTATAAAACCTGGCAAAAGTTTCGGAATTTTTTGACCAACCCGCAGTCTTCCTTATGAGATGCAAATTTAAACCTGCCCTGTTCGCGGCAGAGGTCGCAGCATGTCTAGTGCTGTGTGCTGTAAAAATAGACATATTCTATTCCTGCCTTACTCAGAGTGGATTTAATCCATCGGCTTAAAGTCTGTGATGAGGCCGCTCGATGTGGTTCTGAAATGTTAAAAATAATTGTTGAGTATTGTGTCTGAAAAGTTCTGTTCTACTAAAATATGATGTTAATGTTTTCAACTGGGCATATTTCTAATTTACATGTATAACTTTTAAGATGTAAAATCGTTGGAAGTATATTTTTATCTGAGGTTTTTATTAAATCAGGAATTTGAATCTGTACCCCGGAGGAATTTATTTTAATATTTTGTAGCTTAATATGTGATAAAGTTTGTACCCTATGGCCTGTTGTAAGTTCTAATATAGTGACTAATTTTTTTGGTTGATAATTCAATCTCAATCGACTCATTTGGATACTGTAGTGCTAAATAATCTAAAACTAAGCCCAGATTCCATGTAACATTATATTATGGTCTTGAGGGATTTAACCCGAACGCTCCCTTAAAGAACCTCTTTTAGCCTAGCGTCACACCCCACTTTTGGTCCAATTAAAAGAGTTAAGGCAGATCTTGCTGTGTTTATTGTACCATATGATGCTCCACCATCAAAACGTTCACTTAAAAAAAAAACGACGGGTTGCACTCCAGGAGTGCCGGCAGAAGTGAAAGCTTGAATATTAACGTTGTGCATTTTTGATATTTAGGAATGGTTAGGGAATAATTTTGCACGAATTGCTTTAATTATCAGTATAAAAGTACTATCATTTATGTGGTAGAATACAATATTTTTTTTATTGCACTATCGTACACAAACATGACAATTTATATTACATTAAAAAGTTTATATCTCAGAAAAATCAACTTCCAACCATAATTTCGACGACTTCTGTCTACTCTCCATCCGTCTTACGAATTTTCGATCAGGTCACGTGTCCTGACGCAAGTTTAACATTTTTTACCCATTACAAAAAAAGTGTACAACGCCGCTAAAGAAGTTTTCACTTCAAAATTTAAGAATAAAAGGAATTGAAGCCTGATATGGATCTATATCAAAGGTCCTGCAATATTTCCCCCACAATTTAAGATGGAGTCATATTGTTTCATGGTATTTTCTGAGAGTGAATTTAACATGATCTGAAGAGCTGAAGTTGGGGTTCCACGAATTATGTATGCTTCGCTGACAACATCCCTGCTGCCAGGGTAAGCTGTCGATGGGGCGGATGAGTTTTCCTGTAAGGAGAGGACGATAGTGTACTATTTCGATTAAATAATAACAATTCATTCACCAAAAGGCCTTTTAACAATGGGAACTAAGGTTGTGAAGGCCAATAAGGGAATCCTCAATTCCTGCTGCTTTATCTTTTTTAATTTTATCTAAACATTTAAGAACTAGGGAAAATGGTGGTAATGCATAAAAAATATCTTTCCCATTTTATGGTAAATGCATCTACTGCTATGGCTTCTGGGTATCTTTTCCACGACACAAAATTTTTACATTTATTATTGTAATTTCAGGGTGACCAAATTTTTCAACAATCCTATTATAGGCATGTTGGGATAATTCCCATTCTATGTTTATTTTTCTTGATTCTGAGTCTGCCTCTACATTCTCTTTAGTATTGATATATGAGGCATATATAGGCATATATGATATATAAGCCTTATATTTCTTACCTCACACCATTGCCAGAGCTGTCCGGTAATATTATTTAAATGAATGTACTGTACTCCCCCTCATCTTATTTATGTATGCTATTGTTGAATGTAGTGTTATCAATTCTTAACAAGATCTCACAATTAAAGGGTGCGCCAGAGAAACTTACTTATTTGAAAGGTCAATATAAATAAAAGTACTTCAGTTATCGTTTTAATTCTTTTTTTATTTGAGAATACATCGCAAGTTTTTTTTCCATAGTGTTATAAATGACATCGGTTAAATGGCGACCCCCATTGTGCGTACACTGATTAAGTCGATTTCTGAAGTTCGTCTACTCTTCGCCACATATCAATAGGTATGTTGGCAATGGCGTCGCGAATATTGTTCTTGAAGTGAGCTATGGTCCGTGGTCGATCGACATAAACCAGGGATTTCAAATAACCTTATAAATAAAAATCGCATGGAGCCAAATCGGGAGAGCGTGCCGGCCATGGGAGATAGCCTCTGAGAGAGATGAGACAGTCAGGGAAATGTCGCAATAAATTCATTGGGCCTCGTGCTGTGTGTGCTATGGTTCCATCTTGCTGATACCACACGTCCCTAACTTTCATTTCTTCGAGGCTTGGAAGAAAAAATTCCTATAACGAGCTGCATTCACGGTAACTGCGCGTTAGTTTTCTTCAAAAAAATAAGGACCAATTATTCCCATTACGGATATCGCACACCGGACAGTAACTAGTTCACAATAAAGTGGCTTCTGGTGAAGTTCACGTGGATTTCCACCACTCCAATAATGCATGTTTTGTTTGTTGACGCAGCCGGAAATGTGAAAGTAAGCCTCGTCACTGCAAAAAACGACCGCGTCTTGAGGCAGGTTGTCAAGCAGTACTTCACATGCATTTTGACGGGCAACAAAATCGCGTTCATTTAATTCTTGCACAACAGCCAATTTATAGGGATGAAATTGAAGGTCTTCATGGAGAAGTCGTCGAACAGTGGTGTCAGAAATTCCCAGAGCAGCTGCATGTTTGCGAGCCGAACGCCGGGGAGAACGCAGAATTGACTGCCTCACTCTTTCGACATTTTCCGGAGTTCTGGTGTTCCGTTGATGTCCATTCCTGGGTTTGGCAACACTTCCACACTCCTTAAATGAGTGAACCCACAACAGAATCGAATTAAGACCAGGAACGAGTCTGTAAGGAGAAATTTCAAAACGAGTGCGGAAGGCACGTTGCATAGCAACAAGTAAGCGACAGATAAAAAAGAAACTCTCGACGGCGAATACCCGCTGCTCTCTAGACCAGAGTATGATGGCAACTGCCTAGAGGGGGAAACAAACTTGGGGACTTCCCCACTCCAGATGCCTCCTCTCGCTCTTCTACCCTCCCAACTCACCGCTCGGGAGATTTTTCAAATAAGTGACTTTCTCTGGCGCACCCTGTACTATATTTTTTTTAATTTGGCAAAACATTGCAGGCCCAGGAATGCTGCTCTTAATTCCTAATAATTAACATGATAATTCATTTCGCTAGTCGACCAAGATCCCGAAGTTCTCTCTGATCCCACCACTGCAAGCCAGCCTGTTTTGAGATATCCGTATGGATCGTAATGCAAAATTTTTGTTGCTTAATATATTTTTGCTTGTGAATATTTTACTTCCGCCATTCTAACTCTGGATGGATCAGATTTGTAATTGACATTTGCTTAACGTAATTGTCATAACATATTAGTAACGCTAGAAATTTCTCCCTCTCTAATAACTTTGTATAAACCCAACCATACACAGCTGGGTAAACTGATGTTAACCTACCTAATAGTTGTGAAAATTTTCTAATCTTACAACAACCTTTTCTTTTGAAATCTCTTATTTTTTCCAATATGGCCATTGGTTTTCTTTTGGAACAGTTAAGGATAGACCTCTTGAATCTAGATTAGTGCCTAAATATTTACAGGTCTGTTTCGGAATTAAAATGTTTTTTTTTCTTCAAAATGTACAGAAAATCCCAATTTTTTTTTTTTTTTTATAATTATTCTATTTAAAGTATTAGTGACAAAAAAGGGAGAAAACAAAAAGTATATTTTTTTATATATTTTTTTTTAATTTTTTGTTGAAATGCCATCTTATTTTTTTTTTTTTTATTTTTTTTCCTGTTTGGAATAACGAATATTAGGGATACAAACTGCCCTTCACAAAACAAACATTCTGAAAATGCACCTGTTTCTAATAATGTCTGGATTTCTGACTATATTATATTTCTTTCACTTCCAGACCAGCATTGAGTAGGAGCCTCATATAAATTTGGTATTTGACTGAAGGGTATTTTATAACCCTTTATCCAGTTTATTAATACTGGGTCATTTGTAATTTCCAACCATTTACTCAGGCATTGTTTTAACTTCCCAGTATCTACCTCTAACGACGGTGGTTCCTCTATGTCTGAGCTGGTAGGTCTCCCATGTGTTGAGTTCTCCTCCGTAGTGGCTGACTGGGATGATATCTCTGTTTGTTGGGTTTTACTGGATAATTCTGTCCACTGCGAGTGGGATGTTGAACTTGCAGTGGGCTCTTCCAGTTTCTCTTTTTTGGGGTTGTCTTTTTCTTTTCAACCGCTTTTATCTGAGCTCCTGTTTTTTGGATAGTCTGTGCTGTTCTGATGTTCTCGGGACAGTCCTTTCCAAACACTCATCGGTCTTTGCGTTCTTCACTGCTTCTCTTAGTACTAGTGTTGCTCGAGACAAAGCGAAATATTTTCTTGCAGCAGTCTTCATAGAAGATTTTATCAGCTATCTTTGCAGTGTCGCTTAACTGTTCCACTATTTCTCTTGTATTTATATTCCCTTTGATAACATTTGTCAGTACCAACCCAATTCCTGTCATTATTTTGTCTATTTACCAAACGTTTATCTCTCTTAATTAGTATTTCTGACAATGATGCCTTTATCTCTGAATTCATTTGAGAAGCTATAATAGCTTTGAAGTTGGACGGAGTTAAGAACTTGTTCATTATTTTATCACGAGCTTCTTTTCCCAATCCTTCCAATTTAATTATTTCCCTATCTAACCTCTAAGTGAAGTTTTAGTACAGTATAAGAATACCCCATGTAACTATTTATGATAATATTAAGTTAAAGAAAAAATACAGAAGCAATTTAACAAGTATTTACACTTTACTTACTGAATAAAATGAACAGAAAAAGCAGATGAAGCAGCTCAAAGAATATGTCATATAAATTGTCATGTTGGTCTAAGGGAAAGGATATGACATGTTTATCCCCACTATGACAGTATTAGTCATCTGAACAGATATCTGCTATTTTCTTTATCCCAGCAGTATTTTTAGGCCTTATATTCTGTTCTTCTATTTTGTATTTTATGTCACATATAGAAGAACTAAAATGATTCATGTCTATCTTGTATGTGGTAGCGTTATAAAAAAATCTTTGTCTACCCTCAAAGTGATAGCTCTAAGGGATAAAATTTGACATAGCTATTCCCACTAATACAATGAATAATACTAACTTAGTTAGACTTAATCAGAACAGATAGTTGGCATTTACCATATCCTAGCAGTATTTTTAGACATTATTAATGTCTCATAAGAAGAAACTCACCTGGAGCGGTTGTTTGACCATCTATCTGAACTTCTTCGATTGTATTTTCCTCTAATGGCTCTGCAATTGCTACCCTAGGCACCGATAAATCCACTAATGGAGGAGTACTCTCTTTAGAACCAGTGCCGTCTTTAAGGCAGGGCCCGCAGGGCTCCCGGCCCGAGGCCCCGAGGTAGGCAGGGGCCCCACAATTCTGAAAATTTTCGATATACAACAACAAATTTTATAACATAATAAGAAAAATATCAAATCACACACTTGGTAAAATAGAAACAAGATTTAGAAAATTTGTTTAAAAATTTATTTTTGCACTAAAATAACAGTAATTATATACAGCTTAAAAAACTTTTTTTTCTCGATTTCTTCGCAGCAAAATTAGATATGAGTTCATCAAAATCAATCGATTTTAATAAGTCCGATTCTATACTCATTAAACTTAGATGATTCAATCGTGACTGTGACATTGTGCTTCGATGATCGGATTTTATCAACTTTAATCTAGAAAATGATCGTTCACCAGCACAATTGGTGATCATTAGGGTAAGGAATATTCGGAGACTTATTTCAATATTTGGGAATGTAGACGTCAGAAATTCTTTCTTCAGTTGCAAGTATAGATCAGGAATAAATAATTCTTCGTTCTTTCGTGTATCACGAAGATAATGTTTATAATGTAAACATTCTGATATTAAATTTTCTGCAGAAATGTCTTGATCATATTTTCTGGCAAGCTTTTCGCAGCATTCTTTTATTCCTTCGTATGTCATGTTTGGTAGAGCAGTAAAAAACTTGAAGTTATCATTCACCGTTTCGTAAGCAGTTTTTCTGGTTTTCAAATTGGAACAAAGTGAATCGATTATCGGATAAAAAATCTCTATTTTGAGCTTTTCATCTCCAGTAAATTGTGTATGTTCACTCTCTCCTTCAAAGCGAGTAAGTTTTACGCTTCTTCTTCGATTTCTTGGCTCAGATGTAGATTCACTTTCGCAGATATCAGTAAAGCTTTTTGCTTTTTCTAAAAACTCATCGAATTTATCCCTGATATCCAATAAATACAATTCTAAGGAATTTAAAAGACTGCATGCTATATACAAATCCATATTTTCTTTTTGTAAATTTTTAGATGTATCATTAATACGTGTCAAGATTTCGTGCCATACCACAGTTATAAAGACATTTTCAAATTTTGTAATTTGCTTTAAAATGGTCTTAGCTTCAAGTCTAGTCTCGTTAGACTGCGTATCATCCTTTGATAAATCATCTAGAGCTTTCGTAATATCTGTATGACCTGTGAAAAGAGCGATGATTGCATCAGCTCGGGCTGACCATCGAGTAGCGGATAAAGATTTAACGACTTTTTTTTCGTTCCTAAATATGACAATAGTTTTTGCCATCTATAAGTCGATCCTGATAAAAATGTGTACAAATTTTGTACGATATAGAAATACTTAACGACTGCATTAACACATTCAGCTGCCTTAACGCCGACTAAATTTAACGAGTGCCCGGCACAAGGAATATAATCAGCATACTTATTGATTTCCCTTATCCTGGTTTGCAGTCCTGAATAGCGTCCAGACATATTCGATGCGTTGTCATAAGATTGACCTCTACAGTCATTTATATCAATATCATTATCTTTAAAAAATTTGACTACAACCTCTGTTAAATATTCGGCATTATGACCTTCTATAGGAACGAACATTAAAAAACGTTCGATAGGCCCCTGATCGGTAACGTAGCGCACGGTGAACGTTAATTGATCTAGATGAGTGATGTCCGGCGTAGAATCCACAGAAAAAGAATAATATTTTGCCTTCTTCAACTCACTTATAATGCAAGCAAGAACTTTTTCCCCCATAAGGCCTATAAATTCCTCACAAATATTAGCTGATAAGTATGATGTTACTCCATGTCCTTTATTTCCGTAGGTATTAATGTGCTTCTAAATTAGAACCTTCGAGATTTTATGAGTTTTTATGTTGAGTAACTTTTTACTTAATAAAATTTAATAAATGGTGCATCCGCCGGAAATGTATACTTACTAACCACCTAAACTCTCTTGATTTGTTTATAGTACACCTTATTTATTTTATTTTATTTAAATAAATTTGCCTTTCTTACGATACGTGCTGTTTCCACTCGTATGCTTTTTTCCTGGTCTTTCCCTGATAGTAAGTTAATTTATTTTAACACTGCTACGTTTGTCACGCTTCCGCTGCCATGCTTCTTCCGGATCTTTTTTATCCTGCCAATTCTTGTTATTTTGGCATAAAAATGTCGTACACATACACTACCCTGCACTATGGACAAATTGCTGCTTGATTTCATCACAAAATCAATCGAATAATAAATTATTCGAAAAAATCTTATAAGTACAATGATGGCTTTGACGCACAAAAATACGTAATGAAGTTGTCTTGTATGTTGACAGAGACTATATCCAAATAAACATTATAAACAATCCATTCATCCATTATAAACAACACATTTCTCTTTTTTTTTTGCAAGATGATGTTACGACCAGGATTAAGAAAGGAATGCTTCAATGGTTTGGTCATGTAGAAGGAATGAATGAGGAAAGAGTGACAAAGTAAATTTATATGGCAGATGTTAACGGCAGAGTCGGGAAGGGACGCCCTAGAAGAAAGTTTATCGACCAAATTGGCGATATTTTAAAAATGGGCCACATTAGAAAGTAGCCTTAACCGACGAGCGTGTATGTAAAGGAGGCGAGAGAGGTATGTCAGGATCGTGCCAAATGGAAGTCCGTAGTCTCTGCCTACCCCTCTAGGTGACAGGCGTGAGTGTTGGTGCATATGTATGTATTCTTTTTTTGTGGTTGGGGCTTGGAAACTTGTGATGGCTACGACGACGAAAAGCGTAGATTACATTGCATTGTAATAATATCACAGACAAGGAGGTGGTATAATTGATGATGATGGTAATTTTAATTTACATTTTGTTTGCAAAAGGTTATTTTTGTAGCGAGTTATCTCGTGCCGGACGCATCTATGATTTTGGTGTAACAATTTGGGTGCTTTTGTACAAACCTATACCATTTCTAATATACTAAGTGATTTCTTTACCGTCTAGAAAAAAATGGGTGTAACAGGTGAACGGAATAGAAGCCTATAGCTCAATTTTTTTTTTTTTACATTTACTTATTATGAAAATGATCTGTCAATTAATACTACTAATTGGGTCCGTATTATTTTCATTTCGATAGTTTTTAATTGATTTATTTATTTAGTTCAAAATTTTTGTTTATTTTTTACTACCGAAAGTTTATTTCAAATTAGTGGTATTTGTTGAAAGATCAATTTCATAATATGTTAATGTAAAAGCAAAAAAAAAATGTAAAATATCAGTGCCATAGGCTTCTCTTCTGTTCACCTGTTACAGCCTTTTTTTCCAGACGGTAGAAGAAAATCAGGTAATTTTATTCTATTGCGGTCCCCTCGTTTTTTGGCTCTAGAAAATCGAAAAATTATCCTATTTCGATGATTGTTTTTAAATCTTCGTTTTTACGGCGGATTTACGAAAAAAATTACAGGAATTAAAAAAACTTATATTGGTTTCAGGGCTTTCAATGTTCATGAAAATGCACTCATTCACGTATAATTGTTGATAACTTTTTTACAAATAATCGAATGAAGTTGTAATTTTTTTTTCGTCACGAGCTCGAGACTTAGGGTATCCCGACTCGGACCTAACATAGGTTACTCGACTCGACTCCGCCATCTCCTAACCTAATCTAGGTTTCTTCGTGGTTATTTTTTTATAAACCAATCAGAAGTAGGAGTCCCGCGAACCGCGGGGTTCCGTCGACTGGCCTTCCCTCGACTGCACTACGGGAGGGAGTTGGGGAGGGAAGCATCACGCCATTCAAATTTTCTAGAGCGTTTATGATAACATTTAAAGTCAGAAAACCATATAAAAAAATGTTCGTTTTTATGTAGATTAACAAAAAATATATAAACTTTGTTGAATGCTTTGCTTTTTGCAAAGATTACAAAGTTTATATATTTTTTGTTATGAACGATGATTATATTCGAAAAAGTGCGTTTATGATCACATTTTCAGTTGAGATATTTTCCATATTTCTTTTTTCATAAATCCCCCATAAAAACTAAGATTTCAAAAAATTATCGAAATCGGATGACGGACGGCGAAAGTATAAAATTACCAAAAATCACCTAGTATATAAACACGTTAAAGTTAGAATATTGAGATTTTAAAAGCTTTCTCTTTGAAACCTTACACCGATAAGCAAGTTTTTGCAAGTTTGCGTATAAACTTTTTTATAAAGTAAAAAGTTCGTGTGATTCTCTGCCGTAGTTTAGCCACACTTGTGCGTAGCCGTGGTAGGCTGTCTGTTTAAATTTGTAAGTAGATTTTTAATTTCTCTTTAAGCATATATGAATTGTGATGATTTTAACATATTCTTTTGAATATGCGATTTAAAATTAACATTTGAATGTATATTTATACCTAGCGAAGAAACATTTTGAAATTTTTGATTAATATGTATAATCTATATCTAGTTAATTTATTGTCGTAGTCTGAATTGAATTTAGTTCTTTTTTTTAATTGACTTCTAAATAACGATCGCTTATCCACTGTTTTACCTTCTTTATAATTATGTCAATACTTTCATTTAGTTATACGCATATTGATTCACACTTAAGAAATAACTAAAGTACTTGTGCGGTTGATGATCACAAATATATTATTTAGCCATTCTATTCGTAAATTAATCAAATCAAACGTTTTAATAGGTTGTTATTTTTTTTTTTTGAAAATACTGACAAACATACAAATTAGATTATTTTATATAAAAATTAGCGACGATTATAAAAATATCGGTTTTAGGCGCACAAAAAGCAATATGCAGGTACCTTAATTATTTAAAAAAAAATATATAATTATAAAATGTAAAGCATGACGCACACTATAATTAATCCTCGAGAACAATTAGTTACTGCCATATCATTACATAAACTTTCAATTACTTTTGTAATTTTATTATTTTTAAACTTGGCTTTTAAAGAATAGTGTGCGCCACGCATTGTTACAATGGTTGTCAAGTTGTAGGACATTTATTAGCGAATATATATTTATATTTAAAAAACAATAATTTGTTTCATTATATTTAATTGTATTTATAATGTATTAAAAATGGAACGAAGCAAGTAACAACCTTTAAAGTAGACCTAGCAGTACCTGGAAGTGGGAAATACAGCACAAGTAATTTTATTAAGTGTTGTCTTTCGAAAAATTCGCATAACTATAGCTTATGCCAAATTAAAATGTTTTCGAGTTTTGACCACAATCTCTGAAACTCTGCCCAGCCAAGTTGGATCCGTCGATTAACCTTTCGATCGAAGTTGGACTTACCTAGTCAGATAATTTGTCTCAGGTAAACATTCTCGTCAACAGCTTTGAGCGTAGTGCGCCCAACGATTAGGTACCGACATAGGTATGACATGGATGTTACCCGTGATCTTTGCCTTGTACATATTCATCTTAAAACCTATCTGTTGGGAGACCCTATTCAGGTCATTGAGTACAATGCTGAGGTCCTCCAGCGATACTGCCATTATGGCTATACCATCGCCGAATCGCAGGTGAGTTATATACGGTATGGCCGATGAGTCCTGGCCGGTCCGAACTTCGTGCGAATGGCTGCACAGTACATTCTTTTGGAACCAAATCTTCGCACTTGTTCGGCAAAACTCGGTCCGAGATGGGTTTCAATCACACGTGAGCATTCGATTTGGTGTTCGTGTCGCTATCCCTGTCTTGAGGACAATCGGTTACAAAAGTTTTTGTTGTGGTTTTTGTAAGTTTTTTAGTTGTTGTTGAGTTTGTTTGTTGTAACCTTGTTTTTAATTTTATTTGTGTTATATTTGCAATTTCAGTGGGTACTTACACTTTAAAAATTCTGCTTTGGTATGTATTCGTTTTATTTGTACTTCCTTACTGTATTTTGTTTTATTCTGTGCGTATATTTGTTTGTATGGCAGTAATAGTTTTCTTCCCGAGCGTCCATGCGTGAAAGTTCCGAGAGCCTATCGGCCTTATTATACTCTCACTGATGATACCGTAACCTTTCCTGTCCAGTAGCTTACAAACGTCCTTTAATGCAGTAGTGAGCTTTCATAGACATAAAGTCTTGCACCTCTCTACAATAAGATAGGTTTCGTACTCTGGTTCTGTACTCGGATAGCCATCGAAACCCTACTGTACAAACATGTCAGCACATCGATGTATCGATAGTCGATTTGGAATCGCTGAAGCAACTGTAGCACCGCACAAATTTTTCAAAACTTTAATTTTTGTCTAAATTAAAGTTTTTCTCATAGTCCACATACGCTAGAAAAAGTGACAGATTGTACTCTTCAAACTTCTGTACAATTTGCCTAAGAGTGTATGGTACTAAAGCCTTTTCGAAAACCTGCTTGTTCGGAGACTGGAAATCGTCAAGTGTGAGACGATTCGTTGTTACTATAACGCAGCACGTAGACGCGGCTCAAAAGTGATTCTCCAATATTATTTTATCACTTTTCTTGAAAAATACAACTACCACACTTCTGCTGCTGCGGTGTTCATACATACATATACTGTGCTCGGAGCTTCTCTGCGTGGTATACTTCGTAATAAGGATATCTACAATAGAACCAGAGTTACCGACATGGCGCAACGGATCAGTAAGCAGAAATGGCAACAACAAGAACCGACAACAGATATGGCAAGCGAAATGTATGGCAGCCCCCAATAGATGGAGTAACAATTTGTTATGAATTCAGAAAGTCGATGGATGCAGGTAGCTCAGGATCATGCTTTGTAGTAGTATACCTTGTAGTGTAGTATACCCTGGCAGCGGACTTGAGATGGTGCTTGCTGTAATGATGATGATGATGACTAATCCTAAATCCTAATTCCTCAAACACAAAATTATGTAGATTTTGATCACACATTCAATTTTGCATAAAGTTAGCGATCTCTTAGATTTATGCGAATACTACATATTTTGAACATACGTATTGAAAGTTAAATTAGTCGTTCATTGGAACATTGTGGAAATTTGTATCATATTTAACAATAAAGCTCTAAGTTTATTAATTCTAATCTCAATGTTTCTTATAATTATCTGTGTTTGTAAAATTGGTTATTTATTTTTATTATTATAGATATTGTTTAAAAGTACAAAAATCGATTCGAGAATCGGTAAGACATGAAGAAAGTCGATGGCTCAGGACCGCGCTTTGTGGCATTCTTTGGGGGGAGGCCTATGTTCAGCAGTGGACTTGGGAAGGATGTAGTGATGATGATGATGAATCATAATTTAGGATAAATATTATACGATAAATAAAATTAATCTTCTATCAAGCTTGTTATTCCTTTTGAGTCAGTCAAATATATTATTCATATTTACAATTGTGACATAACCTGTGGCCTGTCACAAATTTGCTCGCTGGATTTTTTTCTTGCGACGCCTGATTAAAATAGTTGAGCAGGAACTCCAAAATAAATTTTTGCCTGCGTTTCGAGAACATTTGTACTCGTAGTATCAAAATATCCATGTTGTGTTATTGTATTTTGAATATGCATTGCTTAGAGGGTTGCGTGAACTTCGACAAAAAAATTACATTTCATATCAACGGTAACTCAAAAATATGTCATTAATAAACACGCTTACATTATTATAACAATTTTGTTTTTGACTTATGTCGATTCTTTCATTTCTTTCATTGAACAATTGAGAGCGGCGCTACGTGTGCAATACGGCTGTGGCAACGCGACGAGCGCCGTAACCGATGTAATGAAAGGAGTGAATTACAGTATTATGAGATTTTTTACGTGTAACATCTATCCTCTCATCATCATCATCATCATCATCATCATTACAGCCCTTCACAAGTCCACTGCTGAACATAGGCCTCCCCCAAGTAATGCCTGCATGTCTTACCAGATCGTCACGCCATCTAGTGGGCGGTCGCCCTACACTACGCCTGCCGGTACGAGGCTGCCACTCGAGAACCTTTCTTCCCCATTGGTTATCGGTTCTTTGAGCTATATGGCCGGCCCATTGCCACTTCAGCTTACTAATCCGTTGGGCTATGTCGGTGACTCTGGTTTTACTGCGGATAAGCTCATTTCTGAATCTATCACGCAGAGAAACTCCGATCATAGTCCTCTCCATAGCTCGCTGTGCGACCTTGAGCGTCCTCATACTGCCAGCAGGCAACTTTCCTCTCGCTTTCCTGCAATTTGTGCGAGTAATGTTGTAAAAAACGGACGAAAGTGTGAAGCAGGAAGCCGCTATTTGATTTGACCAATGATCACGCGCGGTGGTAGTAAAGTGTACTGTTATATTAACTAATTTATAGGTGCAGATCATTGATAAAAACATATAATAATTATTCGAATAAATATTTCAGTACTTAGCTTTTTTAATTTTGAGGTTAATTTCCGTCACTACTCAATTTATATATTTACTTTTAATTGAAAAAATAGCTTTTTTCAGGATATAGTAATGGTGCTTATTAGTTATTACCAAGGTGAAATGTCAGATGTTCCACATCATATGCGACTACTGTAAGGCTCGCTCATTTTTATGCACAAAATTTATTTTGATAATTTAATAAAATTAAATTAAAATGTAGTTTGCGTACGTTTCAGAAAATCTCTAATTGTAAAAATACGTATCTATTTGCAGATTTTCTACTGATCCCGTGCGAAATGAAGCATGTTGTGTCATTAAGCAGGAAATTAGTGAACCATATTTTAAAACAAATGGATAGCTACGTGATAGTATATACTCGTAGTTCCACACACTTCAAAGCAAAATGTTTATGTTTATAATGAAGAAAAATGATAATGTAGATGCATAATTTTAGAGTAGTCAACAATTCTTATGATTCTCATCTACAAAACGATCTTATTAACTTAGATAATTATTGTATCCGTAACAAATTAGACTTGAATGTTTCGAAGTGGAATATTATACCTTTCGGGCGGAAGCGTGATATACCTCCTTAATTTTTCTTATAGAGTTAAAGATTTAACAGTTACTAGATGTGATAAAATAAGGGACCTCAGCGTTACTATTGACACTAAGCTTTTGTTTGATCAGCATGTGGAAGATATCGTTAATAAAGAATATACGAGGGCGGCACTGAAAATTTCGGGAATCAAGGAAGTGACACAACATTACTATTTAAAAATGTATTTATTGCTTTTCGAAGTATTCTCCGCGAAATTTGACACATTTTTCCATACGATGGAACCAATAATTGAAGCAACCATTCCATTCGGAAGTTGGGGTCTCCAAAATGGCCGTTTTGTAAGCGTCCACAGCTTCTTCAGGTGATGAAAATCTCTGTCCACGCAATTTATTCTTTATTTTAGAGAAAGTATAGAAATCATTAGGGCTTAGGTTGGAGCTGTACGGCGGATGGTCTAATAATTCAGTTTTGCTCTAAAAACTCTTTTGTTCCGTGTGCGGTGTGAGAACTCGCATTATCGTGATGGAGGATGATGCGGCGGTTGCAGTTCTCTTTACGGAGTTCAGAAACGACCTGTGGCAAACAAATGCTAGCATACCATTCTGCATTAACCGTTCTTTGTCCCTCAAGAGGAATAGTCGTAACATGGCCGGTTTTGGAGACAAACGTGGCCACCATTTTTTTTGCAACACTCCGTGAACGAACAATTGTTGTTGCCTTTAACTCATTTTCGAACAACCAAACTGTGTGAACAAACAAACCCAAACGGATGGTGCTTCATCACCAAATGCAGAAATCATCCGGTCAACACACTGTTTTTGTGTTAAACCACTTCGAAAGTCATAATAAATCATCGCTCTTGAATTTTCTCGAGTCAATTTCATTTTCTCAACGACTAAACAAGTTTGACAGAACCTTGTGACAAGACCGAGAATCTTTTTTTAAATAAATAAATGGTATTCGATTTTTAAAAAATGGTATTCGAGTTTTCAATTAAAAAGATTTTAATATGATAGGAACAGTGGAAATATTCCATTCCCGATACTTTTAGTGCAGCCTAGTAAGCTCTGGGTTTTATTATAAGGTCTTGTTGCAAATTCCGTCAGTTGAAATCAATGAAAATATTGTTTTGTTATCGTGTCAAGTATGGAATTCTCAATATAAAATATATATTAACAAAATCGAAGCGATTAAAAAAATCATTCGATATGTAGGTACTAAATTTCATATAAGTACCCAAAGAGCGCTATGAATTGCAGTGTTCTCATCTTCATCTCCTCCCGCTGCAAACTAGGCGCTATACAGCTGATTTGGTCTTACTAAGTTAAAGTGCTCTAGATCGTTTAGACTGCTCAGACTTATTAAAAAGATTACATATCTCACCTCGCGTTCACTGCGTTATTACAATCCCTTACATGTACATCTTTATGTAGATCAAATTACAGGCGAAACTCATTCTTCATATGAGCATGTAACTCATTTAACTGATATTGGAGTTGTTGATGGGCGGCGGGCGGCGCATAACATTATGTGAGCCGTATGCTTGTTTGCCCTCTGTCCTATAAAAAAATTAACACATTTTCTAAGGACTGTGAGAATGTGGTAGTACTACTATTTGTAAATTAATAACATCAAAATTCAGTAACAATTTAGACTTGAACTCTTAAATCTAATTAACATTAACATGTAAATTATATATACTTTTTTCAGGCAAATTTATTGCATTTGATTCATGTATGTACACAAAAAAAATTTTTTAATTAATGTTGCATATCCTATACTTTTAAACGAGCAATTCTTGTATATATATATATATATATATATATATATATATATATATATATATATATATATATTTTTTTATCGGAATCTCGGAAACGGCTGCAACGATTTTCATAAAATTTAGTGTCCAGGGAGTTTCGGGGGCAATAAATCGATCTAGCTAGGATTTATTTTTAGAAAATGTCTTTTTGTCAGTGTTTTCAGGCAATGAAAAACTGCTACAATATAAGAAGGTAAATTTTGACACTGTGTTAATGATCGTAATAGCTCAAGTGGATATCGAGCGGTCGCGAAATCTTAACGCCTTGGTTCGCGTACTGTCTTCGGTCCAACTTTTTTTCCTTTTTTTAAGTGCCCTTCTTTTGTGAGAAAATCTATTATTTCGAGCCCTTTTTTTAGTATTTTAAAAAATACGAAAATTTTAACTAAACTAAAATTGCACTCATGATTTTTTTTATTCAAATAACCAGTTTAGTTTTTTCTATTATGTCAATAAGATCAAAAAATATTATACATAATTCATCAGTACGTAATTTGTATCTAAATGTAATTTCAAAATAAAACCGAGCGAAGCTCGCTTATCCAGGTACTAGTCATTAGGTACGTACCGGAAATCTTCTACGATACTGCAACAAAGTACTTCTGGAAAATTAAAGTATTGTTTTCTTTGAAAACCCGGTGGCCCGGACTCCACCAAAGCGGAGACAAGACGAGGCGAGAGGAGAGATGTGAGAGAGACGGAGGCCCAAATCCCCCCCCCCCCCGTCAACATGGTAGCGGAATTAAATAATGATAACCCCAGGAGGGTACCAGCACCCCTGGAGAATCCCTCGCTGAGCATCCACGACCATGTGTTTCTCCACTTCTGAGCGTGGGTGCTCAGGCTGCCCCGCTTATTCTGGGGGGGGGGGCAAAATTCCGCTCAAGGCTACAACTGCTCGGAGCAACAAGATCTCGAGACCATCTCGAGACGGCGAGGTTGGCTCTGCTCTTTCTGACTGAGAGTTTCCGCTTCGGACATCTCACATCTCCGCTTTGGTAGAGTCCGGACTTTACGCTCGTACAAAAATACGTTTTTAAACACCCCACACCGATTACGCCGATCACATTGTAGTTAAAAGTAGTTCTAATAGATGGCGCTAGTTTTTCTAATATGGAAAACGTGTCAGGTAAACGTTCGGACGATCTTATTTATTTTTTTAATCAATGAACGCAATGTAATCTCTGCTTCCACACAGAAATTAACTATACGTTTGGGAATCTTCTTGACGTAGCACCGCAGAATAGAACAAGCAGCACTGAGAAAAATATCAAAAAATTATAGTCAAACTCATTTAGGCCTTATTGCTAGCCATGACTTTTTACTTTTATTTTAATAATAGTATTTCAAAACACGTAACAGTGTTCGAACTATTTCAAATATATCCAAAATAATGTCAGGGTTACAGCTAAATTCACTTTTATTAATTTGATTGCATGGAAATAGCCTGTATTATAAATAAACATCATCATTAACATATATATGTCTGTCGTATCACGTAAAAACTGCAAAGCCGAAATCAATAATATTTATTTTATTATATAATAACTTATAGTATTACCTAAATACATAATAATTTTTTTCATTTCATTCAATAGATTCAAATTTACAGCTTCAACTCTCCATATAGTGCAGTCTTATATATTTATTTTGACTGCCTTGTTGATCTAATGGTTGTAGTAATGCGACTGTTGATCATGATGTCCTGGGTTTGAATCCTGAGTCGGGCCAAAAAAATCAATTATTGAGTCTTTCCGACAAGAAATTCTCAGTAGTTGACCGGAGTCAGAAAGATGGCAGTGTATCATCCCAGTACCTCGGAAAGCATGTAAAGCCGTCCCATTGGATTATGAGAGTGAGGGAATAGAGAGTGCACCTGTGCTTACGCATACACTTTGGCACTATAATCCTGTACTGCGGCAGGCAGGCAGGTTGCCGTGAATGAAATTAGGTCTTAAGGAGACTTAAAGAAGGGCATCGTATAATCGATCAAGTAAAATACTTAAAACTCGGAAGAAATTTAACTGACTGCATAGGCCTTGACTGTCCGTCACTGATGCATATGGTATCCAAAACTGATACCACGAAGCCCCAAACGATTGATGCAACGTCGTTTTAATACGACAACCATACGGTTTTTACTCAATGTTCTCGGAGTAGAACGAACAAGTTCCCTCCTTAGCACAGTGCATTATGCTATGCATTATAAATGCTTAGGCATTTTTTTAATATTCTGCCTACTCGAATGCTTTAAGAAACTACTGTACTGAAAAAATTGCTTTTGTAACATGAAGGAGCTTCACATAAATTATTTAGTTACAATGTACGAATTCACATTGGAGTAATAGTTTGTAAGATATACAAATATTTGTTGCGTGTGTGTGAAGGAAGCAAACCCGGACTTACGTCTAGCTTCTGCGCTAACAATTTTACCTTTGTATTTATAAACGCTGGTAACGCGGCTGTTAATGGTCGTGTACTTATCAACGACTTGATTCGTCGAGATTAAAGACATGACGAAGGTCGATAGCAATGCTAATATCTGATAGTTGGCTGTAGACAAGTTATTAACAAATTCTATATAGTTATAGACCAAAATTACTCGTATCAACACATGTGTAGGTATAAAAAGAGAATCACAAAATCTTGACCCTATGAGTGGATTTATGTTCTAAGAAAGGGGAGAACAACACCTGCCCAGCCAGCTGGTTATATTATAATGGCATATTTATGACTTAAGGTGGTTTTTTTTTATGAAACTTCAATATTTTTGTTGCAGATTGCTACAGAAGATCTTTAAGAAGCTACTGGTGTAAGGAATTATGATTAACTGAATTTAATTTTGTATTTTTTCTACATTTCATACAAATAAGAACTTATTTACTTTAAAAAAAATTAATTATTTCTATATGCATTTATTTTTGTTATCTATATACTTGAATATTACGTTAAGGGTTGTATACCAACCCTTAACCTTATAGTTGCTTGCCATTGGCTATTAGTATTGTCTGAATTAATTTTTCTTTTGAAGACTGGTGTTTGGCCCAACATATTTAGATAAAGCAATGTTTTAAATATGTCAACTGTGAATAACATATCTTATGTGATAATATGCAGTAAGGATTTGTTAAGGTATATTGATGTTTAAGGGAATATAAATCTTATCATTTAAATTACCAAATTTATGTTAGGAATTGTTACAGATTATATTATTCTATTTAAGACTAAAATAAGTGAACACTGTATGTTTTTGTTTACAAAATATATTTTATTAAAGTACTAAATGGCTTTTATTAAATTCATGCAAAAAACGAGACTATGCCGAGATGTACTGTTTGTATTTACGATGCAATTGACAGAAATAAGATAGTTTTTAGATATCTAATTAAGATTTTAAAAGATATTTTGCAAAGTTTCGGCATATGTTCTTAAAACGCGTTTACCCAGAGAATTTACATAAATGTACTTGCCATGAAATTTCTAAATAATACAAGCTGACACGTAATAAGCCAGCACATACTATGCTTATGACGTTTTAATATTTTGTGTTAAATTTCAACAAAACGAAGCATTTTTTTAATTTTGCAAATCACACCGTGTCCATTCTATTATATTTTTGTCTGTTTGCCGTTAATACAGCGTTTTATTCTCTTTACATTCTTCGTGTTATGATTACACTAAGTAGTATTTTCTCTGTACAATAGTAGAAAAGATTATTTATAGCTGGACATGTTTTTCATTGTAGAACCATTTACAATCGGGATTAAAAGTACTTTTAATTGCCCTGACAAATATCACAATCCTTTAGAATGAATGGTATTCCTTATTTTAATTCCGTACTTATATAATATCGTTTCATCATTTTAGTTATACACAGCTACTCTCTCGGACTGGATATAATCCCGACTGGTCCAAACGCTCAGCTGATAACTCATACATAGTAAAAACGAAAAAGCAATAAAGAAGGGAAAATAATGATAAAAGACTATCTGATGATTTTCTGGCAAATATCAAAATGTTCTGGAAACTCAACTGCCAAGTAATAATTATTCAGAACAGCCGAGAGTTACCTAATTTTGTGCGAGACCAGAAAGAAAAAAATGTCACAGCTGCGTGCGACTTCCACCCTGAGAACCAGTTGACATTAACAAGCAAGAAAAGGATCACGAGCGTGCGTACGTGAGTGCGTGCATGCATCAGTGCGTAAGAAGTGAGTGCATGCGTGCGTGCGTGTGTGTGTGTGTGTGTGTGTGTGTGTGTGTGTGTGTGTGTGTGTGTGTGTGTGTGCGTGTGCGTGTGCGTGTGTGATAGAAGGATTTTCAATTTTGGATAAGTAAATAATTAAGAGAAGTACGTTGTAGAACGAGTTACATATAATTAACGTTACGTCTGAAAGTGAACACGAGAAATTATAACTATATGTGAAATAGGAATAGAAGGGGAGTTGTTAAGCAAGTGAATGAGTTTGTTTATTTAGGGTATGTGCATAGCAAGATTGGTAGGCATGACAAGGATATAGAATGACGAGTGAACGCAGGACTTCACTCTGTGGGAAGTTACAATGTGTCAAAAACCCGAACAAGAATGATTAGTACTCGCGCGATGAGGGTTCTGAATAAACTTGAATATGTATGTAGATAGTTCATCCATCCTGGGAATCGAGTATCGACGATTGTTTGGTTTCGACACCGATACACGAATGCCGTAAATTAACAAAGGTAATGTTTATTAATAAACAATATATACGTATACCAGTTTTAACAGTTAAATAAGTACTTACTTTCACCAAAATAATTAACTTAAAATTATTAAACTATACACCGAACATTGCGGCAACGAAAAAGTGTCGGATTGTATCAGAGGAAAAATCGTTTTCACGTACATGGGTCTACATCAACCGTGATTTAAACCCATTAGTGCCGGATTAATCACGTAGCAAGAGTAGCAATTGCTACGGGCCCCGCGTATCCAAGCATCCCATCATTGCCTAAGCGCGTTTTTTTTAAATTAAAACCTATTAAGACGGTATATCAATTCACTTGATGTGACATCAAGTAAACGTGAAACGTTGCAAATGACAATCGGTAACCGATTATTTCGTTGGCGAAAATGAAACACAGAATTTCATACAGTAAACGCACAAGTTTCAACGTCAAACACGCCGAATGGCTCGGTTCTCATACCACTAATCAAAGATCTGTTTACGGCATTGCTTTGCATAAGGTCTAGTACAACCGGTCACTTTTCCCGAGCAAATTTCAGATGTGGAGGATCATACACCTTCCCCGTTGGCCCTTCTGCTGACTCCTCATCCGGATGGCTATCAGGTCTCCGTCGATGTCTCTCTCGGCTCTTCGGATCATTTACTGAACCGCAGTACAGTGTCACTTGCTCATTACAGGCAAGGTCTGTAGGCTACCGTCATCTGTGTCACTTATAGGTCAGCGGATTGGGATTTTTTTGCATCCTACCCATGGGTTGCGGATTATTTTCTCGCTAGATAATCACAATAAACTCGTTACTGCGTCTGGCGCCGATGTAATGAAACTTTTGATCCCGTCATCCGTAGTGCCTACCGGCGGCAGATCCCAGTATTCGTTTGGACGCTTCTGCAAATTTGCGTCGCGGCAAAAGAAGGAGTCTTACAAGGCCTTGACTGACGCATTGGCGTCTCGCTCCGTCCGTCCACTACTAGCTCAGATAAAAAGAAATACAGCCTCCAGGTCCTTCAAAAGAGCGCTGGAGCAAAGTCGGAGCACATTGGGAGAATTGGCGAGAAACTAATTAAACTTCCTTCGAGACCTCGTGCGTCCTTATCCCTCGCCAAGGGAATTTCTGTAAATCATCATTACCATCTTTGCGCAAGGAAGATGACTCACTTGGCCATGTCGCAAATGAGAAAGCCAATCTCTTTTTGCGTCCTGCTTGACTCTCGACGACGCGATGGGGGCATTATACCGCCAACCATCCTGGATAGTATAGGAAAAAGACCCATACAAACCGATATTTAAACGGTGAATCTCACCACCATCCTTCACAGTTAGCTACCGTGGGCAAATCTTTGTTACAGAGAGCACGAGGGATCTGTGACAGCAAACACCTGGCCGCCGAGCTTCAGCACGTTAAGCAAGTTCTACATGACAACAAGCTTCGGGTCCCGCGCCTACGTCACAGTGACCGAGTGAAGCCGGCCACAGTCGAGCGTGTGCCTGCTGTACTACCATATGTCAAAGAGTGTCACAGACAAGATTGGCTACATCTTGAAGCGAGCTTCTATTAGAACATTCTACAAACCGCCGAAGAAGATTAGTCAGTTCCTACCATCCGTCAAGTGTCATTTTCCTCTACAAGATGCAGGAGTGTACAAGCTTGATTGTGAATGTGGTCTCTCTTATATAGGGCAAACAAAAAGATCAATTAGAACCCGCGTAAAAGAACATATAGCTGATGTGAAGCACCAACGTTCCGGGAAGTCTGCAGTTTGTGAGCATATCCTAGGCGGCCCCAACCATTACATCAGATTTGATAGACCACAAATCCTCGCGAAAGAACACCGATTCCTACCAAGGATGATACGTGAGGCTATTGAAATTAAAAAACATCCTAATTTCAATAGAGAAGGAAGCTGGGTAATACCACCTGCTTGGGATCCTATAATCAATAAAATTAAAACTAAACCCAGGCATACCACTGCAAGACCTCAGGACATAGTCAGTTCATTTTGCATAGATCGAACCATAAACAATAATTAAAAAAGCTGAAGGTACTCCAGGTTTAACAATGACATCGGGACGTCAGTCATCTCAGTCCCCCTTTGACCATGGGTGCTGGAAAGCGCCCGAATCGTCGGGAATTAAAAATAAAAGTAATTGAAAGTAAAATAAACGCGATAAAATCCGTAAAAGTAGTTTTAATCAAAACATTTACAATTATCATTTGTTAGTAGAGTCAGTTTAGGAGTAGTTTTGAAGGTAGCATACCCCTTTGTCAAAGGTACGACTCTAGTATATACACAGTAATCTATGGGTACGACAGTCCGACTAATACCCGTTATACATATAAAACTAGTTGCTCCGCGTCGTGCGCCATTCAGCAAGTAATCGTGCCACTGCCGTCAATTGCAGTGTATTTTCACGCAAAAAAAACACTCAAAAACGTCAAATCTACAAAAGGACAACGTGACTTTTCATCTGTCAATATTTTAAACATAATATTATCCTTAAAACTCGTAGACAGAGAAACCTATAGACAAATTGACGCCTTCATTCGCATTCGCACACGAAAAAGATAGATTTATGCATACGTCTTGCATAGAAATGAGACAGAGCGGTGTGATTGTTTGTCCCTTTCTCCGTGTCGGTATTTTTGTTTAGCAAACTACACTTTTCTAAACAACTTTGACAGTTCGTAGCGATCTAAGGAGTTTACAAGTTGGTTTAAGTGAGAAAAAAGTGTTTTGTGAGCTTAAGATTGGTGAATCTTGTTCAGTTCAGTTCTTATAACAATTAAAATTTTTATCTAAATAAGTTTAAAGGTCATAAAGGTTATTGTATAACCTAAAACTACGTTATCGTCCTTTCTCACTCGAGGGCACGCTAATCATTAGTCTATTGGTTTCTCTGTCTACGTTAAAACTCGTATTTTCTCATTGAGCTATTATGTACTACGTACTAGAGGCGACACTGCATATAGATACCGTACGCTGTTCCATTCAATTGCGGTGTTAGCACCATAGATAAATAAATATGTAGCAAGGTTAGCACTAAAGTTGTCCAAAACGACTATAAGGCAATAGCACGCTACAGATTATAAACTATAAATTACAAGCGCGCTATTAAATACGCAATGTTAGCGCACTATATTTGTAAGAAAGCGTATAGGAGGCCGGCAAGCGCGTTAATTATTGCGGCACGCTATATCTCGTAGCACATTACATTACATGTCGTTCATTGGATGGATAGACCGCGTGCTATATAAGAACAATATTTTGTAATAAGTCGGTTTTTACACTAAAATAAAATAAAGCGGTGAAGAAATACCAATGAAAGCTTTTTCATACTTCTCAGGCTTACGACTTTCTATAATCCTAAAAATATTTTTAAAATAAAATAAAATTAATTATTTTTTATAATAATTGATGTAAACGTTATTTTAACCTTAATATAAATTATAAATCAAATAAAGGTGTATTTAAAAGTTTATTGATTGTATTTATAAAAATCAACTATTTACATACACTATTATATACACTTATGTATTTATATTTTATTTACATTTAAAAAAATTGTTAGTCTTCTTTTATAGCAGACAACTGTGTCCTCGACCACTTATAAATATACAGTATACACTAACTAAACAACGTCTAACACTAAATTAGGTCGCGCGTGATGAATAGCGTGCTACTAGATCAAATTTGCGTCACACCTCCTCTCCCAACAGCGCTACTGCTAGAACTAGTTGCCGCTAGATGCCGCCACTATGTGTTATGGAGAGATATCGCGCTATAATATGGCTCTATGCGCTATATTAACCACCATTATTTAGCACCGCATCCTCACTTTACTCAGTTTAAGCAGGCTACATACGAGACGATATCGGTGGCGATCTAGGGTGGAAAGAAATCGGGGCCTTTATCGGGGCAGATCCTACACACGGGCCTGCCGAGCGTGCGCGTTCGGACTGTGTTGGTGCGGGAGAGCGCTTCAAAATGCCTCCAATTCTCTCAAGACACTGACGTGTTGGCTGTGCATTAGCCCTCTCGGTTAATTTATTCGAAAATAGAAAAAAGAGGAGTTGCTAGGTGAAAAAATGGCTCCAAAAGAGACAAAAACTAAGCCACATAAACGTACTAAATGATCTGGATACCAAAGATATGATTAATTTTCTCCGGATGGATGAAGACAGTTTTAACAACCTTCTACAAATGATTTCGCCACTTATAGAAAAACAGAGCACGGTGATGAGAGAAGCCATAAGTCCAAGAGAACGGCTTATGGAAACTTATGAAGACCTAAAATTCAGTGCTGTCATATCGCCTCAGTTAATGTCGACAATGATTCCCGAGACTTGTCGGGCTAACTACGAATGCCTTAAACACTATATTAATGTAAGAAAAAGCCCGAGTTCCACAAAAGCAGAGATGCGTGACAGGAAAGATACTGCTGTTTTATGTTTCTCCTACCTATGCTATTTAGTTATTTCTTCTCTTTGTTAACCTTTTGAGCGCCACGCCAAAAACTTACTACCGTGTCCTGTACGCCAAAGCGAAAAGGAAACAAAAATACCTACGAAAAAAACAATGCTGCCAAGAGTTGATATATCGATAACACAAAATAACTTGTTTTTGTTGGTTTTTTATACAATAAATGGCTCTTTATAATCGGGTATGTTTTATTTAATCTTGTGCTGTCTTCCACTCTTGTTATATATGTGCTTTGTACATAAATAAAAAACAAACAGTAACAATAAAATAGTAGTAAACCACAACACTACTCTCCATCGTGATGACGTCACTGTCACGACTGGAAGACAACGGCGTAGCTGACCTTTCTTTTTGAAACTTTCTTAGAGATGTAGCCGTGTCGCACGTTGTGTATCGATTTCAAAATCGATCTAACCAAAATATACAGACATCTATTCAAAATATTTTATGGCAAGGCGTAGGCCAAGTGAATCACTGAAGAAAAGTCTTACACTCTTATGATAAAGGGGGTTTCATATGATACTGATGTTGCTAAATGATTTTGAGATTGAGAAAGAAAATCGCACAACACAAAATGAAAAATTGCTCTTCATACCTTAAGTAAAGAAAACACATTTATTATTTGTAATTTTATATTATTAAAATATGTAGAAAAGGTACATAATTATTAACTAATCAACAATTGTATATAGGTAATTATTCGCACTAGAAAAATCAGTCTTATAATATTAAAATCTTGGTCATGGAATAAAAAAATCAGTACTTATTACAGAAATCAACAAAGGGTACGTAATTATTCACTAATCAACAATTGTAAATAATTATTTGCACTAGGTCTAGTCATAAAATATTAAAATCTTGCAGTATTACTACAAAAAAGCATTTAAACACTGGTCCAACATTTGTTTAGTTAGACACGGACTTAAATGATAAACACATGTTAAACAATGGTTTAAATATCGCTACCACTAAACCGTGTTTAACGCGTGCCTCTATAGACAACGTTTAACTTTATCTGCAGGTCACACTGCAATACATTCGTTCAGCATTCGATCATTCGTTTTGTTTTACGCAAATTAATACTACTAACTAAAAGTTATTAGTATTATTTTAGTAGTAAAAGAGATAGTAAAAGATATTTTTTTTTTTTATATATACCTTTTGTTAAATTTTCATGAGTTATTTTATTTATGAACAAAAACAAATAATAGGCAAACATGCAGGCTGATGGGTGAGGCTACCGACGCCACACGTAAGCATAGTTTAATTTTGTATGAATCGAACTTACTTGATGACTAACCCAGTACCGTAATACACGAGCCACTTGCACTGCTGGATCTATTGTGTTACCACAAGAATCACTCGGGATATCGTCTTTCACAAGATCTAATATTTTTCTAGCAAAAAGTTTGCTGAATCCACATTTTTTCTTAAACTTGGCGTAGTCATATTTTTCTAACGGGTTAACCCTCACACGAACCGTATTAAAATTTTCGGAACATTTCCACATAGCTATCCATGTCGTCTTCATCGAAGTAATCAACAAAATCAATTATATCCACGTTAAATAAAAATACTGAACTGACGGAAAGAAAGGTTAGACACTAGTAAAACAAGGGTTCATCCATAAACCACCGTTAAACACTCTTTTGTAGTAACCAATTTGCTAAACACATGTTGAACAGATGTCTAACTTTTTTGTAGTAAGACAGTTGGTCTTTAACTCAATCAAAGTTTAGCTGTCCAAAGCAAATTTTCTAACGTGGTAGAGCCATGCTGCAGTTATATTACGGGAGAGTAGTTGTAGCACGAACACGGGCGGCTCAACCGAGGAAGAACCACGCTCTCACGGAATATCGGCGTCAAATAGTAGCTTAATGCTGCTGTGTTTCGTATGGTAAGTGTAGAGAACCGGAGACCCTCTTTACTGGAAACGAGGCATTCCATCTAAGTCCTCACGGGTGAGAGCGCATCTGCATTTTGATTCGTAATCGAGGTTAGATGTAAATGTCTATGGGCCACAGCAACCACTTACCATCAGGTGGACTGTGTGCTCGTTTATTACCCTATGCTATAAAAAAGAAATCAACCGTAAAAAGACTATAAAGTGTATTCCTACCTCATTGAGGTAGAGTTAATCGAAAACGAAAAACTTTGGTTTCACGATAATTTTAAATTTCCGAAAATTCATCATCGTCGACGCTTTCCAAAATCCGAATGAGTTCTGAGGAATCGTTCATGTTGCACTGCACTAATTTTCCCGCTAATCGCTTATGACGTCATCAGCGTGTCGTCTATACTTGACCACGGCGCCCAGTGAACTGATTTTCGATGTCGCGCTAAGGATGCGCCAGAGTTAAGATATTAGATTTATTATGCGAAGATAATTTGTTAATTTTTTTTAATTCATTTAGCTAATTATAGTTTTTATTTCTAACCTTTAGTTTTATTTAAATATCAATAATAATAGAAAAAAATAACACGTTTGAGCTTAATTTTGAATAGTTTTCAATAAATTTATGCCTAACGCATTACAACACTAGCGGTCTAACATAGACGACTTTGGCGTGCTGGACATAGTATTTGCTTAGATAAAAATCCATTTTTTTTAGTTCAATGTTTCTTAGTACTTGTGGCTCAGGAGACTTGTTTTTTATACTCACATGTTGCTGGGTTATTCTTTTTTTGAGGGGTGTAGAATTAAAATACCAGTAATAATTTTCCAATGTCTATATTTCATATTTTTGTGGGCCGGGTTTTTTGTCAACTATAGACGTCGTTGGCGCTCAGGGCACGCGGGTGCTGGTCACGTATAGACGACTTTGGCGCTCAAAAGGTTAATTTCGGCTTTGGTCGAAATCGGGTTATATTTTTTATAGAATAAGAGTGACAAACTAGCACACAGACTACCTAATGAATGTGTGTGTGTGTGTGTGTGTGTGTGTTGTGTGTGTGTGTGTGTGTGTGCGCGCGTGTGCGTGCGTGCGTGCGTGGAGTGCGTGCGTGCGTGCGTGCGTTCGCGTGCGTGTGCGTGCGTGCGTGCGTGTGTGTGTGTGTGTGTGTGTGTGTGTGTGTGTGTGTGTGTGTGTGTGTATGTGTGTGAATGCTGTGGCCCATATTAGACACATATAATGTAGGTATATACTTATGCGAAAAAAATATCTCAGGCCACTAAAAGCAGATATTTAAAAAAATATTATATATTCTAAAATATATTTCGTTTAGAATTTCTTAAAAATTGGGAAGTCAATATCCTTGTTGTATTTTAAATATGATTGGAGCATTGGCGTTCCTTGCGTCTTTAGTAAAATAATTTTTATTTTGTTTATCCCACATATGTGGATTTACTTTATAAATATCTATAATTTCAATATATGCTTCCCGTTCTTCTTCGGAAACCATTTTGCAAAGAGTATATAAACACTTTTGTTTACGTCCTTCCGCGAGGGCTGCCGGCAGCGACTTTCAAAAGAAATCGGGGCGGGCCGATGCGCCTACACACACGCAGTACGGAGGGGGCGGGGCCCCGATGTAGGAAGCATCGGCTGCATTTTTGCTCCTGCCAGCCAATTATGGAGGCGATATCGTGCACGACTTAAGCCCGGTTTACATTTTGAGAAGTGACAAGTGCGAGCGGCAATGACAAGTGACAAGTAGCAAGTTGGTGTTCACACATGTGGCAATTGGATGTCATTATTATGTGAAATCTTCGAGTGTGAAATTGGGTTGGTAATTGTCAAAGAGGCGCTAGCACAGCTTTAAAGTTTAAAACTTTAATAAAAAAAGGTAAAATTGTATGATGAGATACCAAAGATGTGTGAAGTGCCTTATTGCAAAGATATTGGTCCACACCAATTTCCTAAAAACGCTTAAGTGAGAAAAATGTGTCTTAAAGTTATAACAAGGAAAAAATTTAAGCCTGAAAATAATATGGCTCCAGCCCTGACCTACAGGAGTCTTTAATTTTCTTCTTTTCTTGGTAATATGTAAACTTAATGCTTCTTAACTTCGCATATACCTACTTCTTTTGCGCCTAAACCAGCCATTCCCATTGATTGAGATATTGAGGGCATAGCAGCGTCTCGCATCATTTTTTTTTTAATTCAGCGATTTAATATTGTATAAACATTCGTGTTTCAATAATTCCTTGACAAATTTAATGTTATTGCTATCTGACCACTTCGTAATAAAACAAAATTATTATAAATACGAGTATGTATACAATATATATAACAAAAATATTTTATTTAATAACTATTATAACCAACACGTGTATGTTCTGACGTCACCGCTAGAACGGGGGCGGCGGTGGGTGACTGAGGGGAAAGCAAGGTTAGCGCGGGGCAGAGATACTTGTCAGAGTATGGAGCAGGCCGCTATTCACTTGTTACTTTTCATTTCGCACTTGTCACTTGTCACTCGCACTTGCCACTGCCTGTTCACACGCACTAAGCATTTGTCATTTGTCACTTGTCATTGTCACTCGCACTTGTCACTTCTCAAAATGTAAACCGGGCTTTAGGATGGCCCTACATACGACACGATTTAGAGGCAATCTAGGAAGCATCCCCACCACTCCACCCTAGATCCCGCCCCGCCCCCTCCGTACTGCGTGTGTGTAGACGCATCGGCCCGATTTCTTTTGGCAGTTGCTGCCGGCAGCCCTCGCGGAAGGACGTTAACAAAACAGTGATACTGAATGACCTTTTTTATATAACAAAATTTTTACATTTTAATCATGTGAACGGAGTAGAAGCCTATGGCACTGATACTATACAAAAAAAAAACTATCGAAATTCAAATCATATCCACCCTAGCCCGTGACCCTGCAAAGTGACATGGTCAAGAATGCCTACTATAGTACGGCCGCTGAGTTATTACCGATTTGACAGATTATTCTTAAATTAATAGATATAACCTTGCACGAGCGACACATTTGCCGAATGATTTAGAATACCTCTTTAATATAAAACTTTATGTCAAAATGTCAGAATCAAGTAATTTTCCAATAAACTCTGTTTCAAAACTTAAAATAGTTTGTAAATAATATGAAAACATTTATTTTTTGTTCTTTAGCGCGCTTGTACAAAGTTACATCGTGCGTCTAGTTTTCATAGTGATGTGCTTGATAGTATTCGGTCCGAATTCATTGGAATAGATATGATATTTATTTTATTTGGATATTTTTATTTTACTTATTCCTTCGAGCAACTAGACTATAATGCTACCATTTTTTTGCGTCTCCTAATTGCACTGTGTTGCCAGTATCTCTATGATTTTTAAGATTTATGTGTGATCCAAAGACAGAAATACTGTTTTCTATGATTTAAAAATAAATACAATTAAAATGATTATGTATAATTTTTAACATTCATAATATATAAAACAACATTTAATAAATATAATTTTCTCCCTCAATTAAGCAATGTTATAGGTGTATTTTTTTAAGTAATTGGCGATACTATTCTGGCAACACCCTTACCACCGCTATTTTAATCTGTTTAGTCGTCTTCCGTACTCTCGTGCGCACAGACTACGTTCTCTTGTGTAACCGTTGTTTAATGACTCGGCTTTCTCCTGTTTATCGTCGCGCTTTATTGGACTAATTTTGTTTGTGTTTGGTAATTTTGTTGAAAATGCCGAAACGAGGAAAAACATTGAATAGTCAATGTCGTGAGCTTGTACTAAAGCTACAGGATTACTTTGAGCGTGAGTCACAAAATGGCGGCCTTTTGATTCCTGTCACTCAAGTAAAAGATCGGGTTTCACAAGCTCTTGGAATTGGTGCAAAAACACTATATAATATAAATAAAGAAAAATTTGGTGCTTCTGGAAGTGAAGATAATGTTTTACGCACTCCTAAGAAAAAACGAAGACAAAAGCCCGTGACAGGTGTTGATGTTTTTGATGCAGATGCAATAAGAAACCACATATATGGTTATTATACTAGGAACGAGTTTCCAACTAGACGTTTGCTTTTGGTCTCTTTAAAAGAAGCTGGCTTGTTTAAAGGCGGTAAAACGGCGTTGTCAAAACTATTGCACGAAATTGGGTTTGAATATAAAAAAACGAATAAAAGGAAAATATTAATGGAAAGATTTGATTTAATAATTAAAAGGAGCGAGTTTTTAAGAGAAGCCAGAAAAATCGAGTCTTTGACACCGTCGTTTTATTAACGAAACATGGTTAAATGCGAACCACACTGTGTCACGCTCTTGGACTGACGAAACAAAAGCATCAACCTCAAAGGTTCCAATTGGAAAAGGATCGCGACTGATAATTTGTCACGCCGGTTCTGCTGGAAGTGGTTTCTTTGAAAATGGACTGCTGGCTTTCGCGTCAAAAAGTACTTCCGATTACCACGAGGAGATGGATACAGACACTTTTACGAATTGGTTCGAAAATCAATTATTACCCAGCCTGCCAGAGCCTTCTATCATAATAATGGACAACGCTTCATATCACTCGAAATAAGTGAATAAAGCGCCTACTCAGGCCGACAAGAAAGCTGATCTCGTAGCATGGCTACACCAAAATGGAATTGAAACTACTGCCGAAATGCTAAAGTCTGACTTAAGAAAGTTAGTACGCGAAAATAAAACATCAAGAGTCCGTTATGAAGTAGATGAGATAGCTCTAGCACATGGACATCGGGTACTTCGAATTCCGCCTTATCATCACTGCCAGTACAATGCCATTGAGCTAATATGGGCACAAATCAAAGGTATTGTTTTTTATCGCATAAGTTATGAATATGAATAATTTGTACTATTATAAAATCCAATATTCAGCATATAAGTAAAAAGATACATAACTAAGAAATAAATATCTCATGTCCCTTACATGTAGGTATTTGTGTAACATTTCGTTTATTTAATGTAATAAATTAACGTTATTTAATGTTTACATTACAGGTTACGCAGCTCGTAATAATACGACTCCGCCATTCAGTACTAATAAAATGATGGGTCTATTAAAAGATGCTTGCAGCAAAATAACGAAAGAAGATTGGGTCAAGGTCGTCGAAAAGACTCGAAAACTAATAACAGAAGATTATGAACGCGATATAAGAGTGGACACCATTATAGAGAATGAAATTGTCATACAAGTGACTGATAGCGATGACAGCTCTGGCGAATCTGGTTCAGAGTCTGAATAATTGTTTTAATAAATGATAGGTAGTCATTTATTAAAACATCTTGTACCTACTCTATTCATTAAAATGTGTAACAGTGTTTACAAATTTGTTTTATTGTATATGTCCTCGACCAATTATCTACGCCCATCAAGAATACTCCACCTAATAAAGAACCTGTGTCTTTAACTATTATTGTTTTGATTTTATTTAATTACACACTATACTAGAATATTTAAAAACAAACTGTTCCCAAATGATATTAGGGTTACTGGTTCAGTCACTTCACTAGTATTGTCAATTCGTCATGTGTCAAATCGGTAATAACTCAGCGGCCGGAGTTCCAACGCTATCAACACAAGACCGCACTCATATCTCTTACAACTCCATAAAACCACACTTCGATCTCTTACGTGCCTTCATCCTCTCATCAACAAATAACTCTTATTCCTACAGCATCTCCACATCAATAAACAAGCTTTTTAGAAGGGAGTATGTCCGAAATTAAAGGTTTCTTTATATTTAAAAAAAAAAGATATGCTATTTTATTTTTTTAAAGTTTTAGTCCATAAATAAAGATTACAATAAAAATAATAAAAGTACACATTATATATTATTACCTATACAAAAGTATTTTATTTCTTTGTTTGTTGTGTGTAGTACATAACCCGATTTTGACCAAAGCACAAATTAATAAAGAGAAGAAATAACTAAATAGCATAGGTAGGAGAAATTGATGTTTTTATATAAGTGGCGAAATATTTCTAGGTTGTACAAAGTCTTAATCCATCCGGAGAAAATTAATCATGTCTTTGGATTACAGATCGTTTAGTACGTTTATGTAGCTTAATTTTTGTCTCTTTTGGAGCCATTTTTTCACCTAGCAACTCCTCTTTTTCTATTTTCGAATAAATTAAGCGATATGGCTAATGCCAAACCAACACGTTGGTATTTTAAGAGAGTCGGAGGCATTTTGAAGAACTCTACCGCATATGCGCGTTCCGCTCCAAGTCCGAACGCGTACTGCTAGGCAGGCCCGTGTGTAGGGTCTGCCCCGATAAAGGCCCCGATTTCTTTCCACCCTAGATCGCCACCGATATCGTCTCGTATGTAGCCCGCTTTACTCAGTCACTCTCAGTCTCTCACTCGCTAGGCGCTAGTGAGTTGACACGTGGTGCTTAAAATTATATTTAAAAAAAAATCTCGATAATATATGCCATGGTGTGTTTCTAAATATTACACGAATAATTCAAGTAATGTTAGCAAATACCAAGGAATAACTTTTTATCGGTTAATAAGATACTTAATCAACAAAAAAAGTATTATAGATTAATAAAAAAACAAATTGTTCCTAAGACGCCATCTCGTGTCATGGAATATAGATTATGAAATTAATTTGTTCAGATGCGACATTTCTGTGGGTACTTATGTAGAGGACGAATATATTATTATGCACAATATTTTTGTAGAAACATAAATAAGTTATCGTAATTAGCACATTTTTTGTTTGAAATAGCTGTTCTATACGTGTACGTGTACGTAAGTCACTGACCTCTATATATAGTAGTACGCTGGACTAGCTATACCATACAAAATGACTGTGCCAATTTGAAGCGCCGCTAAAGGATGCCTTGAAAAATAAAATTGAAATAATATGCCAAAGTATGTTGTCTTATTCATATTGTCATATTTAATAAGTCTTTATTTTGAACTTTTAAACTAAAAAACCAAAGTATTTTATGTTGTTTCATTGTGTATAATATTAGTTACATAATAAGAATTATTTTTAATAATGATAGTATGCGTAATCTGTAAAACTCGTTACCAAAAGGGGAGTGGTATAACATTTCACAAGTCAGTGAATTTGCAGTAAATATTAAACAAATTAAAACTATTTGATAATATAAGTACGGTGAAACCTTACATCTTTGCTCACATATTTCGGTTTTTATTACTTTTTTCAAAAAATAGCCACTTTATTTTGATGGTTGCTGAAGCTTTAAACGACACAATATGCAACAAATAAACTGTCAAAACCAGGTGACATAATTCCTAACAGATGCTGAGAAAATAAGAAAAACAGATGCGGGCAAAGTTTTCTCCACTTTCTTACATCTTTGCTCAACCTAAATTTCTCAGCAACTATAAGTTCTATGACTTTGATTTTAAGATATATTGTTAGCAAACCGGCAAAATAGTATATCATTACATTTTCAAATAAATAGAAGTCCATTTTAAGTTTTAATGGCGGTGGGCAATGTTATCACCACATTTAGTCACACTTTCATACTAAGAGATTTGAGGTACTAGGGCTGTGCATCAGATGAAAAGAAAATAATAAACTAATTTTAAGGCAATAAATTATATTTTATTTTAAAAATTAAAAACAAAAACTAACTGAACAACAAAAAAATCAAGAAAATCTATGTTTAGGTAGGAAAGTTCTAGAAAATTGTCTCAGAAATTAACCCTGATAGTTGAGATAAGGAAAATAGACAGCGACGATACTCATTTAACATAATACGAGGCCAGCTTATACTGATTTTGTTACCACTGATGTGCGTGGTTCACCTACTGTGCGTACCAATCCATTTTGTCGGCCATTTTTGTTTGCGATCGTTAATGTCTGTCGTTGACAATTCTCTTTTAGACTTTTTTTTTTCAAACGAATTGCCGCATAAATCTTATTTAAAAACTTTAGCTTGAAACTGAGGACATTTAAGCTCTCTCTTTTGGGAAACTAGCGGTTTCTGACAGAAATTCCCCACAAAAATATACCTATTTATAATATTTAAAATGATATATAAAACAGTATCTAGTTACCTATATAGTTATCAGAACAGTAGTTTAGTTTGCAGTTAACAGTAGTTATTGTTATATAGTTTTTTATATACCTATATACATTTATTTATTTTATTAAGTATACCTATATATTTACATTTTATTACATATATATTATTTTTATTTATTATACCTAGGTACATGTTTCCTCGTTTTTTTTTTCAATAGTGTCAACCCTAATAACATTTTTGAGCTGTGCAATGTTGTCGACCTCTGTTTATAAAATTGCTTACAACATTACCCTCACAATTTTCTCGCTAACTAAGACAAGTGTAAGAAAGAGACCTTTATTTAAAGCAGCAACAATTAATGCCCTACACGTGAATAATAATTAATCTTACCTGCGCAGCGTTTCTTGACAATGCGGGATGCAAAACTGCAGCAGTAATCTATGCCCTTCGTCCACTGTCCCTCTGACGGTTGCTGACAGATGCCTGAATATAGCTGCGATTGTAAAAGTCAGTGCTGTCAAACAGATACTCTAGTTTTCCCTAGACACCACACAAAGTTGATATTTGTTAAAATAAAATGTCTATGGGTAGTTTTGGTTAATTTTCGTGTTTGGGCAAAGATGTCCCCCAAGAGCAAAGTTGTAAGGTTTCACGGTACTTAAGATATTTGTTACTAATCTTAATATCATATATACCAACATGTTTGGCTGTATATTACTGAGTTTTGATAAACAATAAAATTCAATAGGGTTGTCGAGTTCCTTGTCTATAATACTTATCGATGTTCTTTCCTACCCATATCTGTTAACAAACAAAGTCACCAACAACAGATGATTATCAAATGTTTATTAACAGGTTTCCAACTAAACCTATACTAATATTACGCCTTAAAATTATAAATATTGTGAATTGGCGTCCGAAACAAAATGATCATATTTTGTTCCAAACATTTCACAGACGACTGTTTTATACATAAGAACTGCACCACTTTGAAAAAGTGCAGTATACCGACAATATTTTCTGCTAGTACCAGTACCAAGCACTACCAACTACCAAGTACTAAGTATTAGATTATTGTTTCGAATGTTTTTTTAATCTTATTTCCTCATTTTCCATCAAACTCAAGGGCCATAGCCAAGTGTCGAAAGGTCGCCTGGTGATATCGAGCCACGTTAGACGTGTGTTAGTGGGCTGCGGCTAGAGGAGATTCCTCCCCCTTTACCGCTGTAGTCGAGGTGGAGTCGTAAGGGAAGAGGAGTGTTGGTATCGGCGATTGGCAATGCGCCACTCGACTGTCTTTCGCGATTTTGGTGAGGCTGCACCACTTGATGCTTCCAAGTGCTCGTTTTTCCCTGGTTCCATTCACATATCGGGCTCGGTAATTGATAATTTCAGTAATTTTTTTAATACTGTAATTTTAATTTCGAAAATGACGTTGTAAATAACTAATAACTATGTAATTCAAAGTTAATATTTTTTGTATTATCTTGCTAGCTTGCGCATTGCTGCCGCAGAAGAGGTAATTATGGAAATATCGTTAAAAATGTGAAACAGTATATATTGTACAATTAGGAATGATAATACAATCATTGAAATAGAATGATATATATAATTTCTATAACTTTCAAATAAATAGTAAGTATAATACGCACGCCACCTAGTGTCAGTTAATTGTACCATGCGTATAACCTTCGCACAAGTGCATCCAATAAGTTGACTAAGTTTTACCGCAATCTGATGAACGGTATGGCATCGTAGAAAGTACGAACAAACATAAATTTTAATATAGTAGAAAATATTTTACTGTCTATAGACAGACCTGATGATTAGAATAGGCGTTATTAAAGCAGCTGATTTGTTTTTTATAATACTAAAACTAAATGATCGGTTGGCAATAAATTATTCTAGAAATTATGTTTTTATTTTTATTTTGTGTAGATAGTTTAATCTTAATAATTTTTTTGTTAAATGGTCTAAGGGCTACGATGGCTATCCGAGTACAGAACCAGAGTACAAAACTAATCCAACTGTAGAGATGTGTAAGACAGGGTGACGTAATATCCCAGAAATACTTACCGCTGCATTGGAAAACGTTTTCAACCTACTGGACTGGAAAGGATACGGTTTTAACGTCAATGTCGTGTACATCACTCACCTTCGATTTGCCAACAATATAGTCCTTATGGCACAATCGCTGGAGGACCTACGTACTATGTTCAATGACCTCAATAGTGTCTCCTAACGGATAGGTCTTAAGATGAACATGGACAAAACAAAAGTCATGTGTAATGTCCATGTCACACCTATGCCGGTGGTTTTTGGGAGCACTTAGCTGAAGTTGTTGATGAGTATTTTTATTGGGACAAATAGTCCGACTAGGTAAGTTCAACTTCGACCGACAGGTCAATCGACGGATTCAACTCGGCTGGGCAGCGTTCGGGAGATTACATCACATCTTCTCGTCAGAAATACCTCAAAACTAAATTGTACAACCAATGCGTGTTGCCAATGATGATATATGGATCTGAGACGAGGTCTTTAGCTGTTGGCCGTATGAGGAAGCTCGAAATCACTCAACGAGCTATGAAGAGGGCTATGCTCAGGGGTTCAAACTTAGGAATGAGGATATCTGCAGCAGAACCAGAGTGACCGACATCGCCCAATGATTAGTAAGCTGAAGTGGCAATTGACCGGCCATATAGCTCGAAGAACCGAATACCGATGGGGAAAAAGGTTCTCGAGTGGCAGCCTCATACTGGCAGGTTAAGTGTAGGATGGTCCCCCACTAGATGGAGTCTAAACCTGGTAAGACATGCAGGAAGTTGATGGATGCAGGTAGCTCAGGACCGTGCTTTGTGGCATTCCTTGGGGGATGCCTATGTTCAGCAGTGAAGGGTTTTAATGATGATGATTGATAATGACATTATATTAATATGATACATAAATAGAATGGACGTTACAGGTAGAGTCCATCTATCCATAGAGTCCATTCTATTTATTTAGGTATAGGTAGGGTATAGAATTTTTATCGATATAATTTTGTACACTATCTTATCCCTAGTATTAGTTCCTGTGGACGTGCACTTCTGCTGTCAGCGCCAAAATGGCGGAAATCAAATCGCTTCATCATGTCACGGTGTATAGCCAGTCCAGCGTACTTGTATATATAGAGGTCAGTGACGTAAGTACATATTACTTCAATGTATTTTCTGAATATTTTCGTAAAATACCAAGTGTTGCCATCATAGTTCATGAATTTAAAATAAGCTATTTTTAAATAAATATAACTTACTACACGAATAAAATATATTTACAAAAGTTATTACCTATTAACGTAGTCAGTTTGTGATGAATGATAATCAATACATTAAGATTTGTAGTGGATTTTGTCAAATGATTTAAATATTCAGCTCAATCTCAACACGATTCTGAAAATTATTATAATTTAATAAAATAGATAACTAGTATTTATCAAAATTTTATACAAAATAAAAGCCAAATGAGTCGAATCGACACTTGCCCTTTCGCCCTTGCACTGCAACCGAAAGTACTGCAACGTAGTGTTGTACGCCACAACTTTAGCTATCGATAAGTTAATTATTCGGGTTTGTTTTTATTTTTTGTTTAGATTTTATAATAAAGTATTACAAAAAGCAGTAATTTTTTTATTATTGTTTTCATTGCACATATTTCCAAGAGATCTTCTTAGGGAGCAGACTTGGATTGCAGCTTGTAGAAATCATGAATCTTGGATACCTAAACGGACTAGCACCATTTGCTCCAAACATTTTGATAAATCATATTTAGTACCCCAAGTTATCAATAAAAAAAGATTCGTCGATACTGCTGTACTAAGCTTAAGCTTGTGGGAGGCAATGTCTAGCTGTAATTATATCGTTAAAAAAAATCTACATAGTCCGCTACTTACGCATGTAGGCAGTGGCAACAGTGTATCGACAAGTGTACAATTTGATGGTGAGCGTGAATGCAATGAACACAAAATGCTGTTGTGTGCATGTACAGTGACGCGATTCAATTTTGCATGTGTAGTGAAGTATACAGTATTGTGTTTTTCTCGCCTCCCTCTGAAATTGACAGACTTTTTGTTTGTTAATTAACGCCCCTGGCACATAAAATTCGTCCCTTTTTACAAAAATTATTAAGAGTGATGCTCCTCACATTTTCTAAGGTGGAATATCTAGGTAATCTGTAATCTAAGTTTGGACGTGCAAATTATCCCGACTAAAAGTCTGACAAACAATGAAACAATATACTTGTTTCTAAATAGATCAAGGCCTATGATCAGCTGTGAATTTAAAATTTAAACAAGCCCAAAGAGTTCTGGGACTGAAAATGATAATAAGCGTAACATTAGTACTTCTAGCTATGTTAAGTTCGCCTCTCGAAGGGCACACCAACGAGAATGAATAACAAACGTTTTCGTTGACTGGTATGCGTCGTTGTCGCTGTTGGTTTATTTGACATAAAAGGTATGCTGCGTAGACAGAGAAACCTATAGACAAATTGACGCCTTCCTTCGCATTCGCACACGAAAAAAAGATAGGTTTATGCGTATGTCTTGCATAGGAATGAGACAGAGCGGTGTGATTGTTTGTCCCTTTCTCCGTGCCGGTTTTTTTGTTTAGCAAACACTTTGCTAAACAACTTTGTCAGTTCGTAGCGATGTAAGGAGTTTACAGGTTGGTTTAAGTGAAAAAAAAGTGTTTTGTGAGCTTAAGATTGGCGAATCTTGTTCGATTCAGTTCTTAGAACAATAAAAAAATGGATAGGATGTAAAAGTGATAGTGAACGTAAACTCACCGGTATATCATTTCACTCATAGGTATAGTACATTTTATCTAGTATTACGTATAAAATTCAATTGTTATTTAAAATTTCATTTATTAAAAATCTAATAAACACGATAAAAACAGCGAGCAAATTTGAATATTATGATACTAATACCCTGCCTATGTTTATTTAAAGTTCAATATAGTAAATATGACAAAATCTACCAAAAATACAATAAAAGGCGGATATAGTTTTATCGTTAACAAGATATCAGTACCCTTTAGAGTAAATTGAACTTTAAAGTAAAACGAAAAGTCGTGGACGTCCTTAATATATTTACAGCATTCACTTAGGAATGAGGTAAAATATTTGATAGATATCATGGCAGAGGAAGTTAGTTTATTAGGAAAATGTAAGGTTGATTTTTTTCCAAAATGTAAAGTTGATTTTCTGCAAAAATATAATAGTTTTATTTTATATTAATTACAATAAAACGAATAAACCAAACTCTGTATATTCCTAAAAGTACAAGAATGAAGAAGAGGAAGAAAAATGTGTGCTATATTATGATTGCAGAATGAATGAATTGACTTGGTCGGTAGAAGTACCTCGTCCATACAGAATATCACCTTAAAATAGCAGCTAAATGCTGCGGTTTTTCTTATGGTGAGTATAGAGAACCGTAGAGTCCTTTTACTGAAAACAAGACATTCCAGCTTAGACCTCAGGGGTGACAACGCATCTGCATTCTGCTTTTTAATCGGGGATAGATGTGGATGTTTATGGACCACAGCATCCATTTCACTTCAGGTAAACTGTGTTCCAGTTTGTCACTCCTATTCTATAAAACAACACGTCATTTTTCACGTGGGTAAAAGTTGACTTAAAATCAGATGACACCGAGACGTAACGTAAATTTGTAATCACACCAGTGCCGGCTGCGACGGTCCCTCCTTGAGGGACGACAACTCGTCCCCTTCTTCTTTTTAGATAAGGTGCACCAGAACACAAGGTGCACCTTTCTTCGCGGCTTCTGACTTTTCCTACTCAAGCGATCTATGGGGCCAGAAGAAACGAGAACTCGAAAGCTACTTCTTAACCCCAGCAGTGGATCTGGTCTATAGGGCACCGCTGCAAACCAAGTTTCGGCCGCGAAGGATATGGAGAGAAACATATCGTGATACAAACACTCCTCTTACCACGCGCCTCCTCTAGAATCCCACCAGAGTCGAGGAGGATAAGGCAAATGACATCTCACCATACTAACAGTTCTCTTTGCCCGTGACTCCATCTTGGCTGCGGCATTATGGGGAGAAAACACCGTACTCGCTGCAGTCTACCAAAACATATCTGAAGTGGGCTCGCCAAGCCCAATTCGTATGACCACCTCGGGCCAGCCATCTAGGTTCTTTTTCCAAGCAGTTGTTCAGGTATTACCCCTATCACAGCGACTGGTATAATTTACTGTTAACGCTGCTATGGCTATAGCTCACCCCTAAGCCTTTCAATTCAAAAACTCAAGGAATTGAAGTTGCTTACCTGCGAAAGCTTTCACTTTCTCTGGACTCAGCTCGCCAGATTGATGGTATGTTGTTACTTCTAATGACTTTTTAAACTAACAGTTCACACGCGCAGACTTGAAACCATTATTTACACGAAAATACATGAGCAACAATCTGCCAGCTGCCACGTGTCCGCTAAAACTTAAGTATTACATTATAAAATAGGTAAATTAAAGAATTGGAAATCAATATTTTATCTATTACAAAACATCACATTATTAACCTTATTCAATTATTTGTCCTCTGAATACATGATAAAGAGAAGAAAAATTTTAATACGGTAGGTATGGTGGCATGGCACTGTCCCCGCCAAATCGAGCAAAAAAGCGACACGGCCGTACCATCCTTTTCTCGTAGCATTTCAGGCTTTTTTCGACCCCCCCCCCCACCCTATAACTTCGTTGTCGATAAAACTAGAAGCTTGAAATTCCAGTACCCAAGCAGGCATTGTATATACACGGCATATTTTAAATTTAATTCAATTTGAACCAGTAGTTTAAAAACTATAACTAGTCGAAGTTTCTTAATTTTGTCACTCACTGACTGACCCATCATCAAAACACTAAGGCACTTCTAGCAGAAATAGAAGCTTTGTATATATAAGTACGTTGTTGGTATTCAACAACAAGTAGAAGGTACTGTCTGTTCTACTTGGACGACATCATTATCGTGGGCCGTACGTTTGAGGAACACCTTTAAAACCTGGAACGCGTGCTCATGAAGATTCAGAGTGCCAACCTCAAGTTGAATCCGAAGAAGTGTTCACTATTCAAACGGCAAGTCAACTTTTTGGAGTATGTAGTTCCGGAAGAAGGTATCCGCACGGATCCGGAGAAAATCGCCGCTGTCAAGGATTGGCCGGTTCCAAAAGACAAGACGCAGGTTAGAGCATTTTTGGGTTTGTGCTCCTATTACCGGCGATTTGTGAAGAACTTTGCAGATATAGCCAAACCTCTGCATAAGCTAACCAAGGAAAAGCGACATTTCTGCTGGGATGAAAGTTGCAATATCGCATTCCAGGAGCTTAAGGACCGTCTGTGCAAAACACCTATTTTGGGATACCCTGATGCAAGCAAAGAATTTATAGTTGACACAGACGCAAGTGATATAGGACTTGGCGGTGTGTTGTCTCAGCGGTATGGTGACCAAGAGGTCGTGATAGCGTACTTCAGCAAGTCGTTGTCAAAACCGGAAAGGAACTATTGTGTCACAAGACGCGAATTGCTAGCTGCGGTAAAGTCGTTGCAGCATTTTAGCAAATATCTTCTGGGGCGAAAATTTCACTTAAGAACTGACCATGCTGCACTAAAATGGCTATTGCAGTTTTAAAATCCAGAAGGACAAGCTGCGAGGTGGATTGAACTACTGCAGGAATACGACTTTGAGATCGAACATCGCAGCGGGAAATCTCATGGTAACGCAGATGCGTTGTCAAGAAGACCTTGTCCTGAAGATTGCAAACATTGTACCAGGCAAGAGAGTAAGGAAGGTATCCGTGAGGACAACAGACAGACCACCTCAGCAACGAGTGGAAGGACAGCTTACAACATGCACAGCAGGAAGATCCGGACATCAAGCCGATTCTGGAATGGATGAACGCCAGTGCTCCCTAGCCCAAGTGGAGCGACGTCTCAGCGATGAGTTCGACCACTAAAAGCTATTGGGCCCAATGGGGCAGCTTGCTGCTTCAGGATGGAGTTCGGTGCCGTAAATGGGAAAATGTTCGGGGAGTCAGCTGTCATTTGCAAATGGTTGTCGCTAAAGCTAAAGTACCGGATGTTCTACAGCTGTACCATAATGATTGTTCAGGAGGCAATCTGGGAGTTAAACGAACTCTACTGAAGATCCGAAAACGGTTTTACTGGGTCCACTGTCGAAACGATGTCGAGGACTGGTGTCGCAAATGTACAAGTTGTGCGGCTGTAAAGGGACCTCAGACTCGTAGTAGAGATGCATTGAATTTGTACAATGTTGGTGCACCATGAGAGAGAAAAGAGAATAGCCATTGACGTGGCGCGGCCGTTTCCGGACAGTGAAAGCGGTAACAAGTATTTCATGGTTGTGATAGATTACTTCACTAAGTGGCCAGAAGTCTTCGCCATTCCAAATCAAGAAGCTTCAACAGTTGCAGATAAACTAGTTCATGAAGTCTTCTGTCGTTTTGGAGTACCTTTAGAGATTCACAGCGATCAAGGAAGGAATTTTGAGTCTCAAATATTCCAGGAAACTTGCCGAGTTATGGGTACTCATAAAACAAGAACGACTTCTTATCACACGCAATCTGATGGAATGGTAGAACGATTTAATCAGACATTGGAGAGGTACCTAGCAAAAGTTGTAGACAACCGGCAACGAGATTGGGACAAATACATACAATCGTTTTTGTTGTCATATCGAAGCGCTGTTCACGAAAGTACAGCAGTGACACCAGCTTTCGCATACTTTGGAAGAGAATTACGGCTGCTTGCAGACCTGATCACCGGGATACCACCTGATGCCCCACGCAGTATAACCGATTATGCAAATGACTTGCGGAACAAAATGAATGACATTTATGAGCACGTCAGAAAATCGGGCCAGCAAATGTCTGAAAAGATGAAAACCGGTATGACCGCGCCTTAGTTGACGTCTGGCACTAGCGCCATCTAGTGTCGGGTAACAGAGCGAGGAGAGCTTTCCAGAAAATGACATGACTAATCTTTTAACCAACAGCGCTATCTAGTATCGAATTGAAAAACTAAGCTTTCTAGAAACCTCACACTCGAACTTTCTGCGTCTGGTCGGTCGGCGCGCGTATCTACGTGAATATTCTGGATGTTTCGGCGTTAAACCCGCTGCATGCCGCGATCGGGGTTGTATTGAATTTGGCTAGACAAGCGAAGCTTTGGAGCGAAATAAAGTGAATCAGTGTGGTTAATTATTAGTGTTTTAAGTTTTAATTGGTGCTCGGTAATAAAAGTCTAAATTTTGGTAATTCAATCGGCAGTTTTTATTGTCACGAACTTCAAGCTCGTAACATTATTATTTAATTTCTTTAAAGCATTAAATGTTTTTCTCCCTACAAAAGCTATTGTAAAATTGAACATTATCTACCCCTTCTTCCTCCCCCGTTAAGGGGTTGTTTTAAGAAATACCAAAATATTTCATCTTCATACAAAATTGCACAACCTCTACTACGCAGTAAACAAAAATAATAACGAATAACGATATAAATATTTCTAAAAAATATATAAACCCTAATATATCTTAGTGGAAAAAGTACAATAGTTAGTCAATGTCATAGATAGATGGTGTTGTGCAAATTGTTTTTATTAATTAAATTTTAAATAAGTAGGTTTGCTTATAATTTTTTTCTTAACCGCCGAGTACCTACCACATGGTAATTTTAAAAGAGCTATTAATAATTTCTTTGGTTTTGGCGAGGTTCATAGGAGCTTTGCATGAGTATATTATACCTTTTTTTGCAGTTCCAAAAAGTTTTAAAATTTACACTGTCGTAAAATTGAAAAATTACGTTACACAATTTTGAGTTGTTTCTAAATATTATATAATTTTTATCTTATCTCACTGTAATAAAAAATTAACTACTTTAATTTTATATAGATGGCGCTATAAGTATTTTCAAGCACCATAAGGTTAATTTATTAGCGAGATATGAAAGGCAGAAGCTATTTAAAATTGGTAATTAGTAATAATCCATATTTTGCGTATAACCTTCGTAGAGGGTAGAGGGTGTGCAATTTTGTATGAAAATGAAATATTTTGGTATTTCTTAAAACAATGCCTTAAGGGGAGAGGAAGAAGGGGTAGATAATGTTCAATTTGTATTGAGAAAAACACTTTATGCTTTAAAGAAATTAAATAATAAAATTTGCCTCTTACGGTTTTAAACAAGGGTGCAAATTTTGTATGAAAAATATTGTGTGTGAAAAATATAGTGACTGCGAAGTTAGCTGTCTATGAGTACAAGTAGATTATAGTTGAATAATATACAAATTTTCTTCGCGACATTGGTGAGAAAATAATAGTGCTCATTCAGGTTAATGTAATAGGGGCATAAACCAAATGACGTGGCATCACAGGGTATACCCCTCTGTCAAAGTCAAAGGAACGAGAGTCCGACTCATACCCGTCATATAAAACTACATAGTTGCTCCGCATTGTGCCCAATTCCGCTAGTGATCGTGCAGAGTATAATAAGTATATACAGGAATGATCGTGCCAGACGGCATACACACACTTACTTGTAATAAGGGGCTGCCTCTGTGTGTGCTGGAGCAGTTGGAGATTTTAAAAAGTAATAATGGTAATTATGCACTGCTGAATGAACAAACAAATGTTTCTAATTCACCTTTGTTAAACATCTTTAAGGCCAATCTTTAATAATAATTTTAAGATTAATAATAATAAATAACTATAATAATATCAATAAAAAATAATAATAATAGTATTTAAAAATATTAATCATAACAATAATGATAATTAGTAGCAGGTTTGTTATCGCACGGCGCGGTCACTCGCTACTTTTGTGGGGAGCGATTGTGTCGACGTGTATAAATAGCAGCTGTTTCGGCTCGCCGCACACTTAGCGGACAGCCGCCGTAGAGTCTACATTACCTGAAGATGCCTCGTGTAGAGGCGAAACACGTGTCGTATTATCGTCGATGTTGTTTCTTGCCTGGAATAGTGGTGTTGGGAGTAGTGGTGCTGGGAATAGTGGTGACGGAGTTAGTGCATGCAATTGAGGGAGGGCGGGAAGTGCTCTTCAATCCAGGTAAGACACTTCATTGTATTTGTTTAGCGGAAGGTTGCGAGGAAATTTATATTTTTATTTTTATGTATAATAATCATTAGGTACGTAAATATGTGTAATGGGTTTTGTGAAATTATTTAAATATTCAACTCAATCTCAACACTTACTTACTTACTTATCTTCACGCACAATCCCTAACGGGGTAGCCAGAGAGAACAGATCGCCAAGTGTCACGATTCTTACATACCTCTTTCGCTTCTTTCAGGTTCATTAACTTCTTCATACGCACGTCTAGGTATCCGAGTACTCTTGACCTTCCGCTCTTCGAGCAATTTGCTCACATGGTCTTCGAAAGTTAGTCTCGGTCTACCTCGACACCTTTTAATATTTACTTTCGCTCTATATATTTTCTTCACCATTCGGTCTTCACTCATTCGCTCAACGTGCCCAAACCATTGGAGTACGCCCCTATAAATTTTTGTGATAAGGTCATCTTTCAATCCTGCCATATTGCGAATCTCTTCGTTTCGCTTTCGATCGGCTATGGTAACGCCACACATTTTACGAAGAGATCGCATCTCCACTGCATCCAACTTGCTTTTATGCTTCTTCTGGCATACCCAGGTTTCGCTGCCATATAACAAAGTCGGTACCAACACTGCGTTATGTATTGCAAGGCGTGCACTCTTCACCACGCCTTGCCTTTTGACTAATGCAATCAGGGCACCATTGACTTTGTTTCCGGCAGCAACACGCCTATCCACAGCTAAATCACATCTTCCATCCCGGCTGAAAGCACTCCCCAAGTATACAATTTCATTTACCTGTTCTAGACTTTCCTGATTTACCCATATTTCACATTTCGTTCTCTCTTCGTCCTTTTCAAATACCAGAACCTTTGTTTTATTAGCATTCAAACGGAGACCTTTAATTTCACATTCCTCTTTCATACACGTGACTAATGCATGCAGTGCTTATTGCACCATCTGCATACAGCAGACAATTTACTTTAATGTCACCCAATTTCACACCCAAACAGCTATTTTTCAGCTTCTGTAAACAGCTGTCGAGATACAGTATAAACAGCCAGGAAGACATGACACAACCCTGTTTAACGCCCGCTTGGACGCTAAACATGGGTGACAGGTCATGCCCTACCCGCACACAGGCTTTACAGTCATAGTAAAGTGACTGCACAGCCCTTAGCAATCGACCATCCACACCATATCCCGGCAACAGTTCCCACATTTTCTTCCTTATAACCCTATCAAATGCTTTCTCCAGATCCACAAAAGCACAGAAAATCCTCTGGTTAACACTCAGAAGCTTTTCCGTGATCATGCGGAGAGAAAACATTTGATCCGTGCATCCTCTTCCAGGTCCAAATTCGCATTGTACCTCCCATGTGAATCTTTCCGATTTCTCCTACGTGTCAAAACCTTCGAGTAAACTTTACTTGCTAAACTGGTCAAGCTGATCGCCCGATAGCACCCGCAGTCAAAATGTGAACCTTTACCTTTATATAAGGGCACAATGACCGCGGATCGCCAATCATCCGGGACATCTCCCGTCCGCCAGCACAAGTTGCATAGCAGACGAAAGCTGTCCCAGACGCGAGGCCCACCGTACTTGACCATTTCAGCAGTAACTCTGTCTAGTCCCGCAGCCTTACCACATTTCAAACTTCGAATCGCATGTTCAATCTCTTTCATGCTGATGACCTCAGTGTCATCGAGGTCCGTGTCTGGCGTGCCAGTCATGGCGTTACCCCCGGATCCTTCACTAAGACCATGACACGCATACATTTCTCTATAAAATTCACTCCATCGCTGCATGACGTCCGATTTTTCTGAGAGGACGTCATTGGTTCTCGAAAGCACTTTGTTCATTCTTAAGGCTGTCGCACCACTCCGGGACCTTCCAACCTCTTTCCAGAAGAGTTTGGAGTTTTCCCTAAAGTTGTGCGACAACCTCTCGTCCGCTTCTATTCTACACCTTTCACGTACTTCCTCAATAAATGTTTTCGCATGAACTTTCTGCAGCTTATATCTTTCTTTCATCTTCTCTCTCATATGCTTATCGTTATCGAGAGGCCAAGTAGTCTAACCATGCTTTTTTCTTCTTTTTTACAGCTTCTCTCACTTCATCATTCCACCATGCATCTCTTCTTTTACTATACCTCTTTTTGTCGTTCCACATACTTCTTCCGCTGCACTTACCATTCCATCCCTAAGGTTCTGCCATGTTATTTCCACACATTATTTCCTGCCATCGATGGTGTCAAGCTTTTCGGCTACCCTCGTGTGATATTTGTCCCTAGTATCCGCTTCCTGAAGCTTCCAGCTTCGGATGCGACAGACCGACTGTGGCTCTGTTACTGCCGTCCGGTAGCGCCAACCCGCGAACAAACCCCTAAATCTAGTAATTACTAGATAGTGATCCGTTCCCAGGTCAGCACCCCTGAACACTCGTGTATCCATCACCTGTTTTCGCAGTCGGTCATCCACCAGGAACAAATCAATCATACTTCTCTCATTCTTTTTTTCTCTAGTGTACATATGGATTTTCCTGTGATTAAACATGGTGTTTGTCACAAGAAGACCCTTTTCCTTGCATACAGCCAGTATAAGTTTGCCAGCATCATTAAAAATATCGCCAAGCTTTCAAAGCACCGACTCGTATCCTGGTCGAGCGATACCTACCCATCCATTCAAATCACCACATACAACAGTTCTTTAGTTTCCCTTAACCAAATCTAGAACTTCTCTTACATTCTCCCAAAACTCCTCCAGCTCAGCCCTGGACGACGAAGCTACCGGCGCATAAACAGCCAAAAGGAATAACTTCGTCAGTCCCAGTTTAAAGCGAACCCAGAGAAGTCTTGAGTTCACAACCTTGTATTCAGTCATAAGATCGACCAACCGGGACGACAACAGCACCCCCCACTCCCTGGCAGGCGTTCTTGCTTTCCGGGACTCCGGACCATATAGCTAACGTCCCGCCAGGGAGCTCTTCAGTAACACTACCTTTCCGTTTGGTCTCCGACATACACACGACATCTAATTCTCTTTCTTTCATTATTTCGATCAACTCATTCGTCTTATCTCTCATGCCCCCTCTAACATTCCACGTGCCAACTCTGCACTCCGTCCTCCACCTTCCGCCGTGTCGGGCTGTGCGTGACGGGTGGCGGTCCCCATCGCCGCTTTGCGCGCTGCATTCCACACCAACGGGGACGAGCTGGTGTGTGTCGCCTTGGGGGGACGCCCTAACTTCCGTTTGCAAAGCTGTGTAGAATTGCAGCCCTGAAAAGGGCTGGCAGGGGTCGCGACGAGCACGCTTCTACAATGACCCCCTTGTAGAATCCTTCAATCTCAACACGATTCTGAATATCATATAATTTAATATAATCAATAACTAGCATTTATTAAAATATTATACAAAATAAAGGCCAAATAAGTCGAATCGACACGTACTATCTCATAGCAAAAGTGGGCGATTTTTATTAAATAAACTGTTATCACTGCAACTGAAAGTACGGCAATATCGTAGACAGAGAACCCTATAGACAAATTGACGCCTTCTTTCGATTCGCACACGAAAAAGATAGATTTATGCATACGTCTTGCATAGAAATGAGACAGAGCGGTATGATTGTTTGTACCTTTCTCCGTGCCGGTTTTTTTGTTATAAAACAACTTTGACAGTTCGTAGCCATCTAAGGAGTTTACAAGCTGGTTTAAGTGAGAAAAAAGTGTTTTGTGAGCTTAATATTGGTGAATCTTGTTCAGTTCAGTTCTTAGAACAATTAAATTTTTTATCTAAATATGTTTAAAAGTCAGAGAGATTATTGTATAACCTAAAACTACGTTATCGCCCTTTCTCACTCGAGGCCACGCTAATCATTAGTCTATAGGTCTGTCTACGGGCAATATAGTCATGAAGGTTAGAGAACAGGAGAACGATCACTACGTACTAAAGCATAGCCTGCCTGTCCTTGAAAATTGTAGAATATATAGCGGCGCTGACGTCGGTGAGTAGTAACTGTGAAGTTAGCTGTTTATAATTACAAATAGATGAAGTTAGTTGAACAAATTTTCATTTAATTTTTAATGAGAAAATTTTCATGCTCCGTAACTTATTAATTTTTGACAAATAGAAACATTAAAAAATGGAGAAATATTTTATTGTGCGTGGATGTGCAAGTGGTTTAGCATCTGATCGGAAAAATAGACTGAAAATGACTTTTATTGACCCAACTTAGTGATCGCAGCGCCTCACTTATGGTGTCCATATTTCTGGGACACTTTTTTCTACGGTGACCGTTCTCCTGTTCTCTAACCTTCATGAATATAGTGATGTGCGCCACAACTTTTTGTTTTGTCTTTTGTCTGCCAAACTGGTTTATTTTTTTAAAGATTTTATAATAAAGTATTACAAAATGCAGTAAGCTTTTCTATCATTGGTTTGATTTTACATATTTCCAAGAGATCTTCTTAGGTGTCAGACGTAGTTTGCAGCTTATAGAAATCATGAATTTTGGATACCTAAACTATCTACTAGGACTAGCACCATTTGCTCCGAACATTTTGATAAATCGTATTTCATACCCTAAGCTATCATTAAAATAAGGTTAGCCGATACTGCTGTACCAACTTTGAACTTGTCCCACAAGTAAGAGTTTCTGAGGTGAGAAATTCTGACCTTGAGTGTCAGTGGTGGTGGTAGTTTTCTGAGCCATCTTCCACTCATCCAGTCACAGTGGCAACAGGTCCAGCAGACGCTGCATCCTGGCAGTGTCGGTAAGGGCTCTTCTGGACTAGGTGAAATTGGCGCTATCGTTCTTATATATCATCAGCTCTACGTCGTCTTCCCCTTCGCGAAGGTATCCTGCCAGGGTTGGGATTTCGTTGGTATAACCGCGTATGTTTAGCTGTAATTATATCAATAGATTAAATATTTTTATTATTACCTTTGGCACCAATATTATTCTACTTGAAAATATTTTAGGATTTCGATAAGCAGATCAGCATGGTATTTTATGGCGACACACCACCCACAACTTTACAAGGCGCAGGTTGGGCCACACATGGAATATTGTTCCCATCTCTGGGGTGGGGCTCCTCAGTGCCAACTCCTCCTATTTGATCGCATCCAGCGCAGAGCCGTTCGAATTTTCGACGACCGAGCTCTTTCCGATCAGCTTGAATCACTGGCGCTGTGAAGAGATGTTGCATCTCTTTGCGTATTTTATCGCATTTACCACGGGGCGTGCTCTGAGTAATTGTTCGGACTAATTTCAGCCGCAAAATTTCACCATCACACATCGCAATAAAGCTCGAGATACCATCCATACCATCTGGATGACTGGCGGTCCACCACTGTGCGATATAAAAGATGCTTTCTTCCTGGAACAACTTCCTTGTAGAATCGACTACCACCAAAGATATTTCCGGACCGATACGACTTAGGGACCTTCAGGAAAATAGCCTACTCTTTTTAAAAGATCGGCAACTTATCTAAAATTCTCCTGGTGTTACAGTTGTTCATGGGCAGAGGTAATCACTTACCATCAGGTGAGCTGTATGCTCATTTACTCAACGTTTTTATAGGAGTGTCCTATAATATATTATTTACTTGTTAATACACGGCTTTCTTTCGATCTTAACTTCTTATACTATAATTATATTATAACTATTACGAAAGGTATCTTGTTACTAAAAATATTCTGGTACAACGTCGCATTGGACTAACTCTAATTCGGGGAAACCCAAAGCGTGAGGTACGGGGTACATGCTAAATCATTTTTGAATGATATCTATTAGTTTTGACACCCTAAGTAATTTTGTTAATACCAGTGTTTTCTTATCGAAATATTACATACCGATGAAAATAAATTTCATTGTTCTTCTTAGTTTGCTTCTGTAAATCATTTTTGTAGCTTTGCACTGCACATTTTACCATAATTACTATAGCGATGAGGGAAATAATTTACACCTGTGACCTTTCGTAACGTATTAGTCATTACGTTGCCCCTGCCGTTACGGGACTGTTCTGACCCGTGCTTACAGTTCTGACTCGCTAACGCGCGCTCTATAGCTTGGTTATAAATACTCTAAGTTGTAACTATATTATTTATTAAAAGTAAATAACGTTGAAAACGTAAAAAAATAAGGTAGAGTTTTTTGTTTCCTGGCCCTTGGTATTGCACCTACGACCAGCCACGCTGGCTGGCCACGAATAAAGCTTTTATTGTTTTATTGTTATTTAATTGATATTACTATTATCATAATATTATATAATTAGATTTATACATTTATTTAAGTAATACTGAAATATACAATAGTTAATATTTTATATAAAAAAATTGAATTTAAATTATTTTAAAGTCTTACTCCCCGCGGTAGTTCCAAGAACTAATAAAAATAATAGATTAGAAAAAACCTATATGTCGAATTAGAGTAAAAAAAGATGATGAAAATTACCTGATATAAATAAAGACAATGAGAATAAATGCTAAAAATAGTTAATAAACTAATTTTCTTGAAATCAATTTCATTACGATAGAAGTTTATTAAGAAAGATGTCCCACGGTTAGTTACATTATATTATCAATTTTTGGAAAATATATTTCAATGCTTGCAATACAAAGTGTAAAACCTGTGACGAGTGACGACTGTTATTTTGGAAATTAGTTTTGTTTAATGCGGCAACACCGCTTGTGATGAGCAAAGACGATTAAAAGTGTCGATAGGTCAATATTCTGCAGAAATTAGCCAGAATCTTCAGGTATCTACAAAATATACTAAATAACCATCCTCGCATGTGAGGGTACTATGTGGTGGTGCTGTTCTTCTTCCGCTAGTTCAGGTGCTTATTCACATTTGAGGGCTTGTCTGACTACTCCCTTCCCATATTCCTATACGGCCGCCATATTTATAAGTCATGAAAGGCGTTGACGCTCGTAGTAATTATTTGCGTTGTATTCTTTCACAGGACCGATGGCTGCGATACGCAAAAAGTTAGTGATTGTTGGTGATGGTGCGTGCGGTAAAACATGCCTCTTGATCGTGTTCAGCAAGGATCAGTTCCCGGAAGTGTATGTGCCGACAGTATTTGAGAATTACGTCGCCGACATCGAAGTGGATGGCAAACAAGTGGAACTTGCATTGTGGGACACAGCGGGTCAGGAAGATTACGACCGATTGCGCCCCTTGTCATATCCAGATACCGATGTGATTTTGATGTGCTTCTCGGTGGACTCTCCAGATTCACTTGAGAACATCCCGGAGAAGTGGACGCCTGAAGTAAAGCACTTTTGCCCTAATGTGCCTATAATCCTGGTGGGAAACAAAAAGGATCTACGCAATGATCCGGCCACTATTAATGAGCTACGTAAGATGAAACAAGAGCCGGTAAAGCCACAAGAAGGTCGGGCCATGGCCGAAAAAATTAATGCGTTTGCATATCTTGAGTGTTCTGCCAAAAGCAAGGAAGGTGTTCGTGAGGTATTTGAGACGGCGACCCGTGCTGCGTTACAAGTCAAGAAGAAGAAGAAGACCAGGTGTTCTCTGCTGTAATTGTGCTGTTGTCGGAGGGACTCTGATTTATGAATTGTTCGCATACTGCCTGTAAACTTACGTTTGAAACGACTCGAACTCTGCAGCAGTCGCGACGTCGGCCACACAGTGCTTCCTTCCGATACTGACAGCTGACGCCTTGTCGCGGCCCGCGTAGCACGCACATCCATTCAGTATTCGTGTGGCTATACTTTCACAATTGGTACTTGTATATTTTATAGATTATCTATAAAGAGTAAGCGTAATTGCCTTAACAGATGCTGTCAGGGGGTAAATGAGCTATGGGAGCTCTGACCCTGATGAGCCAACTGGAATTTTTCGTGCTATGTTATCATGTTATACAATTGAGTAGCATTTCCTCAGGATTAATAGATTTAGTCTCGACCGAGGTCACCGAGATTTAAATTCGGTATTTTGTATTTTAATTTTTCAATAAAATAGTGATGTATAAATTTGTTTAGGATGTTTATTTGACATGGAGCATGAGCCCCATTCTGACTCAGCTAAGTGCCTGTCAGCTAGACGCGTCTCAGAGACGTCCATCTGTTACTGAATTAGGCAGTTTTATTGTAATCTATTGTTTGTGTGAAATTTTAACTTCCATGTGATTACATTGCATGCTAATATAATTTATTAGTAATAAAGGAACCCCATGTTTAACAATTCTTTTCTACACTTTTTGACTTTTATAAAAATTTAATACAGCATTTATAAATCAAAGGTTTCTTCTAGGATGGGGGAAATATTTAAGTTAAAACAATCATTTATGTTATGTTTTATTAGTATTGTAAGTACAAAATTATCTTCAAATATACATGAATTAACACTAAATAATTAGACTTCCTTTTATAATTTAAGATATTTTGGAACTATTCCAATTACAAATTTATTAACTAATCAATTGAACTTTCAATTTAGGAACTCCTTGACATCTTCAATAACTGGATAGGATTGAATCTCCTACGAGGTGCGAACATGAGTTGCCTTTGTTGGAACTGACTTTGTGTTCTATAAGGAACTACAGTGCCCTCCGGGAGGTTCTTCTCTTGTCCCCGTAATTCTGGAATCCAATCACAATACAGAATTGTGTCTACTAAAGCCAAATCATTTAGTGATATTGGAGTGATCACATATATGACATCTTTTTCCCAGTCAACACCTCGAATAAGGCCTGGAAAAACAGAAAATATTTTAACTTATCAGTTTAATCAAGTACTATAATATAGCACTTACTGATAATACACATAATGTTTTTAATGATGTACTTTGTTCTGAATTACATCATCATTGACTCATTGTGTTCTTTTAAATAAAGATATTAAAGAACACAACATTCAATACAAATTTTAATTTGTTCAAATCTCAGATGAAATAATAAGATATATAGAGTGAGATCCTTGTTCAGGAACAATGAGCATTACACTATTTATTACTTTGTATTTAAAATATTTCTTTTTTTGGATTTACTTGATTGTTCTATAAACTTTAACTTTTGGTCTGAAATTATAGTACAAAATCATTGAAATATATATTTGATTTACATTTGTAAAACAGTTACGCAACGGAATTTCCAAAAAAAATTTATATAGCTGGTGTTTTTACCATGTCCATGAGAGAGCAGAGGTTTATCATCTAGTGTAAACACCTTTGCTGTTTTATCACACTGCGCTTGTTGACAAAGTGCCACTACTTTACCATTTAGCACCTTAGTAATTGATTCCTTTTGAATTTTAATATTCGTCGCGACGAATAAATCTTGTAAACGTACCCTGTAATACAAAATTTTAATAAATTTCTTCAAGAAAAAATGGCCTAAGCGCGTAGTATTAAAGGTTTAATGATAAAAAATGGTGGGGATTACTTAATGAAGCATTATTAGAAAACAGTATGAGTCATTCGATTCCAGGAGCAGAGTCGTCATGTTACTCATTTCTAAAACAATAAACATAATGATAATTCGGCGCTGCTTGTTTACAGTCATATCCAACGGAACGATTACGCTTGAGCAAATTAACGATGCATATTATACGTTCGTAACGGTCATCTTTCCATTAAGAGGGGTGCATTGCTAGGGCTATAATGAATTCCTATATTCATTGCCATATGGATACAAAATACACGTGCACGGTGCACCAGTGAGATCATGACTTAAATTATTATATTCTTGGTTATATATATAGCAAAGATAGGGACAGATGCAATAATTTGAGCGTTGTATCTGTTGATTTAGTTTTAAGAAATCTGATGCAAGCGGTTTTTATAAATCTTTATCTCGAAAAATATGACGGCTCGATATCGAAACGGCGAAGCGTTTGCTGCGACACTCGGCCGTCAGTTCGATTCCCGTATTCGCATTGTAAAAGTATTGCAGTCATTAGTTACAGGCTATGGTGTTTCTCCTTGTGCAAATTTAAAGAAAACGACTCTCATATACTAGAGAAAATCTTAGTGTAGTGAAACGTTTATTAAAAAATAAACTTGTGACAAACTAACAGTACTCCAAAGTGGTTACCATAGTCTTAACTTTAATAAAAAGTTCATATTATGGAATTTCTCCCGGACTTATTAATCTGGCTCCTTAAGACAGAAGCAACAGTGCATATTGTATATGATATTTTCTAACTTTATCTATATATTTTTCTAACAATGTTATGATGTCACTATATCTTACAGTCGTTTATAGCTAGCTCCGTGACATCATTGATAAATAATGCGTCATAAGTCATAACGTTTACAAAAACGTAGCCAATTATTTTACGATTTCATCTTATACTTGTAGTTGACACGCTGATCACTTTTTTTAAGGTTCCATAGTCAACTAGGAACCCTTATAGTTTCGCCATGTCTGTCTGTCCGTCTGTCCGTCCTCGCTTAATCTCTGTGACCGTTAGCACTAGAAAGCTCTACGAGTTAAGCTCTAAGAATTACCTAACCTAACATTTTATAGTGACCATATCAATGTTAAAAGTCTTTTATGTTTTAAATATATAGATTGACTTGGCCATCGCATGAAACCACAATGTATCTCACAAGTAATACGTATTATATTAAATTAGATTGCTTAATGCGATTGCCAAGTCAATCTATATATTTTAAATATAAAAGACTTTTAAAATTGATATGGTCACTATAAAATGTTGTTAGGTTAGGTAATTACGTAATAACTTAAAACAGAAGGACCCTTAAGTAGGAACTGAATAAATTAACCGACTTGGTATTACATGGATCTCACAACTTTTTACGGTAGAAGAACTGAGTTGCGAGACTTGTTTTTTTTTACAAGTTATGTTTTTAATTGCATCTCATTTCTTTTTGTATATAAGATAGTCTTAATTTTTTACCTTTCCAGTACCTTCTACTTCTTGAGTACCAACAACGTACCTATGTACACCTGTAATACATATACAAGTACACTGGTTCATTCACTGCAAATGTAACTTTGTAATTCTATATATTTATAAGGGATTACAAAGTTATTTATGCAGTTAGTGTATCTAGAAAACTGGACAGAAATTAACAAATGTTTTAGTTTTTCCTTGATTTATACTCTAAACACTAATTGCATTCTAAATTTGAAGCTTCTATGTCTGCTAGTAGTGCCTTAGAGTTTTGATGATCGGTCAGTCAGTGAGTGACAAAATTAAGAAAGTTTAACTGGTTACAATTCTTAAACTACTGGTTCAAATTGAATGAAATTTGAAATATACCATATCTATACAATGCTTACTCGGTTACTGAAAATTCAGGCTTCTAGTTTTATTGACCACGAAGTTATAGGGGGTCGAAAATGACCTGAATTACTTCGAGAAAAGATGGTACGGCCGTGCCGCTTTTTTGCTCGACTTGGCGGGGGTACTGCCATGCCCCCAGATAAAGTAATTACTTGATGAAATCAAATAAAAAACAAAAAAGTTACATGTTTAAAAAAAATTGCAAGTACTAAAAGTTTAAATTATTTCGCGGCAAATACGGCACATCTTTTGCGAACATTCTACGCATATTGGCTTTTTACATACAAAACAAAGGTGAAATGTTTTACGTTTTTTTTTAGGGTCGCAGGTTGAACAGGTCTTGCGAGTTTCCAGCTTGTCAGCACCGGAACTGCTTGGTATTTCTTCTTCTACTTGAAGTATTCGGCCAATAGAACCTCTGATATCCCGCGGAATGTGTTCATTCGTTCTTCGTCGCTCCATGTGCGGTCGTGTTAACTGTTCTGCCAATTTTTTTATGAACTTGAATCTGCTTCCGGTCTTTTGCGCCTGATTAGACAAACTGACAATGTAGGCCTTTGAAAGCGATATGTCCAACAATCTATAAAAAATGACCATCGGCCATCTTTGAGTACGACGAGCTGTAGAATAACTTGAACACCTTTGATCCAGTAAATCGACCCCTATTTTCGTTTTATTATAGTACATAATGATTTCCGGTTTTTTGGTATTTTCATCAATGCTTGCTGTATGGTGCATGCTCCAAATCATAATAACAGCCTTGTTCTTATTTGGTACATAAGATGACAAAGTCATATCTTTGGTAAAACCGAAAACCGATGATTCAACTGTTCTTTACTTTAGATGCCTTAAATTCTGGTGGTATTTCGCGCTTTTTTTTTTCAAAGTACCTACAAGAGTCAATTGTTTATCTTTCAAAACATTGACTAGTTCTACAGAACAAAACCAGTTGTCAGCCGTGATGTTTCTGTTAGTTCCCTCAATAACAGATATGAGACGTAAAACTGCTTGAGTCGGCTTCGATAGTCGCTGTTGTTCCGCAGTCAAAGTGAGCCCATCAGAACCTTTGCCTAAATAAATGTAAGCATTGACAAGATAACCATTTCTTGCGTCTGTTAGGCACATTATTTTCAAGCCGTACTTAGCTGGTTTCTTTGGCATAAACATTTTGAATTTGCAGCGACCACGGAAAGCCACTAACATCTCGTCTACACAAGCGCAGGTACCTATGTTGTAGATTTCTTGGCATTGATGGATAAACGAAGCAAACAGTTCCGATATAGGAGCTGACAGATCAGCCTCTCTCCTCTGCTCTCTAGTTTCTGCATCATCAAAACGAACAGCATTCAACAAAATTTCTAATCTACTTTTACTCATTACGCAGCGATATATTTCTCTTCCAGAACCATCAGTATTATACCATGAAGTATATTGTTCGTGATTTTCTTTAAAGATAGCAGAGTAGAATAAAATACCAATAAAGGCCTTCAACTCTATGAGATCCAAATCCTGAACATTCGTTTGTTTTTTGTATTGCGGTCTCATCTTCCTTATTTTTTGATTAGTATGCTGAACAATTTTTTCAAGCATCTCATCTGAGAAATAAAGCTTCCAAATATCGAGAGGCGTAGTATCATTGGTAAGAATATCGCGATACGCTGCCTTTCCTCCTGGCGCTTGTGAAACAATATTATGCCGCAGAGTTCTCGAACGACTAGTGCAAGGCGTAGAAGACCATCGGAATCGGTTCTTGCCAAAAAAATTCCTTCTCGTAGTTTGGTGTTGCACTAGAGGAACCTCATCTTCTGATGAAAAGCTGTCACGCGTAACTGGCGATCTACTTCGTAAGTAAATAAAAAACGAAGAAACATCATCTTCATTTCCAAGCGGAAATTGCTCTTTTTCTGAAGACGATCCGCTCTTACTACCTTCAGTCATATATATTCACAGTCCTCTTGGAGCACATAATCTTCCGCAACATCGAGCTCCACGTCGCTGGTATCTTCATTCAGTGTCTCCTCCTCATCTGACACTTCTATTTCTAACCACCGCGCAATATTTTCGTCGTTTATACTCATTTTACACCAAAACAACAAAAAACAAAATCAAGACAAAATAATCACACAACCACTTACGTGCGGTCAAGGTGGCCGCTTACGAAAATGTCTTATTTATTGTAGCTGAATGCGCGCACGTTGACACATGTCGAGCGGCAGAGCTTTAATAACCGGGATTTTGGGAAGGTAAATGAACGCACACAAGCGTAAGACAAACACACGTCGAGATATAAACGATTAAAAAACCGTTGCGGTCATGGTGACCGCGGGTAAGTGGTTAAGGGTTAAAAATGAATAGGGGTTTACTAAAATCATTTTTTGATAATGTCAATAATTTCGGAAATAATAGCTCCAAAAGTAAAAAACAATGTGTCCCCCCCCCCCCTCTAACTTTTGAACCATAAGTTTATTAAATATGAAAAAAATCTGAAAAGTAGAACTTTATAAGGACTTTCTAGGAAAATCATTTTGAACTTGGATGGAAACAACAGTACCCACTACCGGGAGCAGTTGCAGGAGCGCGGAGCGCTGTTGGAGCGCGAACATAATGGATACCCACCTTTAAACTCATAAGTGGGAACCCTTATTGTGACGGACGGGAAACTACGGAACCTTACACTGAGTGTGGCCCGACACGCTCTTGGCCGGTTTATTTCCAACATTGCCTACCTACTAAAAAGAAGCGATATACACTAAACGATTTTTTAAATTTTTATTAAGTAACTACTTTTAGGAGCACTTTATAAATGCTGCATTGTATGTTCACATCGAGCAGTGGAATTAACGGGTTAATGAAGAAGGTAATATTTTTAATTACTTAGCAATAGTAATTCAGTTAAAGTGTCTAAGGGACGGCCATGCGATAGTTACATAATATCCCAAGAGACGATATGTTTACGTCGCTTTATTACTTTTATCATGAAGGACATCTAGACATCATAAATATCGTTACTAATACTTAAAATGTATTACTAGTAAAAATAAAGCCTACACATAAGTCCCACAGTTAAATACATCATTTATTTCAGTTTGTGCTTTAGAGCACGGAAGAAATGCACTGTCTTAATACGTTTAGGCAGACTTTCATGTTTTCAATATTTTTTTTATTTACTTGTGGTAGAAAGAACTCCTTTTCAGTCTAACGAGTTCGTCTGGGTTCCACCACACCCTTTTTTGCCGCCAAATAGCAGTGCAATGCAGTAGTGCAAGCTGTCTTTCGGTCTTTAAAGGAATAGAAGCCAGAATAATTGATTATAGGCTGTGAAGAATTCTATCTTAGTCCTCAGTGGTGCGCCTGTAGTAGTTTAAAGTTGGCTGCAGATGTACATGGCCTACAGTAACCAGATCTATCAAGTAAACTGTTTCGTCTGCCGCTAATTTTTATAAAAAATATGCCGGTGTCCTCTTGTTTTCCTTTAGCAAAAAGCACATGGTAGGTAATACAGCATTAAAAATTGCTATTAACTATTTCAGTTGCACCACTAAGGGTTTAATTTGGGTCGCTCGCATTCTGACAACGCGCGTATTTCAGGAGAGAGCACTGCCCCTGCACCAAGTCTCTAATTTATGCATGTTCAAAAAACAATAAGTATAAAAGATATACAACAGGTGTGTGTCCATTAGCCATCTTAGGTAACTAAAATATTTATAATTTTTATAAATGAACATGAAAAAGGTACAAGCAGACAGTGTAGCTAAGTAATAGGAGGACCAATTCAAGATTTCTATAATTGAATTCAAATGTTTGGTCCCAGTCATCAGAGCATGACTTTTCTATATGTGGGGATTTGATATTTCGTCCAAACTCACAATCTCATCGCATAAAGGTGAGTATGACTATTACTTGTGAGTGTGCTAGTAATGCTAGTCTAGATGTCTGAAATAAAAAATTCTTTAGGCACTTCGAAGTTATGTTTTTTTAGACTTTTCAAATAATCAATTTTCAAATTTTCAAATAATCTTGTCAAACTGCCTCAAATTGTTCGATATGTCGAAAATATGTTTCAGTGATTATTGGCTGCTGCAAACAACCGGGATATTTTAAAATAAGATGAAATTAATAGCGATAAAATTAGTATCGTTCAATAAGTTTCTTTATCCCAAGATTTATCGATTTTTTCAAGAAACATAATTTTTGGATTAATTAAAAAATCATTAATTAAATAAAAAACCAACACAATAAAATTGTTAATAGCAATTATAAGTAGTAATTGTGAAAAGAAGTGGAAGTCAAAATAAAAACTTTATTGAATTTGGGCTCCTATGAACGTCAAAATCTACAACGGTTCGCAAAACAAGACCTCAGAAAAAAGCCAGCAAGAAATTGGAACCTTTTTTCTATAGCTGGGTTGCTATTTAATTTTAAAATTTTACCACCTTAAAATAATACAAAGTCAAAGGTCAATATTTTTAAAATGTCAGCTTTTACAGAACAATCTCAGTTGCAAGGGGCCTTGCGTGTGGGGTTTTATTTTATTTTATTGATTAAGGGTGACAAACGAGCACACAGTACACCTGATGGTATGTGGATACTGTGGTCAATAGACAAAGACTGATGGAATGTCTCGTTTCCAGTAAAAAGGGTCTCCGGTTCTCTACACTCATCATAAGCAACTCAGCTGCTATTTTACGCTGGTATTCTGTGAGAGCTTGATCCTTCGTCAGTTGAGCCGATCCATTTATGGTACAACTATATAGCTGCAGCACAGCTCTACCATGGATAACAAGAGTGAGATTTATTTTCACACATTATCTTCAATAATGTACGTGTGCTTTTGCCCATTTACTTAATCAAATTTTATTTTACTTTTTTCGGGCAATTATCTTTTACTTATTCTCTGATAAGGATTACATGAACAAAATCATTTATCACGATATCTAAAAGCACCATCACAGTTCGGACAGGATTTCTTTTATACATGTGATGGGTGATTTGAATGGCGACTTTGTACCAACCAATAAGCAGTGTGAGGTCTACCACTAGATGAATATTTTTGTTTTTGTTGTTCAGCAGTAGACTTACGATGAATTGTACAAATTTTAGTTCCTCCGCCCGCAATTTAATTTTAATAAATCAACATGTATTAGCAGGAAAGTATAAAAGCAATATTCATACAAAAAAAAAGACTACCGTATCCGCCGTGCAGTGACGATGTCAGAGAACTATGGCAAATACCCCCTGTAGGTGGCGATTTGTGGTAGAGGCCTATGTTTAACATTTGATAAACAGTAGTGCTATGAAAACAAAAATAAAGATATCGATGGTGCGAATCGGCGAATCAAAATTGCAATGCGTATACCGTATATTCCACCATTACCATTCCTATCTTATCTATTACACATACATAACACATAAACACTCACGCCTGTCACCCAGAGGGGTAGGCAGAGACTACAGACTTCCATTTGGCACGATCCTGACACACCTCTCTCGCCTCCTTCACATCCATACACCTACGCATACATGCTCGTCGGTTAAGGGTATTCCTAATTTGGCCCGTTTTCAATAAATCGCCAATTTGGTCGATAAATTTTCGCCTAGGACGTCCCTTTCCGACTTTGCCATTCACTTCTGCAACATAAATTTTCTTTGTCACTCTTTCCTCTTTCATTCTTTTAATTATTACTATTCACGGCAGTACTCAATGAGAGTTAGTGACCTAGCTTAGTTGGTGCTGTCAGAATAAAGGATATCCGTTTAAAACCCGAATACTGTTTGGTTTCCTTTCAAACCCAAAAGTAATTTTTTTTTACTTTTGGTTTTGAAAGGAAAACAAATAGTAATCGCGTTTTAAAGGGATATTCTTTATTCTGAAGTGGTAAAATTAAAAATTTTGTACAACCGACTTCAATATAAATAAAATAAGTACATCATCAATGTAGTCGAAGTCAATTAAATACCATAATTAAGGACAACTTAAAAACTACTGGTCAGATCTTGATCAAATTTATATGGGACCACACGAGAAGCATCAGCTTTCAAATAAAAAAAGAATCATCAAAATAAGTTCAGTTAGAAAAAAGTTTTTTTATTAACTTCCCAGTGTGCAGTTATTGTAATGGATCCGTTTTTGCAAATCGGAAATTTTAACATATCTCCACGTTTCAAGGTCTTTAGAGTCGAAAAGTATGGTTTTTAAGAGGATGTCCGTGTGTGCACATGTACGTACGTATGTATGTATGTTCGGATTCAATTTTCGCCTCGTGTATCTCGAGCACAAAGAGTGATATTGACATGGGATCAGTTTCATTTAACGCATACGAGGGCGGCACTGAAAATTTCGGGAATCAAGGAAGTGACACATTACTATTTAAAAATGTATTTATTGCTTTTCGAAGTATTCACCGCGAAATTTGACACATTTTTACATACGATGGAACCAATCATTGAAGCAACCATTCCATTCGGAAGTTGGGGTCTCCAAAATGGCCGTTTTGTAGGCGTCCACAGCTTCAAGTGATGAAAATCTCTGTCCACGCAATTTATTCTTTATTTTAGGGAAAGTATAGAAATCATTAGGGCTGGTGTTTGTGTTGTTTGTTGTATGTTTTCTTGCTCTAAAAACTCTTTTGTTCTGTGTGCGGTGTGAGAACTCGCATTGTCGTGATGGAGGATGATGCGGCGGTTGCAGTTCTCTTTACGGAGTTCAGAAACGAATGTATGTTGTAGCAAACAAATGCTAGCATACCATTCTGCATTAACCGTTCTTTGTCCCTCAAGAGGAATTGTCGTAACATGGCCGGTTTTGGAGACAAACGTGGCCACCATTTTTTTGCAACACTCCGTGAACGAACAATTTTTGTTGGCTTTAACTCATTTTCGAACACCCAAACTCGTGACTGGTTTTTTGTTTCGTGTTCGTACGCGAATATCCAGGATTCGTCAACCGATACGATGTTGTATACAGCATTTGAGGATCCTGCGTAGAATCATTTGAGAGTTCTGACGCACCAAGTAACGCGAGCCGCTATTTGCTCTTCACAGAGCGAATACGGTATCCATCGCGAAAACAACTTTTTTACACCTAATTGTTCACGTAAGATTATTTGTATTTGACTCATGCCAATGTCTAAAGTTGCCTGAATTTCGCGGTACGTCACATGTCGATCTTCCTCAATCAGCTTACGCGCAGCATCAACGTTTTCTTGGGTGACTGCAGTATTTGGACGATCTTGACGGGGATCATTACTGAACTTGACACGTCCATGTTGAAATTCAGCAAACCAGCGATAAATTGTTGTTTTGGATGGGGCTTCATTACCAAATGTAGAAATCATCCGGTCAACACACTGTTTTTGTGTTAAACCACTTCGAAAGTCATAATAAATCATCGCTCTTGAATTTTCTCGAGTCAATTCCATTTTCGCAACGACTAAACAAGTTTGACAAAACCTTGTGACAAGACCGAGAATCTTTTTTTAAATAAATAAATGGTATTCGATTTTTAAAACCAAGGAGTTTTCAATTAAAAAGATTTTAATATGACAGGAACAGTGGAAATATTCCATTTCCGATACTTTTAGTGCAGCCCTCGTAACTATGAACTTAGACCTCATTAAATTTTGAGCAAAATCGGTCAATTCGTTTTTTGTGCCGAATGAAAATATTAAAACATGATATTTTTTTATTCTTTCCACAGGAAAGTTAGTCGTGTGGACCTTTCGGGTCGCACCTAGACCGCTTTTTTTATAGACTAAGGGTGACAGACGAGCACACAGTCCACCTGAATGGGTTAGTGGATGCCACAGACATCTACATTTATCCTCTATTAAGAATCAAAATGCAGATGCGTTGTTACCCCTGAGGACTAAGATGGAATGCCTCGTTTTCAGTAAAAAGGGTCTCCGGCTCTCTAAACTCACCATACGAAATACAGCAGAGCTCCTATTTTACGCTGGTATTCTGTGAGACCTTGTCCCCCGGTCGTGACGACTCATTTGAGCTACAACCATAATATAGCAAAATATCATAATGTTACACATGCCGTAAAAAATACAGTTGAATTGAGTAATATATTATATACATATGATAAATAAAATATTTAAGGGTGATTTTTTATTCTTTTTTTACAAATAACATTTAGAGCACTATTAAAGTAACATATTTTTGCAATTTTCTGTATTATTTGTTAGAATAAATTATATCATAGTACATATTATAATATGTGCGAAAGGAAACAATTGCAACAGCCCCGCGTTGGTTAAAGTTGAGTTGGTAGTTAAGTTGAATTGCGTTTTTAATAAAACTGAAACTTAAAATTTTAAGTCTGCATGTTCGTGACTGTCTGACTGTACATTGGAGGTAAGTTGCAAAACTGAGACACGATTGCGTTGGAGCAGACCAAACAAAATAAGGGATAAACCTATTAATTATAAAAAAACAAGAAAAATTAAAATACAGTGCAACTTTAATATAATGTACCTCAGTATAACGACTTCCTCGATTTAACAAATTCTTCGCAATCCCCTTGAATTGTCCATAAGAGTCAATGTAAATATACCTTTACATTGCGAACATTTCTTGCGAACAACCTCTATAACGAATTTTAACTATCAAGAAAAAGTGTACTCTAATTAACGAATTTTGTCAACCCAAGATCTATAAAATTTATTAGTAGAAGTTGTGAATAAAATTATTTTTTTAACGCTTTATAACAAATTTGAAACCAACCTAACCTTAACATAACAAACCTCAGTTCAACGAATTATTTGATATAACGAATATTTATTTGTTGCCTTCCGATTTGTTATATCGAGGTTGCACTGTATTTCTATTTATAGGATGTACAGAAATCCGAAGAGTACAATACCGTTATCGGCTATTAAAGTCCACGGCCTCCCCTTAGATTGCTTCATAGGGGGGACATTTGCCACGGCTGCCACGCTTGGGCCGGTTGGCAACCGCAGTTTTTTATCTTAGTCATTATTGAGGAAGACGCTGCTGCCCATCTCCTGATTTCTTTACCTTTGTCGCCTTCTACGACACCCACGGGATGATCTAGGGTAGTGGATATTCTTATATAGCACTTTATATTGCGTTTGTGGACTATTATAAAGACTAGAATAAGTCGAAATTCGGGCGGTGCAATACTACAGTCACCAGTCCATGTTGATGACTATCGGTATATCGAGGTGCGATTTGCCGACGATTTAGTTAATATGGCAGAATAGCCGGGGTACCTCGGTATAGTGTTCAATGAATTCATTAGTGGCTCCCAACGGATAAGTCTTAAAATGAACATGGACAAGACAAAGGTCATATGTAATGTCCATGTCACACTTATGCTACAGAGTTTGGAGGAGAAGTTTTCGACGAATATACTTAACTTTATATGTGGTAGAGCCACGCTGCAGCTATTTATGGTTGTAGCACGAATGAGTCGGCTCGACCGGGGAAAGGACCACGCTATCACAGAATACCAGCGTAAAATAGCAGCTTAATACTGCTGTGTTTCGTATGATGAGTCTAGAGAGCAGAAGACCCCTTTTTCTGGAAACGAGGCATTCCATCTTAGTTCTCAGGGGTGACAACGCAACTGCGTTTTGATTCTTAATCGAGGATAAATGTAGATGTCTATGGGCCACAGCATCCACTTACCATCAGGTGGACTGTGTGCTCAATTGCCACCCTTATTCTATGAAAAAAAAAACCTAGGACAACTTGACCGACTAGGTAAGCCCAACTTCGACCGAGATGTGAATCGATAGATCCCACTTCGCTGGGCACCGATCACGACACATCTTCTCGGTAGGTATACCTCAAAACTTGAAAACAAGAGTGTAGAAGTAGTGCGTAGAACATTCACATGTGTGAAATATCTGAGATGTTTCTTCGCTGCTGAATGAATAAGGAATCTCAAGGTCACTCAGTGAGTTATGGATATAGCTATACTCGGAGTTTCTCTAAAAAAAAAGAAGAACCCGCCCCCAACGGCACACAGCTGCGGCGTTGCCCCCCCCCCCAAAGGGAGTTCTGGGGCCCTTCTCTGGTGCATTGAGGTCGCCGTTTGTGGCATTCGGGGGATGGGAACATGATGGGTTGTGATGATGATGTTGAGACCGAATTTTGGTCACGGCAGATAGTCTCAACGCAGACTAGCCAATTGCGCAGGACAGAATTATAGGGCACGAGTGTGTGCATAAGCAACAGGTTCCTTCTCTATTCCCACTCTAATAATGCGATGGGACGACAAAACGACTCGACCGGAGAGAGATCAGGCGCTGAACCAACGGCTTTACGTGATTTTCGAGGCACGGAAGTAAAACTTGGAATTCCTGACTCCGAGATGTTACTGTAAATTTCTTGACAGATAAACCTAACGACTATTCTTGACCCAACCCGGGAATTGAAACGGATACCATATGCTAAGTAGTCGCGCTTATGACCATTAGATCAAAGAGACCGTTTCCTGAATAAAAACTCAACTGCAATAGTGTAGAGCAGGAATTGAAACCAGATTGCCCAAGACAAGTATAGGTGTAAATGAGTGATTGTCTATGAGTATTCCCAAACTGATAGTTTAACTTAGCAATGTCCAGACGCGTAACGAAAATGCAGGAAAATACATTGTACCGGACACCCAATGATTGATCCTAGGATATCTTCACTCTTGTGATAACACTAAGTACTGATTATAGCCACCTATAACTACCGAAAAATCAAGGGGATAAATAACAGGGAAGTTGCCGGCCTTTTAAAAAGGAGTAAGCTTTTTTCTTGAAGGTCTCTAATTAAATATTGTTACGAGCTAAGGGTTCGTGACAATAAAACTGCCGATTGAATTACCAAAATTGATATTTTAATTACTGAACACCAATTAAAACTTCAATCAGACTAATAATTATTCACACTTAACACTTAAGTTCACTTTATTTCACTACGAAAGCTTCGCTCGTATCGCCAATTCAATACTGCTTCCGGTGGCGGGCTTCAACGCCTTTATATACGCCTTTTTCATCGATACATCCAGAATATTCCAGCAAATACCGGTCCCCCATCGACCAGGTGCAGAAAGTTCGAGTGTGGAGCTTTCCAGAAAGCTTAGTTCTTCTATTCCATACTAGATGGCGCTGTTGATTAAAAGTTCAGTCGTGGGATTCCTATTTCTGATATTTGATAACAGATGGCAATAGTGCTATCAATTGTGGCGCGCAACACTTCCCTCTCCTAAGACATGCTCGTCCCGAGCATTATCGGTCCCATAATAACGCGCCAGTCGATCCACATGGACGATCTTAGGGGTACCTCTTGCACCTTTCTGAAACAGCTCCGCAACGTCAAGGGCTGTCCTCTTGGGAGAGGCACGCATATTGTAGAATGTTGTGGCACTATGGGTGGTGCCCCAACATTGTACAATTTAATGCACCTCTACTACGAGTCTGAGGTCCCTTCACAGCCGCACAACTTGTACATTTGCGACAGCAATCCTCGACATCGTGACAATAATGGACCCAGTAAAACCGTTCTCGAATCTTCAGTAGAGTTCGTTTAACTCCCAGATGGCCTCCCGAACAATCACTATGGTACAGCTGTAGAACATCCGGTACTTTAGCTTTAGGGACAACCATTTGCAAATGACAGCTGTCTCCCCGACCATTTTCCTATTTACGGCACAGAACTCCATCCTGAAGCAGCAAGCTGTCCCATTGGGCCCAATAGCTTTTCGCGGTCAAGCTCATCACTGAGAGCTCGCTCCACTTGGGCTTGGGAGCACTGGCCTTCATCCATTCCAGAATCGGCTTGATGTCCGGATCTTCCTGCTGTGCATATTGTAAGCTGTCATTCCACTCGTTGTTGAGGTGGTCTGTCCTGAGAATCCTCACAGATACCACTTTCTTACCCTCTTGCCTAGTACTATTCTTGCAAACATCAGGATAAGGTCTTCTTGACAATGCATCTGTGTTGCAATGCCATTTCCCGCTGCTGTGTTCGATAGTAAAGTCGTATTTCTGCTGCTGCTGGGCGGTGCTATTAGCCGCACTACCCTTTCGAGATCGACCACCTCCCCTTTTTACAGATCGCTTAGGGCAGCTGGATCGAAGATGGCCCCTTACCCCACAGCCGTAGCACCTTGGGCTGTAACTTTTATTGAAGTCGCGAACTGTAGGTGCTGCAGCCTCCCTAACGTGAGGAGAACGATGATCCTGCCGCTGCTGGGCAGTGCCGTTAGCTGCACTACCCCCTCGAGATCGATCGACCTTCCCTTTCTACAGTTCGCTTAGGGCAACTGGATCGAAGATGGCCTCTTTCTCCATAGCCATAGCACCTAGGGCTGTATCTATTATTGGGGTCGGGAACTGTAGCTACTGCAACCTACGTCACGCGATGGGAACGATAATCCTGCCGCACGGCTTTAACATCAAGTGCATGGGCCAAGGCTTCATTAAGCGTCACGTGGTGCCCGATCCTCACAGCAGCTCTGACTTCAAGGTCGCGGATGCCGTCGATGAATGTCTGCACCAGGTTCCCTTCAATGAGCGCAGGTACAGACCGGTATGCTTTTCGCACCAGCTTCTCCTCAAGGGCCCACTGCTGAAGGTTTTCGTAGCTGCATTGCACGCGATCTTTAAGCTGCGCGCGAAAGACGTGTTCCAGGTGAGCGTCGCCATATCTCGCCTCCAATGCCTCAAGGAGCTGCTCGTAGGTCACTTTCTTAACGAGAGCTTCCAACACAGTTAAGGCTTGGTCGCGCAAGCCTAGGGTGAGTGCAGTCATGGCCTGACTTTTATTCCAGCCGTTCGCCTTCATAACAGCCTCGAACTGGATTTTGTAGGCCGACCAGGAAGAAGTGCCGTCGAACGGCAGCACTTTGAATCCACGAAGTGAAGGTGTTGCAGCTACCACGGGAGCTGTTATTCCATCCTCAAGTTTGAGGTCATCCAGCATTTTCTTCATGTCAGCCATCACTTTGTTCACTTGGTCGATTCGGGTCTCAGCTTCCGACAGACGTTTGTCATACTGAGCAACTTTATCCTTCAACCCCCTAATCTCTTCCCCGAAGGTAGCGTAAAGGTCCTTCATGAGAAGCATCTGCTCTTTCATACCGCGTTTGAGCTGCTCTTCCAAACGACAGGCCTGTTCCTCCTGTCCGCCCCGCAACTGCTCTTCCAATCGGCGTGCCTGTTCCGCCTGCTGGCGGGCCTGTTCCACCTGCTGGCAGGTCTGTTCCTTCTGCTGCTCTTTCAACCAAAGGGCCTGTTCCTCCTGTGCGCCAACCTGTTCTTCCTGTCGGCGAACTTGTTCCTGCAGCATCATCATGAGCGCACCTAAGTCAGGTGCTGCAGGTGTAGGAGCTGCTCACGGGCCAGCCTCCGTGTCTGGCAGTTGGCCCCTGACGTCTGCGGCGTTGCACCACCAAATCTTCTCTGGTGCGTCGCCTGCTGGCGTTGACTTCGAGTACGGACACCCTCCGTGTCGTCCTTCGGTAAGATCGGCATGATTTTATCCCACTTCTGACACCAATTGTTACGAGCTTAGGGTTCGTGACAAAAAAACGGCCGATTAAATTACCAAAATTGACACTTTAATTACTGAACACCAATTAAAACTTCAATCACACTAATAATTATTCACACTTAACACTTTAGTTCCCTTTATTTCACTCCGAAAGCTTCGCTCGTATCGCCAATTCAATACAGCCCCCGGTGGCGGGCTTCAACGCCTTTATATACGCCTTTTTCATCGATACATCCAGAATATTCCAGCAAATACCGGTCCCCGATCGACCAGGTGCAGAAAGTTCGAGTGTGGAGCTTTCCAGAAAGCTTAGTTCTTCTATTCCAAACTAGATGGCGCTGTTGATTGAAAGTTCAGTCGTGGCATTCCTATTTCTGATATTTGATAACAGATGGCGCTAGTGCCATCAACTGTGGCGCGCAACAATATCATCATCATATCAAAAATCTCTGATGGTACACCATTCCACAAAGAAGTCGTGCGAAGAAGAAGACTACTGGTAAATCGTACAGTTGAGGACCGCCAAGCATCTAGATGGTATCACAAATTCTGTAGTGATGTGTGATAGAAAATGCAAAGGGATGCGACATCTCATCGCAACGCTAGAGAATCGAACCGACAGAAATAACTAGGTAGCCGACAATTGAGCCCGTTCTTCGCTGGATGCGGTCAAGTGGAAACAGCTGGCACTGGGGTGTCCTGGCACGGAATAGCCACGCCTTGAAAGGGCTTAGATTCATTACACAATAGCAGAACATAAACTATATACTTTTATAAAAGTGTGATAAACAAGCACACGGTTTACCATACGAAACGACAGCATTAAGCTCCTATTTTAAGCTGATTATCTGTAAGCGCGCGGTCTATCCCGGTCGAGGCGACCAATTCGCGTGGCAGTCATAATACTCAAAGCAAATTATTGTTTTAAATAGCTACACTTTTTCTTCCGTTTTCCTTTTTTTTTCACGTTTAATTTATTAATTTGTAAAATATACTTACGAATAAGGAGTAATCTCTAACAGATTATTGCATCTTTGAACATGCAATAGTTCACCAAAATACGCCAAGATATTTAGGTATCTTTCGTCCCTTGGCGCCAAAGAGAAATTGTCAGTTCCCATATTAGTGTTGACACGATATGTCTCAGCCGGCGATATTATGTATGAGTAAGATAATTGATCAGGCCGTGACAACTCCTTGAACAATCTATCATTTTTATATTCCTCATATAATTCTTCAATTTTCTGTGGTATTAAGCGAAACTCGAAGTTTTTTCTTAAAGCTTGTAGTTCAATTTGCAAGAGAAACGTCGGTTGAGTCCGAAGTATAATGAAGCACATAAATTTCAACCCAATGGCATTACACATGCCCATTGTATTGACGATCCATGGCAGGTTACTAAGCCGCTCGTCATTAGAGCAGCGGGTAATAAGAGAATTCACTGCGGATATGTACCGCCTTGTATTATCCATTGTGCTTATCATACCAACATTTAACATTCTGAAACAGAGATAAAATTGGTCTTATTAAAATTCAATATCACCCTCATTCTTAAACAGTAGGAAAATATATCTAATATATAAAAAGTAATGTTTGTCTGTTAGTTCGTATATTATGCGCTGCCATACAATTCATCAGATTGCGGTAAAACTTTGTCAACTTATTACTTGCACTTGCGCGAAAGCTATAGGCATAGTACTATTAACTTACAGTAAGTGGCGCGCATCGCCGTGCCGACAATTTTATTTGAAAGTTATATACTTCTTTTTTCAATTTCAATGAATGTATGATCATTACTAATTAAACAATATAACTCCTTCAAATTTAAAATGATATTTCCACAATTATTTCGTCCGCGGTAGCAACGCGCCGGATAACAGCTCATATAATATAAAACTTTTTTTATAGGATAGTTTGACAAACGAGCATACAGCCCACCTGATGGTAAGTGGTTGCTGTGGCCTATAGGCATCTACATCTGTCCTCGATCATGAATCAAAATGCAGATGCGTTGTCACCCGTGAGGACTATGATGGAACGCCTCGTTTCCAGTAAAAAAGGTCTCCGGTTCTCTACACCCACCATACGAAACACAGCAGCATTAAGCTATTTCATGCTGGTATTCTGTGAGAGCGTGGTCCTTCCCCGGTCAAGCTGACCCCTTTGTGCTACAACTATACTACTAATATAACTGCAGCATGGCTCTACCACGTGACAAACGAACTTATAGTCCACTTAATCACAAATAGCTTCTGCATTTCATGGAAACTAGCAAGTAGTTTTTTTTTTAATAAAAGGTGTAACAAAATGTAAACAATTGTCATCTCATTTAAGGAATGCCTCAATACCAGGAAAATGGTCTCTGGTTCACTTCACATACCATACAACACACTGCAGCATTAAGGATGATTCACGATAGACCGGTTCGGTGACCATGCTACGACCAACACTCGGCTCGGACCCAACTCGGTCTAGCAAGAGTCAACCTTTATGCTACAATCTTACACTGTTATTTAATGATAACGAGATCTTTCACCAGACAAATCAACCCATTCATAGTGCAGTCAATAAGTTGCAGTGTGGCTCTACCACAAAAAAGTTAAACTGTTTCACATGAATTATTTTAGACAGATTATTTTAAGAATAGTATTAGTACTAAAGTGTATAATGCAACAAGCACTTTATATTATTTGATATTTATGAAGAAACACATTAATGTTATTAAGAAAGATACATTAATGTTATTGATATGATGTTAATTGTACATATAATAATATTACATTTCTGGTTTCTTCAAATGTGTAAAGTTGGGTCCAAGAAGTGGTTCTTCGACAATGGTAGCAGATTATTTTAAGAATAGTATTAGTACTAAAGTGTATAATCAACAAGATTTATTTTTTTTTGAAGAAACACATTAATGTTATTAAGAAAGATAATTAATGTTATTGATATGATGTTAATGTACATATAATAATTCATTTCTGGTTTTTCATGTGTAAAGTTGGGTAAGAAGTGGTTCTTCGACAATGGTAGCAGATTATTTTAAGAATAGTATTAGTACTAAAGTGTATAATGCAAAGCATTTATATTATTTGATATTTATGAAGAAAACATTATGTTATTAAGAAGTATTTTTATTTATGATTTAATTTACATATAAAATATTATTTCTGTTTCTTCAAATTGTAAAGTTGGGTCCAAGAAGTGGTTCTTCCACAATGGTAGCAGATATGTTACCGGCTACTGTAAATTCACACTGCCCAGGATCCAAATCAACCACAAGTATAGGCCCTTGACTAAGCAACTGGTTTACATAGTAACGGAGGAATGTTGACTTGCCCGCTCCTTTACCACCACAAACTATTCCTCTGCTTCGGTCGTCTGAATGTAACAAATGAAAATGTAACTTATAAGTGATAATAATACAGTAAAGAGTTACAAAAATTTAAATAAAAAACAAACATAATTAATGCTTTTTGTTATGAGGTAATAAATATTCTTACACCGTCGCTACACAGTATATTATCTTAGCTTCAGGAATTGAGGATCGCACTTTAATTCTTTGTAACAATAAATCAAAATTCCATAATCCATTTTGTATTGTATACAATATTGCCACTGTACTCCGGAACCGTTAATTCATTATTTATTGATTAATTTCTTATACTCTGTCACTTCTCACTACACCCATGCGACGATATGGGGTAGTAAATATTCTCATACAACCACTACACAATTATTGTAACGCTTAGAATTGTCAAACACAAAAAAAACTTCTCATCATAGTAAAAGAATCACAAATTAATAGAAACAAAAGTGTATTTTCTTTGATTTGCATCTCACTAAAGTTTGTTCAGAGTTTAGAAATGAACAGTTACATAGATTTAGAGGAAATTACATAGATTTCCAAATTGTCTAAGCTAGTAATATCACATTACCTAAAAATATGAGATGAGTGTAAGAAATATGTAAGAAATTCATGCATTTTTTTATTTGCTTTTGCATGCAATGCTCACATAGGTTATGCACAACTGACTGCCTTGTTTGTCTTATGGCATTCAGACTGAAATCAGTTAATAGGTTTTTCTTTTAAAAAATTCTCAGTAGCACCCTAGAGTCATACAGTTAATCCCTTACCTCAGAAAGAATATAAGGCTGTTGGTGTGGCTGCTCTCTATCCAATGGTGACCAATTGCTGGTTCTTTGGACTATGAGAGTGAGGGAATTGTGTGCACCTGTGTTTACGCTTACACTCATGCACTATAATACTAAGGATAGTAGTAGTGTAGGAACATAGATACTAGTTTCATTTGAATGGAAATTCAATCTGGAGTACATATATGATCATCAAAGTAATTATAGAACAAATAATTGTTACAAATTGATTCACCAAGTTATTGAATAACGTAAATGTGACAGTATGTATAAATATTTTTAAAAGTATGTAACAACAATCTCAACTTACTAAATCCAAAATTAACAGCTTGCTGCCAATTTGGGCTCTCTTCGAGGTGTTTATAGGGTTGAGATGAATATAAAGAACAGCATAGGTCTTCTGATACCTTCTTTAAGCAACCTTCAATATTCTCATTAGATCGATTAAACAAATTGGTGACATTGAAGTTATTTTCCACGAAGTCCATTTTTATACTTTGTAGTTTCTCTAAAGCTATTATTACATCATAACTGCCGAGAGTAGTAACAATTTCTTCTGCTTCAGTAACAGATAATCCATTTGTGGTCAATTTGTTAAAGAGACCATAGTAATCATTATTACACTCGACAGTCCTTATACACTGAGCAAAATTATAAAATGGTGCATACACTTCACATGGCTTATCTCGTATATTATAGCCAAATACTTGTGCAGTTCCTCCTAATCTTTTTATGATTACTTTGCCATGAATAAAAAGATTTGAGGGATGTTTTAAAACAACAATGTAGCAATTTTCTCCACAAAATATCTGGGGTTTTTCTGTTGAGTTTCCAATGCTTTCACTTAAATTATCAATTTCAGTGATTTCTTCAGACTCAATAGTATCATTGATGGTAACGAAACTTTCATTATGAGGTTGAGAGCTGTTATCTGAATCTGTTAAATCTATTTCAATATCATTAACATTTATTTCCGTTCCTAATTCTGGGTCCAAACTATTTACTTCGTCTTTATCTTCCTCTAAATTAATATCTTCAACTTTCCAATCATTAGTTGTATTAAAATTAGATAATGTAATATTGAATTGGTCAGAAGTAATATTTTTTATAGTTGCATATCTATAATGACCAATAATGTCGTTAAGTTTCTGACTACATACATTTTCGGCTTTTATAGATACAAATGGTGGTGATGGTATAATAGAATGCAATACATTATTCCTGTGAAATAAAATGTTTTCATTTTTTATTAAAGTC